>JAENPR010000215.1:0-600000 GCA_018135685.1 Themeda triandra | reverse complement strand
GTGAACACCTTTTATAAAATGCTCAATACTATCAAAATGCTTATGTTTCATATTCCGTATCATTTGATCGGTTTGAGCATTGGCTTCGACTTGTGCTTGTTGCTATACACTTGCCATACTTGCTAGAGCATCTATGTACTCCGATTGCTATACTCTTGAAGCTAATTTGAGGGGAGTTGCTTGTGTTTTAATCTTGATAAGTGCATGTGCCAACAAGGGAGAAACATCCATAAATCCGAGGAGAGTTTATTGGTGAGTACGCATTTGTCAAGGGGGAGTTGCACTCCGAGCTTTGTGCTTTGTGTAGATTTTCTGAATTTTGAATATTTTGATAATTATCTCGATAAGAGCTGATTTTATGTTTTTATAGCATTTAATTATTACTTTGTTCATGGCCATTTTCAGTTTAAAACAATTTAAAGGAGATGAACTTAACCATTTCATTGTTCTCACAGTGGGCTACTCCAAGGAGGGCGGCAAAGCCGCGCCGCATTTCTAGTAGACGTTTAATTTGATGAGTTTGCTGCAGAGTATGAAATTTCCAAGTCCCACGAGATGCGCCTAACATAAACACAGGAAGCTCAAAACTAGACTCTGCATGCTTCGACATAACAAAAGGCTAAGTTGAAGGGTTCGAAGCTGAATTTCAGTGATTCAGCCAAATATCAATAAACAAAATGATACTGGAATCGTAAACATTGATCAATATCATTTTATTTCAACTAAAATAACTCTAGAGCACATATTCTTGTTCTTTTTTATAACTTTTCTTAAGGTGTCTAAAATATCGTTCAAATTAATTCTGAATTTCGGGGTTTTCAATGTTTTTGGCCAAGTTTGGTAACATTTTCTTCACATCTAATGATGAAGAGAGGCCCGGCCGTGTGGACCATTCCCTATTTTCTTACATAATTGGTCAGTTCATGGCCATTATTCCATTTTTCTGACAAAGGGATGAATTGGTCTCCTGCCGGTCAAACGAGTCGAAAATTAGTGTGGGGTGGGTCACGGAGATATATATGTTGACTAAATTTAAGAGGCAACTAGCAAGTGTACTCCGTACATGTTGTAGGACATGCATCGGCCTTCTTTTTTTTGTTGCAGTTGTTGTGAAGCCTAATGACAATATATATAGGACATGTACTGAAAACTACTAATGTAATTTTTAACTAGAATCCCAGGATCGTATCGGATGTCACACTACTAAGAATCTCTTCCTTATCCTGGTTCCAGATCTTGCTCGTGAGATGGGGCCTGCGTGGCGTCGTCATGGTTCGGGACCCATGCAAACGCCATGCTTGCGCAACACAGACTGTAGGAGTAAAGAGCACGACGTGGAGGTCGGGCCACCACCCACCAGCAATGGACAAGCCAAGGAATTTCTAGCTGCCGACAAATAAAACAAAACAGTGATGGGATTTCTTCTTTATACATATAAAAAAAAGAGAGAGTCCGTCGTCAATGGTATAACGACGTTGTCTCTATCCTGATTGTATGTTCTCTTGGTTTGTTCAATATATAATGGGGAACTTAGATTGTACACAAAAAGTGTGTGTACTAATCTACTGTCTAGCCAATAAAGTACTCCTTGACTGGTAAAGAAGACGCGTGATTCAGCGAGTGCGCCTTTCAGAGTTGGAAAAAATTACAGTTGATCCGACTGTCCTTTTCTTTGTATTTCTAGCGATGGAATCAGAACTCCAAATCTCGATCAGAAGACACCACACTCCGGCTAAACTTGATATGATTAAGGATGCACCTAACCATATGTTCTCTCTCCGGTCCATCATGCCCACTACTACTACGTACAAATAAGCAGAAAAATTGGACAACCAACGCGTGCGTGGCCACAAAACTAAGTTACAAGCGGTCACATGCAGATGCTCACTGGTGGACCGGCCATGTCCGTGTGTGCTGCTACCTGCCATACTACGCGGCCGGCTCTCGTAACGCGTCGCTCCCACACCGGCGGCGGCCCTGCAAAGTTCCGCGGTTTTGTAAGGTAGACGTGTACTAGGGTGTAGCTATGGCTCCAGGAATAATGCATCCAAAATTAAGGAGCAATTCCGATCCTGCTGGGGCCACCGGGCCGGTTGTTGGTTTGGTTCAGGTTCACTGGAAAGCGCCCGTAACTGCTGCCACATGGTACCGTACGTATGATATTCAGGATGGACCGGAGGACCTCGTCGCTTCACTTCAATTTTGCAAAACACATCCATGTGTCAATTTAGCTGGAACGCTGTGCAGGGATCAAATGTACGTGTGTAATATATGTACAAGTAGGTGGTGCTGGGGCTTCGGTTTGTGTATCAAGAATTCAAGATATAACAGTAGATGTGCATTCACCTCCCTCGTTCCTTGGGGGAAAAAATACAATTCTAATTAAGTCAAACTACCTGCATCCATGTTGCTGCCGGGTTTTAGTTTGTCTGCATCTGCATGCCATTTGCGGCGCCACAGTACCAGTTGGTGTCCCTGACGAGATCTGTAGCCACTTGATGAGATTAGGATAATTGGGTCATAGCATGTTGTGCTTGTACGGGAACTAGTAAAATATGTACAAGTGTACGGGGACTATATAGAGTATATATATGAACGAAGTAATATATGCTAGTATATATGTTGTTGTGTAACTGTTAATCATTCTAAACTAGTAAATAAAATACAAGCGTAGGTGAATATTAATGGAGTGTTCGTAGTCACATCAAATTTTTGCAATACCGATATACTAGCATAGTAGAAGAACAATTAAGTGTCTGTACTACTGCACCGTGTAGCCAATAAAGTAGTCAAAGGAAGGGAGACAAGTGATTTAACGACTGCACCTTTCAGAGTTGGAAAAATTGTTTAATCTCACTTGATATATAATTTAGTGTATAACCACATATATATGACATCTCTCTCTCACTTTCCCCGGTTATTCATGCCCACTAGTACGTGTACAAATAAGCACAAAAACTGCACAACCAAAAGCGTGTGGCCCCAAAATTACAAACGGTCACATGCGCATAGCAGCCTGGGGTCAGATGATTTTTTTTTTTTTAGGGAACAGGAGAGGTGTGAGCCCCTACAGGGGTCAGATGATGATCTATATTTATTTGTAACAAGACGTACGCGTTGAAGTAATATATTCAACGCATGATGAAAATAACAGCAGAAATAGTAATATTATTCCTTCCTTTTGTTTCTTTGGACTTTAGCTACGTACTCAACCAATCCATCACGCTGTGTCCTTCTCACCATGGTGGGGACCTAGTTAGCTAGGGCCACAAAAATAACAAGTTGATCGAACTCTAATTTTGTTTAAGCTATAGTACTATACTATATGATTACAACTCTGTTGGATTGAATGGTTTGCTGCACATGATGTTACATTTATGTCCAGCACATGTCTGTTCTCATCTTATTCTAAGTAGTATCACCTTAATTTATCGGCCGGTTTACTAGTTCCCCTGCTGATGTTTTCCTGCTTCTCAGAAGATATATAGATGTGTTTATTATTGCTGTTTACTGCTACACATTAATAATCATTGTAGAATTCTGATCATGGATCTCTCTATATATGTTTACTTTGGGTAACAGCTTAAATAAGCCCTTTTCTAGATTGGTTCTTTGTACTCCTTTCGGCTCTGTGTGATGTGCACAGATTTGAAACGCACAATAATACGCTTACTTCCAGTAACCGAAACTTTGGTGGATCGTCTAAGATCCGCTGCTGATAAGGACAACCAACAGCAGCTAGATACGTATATGTCTTTCAATCCAATCCAACTAAAAATCATGATCCTAATCACATCATATCTTAGTTTGCATCATCATGCCCACCGCAAATAAGCACAAAATCGTATCATATTAACCATAAAGCTTGGCCAAGAAAAGTGTAAATTAACTGACATCCACAAAAGGTGGATTTTCTCAGGAGCAGCGCATCTCTCTCTCGTCGTCTGTCGTCAACTCGACAGATTCGGCTGCTCTGCTCTCTCCTTGACGTGTAGTGGGCCGTGGTCCCAGTGAGTAGCTTCCACGTTGCTTCGCCAATGGGGAGCAAGGGATCGAGAGCTCTGATGACAAGTGTGCAAGTGCAATGTCCCAACAAAAATCAAAATTGGCAACCATGCATACTACATATAGATTGTTCCAACTGGCAACCTTTTGCGGCAATTAGGCTTGCCCAACTGCCATACTGGACATTAATTTTAGGCTAGTCCAAATGCTTAGCACATTGATAATGTCCAAATATTGTTTATTAATGCCACTCAGGAATTACGCGCTTCGGCGTGCTCTAAAAAAAAATTAATGCCACTCAGGATGCTCAAAACTTGACCGTGCATGGCCCAGCAACAGTTCGAAGATGGACTTCAGTGTGATTTCAGCCAATGTCGATAAGAAAAATTAATGATACTCACTTTATTTCAACTGAAGAACTCTTGATATGAGCACATTTTCTTAAGGTGTTCCATCACCTGCCACTCAATGTGTATTATGATGGAGAGAGCGTGGCCGTGTGGACCATTCTCTTATTTCCCTTACAACAGGTGCAATAATTTTGTTACATCATTGGTCAATTGATCATATGACCATTGATTATTATATTTTTGACAGAACAAATTAATCTCATGCCCGTCAAATGAGTCGAAAATTAGAGTATGGTTAGGCCAAAGATATATGTGTTGACTAAATTTATTAAGAGGCAACTAGCAAGTACTCCGTACATGTTGTAGGACATGCATACATGGCCCTCCTTTTTTTGTTGTTGTTGTTAAGCCTGATGACATTAATTAAGGACATGTACTGAAAACTACTGATGCAGTTTTGTAATTTGATAGGATCCCTGGATTGTATCGTAACATAAAAAGTATTACATCCAGGCACTTGGCAATTGTTTGATGCTGATTGCAACGGAATCACTATCAGCCGGGTGATCATATAAAAAAAACTAGGAGGAACTACGTTGATTTTTCGTTAAGAAGAAAATGACACCCAAATTCGCTCCTGACGGGATTCAAACCTGGGCGTGGGTGATCATATCCATGATGGCGTGTGGAGTTGTGGAGTGTATATGTCATCAGGCTACCAGCTGCTTTAAATTTGAAGTTAGTTGCAACCAACAACACACTATATATATGCAGTTTACTCTGGAGATATGCATGTGTGTACTCTCTCCGTCCCATGGAGTTTGACGTTTTTGACTTTTGAATTTCATATTTGACCATTCGTCTTATTCAAAAAATTTAAGCAAATAATAAAATAAGTCAATCAATATTTAAGTATCTTCATTGATAAAATAAGTCGTAATAAAATAAATTATATTTATATAAAAAATTTGAATAAGATGAATGATTAAACAAGATGGCGTGGAACCCAGGATGACAAACTCAATGGGATGGAGGGAGTATATAGCAGTGCATATGCATCATGCATCACAAAACAGCGACAATAGAACACTTGTCAAAAAAAAAAAAACAGCGACAATAGAACAGCCGCTTTATTTGGACCAATGCAAAGTCCCAACGTGCATGAGGGCGACAGGGGCCAGCTGGTTCAGTTCAGTGGTACTCTCGTAGCTTGTTGCCTAGAGTTCCAGGCAGATCGACCATGAATCTCGACGCTTGGACGCCGCATGGCTTTCTCGATCTGCAACTCGATTCCAAGTCGAGCGCCTACATCCGCGAAATTTACAGAGACGAGTCATCGACGCTAGCTGGGGAAGGCGAGGGCAATTTTCCTGGAAATTTTGCCTGTCCGGCAGCGTGTCTGCTCCGGATGCGTTCTGGCCTCAAATGTGTCCCCTTTCCTAGCGACAGAAGCCGAGAAAGAGAGACGGCACGGACACGGAGCACAAGCTGCACAACAGTGCCGCACGCGGGGAGTAGTTTGGCAGCCTCCCGTCGCCGTCGCACGCTACGTCACCGCGTTGGTAGCAGGAAAAGGTGAGCATCGCCATCGCATCTGCATCTCATCAACGTAGGCGCTCGCATCGCGTGCATCCCTAGCGGAGCGCCTGCTGCACCACGCGGCACGGATCGGCCGGACCCGCCGGAGGACGTCAACTTGTTGGGCGGCCCACGCGGCGCGTACCGCGTCCGCCGCGGCCGGAAAATTCCTCGCCGCCGCCGATGCACTGCACACACCCGTCACCTGTGCTACTTTCTACTACTGTTAAATTACACTGCTACTAGTGGCAGTGGGCAGTGCACAACGGGCAACAAAAAGGACCACAGAAATCATCTTGTTGGGCTGCTGCCCGGTTGTTCTTTGGCAACGCTGCCCGGTTGTTCTTTGGCAACGTACAGCGAGCGTCCCTGGAAAGCTCACAGGGCGTACTTCTACTATTCCTCCATCATTGCACTAGTACACTGTTATTAGCAAAGCTCCACTGAATTAATTGTATATACACTGTATTTACCTGTCCACGGGGTTTTCCATCGGAGTTTGATGGACCCACGAATCTGCATGCATGTACAGGGACCGACACATCCAGCAATATAGGACTACTACAGTTCGCGGTGCCTGCAGCTTCAATGGTTTCTGTACTGTCATCTTCAACTTGAAGAGAACTTGAAGAAAAATTATAGCTGTGACGTTTACTTACTACGTGCGTGTTTCTACGCATACAGTCACGAAAAGTAGTCTTTTAACAGGGCATGGAGAAAGCAGATAGACGCGTTGATGTGCTGCTACTAACAGAAGAATACAGGAACAAGCAAGCGCAGCTTTCATCACATTAGGACAAAAATAAACATTTTAATTGATCCTTTATTGTTTATCCCAGGCCTCCTCTGTCCTCTCTTGTGTTCTGGTACTAGTAGTTGCTCTCCACCCACCAATAGGACAACAAAGGCTTGCCCTGTCCCTCCTGTCTCATCCCGGCCGTGGACACATGGAATTGTCAGCATCATTTTGTTTTAGCAAATCTACTTGAGCGATATACCATGCTAGAAAAAACCTTAATTAAAAAATAACATTGGCACATGTGCTTTAATTTATCCTGTGCCCTCAGTCCCCACCCTGCCTGTTACCTCCAATTCATCCTCGGGCTATATATAATACAGCTCCAGTAATACATACTCCAGCAATATAGGAGTATGTGCTGTATGTAGTGTAATACAGCTTCAGTAATACATAATCTGGTTTTTGCAATGTGTAGAGCTGTTTTGCTTCTTCTGCAGATGCTTTTAAGTGCTTTGTTCGACAAAAAAAATGAACCGAATCAAATCAAACACACAGTATATGTGTTATTCAACTTTGGCATGATACAAAGTGGGCAATTTGGAAAGGTCCCTGCTGACGACGTGTTCACAACACTAAGCACATCTTTCAGCGATGAGGAAAAAAGAACAGTAGAAATATTTATTTGTTCCTTTTGTTTCTTTTTTGGCTACATATATACTCCACCAATCCATCACGCTATCCTTATCACCATGATGGGTACCTAGGGGCACAAAAAAAAATAACAAGTTGATCGAACTCTAATTTGTTTAAGCTATATATAGTACTATATATGATAAGAACTCTGTTGGATTGATGGTTTGCTGCACACGATGTTACGGTTATTATGTCCAGCACATCTCTGTTCTCTATCTTATCATAAGCAGTACCATCTTAATTTATTGGTTTACTAATTCCCCTGACCCCTGCTGATGATTTCCTTCCGCCTCTCAGAAGATAGAGTGTGTATTACTATTGTTTACTGCCAGATATCAATAGCTAATGTTGTATTGGAATGCTGATGATGGATCTATTCTATATATGCTAACTTTCGGCAACAGCTTAAATTAAGCTGTTTATAGATTGGTTCTCTGTGTGATGAGCACAAGTCTTTTTTTCTGACAATTGATGAGCACAAGTCTGAAACCACAGTATATGCCTACGCTTTACCTCCAGTGCCGGAACGACTTCAGTGGAGATCCGCAGGAAAGGGCAACCAGCAGCTAGAGCTAGATAGATGCGTATGTCTTCAATCAATCCTGCCAAAGCTCTGAAGATCACTAGACATAATCAGGATCCAATCCAATTATATATACAAAAAAGCATCAACCTAATCACACGAATAAGCACAAAATCGGATCAGATAACCAAAAAGCTTGGCCAAGAAAGGTATAAATGACATGGCCACCACCCACGAAAGATGCGTACCGATCGATGTCGTCAACTCAATCGTCGTCATCGGCTCTTGGCACACCATCCGGTCAACTGAAATAATCACCTTCTCTGCTTCCTCCACGCGTAATGGTCCCATCCCATTCAGCTTCCACACGTTGCTTCGGCAATGAGGAGCGACAAGTGCAGCTCTGATGATGAGTGCAAGAGCAGTGTATCAACAATACCAACAAACTGTGTCATTATCTCATACATGGTGTACAATAACCAATAAAATAAACCACAATAACAGTACAATAAAAAATTTAAATTATATTAGCAATCTCCTCTAGAATTGCTTGAAAATTGGCGATCTTTTGTGCCATGTAGTACAACATTTTAGCCTCACTTTTTTTATAATATCCATGTGTTGGTTGCTACTAGTTGATAATGTCATTATATATATGATCAACTTCTGAACATTCTTCCTGAGCTCAACTTCTGGACATATCTAAGTTTCCAGCAAGATATAAAATTTCCATGTCCCACGTGATGCGCCTTACCAACACTAGTATAACAAAGAAAAAAAGTCCTTACCTCAAAAATTGACTGTGCATGCTCCAACACCCACAATTATTAATTAAGTTGAATGGCTAAAATATAACCGAGATCAAGGCTAAATTTCAGTGATCTCAGCCAATACCAATAAAAAAGTGATACTGGAATCCTAAACATTGACTTGTAACACTATTATTTTAACTGGAGAACACTCTTAAGCACATTTTCGATCTCAAGGTGTTTCATGATCTGGCACTCACCGTATAGATATAATAGTCATGATAACTTGATAAGTACACTAAAGATTCAAAATACTCAAAAGTTAGTATACTATTGAATTTACTTCTTATTTTTGGGTAATTCTATAAATCACTCGAGTGATTTTTTACCTCCCGTCACTCGATTCTTGAGCCCTTGGATGCTGTAGATAGAAAAAGATCTATCAAATTTGTATTTTATATTTTTTTTAATTTTTTTGACTAATTTGATGTATAGTCTGTATTCTGTTCCCACAATGTCAACTTGGCAGAGAATCAGGTGTATATGTCATATATTTCACTCGGTAGTGTTTGTTTCAAAAATTCAAGTGAAATCTTTCTCTTTTCACTTGAGTGACAGGAAGGCATAAATCACTCAAGAGTCATATATTTTACTCTTTTTTAATTTGTGTGATGAAGAGAGGCGTTGTGGACCATTCCGTTAGAGTTGGACGGGTCCAATATTCCCTTACATCATTCGTCTGTTCATGACCATTATTAATTGATTTAATTATTTCTGGCAAAGAAACGAATTGGTCTCCTGCCCGTCAAACGAGTCGAAAATTAGTGCGGGGTTAGGTCAAACGAGTATATGTTGACTAAATTTAAGAGGCAAGTACTCCGTACATGTTGTAGGACATGCATTTTTTTTGTGTGAAGCCTGATGACAAAAGGACATGTACTGAAAAATACTACTATTTTTGTGAGACCTGAAAACTACTTCTGTACGTGAAATCATGACGATTCTGTTAGGAAACGTATATAGTATGGCAAAAGCTGTGCCTCCACGTACCGACTGTTTCTCCATCACTGTATATATAAGACCGACGACGCACATATGATTGCTCATGGATTGATACTTGAATTTCATTCGGATTTTGGCATGTTTTCCTTCCTGTAGATAATTAATGCACAATGGCAGTTGCAACCAATTGTGTACAACAACACTGTATATAAACAGTTTACATAGAAGATTACAGTGGAGATCATATCATAGGTAGTGCATGCATGAGTATCACACAACAGCGACCGTGGAACAGCCGCTTTATTTGAACCCTAATATAAGTCCCAACGTCATGAAGACACGGTCTCAACGGTTCAGTCTGTAGTCGTATAGGATCGGAGTAGCTGCACAGAATTCGAGGCAGATGGACGGCGATACGCATGGCTTTCTCCATCTCCAATATTCAATTCCGTGATATTGCCTTGTTTAGTTCCCTAATTTTAGGGTCAAATTTTACTTAAAAAAGAAGATTTTTTATCACATCAAAAACGCCAAAGACATGCGATAGAGTATTAGTTTAGTACTAGATAAAATCAAAAACTAATTACATAATTTTGTTGTACTTTATGAGACGAACATTTTAAACCTAATTAATCAATATTTGAACAATTATTAACAAATAAAAACAAAATGCTACAGTGTAGATTTGGCCATTCTTAAACTAGGAAACTAAACGAGGCCCTAGACTAGTCTCTTCATACATCGACCCTACTGTATGTCGCTATCTAGCTAGCCGGGGAAGGCGAGGGCAATTTTCACGGAAATTTTCGCTTTCACGGCCCGGCCCGGGGCGAGCGCGTACGCTGCATACTGGCCTCACACTTGTCCCCTTTCCTAGCGACACAGGAGAAGAGAAAGGCACACGCAACAGGCGGAGTTTGGCAGCTTTCCCGTCGCTGTCGCCACCGTCAGCGCATCGCATCGAATAACAGTTTCTTGCATGTCCTGATGCTGCTGCTCAATGCATGTGTAGTACTAGGCTGCCACGCGGGGATAGATGACGGACGTCGTCCATGTGGGCGCCAGCCCGCGTAAACGTAACGCGTCCAACGCGGCCGGAGAATTCCTCGCCGGCGAGGCATGCCGATACGGACGCGATACACTGCACCTCTACTCTAGTTGGAGTAGACCCCGGCCCTGTCCTAAAAAAGGAAGGACCGAATAAATTACCATCCTGTTGGGACTGTTGGGAACTGTTGGGACTGCCCCTGGCAAAATTCATGGGCGAGCCGGCCCTGGAAAGCTCACTCCACGTACGCATTCCTCCATCATTGTACCTGTAGTTCGTACTAGCACGCTGCACTGCGAATTTGCGAGTGTACGTATGTTGCCACAATTGTCAGCGCACGCGCTCCATTGTTTCGCTGCCACTTGCATTGTGGGGTTTTGATATGGACATGACACGGCTATTGCCTACTCGATCGATCCCTGTCGGAGCACTTGAATTCACATTCACTTCCTACAGTCCTACTAATCGGTAGCCATGTGAGAAACGATGAGTGGTACGGTATGCGTGTGTGTGTGTGTGTGTCCGGGGGGTTTGGAGAGAGTTTATGGACCATGAATTTGCATGTACACAGACTGCAGGGACCATCGATTGATCGACCCAGTAGTCTACTGTTACTGACTTGCAGGACGTACTACCGCTACTACAGTTTTTGATGCCTTCAATTATTTCTGTACTGTCATCTTGGCAACATCTTTACCAAATATATACAATCAACAACCGCTTAATAACGCTAAAAATATATACACAGTCAACAACTAACCGCTAAATTAGTAGTACAGACGGCCATATCATGTACTCCTATATATAATTGTAGTTTTTTTTTAGCTAAAGATATATAATTGTTGCTACATATCTATATCTAAGTACTAGCCCACTTTGTACGTATATAGTACATATATATAATCACGAAAAGTTGTCTTTAACAGGGGAGGAAGAGACAGGAGAGACGCGTTGATGCAACACGCAAGCACTACCCCTTTCAGCCTTTGAAAAACCTGAGATTATTTACTAGTTGATCCATTGTCGTCGCAGCCTCTTAATTTGTTTGTCTTTTTCTTGTTGCGGTAGCAGTTGCTCTCCACACCCACCCAAAGCCAAAGGCTGGCCCAGTCCCTGTCCTTGATGTTCTTTCGGGCCATTTTGTTTCAACTTTATATTTAAGCGAAAAAACGTACTCGTAAACTCCTCTATGCGTGGGGCCCTGCTTCTCAATTATAGAATTGGCGCATGTGCTTAATTTATGCTGAGCTTATCACTTGTCCTTGAGTCCCCACCCCTGTCACCTCTCTACCTCAATACTCGGAACGTTTTTGACTTTAACATTTCCTCATTGACCATTCGTTTTATTTAAATTTTTTATATAAATAATAAAATAAGTTAATTATTATGAAAATATCTCTAATGATAAAGTAAATCATAATAAATTAAATATTATTTATTAAATTTTTTTAAATAAGTACCTCAAAAAACGCGTCTTTTATTTGTGGAACTCCATGATCTTCTGCTTCTCATGAAGATGTGGACTATATACAATTGGATTCTTGTTGTAGTACATGTTTTCTCCTAGATACTAGTAATACTCTACTTTCTGCTAATTTAGATCGTTCGTTCAGATTCTACTAACGAACAAAATCATTGACTACCTACTATATATATTGTTAGATGCTTCATGAAGACTTTTATGGTTTTGTTCGAGAAACAAAATCATTCAACTTTGGCACGATAGGTACAATTGGACTGGGATTTGAATACCCCAAGAAAAGGAAGACATGGCGGGCATCCATCACTGTATGAATCTGCAAAATTAAAGATTAAAGATTATACAAATGATACATTCCGTCAAAACAGAAACATGCAATGTCTGCTAATTGCTATAGATAGGGATTAATTGAACCCTATTTGTCGACCGTCGTGTGACGGCTCAGACCTCAGTTTGCGCACCATAAATAGGCACAAAGTTGGATAACCAAGCCCACAAAAGATATGTAACCATCTTTCGATAAAAACAAAAGATATGTACCGATCCTGGCATCCTGCCAGCAGCACGCAGGTGCAGCACAGGTTCCGAACACTTTGCAGAGAGATGCGCGCCCACAATCACGCACTCTCTCTCTCCTACGTCAGCTGTTCGTCAGCGTGCAACGTCATGCCCTTCACTCTCATCAACGCGTAGTGGTCCCAGCCAGCGACCGTCTGCTAGCTTCTTCCACGTTGCTTCGCCAATGGGGAGCAAGCAACCAAGGGCATGCAGATAGAGCTCTGACTTCACCTCTCTCCTACGAATTTTATTCCACCACTCGCTTTATCCCTCCAGATCGGAACGGCTACTCTCGAGTCTCAAGAGCTCACCTCACCACTTCAACAGAGAGAGATATAAGCATTTTTTATTACTCCACTAATATGCCAATTCCACAAGAAAAAATCACTGGGAGATGTACTGATCACACAAAGGTGGCAACTTTAGTTAACTTCTCCAAAAAGATCGTGTGAACAACTCTTTCTTACAAACATATGATTTGTTTTGGATTATTTATGCCCCAAAATATCCTAGCTAGATTCCTAGCCTGGCAACATTATTACTCAAAGTCGTTGCTACCAAAAACAAATACAGTATTTTTGTGCGTGCGTTGGGTTTGGTAGTTTTCTCAATCCTTGAAGAAGCAGTATTATATACTGTATACTACTCCATACTGAGCAGCTTATTATTCTGCGACAACATAGAAAACTCAGCAGAAGAAATGCCATAGATAGAGCACATGGTTGCGGTAGGTACAAGCGTACAGCTAAATTAGGAGTAAAACACTAAAATAATAACGAAATCGGCTTGTGGTAATATCAACGGCAACACGATGGCGCAGATCATATCATCGTCTACAACAAGAAAATCAAATGAAAAATCAAATGAAAAAATTCAAAAAAAAAAAGAAAATCAAATGAAATCCATTGCATGCATGTATATGCCCACCTTACTTACTTTTAACCTGACGGCAATTATGCAGGTGTATACGTAGAATTTAGTACTATATATGTTAATCTACTACTTGTTCAGCTGGAAGTTCGTACTTTAATCGTACGTCCACTGGATCCATGATTGTACAATATAATGCAAGCAAAGAGATACTACTATATATAACAATAATAGTCTGCTTCATTCCTGTTATGTTGGTCCAAGCATGCAAATGGACAGGTTTGAATCAGTCGCAGTTCAGGCAACTGGCCTTTAAAAATTGAAATCAAATGTCCAAGATCAGTGTCTGGCTAATAAAATTCAAAGGGTCATGTACAATGAACATGTGTGCAGACTGCAGAGCAAGGTTTCTCTTGTTTTCCGATCCGTTGGCGGTTTTCCCTCCAATCTGTGGGCTCCTCACATCATTTGACACCGGCCTTCTACACGTTCCACAATCAAAATTTGGATCATATTAGTGCAAATTATATATAATTTTGATTTTGGTGCGCGCCATGTCGCCCATATAAAAAAAGAGACTCATCAAGTCTCTACTGTAGTATAGTATGTTGCTGTTACTATATACGGCACTCGGGTCAGAAGCATCAAAACCATCTGAAATTGTTGCATGTAAACTTGCTACATCATCTATCTACAGACTATAGTAGCTAAAGAAGAAGACGTGTAAATTAAAGAGACTCAAATTGGAAAAACTGGCTGCGGCTGCCTCATGTCTCAACTGAATTTTCATACCTGCGGTCAGTACTTTTCAGTTTGAAACAGCGAGGAAAAAGAGTAAGTTCAAGCCTTTACACTAGAAACACAAGAATCAAACAGACCCTAGAAAAGACAGGTGCAGCTAGCGAGAGTGCTGCACCAAACAAGCACGAAAGCGATGCCAATATATCAAAAGTTCTCTTTGCTTTATTGCCAATATGAACTAGACAGGACACATGACAAGGCCTGGCTTTAATCGACTTTGCTTGCGAGGGCGTGGTGTCGCACAACAAGTAGACAGCACACAAAGACGTAACATGATGTGTGTAGATATACCAGTGTATATTCTTTCCGTTCGAATTGTAAGATGTTGTAAGCTTTGCCCTGAATTATAAGACTAATTTTGACAAGCTTATAGAAGACACATTAACATCTATAGTATCAAATGCACTATCAGAATATATTTTTATGGTGTAACTAGTCTATATGAATCTAGTACGTATGATTCTTTACATGTTTGTACAATTGTAAGTTTGAATTAGAACGAAGCTAAGACAATTTATAATTTGGAGTTGAGTGTGTACTTAGTTTTCATATATGCTTCCTTGCTATATTCAAGGAATTCCGAGGAGGAGGGAGAAGGAGAACTACTACAGCTACTTTGAGACTAGTCATGGTCTCTCATGGACTCATGGGCAAGTTTGACCCGAATAAACCACCAAGTTGATTAAAAAAAACTATACATATGTAGGCAGATTTGCCTTTTATTTTATATAATTTTAATGATCCTTTATTTTTTTTAGCAGAAAATGATCCTTTATTTAAGCCACCTATAAGTGCATACCGTAAACTATATCTACAGGAGCGATTTTGTGAAAAAAGACCACCGGAGCAAAACTCTTAATAATAATATAATACGAAAGCACCGTTGCACTACATCCAGAAAACCAAGGCCTTGTTTAGTTTTCAAAATTGGGAGTCCAAATTCAGGCGTTCACACACTGTAGCGCACTATAGCAATTTCGTTTATTTGTGAAATATTGTCCAAATATTGATAAATTATACTCAAAAGATTCGCCTCATGAAAATAATCAAACTGTGCAATTAGTTTTTTATTTCATCTATATTTAAGACACCATGACGTGTCTTGACATTTTGATATGATGAGAATCTTCTTTTTGTATAGTGGAATTTGGGACCAAATTTGGTGATCTAAACAAGGCCCAAGAAAACCGATAGACAGAATTTGTCTCGTCATATGTTAATCGAATATCAAGCATCTTCAACCTTTTGGGTTCAGATTTTGGTGTCCCGTTCCCGTCTCGTGCGGCCACGACGCACCAGCATCTGGGTTCCCACTGTGATTCCGACCTCTCACAGTCACAGGCTCACAGCATCTTGTGCCACAAAGCCAATCCGGCTATGCCATCACTATGGCGAGCTGCGGCATCAGCCACCAGCACCAGGTGCGCGCGCTGCTGCAGCCGTGAAAGCCGAGCGAGCGAGCTCCCAAACCCAAACGAAGCGCCCAGGAAAGCTGTATGTGTTGTCCGGACGGGACCAGGGCTCCTCGCATAGCACTCCGTATACGTGTATGTGTTCCGTGTTCTCTGTTCCCGATCTGACATGGCACAGCCGCAGGCCAATGAGGCCCCAGTCGTCACTACGCTCACCGGTCAGCAACTTCCTATTCCGTCGGCTTCGCCGGGACGCGTTTGTTTTTCTCTTTAAAAGGGCAGCGCCGATCGAGCTCCCGTGTCACTCACCCTCCGAGCCTCCCTCCCAAGCTCGACCACCTCACCGCCGCCGCGTCCAACATACCTTGCTCCACTCCTGCGTACTTCGACGGCCGGCCAATAAACCAACAGGGAGCGAGAGGGCATTCTCTTCTCATCATCGATCTCATGGCGACGACGGAGATGGAGATGTTGGGCGTCCACGACGGCGGCATTAACAATGGCGGGCTAGTGGTGACGGAGCTGAGCCACATCAAGGAGCTCGTCAGGCAGCTGGAGGTGCACCTCGGCGGCTCCCCGTCCCCGGACCTGTGCAAGCACCTCGCCTCGCAGATCATCTCCCTCACCGAGCGCTCCATCGGCCTCATCACCTCCTCCAACCTCAACGGCGCGGCCCGCCGCAAGCGGTCGGCCGATGCTGGACTCGCCTCGCCGCTCTCAGCGACGCCCACCAGCGACGTCACCGACGGCGGGCCCTTCAAGAACACCAAGAAGAGGTGACCATCTGTGCCACTGATGCTCTTGCTCCTTGCTCTCCAAGATTGCCTCTTTGCATGCTAAACTAAACTCGTCGTGTGTTGCCAGGAAGGTGATGGAACAGCGGAGGCAGAGGGTGAGCTCGGCCGGCGGCGAGAACCCGGTGGACGACGGCCACAGCTGGAGGAAGTACGGCCAGAAGGAGATTCTCGGAGCCAAGCACCCAAGGTTGGCATTTCTTTGAATTTTCGAGCAAAACCAATCTGTTTTGCACGTGTGTGTTGTGTGTGTTCCTAACCTATCCTTGCTCCCAAGTGGAATCGAAATAATTTGCGTCTGCCTTTTGAGTTCGGATGCTTGTGGCCGTCCTGTCCTTTCTCCAAGTTGTGGCCTTTGTTGTGTTCTTGAATAATTGGCCTCCACTTGGCCATTGGATTTGGATTGGAATTGGAACAGCGCGCTACAATCGTGAATTCACAATAAAAAAAAATCTCCTTTTTGGAGCTGTGGCTGATCGATCGCCGTCGTTTGAAATCTCGCAGGGGCTACTACCGCTGCACGCACCGCCACTCACAGGGGTGCCAGGCGACGAAGCAGCTGCAGCGCACCGACGAGGACGCCACGCTGTACGACGTCATCTACCACGGCGAGCACACCTGCACGGCGGCCATGGTGGCGCCGGCGGAGCACAAACCGGACGCGCGCGCCCACCTGCAGACCTTGAGCGCCGGGCTCACCGTCAAGACCGAGGGCCTGCCCGCCTGGGCCGCCACGCCTCCGTATCTGTCCGCCTCCACTACGCCTGCGGCGAGCGGCGGCGTGTGCCAGCTGGCGCCCGCCACCTCGGACGCCAACAACCACGTCGCATTCGCATCCTCCTACCTGCCGTCGTTCGACGACGCCGAGTGGCGCGGCCACGCCGAGCTCCAGGAGGTGGTGTCCGCGCTCGTCGCCGCCAGCGCGCCCACGCCGCCGCCGCAGCTCGCCGTGGACAACTTCGACGACATCCTCTTGGACATAGACATCGCCAGCTACTTGGCGTGAATGAATCTTGACGTGATGCGTCGGATCCGCAGCATGCGCATACATGTGTCCCTTCTCCTAGTCCTCCTAGTCCTCCTAGTCCTAGCGACACAAGTCGAGAAGACAAGGCACGGACACGGTGGCCAAAAGCACCGCACGCAGTTGGTCTCATGCCCGTCAAACGAGTCGAAAATCAGAGTAGGGTTAGGTCAGACAGATTTAAATAGTAAATTGGTTGTGGTCAGCTCGTGCGCTCACGCTGTCCAGGGTAGTAAAAAAATTTTACAGCATCAGATGTGAATCCGACGATAGCCAATCTGTTGCCAACAACTGTACAAAGTCCGGTGAAAATATCTATCTCAACTCCAACAAGCCTCCCCGCTCTTATGCTCTCTCCTTCTTTTCTCTCCCACCTGGTGCTCTCTCTCTCTCTCTCCCGACGACAATCGCGGTGCGATGGCGCGAGGGGCCAGCGCGGTGGCCCAGCAGGCGAGCACCACGACGTGGAGACCCGAGCCTCGGCTAGGCGTCCGGTCGCAGCGGCGCGAGGGGCCAGCACGGTGGCCCGGCAGCAAGCACCTGGCTTTGGTGTGCGACAGCGCGGGGCGAGCGCGGCCCTCGACACGGCATGCGGCCAAATCCAGTGCAAGTGGCTCCGGCGCGGCGTGGTGGCCCCCGACGCGAGGCGAGACCGCAAAACCGCGTGGCGCGGGCGATGAGGAAACCACTTTCCTTTGTGTTCTACTTTGATTTGTTATATTGTATACAATAGACGTAGAGGAACAAAAGGTCTTGTTATATTGTTCACAACAGACTTAGGAAAAAAGGTCATAACCACAAAGTACACAAGCGACATTTCACAACAATAAGCACACCTTTAGCGATGAGGAAACTTTGCTATCTGTCTTATTATAAGTGTATCACCTTAATTTATCGGTTCACTAGCTAATGCCCTATTGATGATTTCCTGCTTCTCAGAAGGCCGATGTAGTATTGGAACGCTGATGATGGATCTATATATGCTAACTTTCAGTAACAGCTTAAATTAAGCTGTTTTTAGATTGGTTTCTATACTTCTTTCGGCTCTCTGCTGTGTGATGAGCACAAGTTTGAAACGCGCAATATATACCTACGCTTTATTTCCAGTGCCAGAACGACTTTGGTGGATATCCGCAGGAAAGGACAACAACAGCTAGATAGATGCGTATGTCTTCAATCTGCCAAAGCTCTCAAGATCACTAGGCATTAACAAGCAAAGATCCACAATCCAATATATATAAATTAAAAAAACATGAACCTAATCACACATGATATCTTAGTTTGCATCATACATACCCACCACAAATAAGCACAAAATCAGATCAGATAACCAAAAAGCTTGGCCAAGAAAAGTGAAGATATGGCCGCTACCCACGAAAGATACGTATCAATTTTGTAATGGTCCCTCTCGTCAACTCGTCATCGGCTCTTGGCACCGTCCGCTGAACTCAAGTCATCCCTGCTCTGCTCTCTCCACGCGTAATGGTCCCATCCTATTCAGCTTCCATGTTGCTTCGCCGATGGGGAGCACCGGAGGAAGAGATCGAGCTCTGACAAGTGCAAGAGCAAGGTACCACTGTGTCATTGTCTCATACAGTATGGCGTCTAATAACCAATAACCAAATAAAATAAATCACCATAGCAGCAACATAATAAACTATTTCTAAGTACTAAAGATTAAACATACTAGTATATTGTACAAAATTCTTTACTAAATTATTGTCAAAATCACTCATGAATTTCACGTTTTTCGGTGTTTTCTGCCAAGTTCGGTACTGCAGCAAAAAAGTCATTTTGTGATGAAGAGACGCGTGGCCATGTGGACCCCCTTTTATGAGTGCAATGCAGTATTTTCCTTAGGGCGTCCGCAATGGTAATAGCTAGTGCTAACTACGTAGTCAGGTGATGTGGAGGTGAGAGATGAAAAAAAGACTATTTTAGAGTGCTGGGTCTACAGGCCCCTCTCACATATTCTTGGGCCACGTGAAATAGATAGACTATTTGTATCTAGCTAGCGAACACTCTCTCTCCTACTTTTTACTTGCCATGTCACATCTAGATAGCCAAATAGCTAGCCATTACGGACGCCCTTACATCATGATCAGTTCATGGCCATTAATTAATAATTATTTTCTAACAAAGAAACGAATTCGTCTTGTGCCCGTCAAAGGAGTCCAAACCAGTGTAGGGTTGTTAGGTCAGATATATATGTTGACTAAATTTAAGAGACAACTAGCAAGTGCTCCGTACATGTTGTAGGACATGCACGGCCCTCTTTTTCTCCTTTTTTTTTTTTGGTTGTTGTGAAGCCTGATGATGACAATAGGACATGTACTGCAAACTACTATTAGTGATTTTGACACATATGATTGCTCACAGATTGCGATTTGACGCTGATTTTTTTCTCGAATACGCAAAAGACTTCCGTATCATTGTATTTAAGTAGAAGGAAGTTTTTATAGGTTTTTCCGGGTGGCCACAAGATTTGAAGCGGATTTTGACATGGTTTTTCATACTCTAGGTAATTAATGCACAATGCATGGCAAGCATATAGTAGAGACGAAGCAATCAGTGAAGCATATTGTGATCCGTTAAGAATTACTCCAGGTAGAATGTCTGGATCGTATATCGTACGGAGTAGTGTACATAAAAGGCAATCAAACATGCAGGCGCAGAGCAATAGTTTGATCCTAAATCGTACTGGGATCCCTACCGGCCGGATGATATCATATAAGTATATCCATGATGGCGTTGAGCCGTGGTGGTTTAAATTAGTAATTAGTTGCAACTAATTGTTTACAGCAACATTATATGTACAGATATCGGCATAGCACGCAGCATGCAACCACACACAACAGCGACAGTGGAACAGCCGCTTTATTTGAACCAAACTCCCAAATGAGGCCAGGCCGGAGCCATCGGTTCATTTCAGTGGTACTCCTAGACCTAGAGAGTCCTAGTTGCCGAGAATTCCAGGCCGACCATGAATCTTGACCCTTGGACGCCGATATGCATATCATGCATGGCTTTCTCGATCTGCAATAATTAGAATGGACCCATCGCTGAGTGTCTACTACATCCGTGAAATTTACATGGAGTAGATCGATGAGTCTCTTGACACATCGGATGGACCCTAGCTAGCCGGGGAAGGCGAGGGCAATTTTCTCGGAAATTTTCCAGGCCCGATCGACACGAGCGCTTTCCCATAGTGGCCTCACACTTGACCCCTTTCCTAGCGACACACAGGAGAAGTGAAGGCGGAAGGCACGCAACGCAACAGCGCCGCACGCGGCTAGTAGAAAGGCCCGAGTTTGGCAGCTTTCCCGTCGCCGTCGCCCGCGTCACCGCGTTGCGTTGGTAGAAAAATTAAAGCGCATCGCATCGCATCGCATCGCATCACTTTCTTGCATGTCCTGCTTGTGCTCGTCGCATGTGTAGGCAGACACGCGGGGATCGGACGGACGTTGTCCATGTGTTGGGCGCCCGCGTAAACGTAACGCGTCCAACGCGGCCGGAGAATCCCTCGCCGCCGATGCGATACACTGCACCCGTACTAGCTAGTTGGTGCAACAAGTGGAGCCGAGTATAGCCCTGCCCTCAAAAAGGACCGAATAAATTACCACCTTGTTGGGGGCTGCTGGCCCCTGGCAACGCCACCCTGGAAAGTGGGAAGCTCACCCTACGTACGTACTACTACGTACTGTACCTGAAGAGTTCGTACTAGCACGCTGTTGCATTGCGAATTTGCGAGTGTGTAGGAGCTCTCGTAGCTATTAGCAAAGCCTCCAACGGGGCTGTACGTATTTGCCAAAATTGGCCGCGCACGCGCTCCATTGTTTTCCAGCCACTTTGTGGGGGGTTTTTGATATGTGACATGACACGGACATGGTACTGTAGGCGCGGTCGATCCCGATCGGAGCATGAATTCACGCATTTTCACTTCCTACAGTCGTAGCCATGTGAGAAACGATGAGTGGTCCTGGGGTTTGGAGGGAGCTTGTTGGCGGACCACGAATTTGCATGTACGCAGACAGGTATCATATCCATCCACCCAGCAGTAGTCTACTGTTACAGGCTTACAGCCTTGCAGGACGTACTACTGCTGCTGCTACTACAGTTTTTGATGCCTTCAATTATTTCTGTACGTACTGTCATCATGGGAACATCTTACCAAATATATACACAGCCAACAACCACTTAATCACGCTCAAAATATACATACACAGTGGACAACTAATAACCCCATTATTAGTATAGACGGCCATATCATGTACTCCTACGTTCGTACTCCCATATATAATTATAGCTATAGTAATAACCCACTTATACCTTTATATATACTTATATAGTAGTATATATAAATAAAACACGAAAAGTTCTCTTTTAACAGGGAAGGAAGACACAGGAGAGACGCGTTGATGCAACACGCAAGCACTACACCTTTCATCATCCTTTGAAAACATACCCACAAATTAATTACTAGTTGATTGATCCATTGTCGTCGCAGCCTCTTAATTTGTTTGTCTTTTTCTTGTTCTGGTAGCAGTTGCTCTCCACACCCACCCAAAGCCAAAAGGCTGGCCCAGTCCCTGTCCTTGTTGTTTCAGGCCATTTGGTTTCAACTTTTTATTTTAAGCGAAAAAACGTACTACAATGGGGCCATGCTTCAATTATAGAATTGGCGCATGTGCTTAATTTATGCTGAGCTTATCCCGTGTAGTAGTACCAACAAGTCCCCACCACCCTGTCACCTCTCAACCTCGGGCTACTGTATATGGTTGTACCTCTCTCCATGATCCTCTGCTTCTCATGAAGATGTGGACTATATACAGTTAGATTATTGCTGTACTACATATTTACTAGTAATAGTCTACTTTTTGGTAATGTAGAACGTTCGTTCAGATTCTACTTACAAACAAAATCATTGACTACCTACAAAATCGTTCGAGAAACAAAAATGTTCAACTTTGGCATGATAGGTACAATTGGACTGGAATTAATTGAATAACCGAACAAAAGGACATGGCGGACGTCCATCACATGCATATTCACATGTTCTATGAACCTGCAAAATTAAAGATTGCTACGATAAATAGGCTCAGACCTCAGTTTGCGCACCATAAATAGGCACAAAGTTGGATAACCAAATCATGGCCTACCGATCCTGCCAGCAGGACGCAGGTGCAGGACGCAGGAGCGACGCAGGTTCCTACGAGTATCACTCTGCACAGAGATGAGCTCACACGGCCACACCCATGCACTCTCTCTCTCTCTCTCTCTCTCTCTCTCTCTCTCTCTCTCTCTCTCTCTCCTCTCTCCTACGTCAGCCGTTCGTCAGCAGGCAACGTCATGTCTTCACTCTCATCAACGCGTAGTGGTCCCAGCCAACCGTCTGCTAGCTTCTTCCACGTTGCTTCGCCAATGGGGAGCAAGCAACCAAGGGGATGGAGATGGAGATGGAGCTCTGACTTCACCACCTCTCGCTCGCTTTATCCCTCCGGATCGGAACGGCTACTCTCGAGTCTCAAGAGCTCACTTCACCAGAGATACTATAAGCATTTTTTTACTAGTCCACTAATATGCCAATTCCACAAGAAAAGCCACTGGGAGATGTGCTGATGACACAAAGGTGGCAACTTTTGTTGAGTCGTTTTCCAAAATGAGGGTGTGAACAGCTCTTTGTTGCATGATCTGATTGGGATTATTTGAACCAAAAAAAAAAATCATAGCTAGATTCCTATGCTGGCAACATTTCTCAAAGTCGTTGCTAAAAACAAATATTTTGTTCCTACAATGGGTTTGGTAGTTTTCTCAATCCTTGCAGCAGCAATAATATACATATATACTACTACTGACATAAAGCTTATTGTTCTGTGACAACAAAAGAAAACTCAGTAGAAGAAATGCCAGAGAGAGACAGAGAGAGAGAGAGAGAGCACATGATTGAGGTAGCTAAGCCTACAACTGAATTAAAAACACTAAATAACGAAGCAGCTTGTATATTTATGTCGGCAACACGACGGCGCGGATCATATCATCCCACATACACCAAGAAAATCAAATAAAATCGATACATGCATGCATGTATGTGCTGCTCACCATACTACTTTTAACTTAACGACGACAGTTATGCATATATATACTAGTATATTTAGTACTGTATGTCAAACTACCACTAGCTTCAGCTGGAAGTTTGTACTTTAATCGTACGTCCACTAGGTCGATAATTTGTACAAAATAATAATGTGCTTAATTCCTGTTTGTTCAAGCATGCAAATGGACAGGTTTGAATTGGTCGTCGTTTAAGCAACTGGCCTTTTAAAATCAAATGTCCAAGATCTGGCTGTGTTTGGAAAGCGTCATGTACAATGAACATGTGTGCATAGGCGCCTTCCCCTGTTTTCCGTTGGTGGTTTTCCCTATCTGTGCAGTGGATTCCTCCCATCATTTGTTTGGACCCGCCTCCGGTACACGTTGCACAATCAACAACACTTGGATCATCATATAACAAATTATATATGATTTCAATGTTGATGATGTGTCATGTTGCACATAAAAAATGAGATTCAACAGGTCTCTCTACTATAGTATGTAGAGGTAATAGCTGTCATTACTATATATACATATATATACAAATATAACTGCACTCAGTCAGAAGGATCAAACCATCAGAAATTGTTGCTTATATATATGCATGCAACTAGCTACATCTAGGAGCTAAAGAAGAAGACGTGTAAATTGGAGAGACTGAAATGGGAAAAACTAACTGCGGCTGCTTCAGATTTCAACTGAATTTTCATACCTGCCGCAGGCTGCAGTCAGTGCTTTTCAATGTGTGAAACAGCGCGGAAAAGGAGTAGCCAAAGGCCTTGCACCAAAACACGCGGACTTGTTCTCTTCCCAAATTTCACCCCCAAATTTCACTATTTATTACTATTCCCTATCACATCAAAATACCTAAGACATACACGTAAGCATCAAACGTAGATGAAATCAAAAACTAATCGCGACGTTTTATTGTCTTTCATGGCATCGAACATTTTAAGACTAATTACCAAAATTTGAATAATTTTTACCATAAAAAACAAAAAAGTCACTGTAGCGATGTGACTGCTACAGCGCCGAATCGGTGCCCGGATTCGGGAACTGAACAAGGCCACAGAAGAATGAAAGAAAACTTGAAAAGACAGGTGCAGCTAGGAGCAGCGAGAGTGCCCGCACCAAACATGCACGAAAGCGATGCGTATTTGGCGCTATATATGCAGATATAGCAAAAGTTTTCTTTGCATTATTGTCAATATGAACTAGACAAGACACATGAATACAAGATAAGGCCATAGCATCAGGCTAATCGACTTGCTTGGCGTGGCCTCACTCAAGGTGTCACGCAACAAGTAGACATCACACAAAGACGTAACATGATGTGTGTGTGTGTGTGTGTGTGTGTGTACCAGTGTATATTCTTTCCGGTCAAAGGCAAAGAACTCTAGCTTAATTGGTTAGATTTTTCCTGCCGCACCCTTGAGTTTAAATCACCTTGGAAACGAATTTCAGGCTAGGGGTAAACGAATTTCGCTGGCATGGCTAGAGTTCATGGGTTTTTTTCGTGAGCAATAAGAATCATTTTCTTCTTAATGAGAAAAGGTGGCAGACCTCTCCCCTTTTAATTGTGTTTTTTTTCTTTCCAATCTAGTAGTACGTATGATTTATAGATTTGTACATTTTTATAAGTTTGATTAAAACTAGAGAAGTTTGAATTAGGACGAGGCTAAGACGATTTATAATTTGGAGTGGATCAGTGAGTACGTACTTAGTTTAAATGCTTCCTTGCTGTATTCAAGAATTCCGAGGAGGGACAAGGAGAACTACTACAACTACTTTTGGGACTGGTCATCGGCAAGCTTGACCTATCAAGAAACCACCAAGTTGAGTAGTACGCATATGTGGGGAGATTCGCCTTTTCATTTCATTGTTTAATGATCTAAGTCACCCATATATACTCCAGCAAGGTTTACAGTGTCCCAACATATTTACTCTAGTTGTGCGCATACGTGGATACCGTAAGAAAGAAAGCGGAGCGGTCATGACAAAAAAAGAAAGAAAGAAGAAAAGCACCGTAGCACTACATCCAAACCAAGAAACCGATAGATAGAATTTGTCTCGTCATATGTTAATAATCGAATAACTAGCATCATCTTCAACTTTCTGGGTTCAGATTTTGGGGTCCCGTTTCCGTCTCGTGCGGCCACGACGCACCAGCATCTGGGTTCCCACCATGATTCCGACCTCACAGGCTCACAGCATCTTGTGCCCATCCATCACCATGGCGAGCTGCGGCAACAGCCACCACAGCACCAGGTGCAGCACAGGCGTGAAAGCGGAGCTCCCAAACCCAAACGAAGCGTCCAGGAAAGCTGTCCGGACGGGACCACCCCCATGGCCCTCGCATACGTGTTCCGTGTTCTCTGTTCCCGATCCGACATGGCACAGCAGCAGGCCAATCAGGCCCCAGTCGCCAATACGCTCACCGGTCAGCAACTTCCTATTCCCTCGGCTTCGCCGGGACGCGCTTGGTTTCTCCTTTAAAAGGCCAGAGACGATCGAGCTCCCGTGTCACTCACCCTCTCTCCCGGCCTCCCTTCCCTCGACCACCTCACCGCCGCGCACAACATACCTTGCTCAAGTCCTGCTTGCTCCAGTCATACCTCGACAGCATTCTGTGATTCTGATCACATCATCTCATGGCGATGATGGAGAGGGAGATGGGCATGGGAGTCGTCGACGGCGGCAGTAACAATGGGCTGGTGGTGACGGAGCTGAGCCACATCAAGGAGCTGGTGCGGCAGCTGGAGGTGCACCTCGGCGGCTCCCCGTCCCCGGACCTGTGCAAGCTCCTCGTCTCGCAGATCTTCTCCCTCGCCGAGCGCTCCATCGGCCTCATCACCTCCTCCAGCTTCGACGGCGGCGCCGCCCGCCGAAAGCGGTCCGCGGGCGACGCCGGCCTCGCCTCGCCGCTCTCGGCGACGCCCACCAGCGACGTCACCGACGGCGGGCCGTTCAAGAACACCAAGAAGAGGTGACCACCTCACCACTAATGCTCTCTTGCTGCTTGCTCAAGCCTCAAGTTCATTTGACTGTTTGCGCTAAACTAATTAAACTCGTCGTGTGTTGGCAGGAAGGTGATGGAACAGCGGCGGCAGAGGGTGAGCTCGGCCGGCGGCGAGAACCCGGTGGACGACGGCCACAGCTGGAGGAAGTACGGCCAGAAGGAGATTCTCGGAGCCAAGCACCCAAGGTTGGCACATCTCACTCAGACATGTGTTGATTTGGCTTTTCTTGAATTTTCAGAGCCCAAGCAATCTGTTCTGCACGTGTGTGTTGTGTGTGCTCGTACCCTATCCTTGCTCCCAAGTGGAATCGAAATCATTTGCGTCTGCCTTTTGGTGCGTTCGGATGCTTGTGCCCGTCCGTCCTTTCTGAAAGTTGTGGCCTTTGTTGTGTTCTTGAATGATTGGCCTCCACTTGGCCATTGGATTTGGATTGGAATTGGAACAGTGGGCTGCAATCTTCCCTAGTAGCTGCTATTCTTGCTACGACGAATTCACAGTCAAAATATCTCCTTTGTGGAACCGTGGCTGATCGATCTCCGCCGTGCAAATTTCGCAGGAGCTACTACCGCTGCACGCACCGCCACTCGCAGGGGTGCACGGCGACGAAGCAGCTGCAGCGCACCGACGAGGACGCCACGCTGTACGACGTCATCTACCACGGCGAGCACACCTGCACGGCGGCCATGGTGCCGCCGGCGGAGCACAACCCGGACGCGCGCGCCCACCTGCAGACGCTGAGCGCCGGCCTCACGGTGAAGACCGAGGGCCTGCCCGCCGCTGCCGCCACCGGCACGCCGTCCCTGTACCTCTCCGCCGCCTCCACGCCGGCGGCAAGCGGCGGCTGCCAGCTGGCCGCGCCGTCCACGACGTCGGAGAACTGGGGCATGTCGCCCGCGACCTCGGACGCCAACAACCACGTTGCATTCGCATCCTACCACATGCCGTCGTGCGACGACGCCGAGTGGCGGGGCCACGCCGAGCTCCAGGAGGTGGTGTCCGCGCTTGTCGCCGCCAGCGCGCCGACGCCGGCGCCCGCCGTGGAGAACTTCGACGACTTCCTCATCGACATAGACATCACCAGCTACTTCGCGTGAATCGTGACGTGATCCGTTGGTTGTAGCTGATGAATGAAGGGTAGTAGGGGATGTGACCGAGCCCTCTGGCTCTGGCTCTGTTCGTCTTGGAACAGAACAGATCAGAACAGAGGAGGGAAGAGCACCAGACAGAGAGCTCTGCTTATTTCCTGGGTCCATGCAGATGCAGGCGTAATTACCGTAGGAGATGATGAACAAGAGTAGGGATTGCCTTTTTTTTACCCTTCTTTTTCTTTTTTTGTTAATCTTTTTCATCTTCTGATGAGGCCTGAGAGTGCTTGCCGTGTTTGTATTGTATTATTGATTTTTTATGCCAAGGGAAAATAAGATCCTTCGAGCCATCTGAGAACTGTCTTTGTTGATCTCAATTATCGGTAGTTTTGCACTGGTTCTACAGTTGCATATAAATGTACTATTTTCAAAATCACAAACACATTTAAACCTTTCTTTTGTGCTTGTAGTTCTGAACTGATATAACATGATTGTCATTGTGGCAACACTGAACCTGAATACAGACCATATTTTGTCCTTGAAATATCTCCACCTTAGCAGCCTGCTAAAAGGTCGCAGTTCGGTATCACAAATACTCCCTTGCATGCGGCGTGCCCAGGCCATATCATTCCTTGTCCTTCAACCCCCACAGCCTCGCATATCATCCAAGGCCATATCATACTCACATCACAAATCACAAGGTTTGATGCTCGCCGAGCTGTGCAATTATAATAAGAGCCTGTTTGTGTTTGAAAATTGCTCTCTCATGCTCTACCAATGTGTCAAACATGCTAGCTTAGTTAGAAGCTCCAGCGGCCTTGTGAGCTGTTTTACAACCGGTATACTCTTACCTAATACGTACTATTTGAAGATCACCTCTTCGATCTAGATCAATTCATGAACAAAAGTACGATCTTTCTTCTTCATACAAAACAAAGTGAGAATAAAATATGAGCCCATCAATCAATCACCATAATTCTAAACGTGTTCCCTTGAGCCAAACAGCTCTGTCATTCTCAGACACGGCCAGGGGAGGGGGAGAGTTGGACCTGGGCAAATGCCTCTCACTGTCATGTTTTAAACATCAATATGTAAATGCATGAACAAAGTAGTCTTCCGGTCTGAGAAAGTTCCATACATCTAACAAGCATATCTTCTCAAAGCCATAAAGCTAACAAAAACGTCCAGGACACGTCCAAAGTCCATACTTCAAACACTGCTACTGCCTACTGGTTAAAAAACCTGGTCAATATCAAAGCAGAACCACAAAAGGTGGGGCGAGGAGCCCTCATCACTACTGGAAAATGTTTTCACTTGCTGTCGTCGTCCTCCAGAAAATGTAGAAGAGGGCGTGGGTTCACACTTGATTCGGAGCATCCACAGCCTCTAGAATACTCCTCAGCCCTTCAGTTCGCCGATGCAGAAATCCTCGATGATGTCAAATACTCTTGTCCCATGTCGCGGGCTGAAAACGCGTGGAGGTATAAGTTTTGTTATCTAAATATACACACATTAAAAAATGAAGGTTGCAATGTTATCGTAATATTATGACTTGTGAAGGAAAGCAATAACAAAAGGAGCGAATTTTCCTTTATGAAAAGGACAGGATAAGCACAATCCCCCATCAAAGTTTTTGTTTACAGTTTCCATGATTCTGCAACATCTATCGTCACGTCAGGATTTTGTTATTTCGTTTATGTACTTGTGGACGTGCTCGTGTAAATACTTAAGTATTGTCTTCTCTGAGGGCTGAAAGCGTGTACACTGTACAGGTATGACATTTCTCTTGGACATAAAAGATGGAAGGTAATATAGTTGAGCAATCAAGCTTGTGAAGAAAAGCAATAGCAAAATCAGAAGACTTTTTCTTGACAAGGAAAAGATATAAGAAATATCCACATCAATATTATTTAAGAGTTTTTACCAATTGGCAGCATCTACCATCTGGATATTTTTGTCAATTATTCCATTCCATGATCTTATTAGCGTGCTCAAGTATATATTTAATGTTCCATTCTCATAGCAACAACCACATGGACATGGACATCAATCTTACTGGATGTTTTCAAGCCTACAGGTTCAGGGCTGGGCACACACAGTTCATCAATATAAAACTTGAAAACGAAAGAAACTATTGGTCAACATCGCTGAAATATACAAGGAATAAAAAACTATTAACCATCAACAATTTATTGCTCTAAACAGTATTGATGAATTGCTAATTTATCTAATTAAGTACTGTCATCTTTAAGGGCTGAAAGCGTGCAGACTGTAGAGGTATAATAATTCTCTTAGACATAAAAAGATGAAAGGTAATTTTTTTTAAACTATGATTCTAGTTAAAAATAGTGTAATTTTTTTAAAAAAACTGTTAAAACGTATTATTATGTATATTTTATCATAGTAAAAAATGCGATCACATTTGTTCGGCCCCCCTTAATCATGATCGCTGGTTCCGTTACTGAATGTGCTTCATTGAGAGTTGAGAGGTTAAAAGATTGATTTTAGTTTGATCATTATCTAATATTCTGACAAAGAAAGATCTTTGTTTGAGAAACTAGGTGTTATTTATCCTTTATTCATTATTCTGGAAAACAACACGGAAAAGCTCACTGTTTCGGATTTCTGGAAGACAAGGGATCCTTATCCAGGTTCTATGCCTATCTAATAAACAAATAGTTTGTTGAATAATTTAGTTTGAACCTTTTTTTTTTTTGAAGGAATCTAATCCCCTAAGGAAATTTAACTAAAAAGATATGCAGAATAGCAAAACCTAACAATTCTGAAATATACTAATTGAACATATTTTGGGTGGATAAAGAAAAGCATGTTCTGTGAGCTACGATGGCAGAATGCAGAGGAATCAATCGAGGACAAGTTACAAACCCAAAAAAGCCCTCCGTTGAATCATCTCCAGCATTGTTCAAGATGGCATCACCACCAGGGTGTTCCTCCACGTATGAAGTGACATCATAAACCTGTATATTCAGAAAACTGAAGAATCATAAGAACTGAAGTGCAAGCATTTTATTGAATTTCCTAATTTAATTTAGAGCTGGATGAAATTTAGTTGGTAAAGTGGTGGATCATTTTCTTAACCTTATCTTTGATTATTATCCAACAATCCTTTCTTGTGTTATGAGTTGATACCTCTTTCTTTGTATAGCTTCTAGATGTCTGAATGGGGAATGGCAGAAAGCAACGAGTGAGAATGATGTTAAGTTAATTATCTGAATGGGGAATGGAAGAAAGCAACATAAGAGAATGATGTTGAGGCAGTGTCACATCTGAATGTGCATTTTAGTCTCTGCATAACCCATGTAGCCTTGCCTTTCAGTCAACAAGTCGTTTCTCAGATTCATAAAAGCACAATCTAAAGCGACTAATTGATCATCAGTTAGTTAGACGTGCATGCATTACAGATAAGAGGAAGCTAAAGTATTCAATGATAAAAGATCGCATTCACCTTCCCACTGCCTAATGGACGCGCTCCATTTCCTTTACCTGCAATATAACAATAGTCAATGGCAAAATGTTTACCGTTGATTCTCAAGTGATACAACTTTTACCTTTGCTGTTAGACCTTGGGATAACAAACAGGGCTCCAAGTACAAGAAGCACAACAAGTGAGACGTAGATCAAAATTTGCATCGTGCACCTCAGAGATCACTGTACTAAACAATAGGTAACGATCAAACAAAACAAGAACCAAGTATAATTAAAGAAAGATGTATATCTCTTTGTCAACAGAGCGCAACTGAATCTACAGCCCACTCAACTCTGAAAAAGATGCAAGAAAGAACAATTAAGGGCACAATGAAGGTGACGTAAAGGCTAAAGCCACATATATCTATGAGATAATACGCTAGAGTAAACTGTAAAAGATCACAACGGCCCGTGTCAGGATCTAGGCGAATCTGGTATTCTATTTCGGGGAACAGGTCGTCCAAAGACAAACGCGTTCAGCACGGTATCTTGCGACGATTCCAACGCGGATTCCACAAAGACCGAATCATTGCCACTAATCCTACCCCGAAATGGGCGAATCTTGCAAGAAATTTTGGCGGAATCGAAGTGACAGAGGGATCCCATTTCCCCCCAGCCCGTCAGTTCACTAACACCAAGGTCTGGATTTACCCCATGAACCAGAAGGTATACAGAGGATTTAGCCCTGAATGCAGAAATTGAAGGGAAGGCAGCTACCCAACCAGCCCGACAGGCAGAAGCGTACCTGGAGACAACAAAGAAGAGCACAGCAGTGCGCGCAGCGACTAGTGACCCTCCACAAGTGAGTAAAGGACAACAGAGCGGCACAGCAATGGACAATGGCGGACTTGAATCGCCGCGAACGAACAGAGTTCGTGCCTAGCCATCGCAGAGAATATTCGCCGGCCGTGGCTCGTGCTGCCAATTTGGCCATTTGCCATGGCAAGAACTGATGAAGTAGAAAAAAAAAGGCAGAATCCGACAAGAAGAGGGGATCAGCAAATGAGGCCCATTGTTTCATGGACATGGTTTTGGGTTCCTTCCAAATCCGGTCTGTGTTACCTCTGGTCTACAAATAGTATTACTTTACGTCAAGTACCACCAGGTTGCAGATTCTAATTGGGCTTGCCCGACCATAAGAAGGCTTGTTTAGCCCATAAACTTGGGCTGGCGCGACAGAAAGTTTTTTTTTTTTTTGAAAAAGTCCATGTTTCCTCTCATAATTTTTGTGAAAACCTGTTTTCCCTCCCTGAACTCCAGTACTGGGCAAATCACCTCCCTTAACTTTTCAAATCGTAATGCGGTTTAACTTTGGTTGATTTTGAAGGCGGTTTTGTATTTCTCTTTTTTACTTATTTTGGTTGAAGCTTTGGAAAATCATAGCAAATAAAAACATCATAAAATAAAAAAAATCCAATTTTATTGGCCTCCATATGAGTAGATCTAAACATTGGATATATATAATATGATATGGTTTAGTACAAAGTCTTTGGTACAAATTTAGATCTATAATTTTTTGTAATTAATTAGAATAATTCATAACTGCAATTATATAGTCCAATCATGGTGAAATTCTTATAGCAGCCTAATTATTATATGCTTGAATTGTACTAAAACTTTTATATTCATTGGATCATGTATATCATAGTTATAGATTTGTTTAGGTATACCATATTATATATTAACTATGTAGATCTACTCATGTCGAGTTTTCATTTTATGATTTTTCAGTGATTTACTATGATTTTTCAAAGATTCAGCCAAGATAAATAAAAAAGACAAAGACAAAACAACCTTCAAAAATACTCTAGAGAGTAAAACGCGTGGTTTGAAAAGTTCAGAGAGGTGGTTTCACCAGTTTTAGTGTTCGGGGAGGAAAACGGACTTTCAAAAAAGTTAAGGGAGGAAAAGTGAACTGTTTTCTTTTTTGATACTGAAAGTTTTAGTTGAACTTGTACACTTAGGTCAAAATGTTGAAATCTGGAGAGTTGGGTGGTTGACAAATTAGGCGAATATCGAATCCTTTTGCTTGGCGGCCTAAAAAACGGATCACCAAGTTTTAAGTGCAAAGGTGCATTTTCCTATTGAATGAAGATTGGTTTGCCCACATTTTCTCTTCGCCATTTAGCTCTAATGGCAGGGAACACTTGGTTGATCATAAAATCTCTAATCATGTCTATAGTGATAAAAGTTATGAGCTTCATAACCAAGTCTCTACTGACATGGCCGGTTCTCTCATTACCTCTCATAGCCGGTTCATAAGTAACAAGTGGAAAACAACCAATCCTACCATCAAAAATACAATTCCCTTCCCTAAACCTTGGCCGAGCACAAACACACAAGAACATGAGCCAAGGCATGTAATTATTGTTCTTACAAGTCCGATGGGGGATCATCTTCTTCGGGTAGCAAATAATATTTTACAGACTTTTCAGATAGGTAGAACCATTTTTCATCAATGAACACAAAGTCAAACAAATCCTTAAACCTTGGATCATCAAGCAAATCCCTGTTAATCATGTCAGCACACCACTTTAACCTAGACCTCTTGTTAGCTTCAGTGAGATATGGTTTGATGCTACTAGAGTGGCGCCTAAGCAAACCTTTTTCATATACTTTTGAATATTCCATTTGCTCATGTTTAGATTGGTTTACACATCCTCTATAGTCATTCTTTCCTTTAGAGCAATGTTTCGCAATCCTTCCAAATAAACAGGGATGGCTTTACAGACAACTTTACCCTTCTTTAGGCTAGAAACCACAACCAGAATAGAGTTTGCAAGTTGTGTTTTACCTGTTCCAAACACGCTTTACCAATGTGAAGGCCAAATCGAGTATTAGCAACAAATACAATATCTTTCTTGCCTAGTTTCCCACTTGTTTTTGGAGCTATTCAGACATTTCTTTCCTTCGGTGGGGTTAAGGTTCTTGAACTTGTTATTCCGTTCAAAGAAAAAAAAGGCACTTCTATTAATAGAACGAGCATGTTCTATTGAAAATAAAAAAAACAAGCACTTTTAATAGGCATGGCATGTTTAATAAAAAATAACGTGGTGGACTAGCTAGAAGGAAACAACAAGCACTTCTATTCATAGTACTACTACTTCACGACAAGATGTAGCTAGAAGGAAAAAAACAAGCATCATTTTTTTTAATAATGGATATTGTATACCCGACTTTTTCTATCAAAAGATAGAATCACACCAATTATTACAAAGTTTTATCAACAGGCTTAAACACGACCTACACAACACATTTATGCAGACCACCAGCGGGAAGCAGAAACGAAATAAAGTTTAAACTAAACATGACCAATATATCTTGTGGATAGACACCTATTGGAACTAAAAGATTGCAACACCGATATTTCTAGGAATTGTCCAACAGGAGCAGTTGGTTCCGCTGATCATCATGCCGTTGTAGTCTTGCCCATTGTCGAAGCCATTACATTTCTAAAGAGTACCCGCAAAAAGGTATTTTGTTTACATTTATCAAAAACTATTTCGTTCCTAGTTAACCATATTGCCACAAAAGTGCAGCAGCTGCAGTTAATAACAATGAATTATACTTTTTGCGTCCAATTTTTGACCATCTTAAGAACAATCAATCATATCTATTAGAGGTGATAAACCAAAAAGTATATGTATAGCACACCATAAGAATTTGGCATAAACACACTTGAAAAAAAAAGATGGTTTATTGTTTCAGGATGATGACAAAAAGAGCAATGTCTGTCATCCATCCAATGTTGTCTAAGTAAATTGCCTTAGTTAAAACCACTTCTTTTTTCAAGTAGCAGAGAAACCAAATATCTTGTGACACTCTAACACTATTGTTAATCAACGCAACATACATGGATTTGACTGTAAAGGTTCTAGATGTGTTCAAGCTCCCCACAAAGGCATCCCTTTGCTCCGAAATGTTAATATCTTGTATCGACGCTACAATTCTATGCCAGACCCTTAGGTTTTCCCTATTATATTCCTTTTGAAAGAAATATTAAAAGGGACACTCCTAAGCACTTGCTCTACTTGAATCTTGTTTGCCTCTGACTATATTAAACAACGAAGGAAATTTGTCTTTAAGCGGCTTATTTTCCAACTAAGTGTCATACCAGAACCTATTTTGAGACCCATCATTTATCCTAAAGGAGCCAAGTTCCATAAAAGAATCTCTAATGTTCATTAAACTTTTTCAGAAACGAGAATCCGTTGGTTTTTTAACACAACTCCCTAATGTTTTATCTTTGATATATTTATTTCTTAGCAACTCTTGCCACATTCTATCTTCATTTAATAATTTGTACAACCATTTGCTTAGCAAACATTTATTCTGTATATCCAAGTTTTGTATTCTCAGACCTCCTTGGTCTTTGGATTGACACATCACTTCCCATTTGGCTAACCTGTATTTTCTTTTGTGTTTGATCATTCTGCCAATAGAAACGAGATCTGAAGCAGTCTATTTTCTGTAAGACCCCTCTTAATAGTTCAAAGAACGCCATCATAAATATCGGTAAATTAGACAGCACCGAGTTTATTAAAACCAAGTGTCCCTATCGAGAGCATCTTTCCTTTCCAACCACGTAGTGAGTAGTTTCCAAGCGTCCTTTACAAAATCAATAATCATCTTGATTTTTGTGAATCAGAGAAGGAAGCACTACCTGCAACCTATTTGCTAAGAGCTTAGTGAGTAGTTTAGCGTAATCAGACACTAGGATCATCTTTTTTGGTATAGGAGTAATATAGGAGCCATTTATACTCTCGGGACAGATTTTCTGAGTAGAGAACATGGCGAAGGGAATACAAATCCTCCTTAACTATGAACTAACTTCTATCAAACAGATATAGAAAAGAAAATTAACATTCATGGCACAATCATATAACAATCATTGCACACTGATGATATGCAAATAGTTATTTTATATATACTATAAAATGATCATAAGATAGCAAGCCCACATTTCCATCGGTGGGTGTCAGACTGTGGCTGCGGCAGCTCCTTAGAATTTATGACGGCTACGGACCCGCAGTAGAAGTTAGCGTGGCGGTCCTTCTTGATGATTCCATCCGTGTTCTCTGTGATAATGCCGTCCAACGTCATGACGGCGCCTTCCATCTTCTGCCCGTCTTTTTTGAAGAGCTTCTCGTCTACGATGTTTCTCGTTACGTTTCCCTCGTCCGCGGACCCGTGTACGAGAAGCTCCTGCTGCTCCTGCTGAGACAAGGATATGGATGGCGGTGTCAGGTCGAAGCTGGCGAACAGCTTGTCCGTTTCTATGTAGAGGCCGACGGTGATGTTGCTGTAGTAGATGAAGACACGGTCGCTTGGGTTCTTCGCCTCCAGGTAGAACCTGAAGATATATTCGTTGCCGGTACCACCAATTTCTTGTGATATGTTGTATCTGTGCACATAAACATTGCCTGGAGCGATGGTGAGTTGGAGCTTTTTGGGGTGGAGTATCAGGCCTACCGCCTTCACAACGACGATGGCGGCGAGCACGGTGACCACCAGCGCCACCGCGGTCCGCGTGAAGAACAGGCAGCGGAACCGCAAGGAATTCCACACGCCCTCATCACCGCCGGTGTCTACACCTCCGCCCATGTATGAATTTAGTGAAGTAGAAATGTATATATGTATATATTTTTGCTCAGCTTATATCATAATAACTTGGATGATCGATGGCTAGCTATAAGAGCAACTCCAACAGTTTGCTAAACATCACTTGGCAAATCTATAGTTTTGCCAAGTCTAACGCCAAATGCCAAGTGCTAAAAATAGGTCTTCTCCAACAGTTTGCTATTTTGGCTTGGCAAATTAAAAATTAGTGGCTCGCATATCTTAATTATTTGTGGGGCAGGTGCTGGGGCGATTACTTTTCCTCACGCGTGAAGGATCAGCAGCTGTTGAATCTAAGTGCAGGGACAATTTAATCACATCTATGCTACAGGATATGCACCTGAACTTGCCGAGCAGGCACTCTTTTCTGCACAGCATAGCAAACCTGACGCCAAATGATGATGCAATCTTCCATGTCTCCATCAGCTACACGACCATGCAATGCACATCGATTTTTAGTACTTGAAACACATGCAGCAGGATAATTCATTTTGCCACAAGTTTAGAACAAGGCAGCAGCTGCAAGTCATGCCAATTGATGATCAGACAATGCGATCTCCATGCCTCTCGAGAAAATAATATGGCCATGCCTGATGGCTCAAAGTGAACCGTACAGCAATGGTTTGCTGCAGGACATTTGCACAAGCAAGTTCATGGCTGCAGAAGCATATGCATCCAAGCAATGCATCATAGTTGCTCTATTGCTGCAGAAGCAAAAAAGCGGATGGATTACAAGCGAAGCAGCCTCAACTTTAACACTAAAACTGAATCGGTTAACTAATGTACATAGATCGATCTAGCATATATCAATCTGTACACAAATCCATCCCCTAAAAATATCAAGAAAGGTCAATCTACGGATATACCTAGCGTGCACATAGATCAAGAAAGGCCCGGTTGCAAGTAGAGATCGTAGAAATGTCTATGATTGATGTATCGATCGATTTTTCCTCCTCGCTCAGCTTATATCATAATAACGCAAGGAAAGGCGGGAGCGTTGGATGAAAATCGATGGCTAGCTAACATGCAGTTTGCATAAATGCGCGCACCCTCCACTTCTCTAGCTATAGCTAGCTATTTATATACTTGCATCCATTCCATCGCCTGGCGATCGACCCGCCCCGTTGAATCTCGTCAAATGTGCCTGACGTTAAATCGGGTAGCTTATGTATAGGACACGAAAGCAAACACATGATTATATTCTCTTTTTTAATCCAAACAGAAAATGAAGAAGACAAACAGGATCGGATTTAACTTTTGCTTTAACCCCAGGAGCTTTAGACTTTATTCTACCGGATCGGATTTAACTTTGGCTTTAAAACCAGGAGCTTTAGACTTTATTCTGTGTTCTATTTGTTCCCTTTGTATTATATTTTGTGGTTTTTTCCTTGGGAGTCCACACTGATCTCGTCAGATCATAGAATAGGACTATAGGAGTATATTATATATACCCGACCAACAGCCATTTTCTCATAACACGTGAAATAATTTGTGTAGAAGAGGTAGTAATTGTTGCTGTAATTCCGGCCGCCATAGCCACCACGACCACGGCTTCCGCGTCCGCGGCGACCACCTGCGAACACGCCACGCTGATGGCAGTAAAGCCGTCCACCGCCATAGGGCGGGTTATCACTGCACCATGGCCACCATACCCCAGATGGATGGAATCGTGGAAACCATTGGCTGTAAGTAGTGCTGATGACACATTATCATTACGTATGCATGCTTTACGTTTGGTCCCCGTTCGTGCGGTAGGCTTTTGAGATTTGCCGTAGGCTTTTGGCTCGTGCATATTCTTTTACCGGGCATGTTTGGTCGTTGGTCCTCTTTTCCTTAGCCCAGCCAGCTGGGGCCAACATTTGGATGTTGGTTTCTCGTTCTTGGGCCTTAGTCAGGTTTCTGGGGTCTCTGCCTTAGCTTGGCTCCTAGAAAACGGATGGGGGGTCTATTTTTCTAGAGCCTGGCTTGGCCAAGCCTTTGGCACCTTCCGTCTCAGCCAAACTCACCGCCCCCGCCCCTGCATCTCTGCTTCTTCCGGCCTGTTGCACCGCCCCGTCCCCTCCACCTATGTGCTTGCCAACGCCTGCCGTGGGTCTGCCGCACCACTCCGTTCCCTCCTCCACCTGGCGGATCCATGAGGAATGGAAGCCACAAAGCTACACCTCTCGTCGACGGGCACGACCGTGCGCCACCCCTCATTGCTCCACCTCGCGTCCTTGCACCACGGCATCTCCTCATCGGTATCCATCGCCACCGTCGTCTCCTGCGCCACCCGACCCTGATGACTGCCTCCTGATCTCACTGCGCAGGGCCGCTCGACCTAGCCATGCACCACACAACGGAGGGGATGGAGGTGGAACCCGCGCTCCGCCAGTGCAGGCGTGCCCCTCGCGACCACCTCATCGTCACTGCCTTGCGGACGACGGAGGCGGAAATGGCAGCGACACGACATGCAAGTGGGCGGAGGATAGGAGCTCGGGGGCTAGCATCTTGCGCGGCCGTGGCCAAAGGCCGGAGGAGGAGCACCGCAATGCCATGGCTAGAGGCATGAGGAAGTGCTTGCTGGTGCTCGACCTGCTCGACAATGAGGACGGCGACAAGGGACTGTTTTGGTGCGTTCACCGGCAGTTCGATGAAATGCCTCAAAGGGGTTAACTCACAGTTTAAAGAAACTGTGATTGTATGCAAACTAAGCCAAGCAACCAAATAAACTCATCCGAGCTAGGCTCAGCAGCGCACGCAACCAAACAAATGCTCTTGGCTCCCTAGAACCAGGCCTGGTGTGCCCAGGATTAGCAGAGATACCTAGGCCTAGCGAGGAAGCGAACCAAACAGACCCTAAGATCCTGTCTGGCAGAATTTTTGTACAAATAGCTTCACCTAAGAAGCCATAGAAGATGGGAAAACACGTTTAGGTGTCAATATTTCAAATTTCTAATAAAAACGGCTACAACTTGTCTCACAGATTCATTTTTATGAGTTAATGATTAGTAGAGGTTCCCTGAAAAGACAATATAAGGGCTCCGGCGAACCAATGAAACGTGGAGGGCGCGATACAGGAGCGGGGAAGGCGGTGGTAGTGGCAGCCAAAGCCGGTGGCACACGGGCAGCGCCGCAGGAGGCGCGCGCCCCTAGGGCTGCGCGCATGAGGCGGTGGTTGGTGCGGCTCAAGGCATGGGGGATGAGGGCGGTGGCTAGGGATGGAGGGAGCCAAGAGCTAGAGAGCCAAAGTTGGGATTAATCCAATTCTCTACTTGATTGAATTGAGTACATAAGGGCCATTATTTATAGTCCTGGCACGACTTAGCGCCTAAGCAACGGGTGATCTGGTGCTAGCCGCTGCTTCCTATTTACTTGTCTCTACTTTTCTGGTTTATCTAGATGACGTGGCATCATCGTAGATGGCGGCGGTGGTAGCGGGGCTGTGCCCCACTCTACAACGCGCGGCCCCTTGGCCCGCGAGACACGCCTTATCGCGGCGGTGGCGACGTTGCTCCCTTGTTTAGCTGTTCAGTTGGCCGAATTTCTTGGCAAATTGTGGGCCGCTCGTTGTGCTTGTTACAGTACTCCCCCTTTTCCACTCGGCGTGTCTTCGCTATGAAATTGAAGCCAGCCGGTGATGTTGTCGAGGATTTTCCCAGGCGTGCGAATTGCTGCGAACTCCAAGCCGTAGAGGAGGTTCTTGTTGTGGTTGTAGGTGCGGTCGTTGCTCGTGCGAGATGGTGCAAACTCCGGAACATGGAGGCGGTTGTTGATGTGACCGTACATGAGGTAGTCGGTTGGGGGCATGTTGTGATGTCGACATAGTTGACGTAGACGAGTTTGCAGCCAATGTTGTTGATGAAGATCACTGCAATGGCATAAACCTGCTCTCGTTTTTGCAGGACGCTTGTTGGTGCACTGTTACCATATGTCGCAGCTTGTGTGGCACCACTTCCCCCTTCTCCAATTAGTGTATCCTTGTGTAGAAACACCGGCCAAGTTGGCATGGCTACGAGGTCGTTGATGTTGCCGTTCCTGTTGTCGTCGGATATGTTGGTGTTGTCGTTGACGTTACTAGATGGCATGTTGTTGTCGATGGCCGACTTGATGTTGACGTGTGGAGAGTAGCCGTTGTCGTTGTCGTTGTCGGCGTTCTAAACAATGACTGACAATAAATTTGTCTTGGGAGCGTGCTTAGGCTATCAGATGGTAAGGCAGAGAGGCACAAAGTTTATACTGGATCGGGCGGAATGATCCCTACGTCCAGTTCTAGTTTGCACTCGTGTTCTTTATCTTGGAATTTGTAGAGGGGTGTACAAGCACAACTAGAGAGAGAGTGGGCTCTCAAGTCTCGGTGTGCAGAAATGTTCTAATGTACATGTTTTCGGATGTCCTGAGAATAACTCGATCTCCCCTTTTATAACTCAAGGGGAAGCTCAACTTTTACACGTCGTCGGGAGGTTTGGCCAAGTTCTTTGTAAATATCCCTCTAGCGGGATTTGGTTTATGATCGTGTCGGTCTCATGGCTGGTCCACCGGAGGGGTCCCGGGCATGTCCTACGCCCAAATATCCATGAGTTCCGGGTTGTAGTAGGGCTCGGGGCTTTCCTGGCTGGCGGTTGGTACAGACCCTGTCCTCGGCAATCTCTTATAGCTTGTTGGTCGCCAGGTATCTTCCTTCTGCATCCATTACAATGGCAGGGCCTGATCAAGGCGTGCGCTGGCGTTGTGGCCGGTGGTACGCATTGGTACGACCTTGGGTTGGGGTCGAATGGCTGAGGTAATGCACGGGGGGGGGATCGTTTTAGATTCCCGTCCTTCCGAATAGATGCCCTCAGGTCATCCTAAAGATTCCTTTGTCGTCCTATGGCGGGCACTCCGGGGTCACTGTGTTGCTAGGTGCGCACCAGCCTGGCTCGATCGGGTCCCGGGTTGCCTCCGTTCTGGGCCCACAGGGATCGTACGCCACCTCACACTAGCCGGTGGGGTCCGTCGTCGCTGGCTACCTTGCGGTAGGTGGTGCGACCCGATATTGCAGCATAGATAGCAATTGATGCTCGAAACTTACAAGAACAACTTTGAGGTCATTGCAGATCTCCTCGATGTTGATGTTCATGGCGGTGGCAGCGGCCATGGATCGTAGCTGGTCTCCGTATACCAGCTATAAATGGTCTGGCGAACCAGTGACATGTGGAGAGCAATCCGGGAGCGGGGGAGGCAGTGGCGGCGGCTGCGTAGGAGGCACGCGCCCCAAGGGCTGCGTGAGCGGCGACAGGTGCGGTGCAAGGCACGTGGATGAGGGCGGTGGCTAGGGTTGGAGGGAGCAAAGAGCTAGAGAGCCCGGGTTCGGATTAACCCAATTTCCTACTTGATTGAATTGAGTATAGTGGGGCCTTTATTTATAGTCCTGGGACGACTTAGCGCTTAAGCAACTAGCGATATGGTGCTATCCGTTGCTTCCTATTTTATTTCTCTATTTTCCTAATTTATTAAGGTGACGTGGCATCCTTTGTTGATGGTGGCGGCGGCAGCAGGGCTGCACCCCATTCCCCCGGCACGCGCGAGCGGCCCCTTGGCCGCGAAATGCATCTTGTCACAGCAGTGGCAAGGTTGCTCTCTCATTGGGCCGTTCAGTTAGCCTAATTTTTCGTCAATTTGTGGGCCGCTCGTTGTGCTTGTTTAAGCCAAAGAAAATATAGCCAAAGCCGATTGAGAAGTTCATTCAAAAAATAAAGCCGCTTGAGAAGCCAGTGCAAGTGATTGTGGTGGGATTCGATGGTTCGTTAATTTGTGATCCCTCAAGTTGCTCCATGTAGTACTTGATCTAGAAGACTGGATGCCGCGACCATGTACCTGACCGATCGAAGTATTATATATAGCTGTGATCCGATATCCGACCCTTGTGTGTCTAAACAAGCATCATCAGTTTCCTTATCACTGCAGCCTGTAGCCTGTAGGTGCAGGGCGTACACGCATATGGCGAGCAGCAGCCGCAGCAGTAGTACCCAAACACACGATCCAGCAGACGTGAAAACTGGACAAGCCAGAAGCGCAGAATGGAGGTCGAAGCATTACATCCTGGCGGGCATGGCCATCATCCTCGCGGCCAGCACGGTGACCATCGTCACCTCCGTCGTCCTCCGCCCCGCGCGCATCCAGTTCTCCGTCGCCAACTTCACCATGTCCAGCGCCGACATCGCCGAGGATGCCTTCAATTTTACCATCAGCGCGTACAACCCCAGCCGCCGCGCCCGGGTGATTTACCGCCACGTCGTGGTGAGCATGCTGCTGCAAAAACACCAGAGTCCGAGCGTGAGGAAGACATCGGTGCCCGGGACTGTGACGGCCCCTTCGCCGCTATACCAGGAGAGGAGGGCAAACGTGAGCATGAGAGTCAATGGCACCATTGATAACACATTTTTTGGTTTTTACTACGGTAATGCGTCTACGACCATCATGGTCATTGCAGAGGTTCAGTTCAAGGTTGGTCTCGTCAAATCGAGGCTCTACAGTATCAGGGTCTTATGCACCAGCATCGACAACATAGGTCCCAAGATGCCGTCCGCCAGTGCCAACTGCTCTGCCTGATCGAATAAGCATATAGCTACTGTGCCAGCTTTGTTTTGCGTCATGCATGTCGTCAACCGCTCTGGGTCATTTGTTGCATAAGGAGCCTTTTCTTCTCTCTGTTGTCGTTGCCACTGTAACTTGTATGTATTAATTAAGTTGCAATGTAGAATCCAATTTATTTGTTGAAGTTACCCTTTTTAAAATAACGATCTTCATTTGATTCCGTTTGGGTGTAATAATGTTAACTAAATACAATCTTCTAAAGCTTAATTGTAGAGGTTATGATGAGAGTTGTTTTTCCTAAAAATGAAAGCAAACTAGTATTCAGCATCGTTTTCTCAACTGCCACATAGCTAGAACGCTTTGTTTGGAGGGTACTTTTGAAATTGCTTTTGCTTTATATCCTCTCCAAGGCACCCTGCTGATTTTTGGATACTTGACTTCAACGAGTAGGTCACAATTTGCACTCTCAAGTTTCTGTAGAACTAAATGTAAACATTTGGTCTATTTGGTACAGTCGAAATCCTTTAAAACAAAAAGATGCAACTTTCTTATTGGACATATTTCTGTTCCATCCTACACAAGGAATATAATGGATCCATGTTAAATTGGGCAAGTCATATACAAGAAACAACAGTAATGAAGATCTCTACCAGACATGGATCACCATTTTCAGGGCCTAGATTGGGAGATTGCCTTTTTATATTAGGTTAAAGTCCAGAATTGTAATAAAAGGTTGGTTGAGCTCACAACTTATTATTTTTTTCAGTAATACTAGACTTAATCAAAAAAATCTAAGAATAATGCATCGAGTTAATACAAAATCACAAACTAGTGAATCTGTAAATGAGACACCCGTGTGCATTGAAAATAGTTCCAAGGCCACCTGTACCAATTGTCGTGAGGCCACCATAGCCAAAACTTGTAAGTTCAGCTCCGGAAGGAAAGACTAATTATGAAACCAATGGGAGATTATATAAAGATAATGATGGTTTTGTTAAAAAAATGGAGCAATAGAGCTTTTTTTTTGGCGAACAGATTCGTGTTTCATTAAGACAAAAGGAAATATTTTACAACATCAACCAACTCTAGCTGCTTCATGCCCACTGGCAAGATGGTAGCATGCATGAGTAGCCATAGTTCGTCGATCGGCTAGGGCATAAGCCTAGCAGTTACAAAGTCTTGCAAAATGCTCTTAGTCTCTATCTAACAAGAAGCAAAGAACCAAAATAACAAAAGAGGTGGTACACTCTTGTGACAATCAATCCATAAAGTAGACACACAGCATGTGCACAAGAAAAAGGTCGATGGCCACCTGCACCAATTGTCATGGGGCCTCCACATAACCAAACACTAAAAGTCTAGAATGAACAAGTTTCCCTTGTGTTGCAAATCCTAGGGAAAGACTAAAAATGGTAGAGAAACAACTTCGCTAGGGTGTTTCATTGGGAGAGACGACTAGGGAACGCAGCGTCGAGAAAGAGAAATGTACCCTATGCTTTCATGTTGAACATCCCTAGGAAAATGTATCTCTTTGGGAAGTACCTGACAAATCTCAGAATTTACACAAAATTTAGGGTTCCAATATAATGTGGTTTATTAGCTTCTTATCTCTTTTTTAAGACTGCACTAATTGGTTGATTCAAAGCAAATAAAACATATGATTTAAAATTTGAGGCTCCATTCAACAAGAAATTTAACCTAGAAGTGACGAAAGATGTGTTACACTTTGAAAGATGTGTTACCCCCGGACCCTGGAGTCGCAAATCACAAAAAAAAAAAAAGAAGAAGAAGAGGGGACGGGCCTCGGGGTGACGGACTTGAGTCCTCATTTGACCACACTTCATATGTTTTTGGGTCCTGGTGTGATGAGTGTTGTTGAAACCCGTCACTCGTAGGAATCTCCTGTTGTCAGTGACGCGTCTAGTTAGAAACGTGTCGCCCAATTTGTTTATTTTCCATGGGCGATATGATATCAGTGGCACGTTGCCTTCACCCACGTCACCAGTCCCATATTAGTGACGCATTTTAGATCTAAGACACTGATATAGACGTCACAAATAAGCTTTTCTGGCATTGTACCTTCGTGGCGATCCATTCATGATCGACTGATCGTTCCGGGCTGCAAGGCCGGTGTCTTTTTTTTCATTGCACCGAGACTCCTTTAGACTTTAGTGCTGTATATGATTCTTTAGCACCTTTTTGCTTTTCCTTTGGCAAATTTACTCTGTCCAATAAATTAATATAAAGCACCCTTCTTTCGTTTAAACATGTGCATGGATAAAGAAGTAAAGAACCGACAAGGATGAAAACAGTCTTTAGTTCTCAAAAAAAAAAAAAAGGATGAAAACAGTCTTTAATCATGGTTCACGCATGCCATGCACACGGCAAAAAGAAACATTCCGAAATAATCATATCCAAAACAAACAGCCAGGGAAAAAATAGATGGGGCTTTAGCTATTACTATTACTTGGGGACCCAAAGCAGCTAAGATTATTATTCGATCTAACGGACAATGTATGATCGTAATCCATTTTCTTTTGAAAAGACAAAAAGCTAAACGTATTTGTATTTTTCTTTAAAGACGCGTACAGCAGACGTAGCAGACACATTTCATTAAGGCCTTGTTTAGATCCCCAAATTTGCCACCAAATTCACTATGCAGAATTCCTATTCCCCGTCACATCAAAATATCGGCCCATGCATGGAGTACTAAATGTAAATGAAATCAAAAACTAATTGCACAGTTTGATTGTACTTTGCGAGACGAACATTTTGAGCCTAATTAGTCAAAGTTTGGACAATTTTTACCAAATACAAACGAAATCTTCTGGTCAATTTGACACTGACACGACACTATGCAAACTCTCAACTCTCAACTGGGCCGGAACTAAACAAGGCCTAAAGCGCGTACAACCATCCCCATAAATGCCTCTATAAGCACTGTCCCTATCTGTCACTATGAGCATCGTCGAAAGATGTCATATCTTGTATTAACAAAATCACACCCATACACTTTATTGATAATATTAAAGTTCCATCTACTGCTAAAAAATTAGAGCATCTCCAGGAGTACAACCTAAAGCATACCTGCAACTTTTCTTTTTAAGTTATTTTTAGATTACACATTTCAATATAGATATCCATAACACGCACACACATTCACCCTTATAAATACACATATGCTAAGCCTACCTCTATGAGCACCTTCGAAAGACTAAACCCGCATAGTCGTTAAATCCTGAAATAAATCTAGAAAAATAGAAGCACCCATGCCAAATCGAATACTTGAACCACGGTAGACAAATTCCACCACAATGACACCAACTAATTAACTCATCTATGATCTGTTGGCTACCTATATTTCGCTCTTTGCTCCAGCTGCACTATCTAAAACTAGACCCCTAAATTTATCCTTCCAAAGGGATGACATGTGGGCACACATAAGCAGAGCCAGTGGGGAGGGGCGCGGCCAAGGAGGCAGATGCCACCAGGCTCGCTGCATAGCAAGCCACTATAAGTAGGCTGGCTCGAGCCCACACCTCTATTGGTAATCTGGATTAAACGATGCGGTCACCATGGGATGCCTTCCTCTGAAAATGATTAATACAAGTGGGTGTCTCCATGGAGCCTGACTGATCATTTACAGATTCGGTGCCTAGATGTATCCGCCTTTATTAATCAGATAGATTGTCTTCTAAAAACTTTTTTTCTGGTAGTGTAACATGCTAGAGCATGGCGCGACATCTTCTTTTTTATGCAAAGTTGTTCCATCTATATAAAAGGAGACACATATAGCAAAACTTTAAAGTTAGATGGCCGATGTTGTAAAAAAAAAAGTTACATGGCTGAGAAATCATATAATTTTATCTTAAATCTATAGAACAGTAGAAAAAATTTAAAACTACAAATTAGCTGAAATTTATACATTATAAAATTTGTTTTTACAATATAGTTCTTTGATGTGGTAGACATTAATGATTTTTTCTATTAATTTGGTCAGTCTTGATATAGTTTGACCTAGGACAAATTCGAATAATCCCTTATATTTTACGACAGATGGAGAGTATGATGAAAGCTCTAATTGACACTACTGGAATCCGCGGGTTTGCCGACAGCTTTAAGCTGTCGGCGAAGCCCTATATCGTTTGCCGACAGGATTTGGCCTCGGCTGTCGGCAAAAATCCTGTCGGCAAACCGGCTTTTGCCGACAGGAATCAGGGCGTGGTCGGCGTCCTTTTGCCGACAGCCACCCGTTCTGTCGGCGAAGGAACAGCGCCGTCAACTCGGCTGCCGTTTCCTTCGCCGACAGCCAGGTCAACAAGGCTGTCGGCAAAGCTTTGCCGACAGGGGTTGATTCCTGTCGGCAAAGTCAGCGGTTTGCCGACAGCCGGCTGTCGGCAAAGCTTTGCCGACAGGGGGCCGATTCTGTCGGCAAAATCAGTTTTGCCGACAACGGCTTTGGAAGGTCATCGGCAAAGACACCTGCCAAAGCTGTCGGCAAAGAGCAACAGTCGGCAAAACTGGCCCAGCTTTGCCGACAGCTATGGCCAATGCTGTCGGCAAAGCTGGGATTTTTTTTTGTTTTTGCTGTTTCATTGCATTCGAACCACATTTATAGCATATATATATACCACAGATCACATTTATAACAACAATATAGCATATAAAACGCATTTCATCATCGGATTCGATCTCAACATGAATCCACACATGAACATCATCAAATCCATCGATACATGTCAAAAATACACATAACGTCACGAAACAAGTGCATACATGTCCAACATACATATGGATGTCCAACATACAAGTCCAACAAGTCCTACAAGTCCAACATAAGGGCGAAGGGGTCTAACATGCATCCTAGTCCAGAAGAGGGAGGCAAAGGTACCTAGCTCGTCAGCGAGTACCCCCCACAGGTCCTCCTCCTACAAAAAGAGATAAAAAGATTAGTATCCACTCAAAATTTCGGCAGCACCTCCCCTGCACGGGGAGGATCCAAAACCTGCAAAAAACATGGCACGAAGGCCAACAACGACCACGGCACGAAGGCCGATAACCACCACGGCACGAAGGCCGATAAACACAGCGGCACGAAGGCCGACAAGTAGTTAAGGGAGGCAAAGGTACCTAGCTCGTGGCGCCGTCCCCAGGGGTCCCATCGCCCCCACCTTGCTCCCACGGAGACCACCCTGGCTGTGGTGGTGCCTGAGTCCACCCTGACAGCGCGGCCTCGTAGTGCCATAGTCCTGGGCGAGGCCCCTGCCGCGTCTGTGTCCCCGGCCACGAGGAGTAGCCCTGCGACTGTGGAGGAGGCCCCCACGTGTACGACGGTGTGGGGTAGGTCGGGTAGGTCGGGTACCCTGGCCAGCCGTGCTGTGGAGGGCTAGCACCCAGTGGAGGGCTGGCACCAGGAGTCGGGTTCGAACCCGCCGACAGAGCCTACACAAAGGACAAGTGAGGTAATTAGTAAAGTACCTGCAGGATGGCCGCACAAGCTAAAGCAAGTGAGGCAATTAGTATTATACTCATCGGACGCTGAACAGGAGTAGGCACTGGGACTGGTGGTGGAGCAAAGAGCGAGGGAGGAAGCTCCTGCTGGTGCTGGGTCCGGAGGAAGCCCGCCAGGTCCGCCATCTGATGCTGGTGGTGCTGCGTCAGTGCCGCCAGGTGCTGCTAGTGGGCCGCCTCCACCGCCGCCAGCTGCAGCTTGTGGGCCTCGTCCTGGGCCGCCTAGTGGGCCTGCAGCTCTTCGAACCTAGCCTACAATATTACACCCGCACATGGTTGATGGTATGTGAAGCGAAGGTGGATCGTGTGTGAACGACGAATGGAACCGCACTTACCTCCATCTGCGTGTACATCTGGGTGGTGCTCGGCCGTCGTGGCGCTATGGGGATGCTGGAGGAGCTACTGGAGTTGGCTTTTCGAATCTCCCTCAGCGTGGGAGTAGTGGTTGGGTCGATGGCGCTGTTGGCCATCCAGTAGGAGCCGTGCTGCTTCCCTCCTCCCAACCTCATCATGAGCTCCGGGTCCAGGGGCTCCGTAGTGGGGTCCTTGTCGTCCCCATGGCGCTGGCGAAATGCGGCCCTGTACTCGACGAGCTTGGGGTGGACGTTCGCGTTGGTGTACGTGTCCGGCCCGTCCTGCGGGTCGAACCTGTTGTCCGGGTCGGACGCCTTGCCCTTGTGAGAAAGGGCGTACCCCACCACCACGTTGATCTCCTCCCCATCATGGGACTCCCTCTGCGAGAGGAAAACACAAAAATGGTTAGAGGTAAATAGATTGAGCGCTATAGTAAATGTATCAAAAGGAGCATACCCATGCGTCCATGAACTGCGGGAGGGACCGGTTCCCTTGGTGGTGTGCTACCCCCGCATTCTTGAGCCGGCACTCCCGACGCTCGTTTTCACCTCGTACGCCTTGTCCGATCTCCAGTAGCGCACAATCTCCTCCCAGCATTCCGGGTCCGCATCGCACCACCCTGGTATCCACTAAGAAACATCAAGTATTTGACATGTCAGAAGATGAATTGAATGTTTCACGGAAGAAATAAGAATGAATGTTTCCTGCTTAATTACCCGCAAGTACTCCTCCTCGGTGAGGTCGGTCTCCCTGTCCAGCACGATCTCCTGCCTGACTCGGGGCTTCTTGATCACCTCGCCAAGCACGTTGCGGTAGTGGTTGATGACGCACTGGATGCGCGCCTCGTGGTACAAGTCCTTGAGACGTGCGTGGCAGGCGTTCTCCAGCACCACCTCCACCCTGGCCTGTTTCCCATCCTCGCACCTGAAGTACCCCTGCACGCAGACATCATGTATCATTTCATTGTTTCAAGAACGTCCAATGAATGTGTAGTATTGAGAAATGCGTTGTGATGAAGACACTCACCCAAAACTCCCTCTTGATCTTCGCCGCAAGTGGCTCGCGTGCAGGTGAATCAGCACTATCGCCACCTTCAGGCTCGGGGACGGGGACGGGGTGCAGGTGGAAGTGGTCCCAGACCATGGGCGGCTGTCGAACGCCGTCGATGGTGACCATGCCCGGGTAGTACTCCCTAATCAGCAGGGAGAGGATGCCATTGACATGGCGTGAGTCCCGTTTAGCCCCGTTTCCAACCTCCTGCATGAGTCATTAACAACAATTGTTAGTCTGCAGTTCGATTTCCTACATGCCATATGAACAATGTGAACAAAGTAGTTTACTTACTTGTCGCCAACGGGTGAAATCACCTTGCGATGGTGGGGGAGCAGCTTTCGGCTAGGGAGCATCGAGGGCCCGCGCTCGAAGAGCTTCCTTAAACCTGAGGAAGGCCCCCCGTCGCCCCCGTCGCAGTGGCCCCCGTCGTCGTCGTCGTCGACGTCGCCGCGCCGCCGCCGCCGTCGTCATCGCCGCCCCCGCCGCAGCTACTGCCGCCACCGCTGCCACAATCCCCGGTCATCGTCGTCGTCCTCGTCCTTGTCTCGAACTCCAGCCTCCTCTGTCGGAGACACCCGGAGCGGGCCGTCTCCTCCGTACCGGCTGTCTCCTCCGTACCGACCGGCACCTCCTCCCTACCGGTCTCGGCCTCCACGTCCGGCTCCTCCACGCCGCGACCGCCGAAGAGCGAGCGGCAGTTCCGTGGCGGCAGCCTCTTCCTGCCGCCTGGCATTCCGCCGAGTGCCTGCAATGACAAAGATTAAAACAATTAGCATAAATTGCAAGGTGATAATAATAACAATTGTAAATGACAAGTAGTTGTAAATAAAGAAACAAAATTGTAAATGACAAGTAGTTGTATTACGTGAAGGTGACATAATCTCCGAGTATGGAAATACGACTGGTGAGACGTCGTCACCAATTTCCTCAGCATCACTATCGATATTGTCGAGCTCTCGATCGTCCTCATCATCTCCATCTCCATCTTCATCGTCATCGTCATCGTCCAGAACAACTTCTTCGCACTTCCTCTGCCATTGCTCAAGGAGTTGTAAGTCCTTAGCATCCAGCACGTCATCACCCTCGTCCTCATCGATGTCGTTGTCTACTTCCATGCTCATTAGCGCAGAAATGTCTATCTCGAATTGCCCATCTAGCCCCTTAGGTTGATAGAACTCATCTGTCGTTGGGTCATAGTTGTAATCGTCATCATTTGGGGTAGCAGCTTTACAGCGCGGTGATACCATGTGCACAAGGCTCCAACCCGCAAGCCTTGGGTCAGTTTGGCATGCCCATGGAAGGTAATAAACTTGGTTGGCATCTCGGTTAGCCACGATATAGACATCGTCTCCATTATATTTGGAATCCTGTCGAATTTCGATTTGCCCAATCTTAGGGTCTTGTTTCGTGACATAAGGATCGAACCAATGGCATTTGAATACCAATGGCTTCAAAGAACTGCCACCCTTGAATTCGAGCTCGTATATCTCTTCGACTATGCCGTAATAGTCCAATTTATCATTGCCGGGAGTACGAACTCCGCTGCACGTGGTTTTTTGTTGGGGCTGGCTCTCCTCGTAGCCTCTAGTGCGAAAGCGATAGCCATTGACATCATAAACGGTGTATGACTTGACCTTACGGTTGAAGCCAAGGCCCACCTCTCTCAATTCAGCACTCATTTGCGGATCTATCTGGGCCTGCAAGGTTAGGACGGTTCGACCGTTAAATTACTCGCTCCTAGGAGCAAAATGGAATCACAAAGTCGGGAAATGATAGGTAAACGATGGTACCTTTGAACAAAACCAGGAAACGAAGTTGGGCTTTCCATGTCTAAGAAGACGGTCCTCTTGTTGCGAGGTAGGAGCGTGTGCCCCTCCACCGAAAAACAAGAGACGCGGGGGGGGGGGGTCGAATCGATAGGTAAGATGATATAGTGACAGTGTATGAAACAAGCGTACTGAGAACTTACTTCTGATAATCCAGGCACTCATCAAGGTTCAACAACAAGTACATCATGATAGTGGTCCACTCCTCATGGGTCAAGTTCTTGTTGGCAGCTGCGCTTCCTTTTCCGACATCCCCTTTGAAAAGGCTGAGGTTCGATGAGTTCTCCTCGATGTTGTAACGAGGGGTTGGATCTTGAGGTCTTTGAAGTTTTTCGGTATAGTACGCCTGTGTGAATGTCGACACCTCCTCCATAATGAATGCCTCTGCCACAGAAGCCTCAATTTTGGCTTTATTTTTACACTTCTTCCGAAGTAGCTTTAGACACCTCTCGATTGGATAGCACCAACGGTGTTGCACGGGCCCCCCCAACCGTGCCTCCCTTGGTAGGTGCAAAATCGGATGCTGCATTGATAGGAAGAAGCCGGGTGGAAATATCATCTCCAACTTGCAGAGCAACATAGGTGCACCCTTCTCCAGTTCAAGACAAACTTCTCGAGATAACCGCTTGGCACAAAGCCGTCGGAAGAAAAAGCTCAACTCGCCGGGGACGTGCCACACGGCTCGGGAGGTATCCTCGGGTCATCGCGGGAAGGATCCGTTGAATCCATATGTGGAAGTCGTGACTCTTCATCCCTAACACTTTCATAGTCTCCAAGTTCACTCCCCGGGCCAGATTCGCCGCATACCCATCAGGGAACCGCAATGTGCTCATCCACTTCAGTATTTCCTTGCTAACTGGCCTTTTCAGGACGTAATCGGCTGGGCCCCTTTTCCATCTCTTGCCTGGCGCAGGGGTCTTCATCACAAGCTTTGGTCTATCACAAATCGTTTCAATGTCAAGTCTAGCCTTAACGTTGTCCTTCGACTTCTTACCAAGGTCCATGAGTGTTGCCCAGTGCCTCGGCGACATTCTTTCTCGTGTGCATTACATCGATGTTGTGTGGAAGAAGAAGGTGCTTGAAGTACGGTAGCCTATGCAAGCCCGATATATGAGTCCACATGTGTGTGGTACCATATCCAATAAAACCACCGTTCACTTCATCAATTTGGAGAGCCTGTAACTCGGCAAGGACAGCGGCAGGGCTCCTAGGCTCAGGAATGGGGTCGGTGACTTGAACACCTTTCGTGAAATGCTTTTCATCCTGTCTCAATTCATGGCCCTCGGGCAAGAATTGCCGATGCTTGTCGAAAGAAGAGTACTTGCCACCCTTTTTCAGCCAGGTGAACATCACATCTGTCTTGCATGTTGGGCAAGGGAACTTCCCGTGAACACACCACGCGCTGAACAAGCCATACGCCAAGAAGTCATGCAATGAATACTGGTACCACACATGCATTGTGAAGTTCCTCTTTGTAGCTCGGTCGTACGTCAGCACCCCCTCGTCCCAAGCATGTTGCAATTCATCCCACACCGACGCATGAACACACCCATATTGTTGCCCGGGTGTCCAGGTATTATCAGCGTCAAGAACACGTTCCTGGGTTCAAACATGACGCCGGGGGAAGATTGAGGGGGATCACGAACACCGGCCAACAAGTGTACGGGGCCGCCATCATTCCAAATGGGTTGAACCCATCTCGCCGCGCTACGCATACATTCCGAGCCTCCTCGGCCTTTTCGATTCATGGCATCGAAGTGCCTCCATGCATCACCATCCGGGGGTGTACCATCTTGTTAGTGTACCTTTTGCCTTTCTTGTGCCACACCATCATTTTCGCGGTATCCTCTGTCATATACAGCCGTTGGAGACGATGTGTGAAAGGAAGGTGCCTTATGACCATGTCGGGGATCTTTGACTGTCGCTTGATGCCATCACTGCCTTCTACCTCCACATACCTAGAGATTTTGCACTTTGGACAGTGTGTTGCGTCCTCGTGGTCATCCCTATACAGGACACACCCATTCTTACAAGCATGAATCGGCTCGTACGGCATCTTGAGTGCTCGAAGCAACCTCTGTGACTCGTACGTGCTCTTCGGCAACTCGTGAAGCTTCGGAAGCAAGTTGCCAACCGTCGCCAACACGAGATCAAAACCTTCTCGACTGATGCCCAGTGACGACTTCAACGCAATTAGTTGAGAAATGGCATCCAGCTGTGAAACAAGTGTCTTCTCGTGAAGCGGCTTCTGTGCCGCCTCCAGCATGGCGAAGAATGCCTTTGCGGTTTCCTCCGGATCCTCCTCCGCCTCTATTCCTTCAGGGAACCCCCCTTCCTGGTAGTCTTCCATCAGATCTGCCATCCCGGCATCTGCATCAAGGTCCTCGAGGAGCTGTCTCACCGGCACCTTGTTGATTTCTATTAAGTGCAACTGAAATAAGGAGGGTTCCGCAAGCGCACAGAATATATCATCGTAGCATTTTAACCAGGAGTAATCCAGGTATCGTTATTTATAATTTTACCACTGGGAAGGGAATGCACTGGATAATGAGTGATGAGTAATGCACATGCGATAATGGAGAGCTTAACCTTGTCTGTATCGATCATCTCATACAGGGTAAGTGTCACATAAAATATAGGAATGAATGATAATTGACATAAGATAAATCAGAGCATTTAGCCACATAAAATAATAGTAATAACCATCGCAACTTAGTACTCTAAGCTTATAACACTAGCATGGACTAGGACGATCTAGGGTATAATCCTATGTTATTCTAACTACAAGGTCAAAGCATACAATGATTAGTGCAAGAACATCTAGCAATCATGGCGGGAAAAGATTACATCTATGCATAGTGATATTACCGAGAAGACTAGAGACATAGCAATGACTTCAATGTAATAGGTTTGTTCCGCTAGACCTATACTCGGGAGAAGGGCTACAAAGGACTCAACAGATCGTCACTCCCGCGATCTACCTCACGATCCGGAATATAGGGTGCAATCGCAGATAAATACGGTCTAGGCACCATGCCTACACAATATTTACCACTTACCCATCGATCTAATGAGCAAGCGCTATACGATCCTATGCATAAACACAATTCTAGTCCAACTATGCTAAACATATAATCAAAGTAGACTAAGAACAATATAATTGAGAACATAATCAAATAGAGCAAAGTCAAGTCTGATATAATAGAATAGAATAAAGTACTACTCATAGTATCATGAACAATGATGAATATTACAAGAATGTAGAGGGGAATTACCAAGAACTCGACAGATCCGGACTCCAAGCTAGGCTTGATTCCCTCTAGATCTATTCCTATGTAGCTATGCTACTAAACTATGGAGCTCTAATTGAGATGGTGGCTCGGCTTCTCCGAATTCGATGAGAGAATGAACTCTTGAATGAATTAGGGTTTCACCCGGGGCCGGGGCTCGAATATATAGCCCCCTAGGATGCTCCACAGCCCTCGGATCAAACCGACCTAAATGGACGATAATTATTCATCCTCAAAGGCGGTGGAGGCAGGATCCGCGAGACTCCACCTCATTGGCTGAGGTGGAGGGGTGGCCGACCATAGGCCAGGGGCGGCCGCCTCTGGTCAATGGCAGGTGGGCCCCCGGTTTCAGGTGTCGCCTTCTGGAGTCTTCTAGAGTATACAATTTTACCCGTTCGGTCTTTATCTCTATGTAATCCCGACATGTGGGCCTCTTTTGGTTCTCTTTCTGATAACCCCCTGCAGAAACAGACAATCACCAAAACTCGTGGAATTCTGTCAGTGTAACCCCTATATCTAACATGTGAACTCATATTAGTCCTTTCTCTTGCTGCGTTGACGGTATAAAATTGATACTTAACTACCGTCAACAAACTCCCCCAAGCTTACCTTTTGCTCGTCCCTGAGCAAAGATAGGCTCAGTGATGGATCAGGAGTTGCTACAATGCTTTTACTCCTCACAAGTACACATGCGTTCAAACAAGAACTCTCCTCCGGATTAGAGTGAACTATTCTGACTCAGAACTTACTCATATTACCTTTCACCATGGGGCTTGTAACCGTCACTTGGGTCTTGAGTAGTTGAAAGATAGAACGGTCAAGTCAAGCGCCATGTTTCCCGCTCTTTGATCAACTATTATCCTGGAGTTTTTGCAAAGTTCTCGAAATAAAACTCAGAGTTCCTTGTATGAACCTTTCAGGTCTCTCATTTGTGGTATTTCTGGATCCTCTCCAAGGCATGAGTAGTGTATGCCTCCTCTCTTCTCTCAAAATATGTGGTATTTGTGGAACTAAGGCATAATGGAAAGTGCCTTCTCTCTCTCACCCTACTTTCTAATAGGCTTATGTGGAGCTCATAGGTGGGGATACACTCAAACTCACTTGCATATATTGCACAGTTAAACCATGGATCCAATAGGAACTAAAATAATAATAATAAAGTCATATGTGCATGTGAATGAGGAAATGGATGATAAGATGATGATGGGATGATGATGGGATGATGATGATAAGGAAATGATTATGAGGGGTAATCACTTGGTGAACATCTACTTCTACACTTACTCCTTTGGGGATAACATGACTCCCTTTATTCGGAAACCTTGAAAACTTCTTGAAAGGAAGGACTTGGCTACTCTTTCTTTCTTCTTCTTTTTTTTTAGAGCAACCAATCCTCTGAGAACAACACTTTAGCAACGGGGAGTGTATAACTTGCAATGATAGTGACTGGAGCTTTTTATGTAGGCAATAGAACGGCGATGATTATTTCTAGATGTTTACTCCCAGGATAGGAGTAGAACCTTTTCTGGATGAAGTGAAATGAGTGGCGTATGTATATGTGGATGGATGGATAGATGGATGGATGGATGCGTACTCCCAGGGTAGGAGCAGCATAAGTGCGTATCTTCAGGGTAGAGATAGCACGATATGTGGTGGAATGCGTACTCCCAAGGTAGGAGCAGCATAAGTGCGTATCTCCAGGGTCAAGATAGCATGATATGTGGTGGATATGGATCTATATGTGGGTGGTACTTCGAGGGACAGAAGTAGCACAGAATGAATGTAGTATTTATAAAATGGGTGCATGCTTCTGAGGACAGAAGTAGCATAGATCAATGGATGGAGAGCACATAGTATTGACTTTAACTGCATGACTGATTCCTTATGGGTCCACAGCATAATCACACTCAATGCCTATAAAGACTACACTCAATGCCTACAATATGATCTATATAAACAGATGGGTTTTTCCTAATCTAGTAAGCATGAATATATGGCTGTGGTAGGAATTTGAACTCTCATCATAAAGGAACTCATCATGCAAGAATTTAATATTTTCACAGATAAATTCTCCAGAACTCTAGTATCTCTAGGAACAAGATGGACAGCAGCTCAAAACTTTCCCATATCATACCCGTCAACCACCTAGACTTAGATCAAGTGTTTGCTACCCACAAGTTTCAGGTTCAGAGCAAATCTCAAATCTAAACAGTTGTGTCCAAAACTCGGGAGAGTGCAAGGTTGAAAACTAGGTACTTGAATGGAATTACGGCAGAGCAACTATTCATCATCTCCATGTAGAGTTTATTCTAGGGGATATATTCTAGGGGATAACTAAAAGACAGATTGCAAAAGCTCTCCAAAAGATAATTAAGGAAATCTTTCTGGGTTTCTATGGTTATGCATCTTTTTTAGTTGTTTTTAACTAAGCACATTCTAACAAGGCATAAATAGATAAGTTGGAAACACTTAGCTTGGTACACGGGGGATGCCCTCCCCCAAGCTGGATGTTGACATAGTCTGCGATGTTGCCGACGAGCACCGAAGACGTTCTAGTCCTCTTGGAGTGTTGTAGATGGTTGCTTTGTTGGAGACAGTGTTCAAGTGTCGCGGGCAAAGACCTCGACGGGGACTTGGATGTCCTTCGCTGTTAGCTCTTCTTGATCCTTGATGTTCTATGAAGCTCAAAATAGACAACAAAGCTTGTGGAACTAATTAAGCGTTAGTGATAAAACCTCTAGGCCTTGGTTGTCTAGAACTTTCTTAACTTAAACTTGTTCTAACGGGATCTCAAGAAATATTTTTATCTTTTTATTATTTAAGGAATGCGAGACGGGGAAAAATATGCTAAGAAATTATTTTTGTGCCACCACGGTGAATGATTATCTACATGGGGCTTAAGGATTTTCGGATGCAAATGCACAACATCTTTATTTTCTTTTCTAATGCGAGAGATAAAAGAGTAAAGATGCAACTAAGATGCAAGTAGGAAAATAAATATGCTAAGGTAAAAATGCAATGCTGAATAGGAAATGCTGATAAATACCAAGTTACCTCTTGGCGCGGCGTTCGGTTTTTAAGTCCTCCGAACAGGACTTGTCATGTTCGCTCATTTGTCAAGGGGCACATTGGCTAGCGCCTCTGATGACGTCGCCTCGTGTGTAGGACTTGATTCTGATTTTGCTTTTACCTTCCACACTTTCTTCGTTGGAGAGGATGACCTTGAGGAGGAAGCTTCTTGGACCACTTGTTTCTCTTCTGTTGGTAGTACCTCTTCTTCTTCTATAGTGTTCTTCTCTTCTGGGTACCGATCTTCATATCTAGATACTTCTCCCTCATAGTCAGCCCATCCATCTGCAGTGATGTTCTTCTTGTTCTGGCGACGGGTACGCTGCCTTCTCCTTGCTCTGTTCTTCTTGGGCTCCTCAGTGATTATATAATTATTGTTGAAGTAGCGGCGTACCTTCTCAGTGGGGAAGTGGAAATGAATCTCTCCTGTCCCAATATAGATGATACCTCTGGTGGTGTTCAGGAATGGTCTTCCTAGGATGATCGGAGGATCGTAGTCATCTCCCATATAGATGACTAGGAAATCTGTGGGGACATAATGGTCATCTATCTGGATGAGGACATCCTTCACTTCTCCTTCGACGAAGCGAAATGTCTGATCTGCCATCTGCAGCTGTGCATAGGTGGGCTCCAAAGGCATAGTGCCATATAGGTACTCATAGGTTACCTTGGCCATAATGTTGACGCCCGATCCGGTGTCACAGACAGCTTTATTGAAAGAGCTTCTGTTGATGGAGCATTGGATGGTTGGGACACCTGGGTCGTCTTTCTTGACCAGACGTGGGGACCTGAGTAAGTGGTCATGCTCCTTGTGGACTGCAGTGACCATCCTCACTGTCTCCGTCTTCTTGGTCTTCTTGTCCTTGGTCTTGCTCTTCTTAGCTGGATTCTTCTTCTTCTTATTGTTCTGCTGATGAGGGTGTGGTGGGAACTGCAGCACTCTGTTCTTGAAGAAGAAGGTCTCTCTCTTGCCCTTGATGTTGAAGATGATCTTGGCAGTGTTGGCATATATAATAGCTCCAGCAGTGTTCAAGAATGGTCATCCCAGAATGATGGGGGATCTTTCGTCACTGCCTGTATCCACTACCACGAAGTCTGCAGGAACATACGAGTTACCCACTCGTACACATATGTCTTCTAGTATTCCCAAGGGAACACGGAGTGACTGATCTGCAAACTGCAAGCACATGGTTGTGTATGCTAAGGGGCATCTGAATAGCTTCTCATATATCACTCTTGGCATGATGTTAATGCTTGCACCGAAATCACAGATTGCCTCATTAAAGTTGGTACTTCCAATGGAGATCGGAATAACTGGCCTCCCTGGATCGCCCTTCTTGATTGGCAAAGTTGAGTCAATCCATGACCCCTTCGATGGATTACTCCAGCTGTCTTCTACATTGAATATATCAACAAGACTTGCAGTTTCGAGCTCTTCGGGTTGTCCTGCCAGTTTACCTTGGCTGGCAGAGGGAGCAAAGTTGGCGAGCTGTTGTACTTGAGACTCCAGCATTTTGTTGAAACTGAGCTGATTCTTGATGGCATTGGAAAAGCCATCCATTCTGTTGCTGAGTGTCTCTAGGACCTTGTCATTTGATGTCAGCTTCTTGGACAGGTTGTCCATCAACTTGCCTTGATTCAGCACTAACTCTCTCAAAGGCGGCTGGTTGTAATTATTGTAGGAGGAGCCGTTACCTTGATAGTTGCCGAATAATTGCACGAGTAGTTAGGCCTCTGCTGCGATTCCAACCTTGATTCTGCGAGGACGATAATAATTATTATTGTTGTTGTTGTTGAGGTAGTTCACGTCCTCCTTCGGCTACGGGCGGTTAGCACTGTGTGCCCGGTCTCTCCACACTCTTCACATGTCATGCGAGCATCATGTATATGCATGACTTCTTTCTTCTCCGTGGCTCTCTCATCGAGCCTCTTGATCCATTTTGGTAGACAAGCATGTCTACCTCCTTCACCTGGTGCATTCCTCCTCCTCTCTTGCGGTCTCGAGTTCTTTCTTCACTCCAACCTTGGTTGGATGCCATCTTCTCCACAAGAGCCGTGGCCCGAGGAATAGTGAGTGATAAGAATGCACCTCCGGCGGCATCCATCGTCTCACGTGTCTTTGTTCTTGAGCCCATGGTAGAATGTCGCATAAGCGGCCAATTCTCCATGCCATGATGAGGACATTCGAGGATGTAATCTTGAAAGCGCTCCCAAGCTTCTGGGACAGTCTCATCATGTTGCTGCTAAAAGCTTGATATCTTCCCACGAAGAGCATTTGTCTTGCCCATGGGGAAGAACTTCGCCAAGAAATTGGTGGAACATAGTGCCCACGTAGTATTCTTCTCCTTATTGGCGTAGAACCACTGCTTCGCTCTCCCCAAAAGTGAGAATGGGAAGAGGCAAAGTAGTATAGCATCTCTGGGGACATCCTTGATAGTGAATGTGCTACAAATCTCCAGGAAGTGTTGGAGATGAGCAGTAGCATCTTCATGGGCCTTCCCACAGAACTGGCTTGCTTGCACCATGTTGATCAGCGCAGGCTTGAGCTCAAAAGCTCTATCGATGTCCGCAGCTGGTCCAGTGCGAATGTTGTCCGTAGTGGGAGCTGAGAACTCGCGGAGTGACTTGTTCGCCATGGCTTCAAACGCTGGTGTCAAGACTTGAACGTAACTGTACTTGAAAAGATCTTCCATAACCGTACGCCTGTCTCTCCATTTCTTGTTCTTACATTTGTTGCACGGACACCGCATCCGAATCGACCCTCTAGCAGCTCGGTCAAATGCCTGCTCCAGGAAAGCACTGGTCCCCCTAACCCATTCAGTGGTCTGTTTCTCCCTTGTTCAGCCAGTGTACATCCACTCACGGTCAGCCATCCTCTGACATGCGCAAATGTAAGCGAGCAATAAAACCAGCATCTGCATCTACAAGGCATTCCTACCATCTAATAGGTGAAGGATAGGTCCTAATCCCACCCGAGGATGCGTAGATGAGGTTAGCTTCCATGCTCCACGCCCGTCCGAGATGGAATTTCGGCAGCACCTCCCCGCTGTTCTCCCGATACACCTCCCGACTGGGAGAGTGTGCATCCGGAGAACAACGGGGAGAGGGCCGCCGAAACTCCGACTCGAGCGGGCGGAACATGGAAGCTAACCCATCTACGCATCCTCGGGCTGTCCAAAAAACGTGGACAATCCGAAAGAGACACCGTCGCAGATATGCACTGATCCGCATACCAACGACCGCGAATCCCTTTCGGACGGGAGACGCCTAACTCGGTTACGCAAAGTAATTACAACAACTATAAGACACAGAGGTGATTTATACCTAGGGTGGCGGCGCAGAGGCGGGTAGGTGCACGAACACGGTCAAGGTCCCCTCCGACAAGTCCTGCTCTGCAAAACAATAAAGACATCACTATTAGTTGAAAATTTCGGCAGAACCTCCACTGTACGGGGAGGTTCCCAAAACCTGCAAGAAAAAACGTCGGCTCGAAGGCCGACGTCTACATTTGGGGCACGATGGCCCACACATCCACAAACCCGATGTACACATTTGGGGCACGATGGCCCACACATCCACAAACCCGGCACGAAGGCTGTCAACACAGATATGGCACGATGGCCGACAAACCTAGAGCTTTACCTTCTCCTCCGGCGACACGCGGGGACGAACGTCGACGGACGGCGTGGACGAATGGCAAAGAACAGCCTCCTCCTTCTCCTCCTCTCTTCTCCTTCTTCTTCTTCCTCCCTTCTCCTTCTTCTTCCTCCTCTTTCTCCCTTCTTCTTTTTCCTCCTTCCTCCTTCTCCCTTCTTCTTTTTCTTCTTCTTCTTCCTCCCTTCTTCTTCTTCCTCCTCTTTTTCCTCTCTTCTTCCTCTCCTCCTCCCTTCTCTGCAGGGACAACCGGCCGGCGGCGCCCTCTGGCGCCGGCAGCCGAGGTGGCGCCGGCGGCCCTCTGGCGCCGGCCGGCGGCCCTCTGCCGGCGGCGGCCGAGGTGGCGGGGCGGAGGTGGCGGCCCGGCTCCTCCTTCTCCTCTTCCTTCCTTCTCCCTTCACAAATCAGGCCGGCGGGCGGTGGGGGAATGGAAGCGGGGAGAGCGCGCGGCTCCTCCTTCTCCCCTTCACAAATCGGGCGCGGCGGTGGGGGAATGGAGGCGGGGAGCGCGCGTGGAAGCGGCGGGCGGAGGGCTGCGGCGGAGGGGGCGGCGGGCGGAGCTAGGTGGCGGGGATCTGCGGCGCGGGCGGGCGGAGCTGGGTAGCGGCGGAGGAGCTATGGCGGAGGCGGGCGGAGCGGCGGCGGGTCGCGGTCGGGTGGGGATGGGGACAGGTAGGTTTAGGGTATGGGCCGGGCTTTTTTTTTTTTTTAATTTTTGACCTCTTTGCCGACCCGGCCGGGAGGCTGTCGGCAAAGAATTTTTTTTTTTTTAAAAAAAAATCGTTTCGCCGACGACCCATAATGAAAACTGTCGGCGAACTTTCTTTGCCGATTTGCATCCAAGTGCGATCGGCAAAGAAAGTTTTAAATTTTTGTTTTTTATCCTTTTTTTCTGGGTCCTTCGTACCATAATTACATCTCAAATTCAAAACTTGGGGAGGTTTTGAGTTATTTAGCTATATTTCATTAATTTTTTTCCTCACTTGAATTTTCCCGCATTATTCAAGTTTGAACTGCAGGTGCATGAAATAATGAAACTTTGGCCTTAGAAAAATGATATTTATGGTGGGGAGTGTGTTTTAAGGCCGTGTACCAAATCTCACCCAAAAGTTCCAAGTCCTTGTCCACGTAACAAGACGCTCCAGGATTGGTAAAAGTGTTTTTTAATTATATAAAATCCAAACGAAGTCGAAAAATCACGAAACTTGACGGGGTGTCGTGCTATCGCATGTGGAGGCTATGGAAAAATTTTGAAAAAGTTTGGAGCAAGTTGCGGCATCACATGCTCAAAACCCAGATATCTCCACATGTGATCACAAGTGAGATGTCTGGAGATGTCTGGGTTTTGAGCATGTGACACCGCAACTTACTCCAAACTTTTTCAATTTTTTTTCATAGCCTCCACATGCGATAACACGACACCCCGTCAAGTTTCGTGATTTTTCAACTTCGTTTGGATTTTATATAATTAAAAAACACTTTTACCACTCCTGGATGGTCGTGTTACGTGCACAAGGACTTGAAACTTTTGGGTGAGCTTTGGTACACGGCCTTAAAACACACTCCCCCCATGAATATCATGTTTCGAAGGCCAAAGTTTCATTATTTAATGTACCTGTAGTTCAAATTTGAAAAATGCGAGAAAATTCAAGTGAAGGAAAAAAATTAACGAAATATAGCTAAATGTTGCCAAAAAGGCCCAAATTCAAACATGTGATTGTAAATAATGTATCTAGGCAACAAAAAAAATTTGAAGTCAAAATTCAAAAAAAAAATTATCTTTGCCGACAGCATACAGATGCTGTCGGCAAAGAGCATACTTTGCCGACAGCATACAAATGCTGTCGGCAAACAGCAGACTTTGCCGACAGTGTATATAGGCTGTCGGCAAAACGGATCTTCGCCGACAGCATGTGGAGGCTGTCGGCAAACTTTGCCGACAGGCCTCATGGCGTGGCTGTCGGCGAAGCAAACGGCGACGGCGCCGTTTGACCGAGGCAGCGCTTCGCCAACAGCTCTAGTTTGCCGACAGCCTCGCTGTCGGGAAAAAAATTCTTCCCCGACAGCCTTTCTTCGCCAACAGCCCAGATCCCGGCTGTCGGCAAACCGCTGGGCTGTCGGCGAACAACCGGATTCCTGTAGTGTGAAACACATGTAGGTATTGTATATGATGCTCAAGAGAAGCTTCCCTTTATTTCAAGCAACCCAGTTACCCAGCTCAAGAAAACCCTGGCGCAAGACTTGTGCTATCCTTATATCGTTATATATATACTCGAGTGTTCACCCAAGCGAAGCCAGCAGCCCTTAAGCTAGCGTGATGTGATGGAGCCCCAGCATGCTGTTGGAAACCTATCGCTGGCTTGCTCAAACAACAACATCCGCATTTTCAAGAACCTGACAGAATCGTATAACACCCAGCTAAATGAGACGGCCACTTTGTCCACCTCCTTCATCATGTTCGTGCTCACTGCTCTTTTCTTCAACCTCAACCTCTTCAGCGGGCTGTCGCACGTCAGCGCCATTCTGGACCCCAAGGTCCGGCTGGGCCTCAGCTCGGCGCTCTCGCTGTTCCTTCCTGTCATGTCCTACCTCTTCTCGGAGGCCAAGAATATCAAGGACAACGACACCGGGTTCAAGTCGAAGCTCCCGCTGAGAGCACGGTTCATCCTCATCTGGATGCTCCTTGTAGAGCTCCTACGCAAGAAGGTGGAGGCGATCAAAATGCAGGGGTACTCGTACTCAGGCACCATCGAGCGTGCCGGGCGCGTGCTCTGGCTCGGTGGCCTCGTCTTCGCCAACCTGCAGGGGACCGGCAGGAGGGCGATGACGGGCATCCTCTGGCTCCTCTGTGCCACCAAGCTGGTGCAGAGGATCTCATTCGCCGAGGTGGGGAAACGTTCGCTCGCCTGGGGCAAGAACGCCCGGGTCATCACCTCCTACATGTCTCGGCTGCTAGAAAAAGAGCAGCAGGGGCACCGGGTCCGACCGCAACATAGGGACGAGCTGCTGAAACGATGCCGGTACGCGGTCATGGAGGAAGACACCTTGGTGGTTGAAGCTATCCCAAGTGGGTACAAGCTCAAAGACGATGACGATGGCAACGCCGCTGTTGCCACCGTCGACAAAATCTGGAGCCTGGCGGAGACCGATCCTCTGCTCGCTCCTCTCGACCGAAGCCACCGGCTGAGGCGGCTCTGCCTGTCCTTTTCGCTCTTCAAGCTGCTTCGCCGGAGGCCGGAGCGCCTTCCGGCGGCGACTCCGGCAGAAACCCGGAACTACCGGGAAGTCGTCCTTGGAGGCTTGTACGACATGTACTCCCGGCACGGAGAAAGGCGCGGCAGCGGAGGTGACATTCCAAGTGACAAACGACGAGCTCAACTTCCTGTGCGAGTATTACCACTCCGTGGTCCCCGTCGCTCTGGCGAGTCCTTTTTTCCTTATCGCCAACTACTTGCTCCTCCCACTCGTGGTGTCCGTCCTCTGCCTGGTGCTCATTGTTCTATGCGGCAACGGCGACGTCCCGTTCGCCTTCCGCAGCATCCACAACGACAACTACTTCACTTTCTTCGGCGCCGCCCAGATGACTCGATGCCTGCGATATGTGTTCAAGTACCCCATAGTGTTCTTCTGCACCGTTGACTTCACCATCACCTCCCTCCTCTTCCTCATGTTCATCTACGAGGAGGTGTGGGAGTTCTTCGTATTCCTCTTCTCCGACTGGTTCATGGTGTCGCTGGTATTCAAGTACGCAGTCAAACCCCCCCATACCCAGTGGCGTAACAGCCGTGCCTTGGGCTGCGCCATCCGCTGCATCCTGTTCGTACGAAGCCTGATAAGACGCCCAGGCATCAGGTTTAACCAGTTCTCCGTGCTCAGCTTTTGCGGGCTGACGATGCCGGCCCATCTCCCGCTCAAAGCTTCGCTCCTCGTTCCGGCCATTCCGGTGCCGAAACAAGTGAAGCATTCCATCATGGATTACTTCACCAGGCTGTACGACGCTGATGGAAGCTACACCTCTCTTACTCTGAGCAACGGAAGGTCCGCACTGGCAGGCCATTCCGACCTCCTGCCATTCTGCGACAGGGACAGCGTCGCCGAGGTTGTCCTCACCTGGCACGTCGCCACCAGCCTCCTGTAGGTACACCATCCACCACCTCCTCAGGCTCAGGGTGGTCACGCTAATACCAACAACGTAGCCACGACGCTATCCAAGTATTGCGCTTACTTGGTGGCCTTCCACCCTGAGCTGCTCCCGGACAACCAGGACAGCACGGAGCACGTGTTCAAGGGCTTCAAGGCTGAGTTGTACGACCTACTTGGCTTCTGGGGCTACTACTTCTCACCGTGCAGGCACACCAGGTACGACAAAATCAGCAAGCCGGTGACGCAAAACGAAACTAAGGCGGCGACGGATAGAACGACGACGACCACGGCGGTGGTGCGCAAGGGAGCGGCCTTGGGGCGTTTACTGCAAGAGAAAGTCGCTGCCAATCCAGATGAACTGGAGGGCCTTTGGAAGGTACTGGCCAACCTTTGGGTCGAGCTCTTTGTGTACATTGCAGCCTCCAGCGACGAGGAGTGCGTGAGAGGGCACGAAAATGTGCTAGCAAAGGGCGGTGAGTTCATCACAGTGCTTTGGGCGATGGCCACACATGCCGGCATAAGCCGACCGGCTGACACGCCGCCGGTTGAAGTCGCGATTGAACGCATCAAGGGACAAAGGAGGATAGAATCTGGCACACTAGTAAAAAACGATTTTTCGCAACGACATCCAATACCCCACTATGGAGGGCTCTTTTTTTGCCCGCTGCGGTAAATCGTAGGATTTACTGCAGCTGGTATTGACGCCAGCCACGGAAAAAGCCTATTTTCCATGGCGAACTTCCTAAGGTACCCGCTGCGGTAAATCAATTTACCGCAACGGGCAACCTTAAAAGCCCGTCATCGGAAATAAGAGGCCGAAAAGGCCCAGACGAGGCCCGGTAGCCCTCCTCACATATAAATAGTTCTTTCTCAAAAAAACATTTGAATAGCTGGAGTTTAGGGTTTCACCCCCACTTTCTCCCCACCGTACGCAAGCCTCTGCCTCCGTCTCCTTCTATCTTCTCTCTCACTTTCTCCCTCTCCTCCCCACTCATCTTCACTCTCTTACTGCGAAATGCCAGCACCTGTCCGTGAGGCGCCAGTCTGTCGGTCCCCTCTCCCTCTTCCTCTCCATTCGAAACCCTAGTCCCAACCTGTGGCATCCACGCGACGACATCCTCCCTTCAATCGTGATCCCCCGAAGGCTCCTCCCTCCAACCATGGCGGCGCGGCTCAAGCACGACGGCGAGCGCGGCCTAACCACGATGGCATGCGTGGGGTGTGGATACAGCCACCTCCTCATCAACGACTGTGCATCCGGCCACCACGTAGGTGGATTCGACACCCTCGTCGTCTACAGCCGCAGATCCCGGACACCACGTCATCCATGGTGGCGGATCTGGCCCCCACAGGGTCCTCGGCCGTGGATAAAGACCACCACATCGTCGACGACGGCGGATCTGGCACCCTCGTCGTCCACGTCCGTGGATCCAACCATTACATCGTCCATGGTGGCGGATCCGGCGCCTATGTAGTCCACGACCGTGGATCCCGGCTGTAAAAGAACCGACCAACTAACATAATTATTGTTCACTAATCGAGCCACCGTGGCAGTTTAAGTAGTAAACCGCAATCATATTAGCCCGGTAGTCCGCGAAATCTTGAAGGATCTCGAACTTTTACACGTCACACCCGAATCGCAAGTTTAACAGTTCCCATTCACTTGACATTACAGTTCACAAAAAAAAAAAATAATTACATCACAGGTTTTACATAAGGTTATTACATTTAGACTTTTCAAATAAACAGCGGAAGTAAATATTTCTTGAAATTACACTCACACCTACATTTTAAATATTGTGCTAGCTCAAGGTCGACTCCATCAAAAGCATGTAGATGAGATATAAGAGTTGACTTTGCCCAAAGTCTATTTCCTCCCTAGTGGGATACAGGTCCATCTTGTTGCCACAGCAAAAGTCTTCGATCTGTAACAAGTGGGAATAAAACCCTGAGTACGTGGGTACTCAGCTAGACTTACCCATCTTAAACCAGAAAATAAGGACGCTTTGGGGTGGAATGCATGGCCTTATAGTGGACTAGCTGACTCATTTGTGAAAAGCACAAGTTATCATATTATAGCTATGTATATGTATGAGCCTTTCATTTTATTCGTGCATAGCTTATCATTATAACTTGTTTATGCTAGGTGAGCATCTATGCTAAAGCAAACACTTGAGTTATTAAGCAATCAATAGTAACCAAGTCCAATTGGCATTATCCAACATCATCCACATAACCATCCTTGTGTTCCATAGTAGCATTACTACGATGCCGCTGCTCAAGTCAAGTACTCACTGTCCAGGAGTGATGGCAATTCGAATCGATTCCTACTCAGCTGAGGGGTATTCCCCTTGCAAACCAAGCACACCTTGCAAGGGCAGCCTTAGTCACCGTTGGTACTGTTCGGGTAAAGTCGTGGGACCGCTATGGACCATTCTACACCCAGAGGTTGTCCGGAGCTAGGTCGATCAAGATGTGTCTGCCCACGGGACGACGCCAGGTAGCTCAGGCATTCTTGCCCACGGTCACTCGGGCCTCTGACCACTCCCGCCTCCATACGGTGTTATTGCCTTCATTTCGGTCACCGGCCCAAACAGAGCTACTAGGCTTCGCGGTCGGAACGACTTATCCTTCCAACTAAGCATGGGGCATGCGTTCAACATGACTTGAGGACGTACAACAGTACGGTCCTTAATCGACACAGACGGAGTTACTACATTCCAAAACCTGGTAAAACTCCGCCCGGTCTCAATTTATCCAAGCACCTGGTTATATCCAAGTTCTCCATCTTATGCCAATATATATCTGGTAACCACCTATATCTCGCAGGTGACAGGAAGTCTCCTGATTTCTACCGATTCTAATTAAGCAGGGCTAAGCATTAGTATCGGTCCTGCACCTAGCAGGGTATGGATATTTTAAGTAGTCAAGGAATGGATAACGTGCAGCAAGGGTTCCAGGCAACTCCTATAACTTAATGCATTAAACATATAAAAGGATGCAAGTGATATTTGCAAACCATAGGAGAAATGCTCCGAGGCTTGCCTTTCTTGAAGAGTTAGTTCAACGATCTGGATCGATCTTCAGGCAGGTTCACGTCTGGTTCCCGATCACCTCCTGTGCGGGAAACTCCTTTCATGACTTGTCCTTCAGAATCCTGGTCCTTCTCGATGAATACTCTAACCGCAATCCTCAGATGATGCATGTGCATATGTGTGAATACATTATCGGCATATGCATGATCATGATTTATCGAGGATTATGAATGCTTATGTTGCAATGATGCTTTTACATCTACCACTAGCAAACAGGTCAGTAAAGCCAAATAACATATACTTAAGCATAATCATCCTAATCAATTCATCATGACCTATTCATCTTAACATACTACATAACCACATATCATACACACATTAGTCACCATGAGTACTTATATTAAGATTAGCATATCACATTACACCATCAAGCATCACTTCTAGTCATAACCCTACAATCAGCATCCCACTAATAAATTCATAAGTAAATATCCATGAACCCTATGGATATGATTGAAGACAATCTGGAAAGCTTATGGAATTCTCAATCAAACATATAAAGACATCATAACTTGATTCCCAGATTAACTATACCTAAAATAGACATCATCAGGACTGATCTTGGTAAAACAGCCACTGTTACCCAAACTATAAGGGTCATAACTCCTAAACCATCCATCCAATGACCATGAAACTTTAACAATAGATAGCTAATCTAATACTACAACTTTCATCTATAGACAAGTTAACCAGAAAAGCAACATATAATTAGGTTAACCATGACATCATTGGATTAACCCCTAATTAACCAACCAATGGCTTGAACAGGAACACCATGATTGGATACTCCTAAAATCCTACCAAAATTACAGTAGGTAACACATGTCCAAAACATACTATCATCCAAATTTCACCCGATTTGGATGAACCCTCTGTCCTACACAAAATTCACAAGTGGCATGGTAGAGGATCACCTAATAATACTTTGTACTACAAAGTTAACCAAACCATGCATTCCATTGCACCAGAGGCTACATCATAACATATAATGAGCCCACAAAAAGTATCAAACCCATACCACACCTATATAATTTATTTATGAATTATTTCCCACATAGCCTTTCTAGCACACTTGAACTACAACTCTTAAATCTTACACAAAAAGCATACCTCATATCTTTACCACAGCAAAATCATGATAGTACAAGATCACAGAAACAAGAATCACATTTTTCAGAGCATCCTATAATTACTTATGAATTTCCTAATATTAAACCACAATCAAGAATTAATTAATACTACACAGAAAAGTTTCACAAACATGGCATATGGTATTTTTACTGCATGGTACACCTCATAAGAAAAATTACACAAGTTGAATCACATCATTTGGTCAAGTATTCTAGGAGATATGCAATTTACAAGATTTAAACAGATTTCTAGAAATTCCTTTTCATAAATCAAATAGGACAGACGCTTTGCAGTTGGGTCCCTGAACTTTCCCAGAATTGCATAGGCCCGGATCTGAAGTTGCATGTGACTTGCGACTTTGCAGATCGAACCCCACCTTTCTCCTAATTCTGAAGAGGAGGTCCTCGAGCAGGGGAACAGAGAAGCTCGCCGGCCCTCACGTCACCGGCGGCTCGGGGGCTCCCCGGCGGCAGCTGGGAGGCGGCGGAGAGACGCCCGTACCCCGTGCACCCACCCGTGCCCACCGGTGAGGCCGCGACGGCCCTGGGTGCTCTGCCCCCGCGTGGCGAAGTGGCCGGCGGTGGCCGCCCCTTCACCGGTGACGCTTCGGCAGCGGACGCGGCCGTCTAGGCGGCGCGCCGAGCTCATGGGAGGGAGGCAAAAGCGGAATTTTGGCCGGGAGGTGCACTGTGGGTTCAGCACGGCGGCGGAATTTTGGCCCGCGGCGGCGCGGTTTGCCGGCTGCGTCGACCGTCCCCGTGAGGCGAGATGGGCGGCGAACCTGGCGCTAGGCTAGGCGAGCCCGCTGGCGACCTCTGTACGGTGGAGAGCGACTGCGGTGGTGGTTCGCGAGGCGAGCGGTAGGGCGAGCTTGGGTGGCGGCGATTTCCGCTCTCGGTGAAGAAAGTACAAGAGGGAGAGAGAGGAGGAATGAGTGAGGAGTGGGAGGGAGTGGGGCGTCGGGTGGCAGGAGGAGGGCGACGTCCGCGACGCGTGGTGCGGCACGCGGCGGCCATGCCCGCCTACAGCCGTCCATGGCTCGACACGAGGCCTGCCTGTCGGTGCTGGGAGGCCGACAGGTGGGTCCCGCTCGAAAATTATTTTTATTAATTTTAAGTCACTACGCACGGATTTTAAAGCTACTATATCTCCAAATCTAGACCGAACTAGCAAAAACTTTCAACATGAAAAATGATCCCCTCGTTGAGTAGAATATTTCTTCTCAAGGAAGTTTGGTCAGATTCCGCATAGTTTTGAAAATATAAATTTCCAAAGAAAATACCCTCTGAAAATCCATAAAATGGAAAAACAGCCCCTAGGCTGGTCTTTTTCCTCAAAAATATATACCTTGCACCCATTTTTACAGAAAGTGGTCTTTGGGAGTTTTATTCCTTAAAAAATTTCCCATCTAAAACCTTTAGACCCCAAAAGCATTTGGAATGCCCGAGAAATACATTTTCATGAAACCAACAAAGACATTCAATAACTTAAACAAGTCAACCTATTGATCCAAGCATAACTATCCAAATCAAGCCAACTAATTGCAATCCTTTAAGAGGATTCTTAAACATATATTACCACTATACTTAACACTACTAACATCATTTGTAGGCAATCATCAAGAATAACCTATTCTATCAAAATAAGCAATCACCCACTAGATAACATGATGATAATGCATGCTTATGCAAATGATATCATGATTAAGCAAGTTTAATTAGTGCTTAACACTGGAGGTGTTACAGCTCTACCCCCCTTAAAAGAAATCTCATCCCGAGATTTGAATCGGCTAATACCTTTGTTTATAAAAATCGGGGTAAACCTCACTAAGGTAGGACTCGGTATCCCAAGTTGCATCTCTAGCATCATGATGTTCCCACAACACTTTGTAGAGCTTCACTGATTGATCCCGAGTCGCGTGATCTTTACTATCCAGTATCAGAACTGACTTCTCTTGGTATGTCAAGTCAGACTCCAATTTGATATCTCGTGCCTCTACCTTCTCTTCTAGAACACGCAAACGCTTCTTAAGTTGTGACACGTGGAAAACTGACGAGATCGCACCCATTTCTGGAGGTAACTGCAATTCATAAGCCATCTCACTTCTCCTTTCCAGGATTCTATATGGTCCGATATATCTAGGTGGAAGCTTTCTCTTTACTCTAAACTCTTGGGCACCTTTCATTGGCGAAACCTTCAGATAAACCTCATCACCTACTTGGAACTCGAGCGGTCTTTTTCTATTGTCCGCATAACTTTTCTGACGTGACTGTGCAGCCTTCAGGTGTCCTTGAATAGTATGAACTTGCTCTTCAGCTTCAGCAACAAAGTCAAGGCCATACTACCTTCTTTCTCCAGGTTCAATCCAATTCGAGGGAGTCCTGCACCTTCTACCATAAAGAGCTTCATATGGAGCCATTTGAGTGCTTGCTTGATAGCTATTGTTGTAGGAAAACTCAGCTAAAGGTAGCCATGTTTCCCATGAACCCTTAGAAGACAATACACTAGCTCTCAGCATATCCTCCAAAACTTGGTGGGTTTCCTTGATTTGATTTGAAGCTTGAGGATGACTAGCAGAACCACGGTCCAACGGGGTGCCTAATCCTTTCTGCAGATGTTCCCAAAAGTGAGAAATAAACTGGGACCCTCTATCTGACATAATGGTCTTCGGCACTCCATGAAGTCGGCCAATCTGGGTAATGTACATGTCAGCGTAGTGATACGGTCGATACTCAGTGTTGACAGGTATGAAGTGTGCTGACTTAGTACGATGATCAATTATTACCCAAATCGAGTCATTTCCTTTCTCAGTGGTGGGAAGTCCTATGATGAAATCCATACTTATATCATCCCACTTCCAGTCTGGAATAGGTAACGGTTGCATCATACTTGCAGGCTTCATATGAATAGCTTTGACTCTATAACAGGTATCGCATCTAGCGATGTAAGTAGCAATTTCCTTCTTCATTTTTGTCCACCAAAAGCGAGGTCTCAGGTCATGGTACATTTGACTACTTCCAGGGTGGATGGATAACTTGGAAAGATGAACTTGATCCATAATCTGATTCTTGAGCTCTCTATTCTTGGGTACCACAAGGCGATCATCAAACCAGAGAACACCTTGCTCATCAATCTTGAAATGTGGAATTGAGGCCTTTTCCATTCTTTGCTTCAAGTAGAAGATTCCCTTATCGGATCTTTGGCCTTCAATGATTTGATTTTTAAGAGCATGGCCAACTTGAATGTGATATAGCATTTCAGGATGTACTAAGTTAAACTCCTCTTCAAACATTGGTGATACAACATTGCAATGCAACTTCCGACTCAAAGCATTTGCCTCAACGTTTGCCTTGCCCGGATGGCAGTGCACTTGCAAGTTATAATCCTTGATCAACTCCAACCATCTTCTTTGTCTCATGTTCAACTCAGATCGCGTGAAAATGTACTTCAGACTCGTGTGATCTATATACAAGTTGCATACACTTCCTAGCAGATAGTGCCTCTAGATCTTCAAAGCATGCACGACTAATGCAAGCTCTAAATCATGTGTTCGGTAGTTCACCTCATGCTTCCTCAATTGACGTGAGGCATAAGCAATAACTCGTCCTTCCTGCTTGAGAACACAACCCAAACCATTTTTTGATGCATCACAAAACATATCAAGAGGTTTCTTCATATTGGGTTGCGCTAAAACTGGAGCACTAGTTAACAACTTCCACAGTGTACAGAAAGCTTCTTCACATGCTTCAGTCCATACAAACTTGTGATCTTTTTGCAGCAAATTGGTCATGGGTTTGGCAATCTTGGAGAAATCTGGAATAAAGCGATGATAGTATCCTACCAACCCAAGGAAACTACGAACTTTGGTGACCGAGGTCGGGGCTTTCCAATCCATAACTTGTTGAACCTTGCTGGGATCTACCGACAATCCTTCTTCTGACAAGACATGACCAAGAAAAGGAATTTTCTTGAGCCAAAACTCGCATTTGCTAAACTTAGCATACAACTTGTGTTCTCGTAATCTAGTCAAGACAATCCTCAGATCTTCTGCATGATCCGCTTCATTCTCTGAATAGATCAGGATATCGTCAATGAAGACAACCATGAACCTATCCAGCTCTGGCATAAATACTGTATTCATCAAATATGTAAAGTGTGCAGGAGCATTTGTCAAGCCGAATGACATGACAAGATACTCATACAACCCATACTTGGTAGAAAAGGCAGTCTTTGGAATATCTTGTGGCCTAATCTTAATCTGGTGATAACCTGACCTCAAATCAATCTTTGAGAACACCTTGTCCTTTGATAGTTGATCAAACAAGATATCAATACGAGGTAAAGGATACTTGTTTTTAATTGTCACCGCATTGAGTGGCCTGTAGTCCATGCACATTCATAGAGTTTGATCCTTTTTCTTTACGAATATTACGGGGCAACTCCACTCAGACTTACTAGGTCGAATGAAACCCTTATCCAAAAGTTCCTTCAGTTGAGTCCTTAGTTCAGCTAGCTTCTCGGGTGTCAATTGCAAGACTGCCCCTGTTTTGAGAGCCAATTCCTCGTTTGCCCCTCTTTTTTAAACTTTGCATGTTTGCCCTCGTTTTTCGAATCCTAAGTCACCGTTTGCCCCTCTTTTGATAAACCGTGAGATGGGGTTAGATAATAGCCAAAAAATAAATGCTGGAAAAAAGGAAAAAGGAAAAAGGACTAAACTACCCTTATCCATCCCCTGTCCTCCCACCCCGTTCCTTCTCTGTTTCGTGTTTGGAGCTCGCGTACATGATTTCATCGTGGCTAGGGTTACGGGGCGGCCTCCACCGGCGGTCGTGCGGCCTCCACCGGCGGGACGGCGGGGCGGGCAGCCTCCAGCGGGCGGGCGTGCGCCCTCCAGCGGCGGGGCGGCGGGGAGGCGGGGCTCCGCCGGCGGGGCGGCCGGGATCCAGCGCAGTCGGCGGCCGACCTCCAACGGCCGGCGGCCTCCGGCCGCCGGGGCGGGCGGGCGGCAGCCTCCGGCGGGCGGAGGCCGGGAGGGTGCGCCGTCAGGCGGCCAGGGGCTCGGCCGGAGCGCGACAGCGTAGGGCGTGCGTGGCGGAGCTCGCGGCCATGGCGTGGTGGCCGAGCCCCGCAACCGGTGCTGGGGAGCAGCGCGGCGGAGGCGGGTCGGCGGGCGAGTGGCGCTGCGGCAGATCCGGCGGCTGGCCTTCGTGGCGGCGGGCGGGCGGTGGTGCAACAGGTCTCTGCGGCGGGCATCCGAACTGCAGCTCGCCGCCGTCGCCGTCTACGCGGGAGCATCCCCGCCGGAGCACGCTGCCGCCATCAAGCAGTCGCGGTGCAGCCGGCGGGCGGGACCTGGGCGGCGCTCGGCCGGCGGGCGTGGCCTGGGCGCCGCGTGGCCGTAGGGCATTGCCTGGGCGGCGCTCGGCCGTCGGGCGTGGCTGGGGCGGCGCGGGCGGCCTGACCTGCGGGCGTGCGGTGGCCATCCCTTCCCTGTCCGGCGGCTCGCGGCCCCCATGGCCGTAGTACAGGGCGGCTCCTCGGCTCTCCTCGACCAGGGCCACCTCGCGGGCTCCAAGTCTGGCTTCCTCCTCGAGCTCGGCCTTGACGTCTCCCCGTGCACAAACTGGAATAAAAAAGGTTGGAAGAAGGTAGAGGAAGATGCTGACGAGTGGGGTCCACTCGACAGTGAGAGAGGGAGAGAGTTGAGTGGAGATGACACGTAGGGTCCACTTGACAGTGAGAGAGGGCATTTCTGTCTTTTTCGCTTGTACTTAACACCGTTAGCTCTCCTTCACAGAACAGGGGCAACTGGAATCTTCGGATTCGAAAAACAAGGGCAAACGTGCAAAGTTAAAAAAATGGGGGCAAATGAGGAATTGGCTCTCAAAATAGGGGCAGTCTTGCAATTGACCCTCTCGAAATTGGTGTGGTTCCTGGTATTAATTCAATCTTAAACTCCACATCCCTATCTGGTGGAAGACCCGGTAGTTCATCAGGAAACACGTCTAGAAACTCACATACTACTGGGATCTTGGAAAGTTCAATAACCTCAGTAGAACAAGTCATGTTAACCAGATCGACATGCTGAGGTAGACATACTTGAAACTTGCTACCATTCATAGGATCTGTCAAGGAGATAGTTCTACTATCAGTGTCCCACACGGCTTTCCAAATCTTCATCCAACTCATTCCCAGAATCACATCTAATGATAAACCAGGTAACACTATAAGATTTGTCAGGATCTTCCGATTTCCAATTTCAACAGTGACGTTGCGTACCATCCATCTGGTAGATACGTCAGCTCCTGCTGAACTGATGCGGAGTACATATTCCAATTCTGTTACCCTTAGATCATGTTTTTGTGCAAACTCGAGGCTCATGAAGGAATGTGATGACCCGGAGTCGAACAAGACAATGGCAGGGTGTTGATTAACAAGAAACTTGCCAGCCATTATAGGTTCCCCTTCTAGAACTTCTTCCATAGAAGTGTAATGCAGATGACCTGAATGTGTGATTTGCTTCTTCTTCTTCTTGGATTGTGAACGCTTCATAACGCTTGATGAACTTGCTGGTTCAGGTCCCTTCTGAGGTACGACCGGCTTAGTTTTCTGGTACTTCTTTTGAGGCAGCTGAAGTCTTGTATCTGGTGTAGGCAGATGATACTGAGGAGGAACTGCCATATGAACAATTACTGGTGTGGGTTTTGGTTCTAGAGCTCGCTTACGGCTCTTATATTCGGCATATTTGTTATTGATAATCTCTTGCGCCCGACATTCCTCTACAAAATCATTGAATGTGGTGCAAGAAGAAGTGCCCACATACTTTGCCATCTTGGGGTGAAGACCTCTCTTGAAGAATTCAATCTTTTTCTCTTCTGTGTTGACAAACTCGGGAGCATAGCGAGAGAAATGATTGAAGGCATGCAGATATTCACTTATGGTCTTGGTGCCTTGAGTAAGCTTTAGGAATTCATTCTTCTTCATTTCCATTAGTGCTGGTAGAATATGCTCCTTACGAAAAGCAGTAGCGAACTGCTCCCACGTAATGGAGACATCAGTACCCAAAGTGGTACGATAATTAGTCCACCACAATTCTGCTTGTCCCTCCAGTTGAAGTGCAGCGAATTGTGTCTTAAGCTCCTCGGTCAGCCTCAACAGACAACCTGTCTTCCAGGGTGACGATCCAATCTTCAGCTTGCAATGGTTCTAAGGCTTCCTCGAATACCGGAGGTTGGGTATCCAAAAAGTCCTTAAAAGTGCTATATTGAACCACTTCATTTCCGCCTTGACAGTTATTGTCAGCAATGTTGTGCATGGTATCTCCCATGCAGTGTTGTAAGGCTTCCATATTGAGTTGGCTTCCCAAGAACTGACCAAGAGACTGCTGATTTGTGGGTAAAGGAGGAGATGGAGGTGGGTGAGTATGATTGTCGTCAGCATCACTCCTACGACGAGCAGTGCTACGATGAGTGTCTACAATCTGCATATTTCAGCAACAAGTAATTATTAGATAATGTTGTGCTCATTGTGGGAACGCATAATTATGCCAAACTGAGTTTATTGCGGAAACTGATTTCATACAATAAAACGGATGCACAATAGTTCATCTCCACAACACAACATTACTAATTATATTACTTAGGGACATCGCCTAGCATTCACACGCAAACCAAAATTGCCAGCATCAAATGCTAGATTCTTAGGCGTTCAGATATCGCGACATCCATAACATCCAAGATATCATGTCAACTAACTCAAAGGTTCCACCAAAGCATCTCAGATACCCCTAACTTGATGAACTGATCGCTTTCCTTGCCATTTTGCCTCAATAAAACGTCAGGGAGACAGCTGTACTATATCTAGTTTTTTTTTGCCACGACTCACATGAAATGATTATTAAGTTGGTGAATTTTATCGAAAAGCGATAAGTTTCTTTTCTTAAGAGGAGAGAGAAATGCAATGCCATGATATGAACATTCCACATGATGCATGAACGTTCCGTACATCCTCACAAACCTAGGAAAGATAAGTTAACACTAGCGTTCTAGACGGTGACATACAAACGTTCTCTCATATATACGAAACTAAATCGTTCTATGCGTTTCGTGGTTAGTGTACCTGCAGAAAAATCCATTTCAGCCCAACATCCCAAATGAATGAAAGCGACGTAAAAACTCAGCACCTTAAGAATAAGGTCAAATCTCTGATTACAAACAACTCCTATTCCACACCCTTCTCCATATAGGAATATCCCCGATATCCCTGCATGTAGGTGGACACTAACCAAATCATCGTCAGAAGATGACATCCCACACATGGGACACATTCATATAAACATGTGTGAAACATGTAAATAATCTAGCGTCATATAAGCACTCCCCTAGATCGGCAGTGTATCCGATCATGCTCTCACAACTCACACTTACCTTGGCGTTGAACCGACTTACCTGAGCGTAGAGGAGTATGAAACCAAACATAACCATTCAAGTGAATGGCCCCTATACATATCCGTCGTGTATGAGCACGACAAAAAGAAAATATGATGCAATACCCAGAAGTTAGCCATGTTATATAGCCACCTAGTAGTCCTTAACTGGGCATATAGGACACGACCACTGGCACACTCTTACTTTTAAACTTATAGTTTTTTTTTCAAACACCTATATAGCTATAAGTTGTAAAATAGTTTTGTAAAACAAACTCTTTTGTTTTAAAATACTCAAATAAACAGTAGTTGCTGAACCAGGGAGCTGATGCCATCTGTAACAGAACCGACCAACTAACATAATTACTGTTCACTAATCGAGCCACCGTGGCAGCTTAAGTAGTAAACCGCAATCATATTAGCCCGGTAGTCCGCGAAATCTCGAAGGATCTCGAACTTTTACACATCACACCCGAATCGCAAGTTCAGCAGTTCCCATTCACTTGACATTACAGTACACAAATAAAATAATTACATCACAGGTTTTACATAAGGTTATTACATATAGACTTTTCAAATAAACAGCGGAAGTAAATATTTCTTGAAATTACACTCACACCTACATTTTAAATACTGTGCCAGCTCAGGGTCGACTCCATCAAAAGCATGTAGATGAGATATAAGAGTTGACTTTGCCCAAAGTCTATTTCCTCCCTAGTGGGATACAAGTCCATCTTCTTGCCACAGCAAGTCTTCGATCTGCAACAAGTGGGAATAAAACCCTGAGTACGTGGGTACTCAGCTAGACTTACCCGTCTTAAACCAGAAAATAAGGACGCTTTGGGGTGGAATGCATGGCCTTATAGTGGACTAGCTGACTCATTTGCGAAAAGCACAAGTTATCATATTATAGCTATGTATAAGTATGAGCCTTTCATTTTATTCTTGCATAGATTATCATTATAACCTGTTTATGCTAGGTGAGCATCTATGCAAAAGCAAACACTTGAGTTATTAAGCAATCAATAGTAACCAAGTCCAATTGGCATTATCCAACATCATCCACATAACCATCCTTGTGTTCCATAGTAGCATTACTACGATGCCGCTGCTCAAGTCAAGTACTCACTGTCTAGGAGTGATGGTGATTCGAATCGATTCCTACTCAGCTGAGGGGTATTCCCCATGCAAACCAGGCACACCTTGCAAGGGCAGCCTTAGTCACCGTTGGTACTGTACGGGTAAAGTCGCGAGACCGCTATGGACAATTCTACACCCAGAGGTTGTCCGGAGCCAGGTCGATCAAGACGTGTCTGCCCACGGGACGACGCCAGGTAGCTCAGACATTCTTGCCCACGGTCACTCGGGCCTCTGACCACTCCCGCCTCCATACGGTGTTATTACCTACATTTCGGTCACCGGCCCAAACAGAGCTACTAGGCTTCGCGGTCGGAACGACTTATCCTTCCAACTAAGCATGGGGCATGCGTTCAACATGACTTGAGGACGTACAACGGTACAGTCCTTAATCGACACAGACGGAGTTACTACATTCCAAAACCTGGTAAAACTCCGCCCGGTCTCAATTTATCCAAGCACCTGGTTATATCCAAGTTCTCCATCTTATGCCAATATATATCTGGTAACCACCTATATCTCGCAGGTGACAGGAAGTCTCCCGACTTCTACCGATTCTAATTAAGTAGGGCTAAGCATTAGTATCGGTCCTGCACCTAGCAGGGTAAGGATATTTTAAGTAGTCAAGGAATGGATAACGTGCAGCAAGGGTTCCAGGAAACTCCTATAACTTAATGCATTAAACATATAAAAGGACGCAAGTGATATTTGCAAACCATAGGAGAAATGCTCCGGGGCTTGCCTTTCTCAAAGAGTTAGTTCAACGATTTGGATCGATCTTCAGGCAGGTTCTCGTCTGTTTCCCGATCACCTCCTGTGCGGGAAACTCCTTTCACGACTTGTCCTTTGGAATCCTGGTCCTTCTCGATGAATACTCTAACCGCAATCCTGAGATGATGCTTGTGCATATGTGTGATTACATTGTTGGCATATGCATGATCATGATTTATCGAGGATTATGAATGCTTATGTTGCAATGATGCTTTTACATCTACCACTAGCAAACAAGTCAGTAAAGCCAAATAACCTATACTTAAGCATAATCATCCTAATCAATTCATCATGACCTATTCATCTTAACATACTACTTAACCACCAATAATTGTTGGCGGTACTTAACTCCGATTTTTACCCGCCAATTATAGATCGTTTTGGGGGAAATAAATATTTTATTGCACATATATCTTTACTATTGACCTAGTTCCACTTGTGCTTGGAGAAAATATTGTTTTGCAGAAAATACACCAAGTGCAGGAAATTCCGGAATAAAAGTACACTTTTCGGAAAGCGTAAAAGAGCAAGAGAACAAGGGCCAGCCACCTGGGGTCGAGATGGGCCAAAAGCACCACCACAGATGCAACCCAGGAGGCGGCCCAGGCCCACCAGCCAAAGGCGGTCATGGGGCGGCGCCACCTAGGCGCGGGCACGCCTGGGGCGCGCGTGCCAGCTCTGCCGCTAGGTGGGCCCGTCCAAGGCGGTTTGCCTCCTTCCATCTGGGGCATGACGGTTTCGCTGGTGTTTTTACACCACTACCCCCGAACCGCCTTCAGGGGGCTATAAATGAAGAGGAGAGGCCTCCCACCATCACACACACCATTTGGAGCTCTCTCTACACCTCACACTTGTTCTCTAGTTATTAGTAGTAGACATTTGGAGCTAGGCAAAGCTACTTGAGGAGCTTGTCTCCAGGAGGAAAAGCTACTTCTTTGGTATAAATCTATGGAGCGTTCTTCCTTAGTCAAGTTCTCATTACATTTATGTAGTCTTGCATATGAACTAGAGTATAGTCTAGTACACGATATATTCGATGATCAAGAACTAGGCCATAGTTCTTGTGGGAATTGTTCATCGTGTTCTGCATTGTTCTTCATCGTTCATATGTTTTACTTGATTAAATTAGATTGTAGAAAAGGAATAGCGGTTCGATGTGCCTTCGGGCTTGCCTATGTCCTAGCTCGTCCATCTGTAGGGTGGGAGTCCTGGGAGGATGTAGGTAGCTCCTTAGTATGCGGGCCATCGACTGGCAGACCAGTTGCCATGGTCTCCCCATATTCCTAGTCTATAGTCGAGTCTTGACTTGTATAACATGTGGAATTAGCTGTTCTAGCAATGACTGTATAGGACCTGCCTGCTCCGCGTAGATTATTATTTATTCTTTATTTTACCTTTATTCCTTTGAGATTGCTCTGAGTGTGTGTCCACTATCCCAATTACCGTATGCTTACCCCTGTATAGCACATTGGTCGGTTTCTCCTCATTCTAGATATTGTATTCATACCCATGCTAGATTACTTAACTACCCATGCCTTCCTTTGGGAAAATATAAATAACGATACCCTGAATACTTCCGGGTGAAATGCTGCAATGATAGATCCGTGCGCTTGCGGATATTTATCCTAATAGGATGTGATCTATCTCTTGGCGACTCTCGCATGGTTGCTAGAACCTGTTTCTAGTAATTATGTCGAGTAATGCCAATTTGCGTTTCTGGCGCTGTTATCAGAATTAGGCTTTAAGTCTGTTTTGGTAATCGCGCTAAGAAATGCCAACAAGCATTTCTAGCGCCGTTGCCGGGGAAGGCATGGAAGTTATGCATCTAGCAGCATGGATATGCATATAATATAAAATGAGAAACGATAATGTCTATACAGGCTAACTTTTATGTTTTCTCCTGTTGTGGATGAAAACAGGATAATGCATGACTGGTTTCTCCCTGCCGGAAAACTACAACTCAAATCTGGAGGCACTCCCAAGGAGGAAAAGGGCTCATGCCACTTCCTCTTCTACTACTCCGCCGACAGCTGAACCAGTCACCATCGCACCTAGCACGCCGCACTCCATGGCCAAGTCCCTACTCGAGTTCTCTGTCCCCAATGTTGCCAACGTGCGCACTGGGCCCGCTGTCAACTTGGGAGACAAGAACTTCGAGCTCCGGACTGGGCTCATTACCATGGTGCAGGCAAGTTCATTCTATGGACTGCCTAGTGAGGATGCCAACGCCCATCTTCCGCGTTTCTTGGAGATATGCGGCACCATCGTCATCAAGGATGTCGCACCTGATGCAATCAGGCTCAGGCTCTTCCCTTTCTCCCTTGTGGGAAAGGCGAAGACCTAGTTTTATAAGGACAAGGCCGTTGTTGACACATGGAGCAAATGCTCCATTGTGTTCCTCGCTAAATTCTTCCCCATGGGCAAAACCAATGCCATACGGGGGAGAATCGCCAACTTCCAGCAGAATTCGCTGGAACCCATCCCTGAGGCATGGGAGAGGCTCCAGGAGTACATCCAGGAATGCCCTCACCATGGGATGGAAAGTTGGCTGGTGCTCCAGAACGTCTACAATGGGTTAACACCCATGTCGAAGGGGCACCTGGACGCCGCCGCTGGCGGCACATTTCTATCATTGACTGTTGATAGTGCCACGGCACTAATCAACAAAATGGTGGAAAACAAAGCTTGGGGGAGGACCGCGCCCCTACTAAAGGACAAAAAGGTATGCATACCGTGAAGGAGGCGGATATGCTTGCCGCAAAAATAGACCTACTCCTGAAGAAGATTGACGGTGGTGCCATCAATGATGCATCTGGCATCGTCAACGCCATGGACGCTCGCATGACGTGCGAGGTCTGTGGTGAAGCTGGACACTCGGGGAATGACTGCCCCGAGACCCGTGAAGAGGCCGCCTACCTCACCAATGGGTTTCACCAGCAACATGGAGGAGGAAATGGCTGGAACAACCAGTCCCGTCCTCCATTCCAAGGTAATTCGAATTACGCCTCCGGGTTTAATTCGAATCAACCTTCATTGAAGGACCTAGTCTACGGCCAAGCCAAGATCAACGAAAACCTCACCCAAAAGATGATACAAAATGATAAGATCTTGGAAAATATGAACAACAAGCTAGAGGGCCTCCCATCAGCTGTCAAGAGTCAGCAAAGCTTCAACAAAATGATAGAGACCCAGCTTACCCAGTTAGCTGCTGCTCTTCCCAAAGCTGGGGATACAGATGCCAAGGCTGAGCTGAAATCAGTAACCACAAGGGGAGGAAGGTCCACTCGTGATCCACCAGACGCTAACCAAGCAGCATCAGGAAGACAGAAAGTGCAGCAACAAGGGGAACCTCCTGTTGAGGAAGAACCACAGGAAACAGCACCAATGGAAACAACGGTAGACTACCCTGATACAACTCACCTGCCGTTGCCCTCCAAAACCAAGAAGCTATCCACGGATGCACAATTCGCACGCTTTTCTAAGATGATAGAGAAGGTGCATGTGAGCGTCCCGCTCCTGGACGTCTTGCATGTCCCTTCCTATGCAAGATACGTGAAAGACATCATCAACAACAAACGTCCTCTACCATCCACGGAGACAGTCAAACTGACAGAGGAATGCAGCGCAGCGATACTCAATCGCTTGCCTAAAAAGAGGAAGGATCCTGGATGCCCGACCATCACTTGTTCAATCGGGGGCCAACAGTTTGACCATGCTCTATGTGATCTTTGGGCCAGTGTGAGCGTCATGCCAAAGATAGTCTTTGACAAATTGGATTGCACACAGCTTGCACCAACAACCATGACACTCCAGCTGGCCGACTCCTCCATCCGCTACCCTGCAGGGATTGCAGAGGACATCCTGGTGAAAATCTGAGGGTACTTTGTGCCAGTCGACTTCGTGGTGCTGGATATGGAACTTACCAAAGAGAACCCTCTCATCCTGGGGAGGCCATTCTTGAGCACCGCTGGAGCCCAAATAGATGTTGGAGCTGGAGAAATCCGCTTCAACATAAATGGCCAGGAGGAGAAGTTTGAATTTCGCCCCCACAAGCAAGAGAAATGCAACATGATCTGTATCAAATACGGACCAAACACCCAAGGTATACCGGAGGTTGAGATCCAGCCCCAGGCCTTCACAAGAAAGCCAAAAGAAAATAAGGAGAAGCCCAAAGAGACTTCTAAGAAAGAGCAAAAGGCTGCAACACAGCCTAAGAAAAAGAAGGCCGCTCCCAAACAAAAAGCTAAGAAAGAAGAAGTTTCCACACCACCAACGAAGGTGGTACAGAAGGGGCAGGAAGAGCCATCAACCACTACACCACCAAAAGTTATCAAAATGGAGTGGAGGCCCAAGAAGGTACAATCAACAAAACCTCTTGAAACAGACGTACCATCTACAAGTACAAAAATAGAGGGAGTACTGCCCAAACAAAAATTCAACCCTGGGCCATGAGCTTCAGGACAGCTTGGGGGAGGATGTTGGCGGTCCTTATCGATGATTTTATACCGCCAATTAGACATGAAAAAGGGTGAATTGTATATTCCTATATGCATATACATGTGCAACTAATCCAAATTCACGTGCACTAGGAAATATACTGTCATTGCAGGAATCATATAAAAGTGCAGGGATTGAATACCGAAAAGGCGCTTTCTGGAAAGCGCCAAACCACCCCAAAGGGAGTTGGGCCACCTCGGGACCCAAAATGGGCCAAACCACCTCAACACTGAAGCCCACTCACCTGGGGAGGCCCACCGGCCAAGGTCGGTCAGGGGGAGGCGGCACCCTGGCGCGCTCACGCCAGGGGCGCGCTCGCGCCCTCCCCTCTACCATGTGGGGCCAGCCGGTTGGAGGCGGTTCAATCAATGCTGGGGAGGGCGGTGCGCTGGTGGACCTTCCATCTTGGCGCCCGAACCGACCTGAGCAACATATAAAAGGGGAGAAGAATTGGTTTTACAATACACACATTCATTTGGTTTCTCTCTCCCTCACCTCCACTTGTTCCTTAGCTTAGAGCTAGTAGTGTTGGAGCTAGGAAAGCTACCAAGGAGAGCTTGTCTCCTAGGAAGAAGAGATACATCTTGGTAATTATCTATGGAGTGTTCTTCCTTGTTCAAGTTCTTATACTTTATATATTGCTTAGTGTATGAACTAGAGCATAGTCTTGATCATGTTCATGTTGGTGCATATGAACTAGAGCCTAGTTCATATGATCAGTTCATAGCATGTTCATCCCAGTTCTTCATCGTTCATATGTTCTATAGGATTAGAGTCTCTGAGGAGAGTGGAGTAACGGTTCGATGTTCTTTCGGGTTTGCCTATGTTCTAGCTCGTCCATCCGTAGGGTGGGAGTCCTGGGGGAGCATAGGTAGTTCTCTAGTATGCGAGTGTGGTGTCCGGATATGAGAGGGCCTTCGAATATGACGGCATGCCACGGTTGAGGGGTAGGCAGCAGGTGGTGACAGCCCTGTCCGTCCCTTGTAATCCCCCACGTCCGTATGTCGTGTAGGAGTTCGTAAATGCCTCTATCGACTAGCAGACCAGCTGCGGGGGTCTCCCTGTTACTTTAGGCTCTGACTAGTCTCTAACTCTGTATAACATGTGACTTAGCTAACCTACGCTTAGCAGTATACGACCAACCAGCTCCAGTAAATTTATTCTTTATTCCTTTCCATTTCTTTTATTCCTTATTTCTCTTTATCCTTGAGTGAAGACCAAGTGTGTGTCCACTATCCTCAAATTACCGTTTATCTTACCCCTGCATAGCACTAAGGCTTATTTCAATGATGTGAAGTACCATATCCATGTGCTAGCGCTATTTTACACCATGCCTTCCTTTGGGAAAATATAAATAACGATACCCTGACATACTTCCGGGTGAAATGCTACAATGATAGATCCGTGCGCTTGCGGATAATATCTTTAGAACACGACTATCAACCCCGGCGTTTCTTGGCATGACCACTTTGGATGTAACAATTCTAGTGATTGCGTTAAGAAATGCCAACAAGCATTTACGGCGCCGTTGCCGGGGAAGGCATTGGTTAAAATAATCTAGCATGGCATGGATATAACTTCATTAGAAATAGTCCGAGTCTATGCGAGCTAACTTTTATGTTTTCTCCTGTTGTGGGTGAAAACAGGGTAGTGTATGTCCGGTTTCTCCCTGCCAGTCAATTTCCATCCAAATCCGGAGGCACTCCTACGGAAGAAGAAGCCTAGAGCTACTCCTTCTGCTACTCCGTTGACAGTCGAACCGGTCATTTCCACACCCTCAGCGACCATCCCAATGGCTCAGAAGACTCTTCGCGAATTCTCCGTCCCCGCTGTTGCCAATGTGCCCACCGGGCCCGTTGTCAACATGGCGGACAAGAACTTTGAGCTCAGGACTGGCCTGATCACCATGGTGCAGGGGATTCCGTTTTGCGGACTCCCCAATGAGGATGCTAACGCTCACTTGCAGCGTTTCTTGGAGCTCTGTGACACTATCGTCATCAAGGACATTGAAGCTGACGTCATCAGGCTCCGGCTGTTTCCCTTCTCCCTTGTGGGGAAGGCGAAACAGTGGTTCTATAAGGACAAAGAGGCTGTGAGCACATGGGGCAAATGCTCCACGGCATTCCTTGCAAAGTTCTTCCCCATGGGCAAAACAAATGCCTTGAGGGGAAGAATTGCCAATTTCCAGCAAACGCAGATGGAACCCATTCCTGAAGCTTGGGAGAGGCTCCAGAGCTTCATACTGGACTGTCCTCATCATGGGATGGAGGAATGGCTGGTGGTCCAAAACTTTTACAATGGGCTCACGCCCATGTCAAAAGGGCACCTCGACGCTGCGGCTGGAGGCACATTTCTATCACTCACTGTTGATAACGCTACGGCGTTAATCAACAAAATGGTAGAAAATCAAGCTTGGGGGGAAGAAAGGGCCCCAACCAAGCAACAAAAAGGCTCGCACCCCGTGAAGGAGAAGGAGGCGCTGGCCGCAAAAATAGACCTACTCTTGCAGAAGTTTGACGAAAGAGCCGCTGGAGGTACATCCAGCACCATTAAAGCCATAGAATCTCACACAACGTGCGAGGTCTGTGGCAGTGATGGACATTCGGGGAACGATTGCCCCGAAACCCGTGAAGAAGCTTCTTACATCAACAATGGGTATCGGCAACAAAGAAGGAGGTAATAATGGATGGAACAATCAGTCCGTCCACAATATCAAGGTAATTCGAATTACACCTCAAATTACAATTCGAATCAGCCTACTCTCAAAGATTTAGTTCTTGGCCAAGCTAAGATCAACGAAAACCTTACCAAAAAGATGCTGGCCAATGACAAAATCTTAGAGAGCATCAGTACTAAGATAGAAGGTTTAACTTCTGCTGTCAAGAATCAGTTGAGATTTAACAAAATGATAGAAAGACAAACTAGCTCAAATTGCCTCGATGTTCCCGTTGATCCTAATGGTAAAACATCGGATCAAGCCGCTAGTGCTTTTGAAAATGTTAATTACGTGACCACGAGAGGCGGTAAGGCCACTCGTGATCCACCATATCCTAAACAAGCGCTAGGAAACAAGCAAAGACCGCGGAAGAAGAACCTTCATCTTCCGAACCGCAAGGCGAGGCAAATCGGGACAACCCCGGATTATCCGGACACGACACATCCGCCATTCGCCACAAGAACCGAGAAAGCAAGCCGTGAATGATCGCCCGCTCGGTTTGTTGAGATGGTCGAGAAAGTACATGTGAGCGTTCCGCTCATGGACGTCTTACATGTACCTTCCTACGCCAAGTACATCAAAGACATCATCAACAACAAGCGACCACTGCCATCCACAGCTGTGGTCAAACTCACAGAAGAATGTAGTGCGGCAATCATCAATGATTTACCAGAGAAGAAGAAGGATCCAGGATGCCCCACTATCACTTGCTCCATTGGAGGACAGCAGTTTGACCACGCACTCTGTGATCTTGGTGCCAGTGTCAGTGTCATGCCCAAGACGGTGTTTGACAAGCTAAATTATACACTGCTGTCACCAACAACGATCACACTCCAACTAGCCGACTCCTCTTTACGCTACCCAGCGGGAATAGCCAAAGATATTCCTATGAAAATTAGAGGATACTTTGTCCCAGTGGATTTCGTGGTACTCGACATGGAGGCCACTAAAGAATCACCACTCATATTGGGACGGCCATTCCTCAGTACCGCTGGAGCACAGATTGATGTTGGAGTTGGAGAAATCCGGTTCAACATCAATGGGAGTGAGGAGAAGTTCCACTTCCGACCACGGAAAACGGAGGAGTGCAACACAATTCGCATCAAGTATGAGCCAACCATGAGGGAGGTCACGGAAGTTGAAATCCGACCTCATGGTGCGAATCGAATTTCCAACATTATTTGGGAATTTAGGCCAGAGCCGCAAGCCAACAAAATCACAAAGGGTGCCCAAGAGCCAAAACAAAAGAAGGGGCAGAGAGCCCCCAAGAAAGAAAGAAAGAAGGCTCCTGTAGAAGAAACAAAACCAAAGATCATTGCTGTGCACCCCTATGACAAGAAGAACAAAGGCAAAGCTCCGGCCCAAGAAAGAGTGGAAACCAAGGCAAAACCAATTCCACTAAAAACCTCTGGGGGACCAAAATTGGTGCCTAAAGAGGAGACAAAGGTGGCGAAGGTGGAGAAAATACAAATACCTCCAAAAGAGACCGATCAACCACCATCCTGACCAATTGTCACCACACCACCAAAAATGGTGTGGAGGCCCAATTAGGCATCCCCATCTACTTCTCCTGAGACGGATGCCTCATCATCAAGCTCAAATTGAGTAGGAGAAAAGTCTCGCTTCACGGACTATAAACTGTGAGCCCTGACCGACAGGATAATCGGTAAGTTATCTTTTAATAAGTATTTCATTTTATGCTTACATAGTCTGTCAAATAAAGTTCTATCTTGCTATCCCTGTTCCCGATTAGTTTGATGTTTTGGAACATGTTCAAGCTTAGCATGTTCCACAAACTCGTAGCTTGAGCATGGTGCTTAGGTTGCTAGTTTGCCTTGGTCGACTTGTCGATCATTGAGACAGATTACTAGTAGGAATATTGGTAGTATGCTATGAGCTAACCCTGCAGGATGGTCCTCAATCATAAGGAAGTCCTGACGACAGACTCAAAATAAAATAAAATAACTTGTTACCTCAGAATAATTTCTTTTAAGGGACCCCGTTTCCAAGCAAACTTGGGGAGGACCCCAATAAGAGGTATGTACCATACTAACACTTACGCATATAAAAAAAATGCTTCGTCATTTCCTATACATATGCGTCTAAGAAATATTTAATTCAACCCTTGTTGAAATGATGAAAAGTTGCTCTGTCTCGTGACTCGCTTGTACCTTGTTTATACTCAGGCTTTCTCCTAAGTTTGAGTTTATTGGCTAAAATGTCTTATCCTTGAAAACTTGAGCTTAGTGGGTTGCATAGGCTAGATCCTGTCTAAGTTATTGCCGGGTATGATATAGTGCCACGGGCAACGCTATGACTCTGCCTGAGTGAAAACCTGACTTCCGGAGTTTTATTTTCAAAATTATCAAAAACAAAAAGTTCCTCAATGATTTTGAAATACCTACCAAGGCCATATGACGTAGCTGTCAATCTCATTCAAAACCCAGTCGTCATAGGCTGCTTGATCACTAGAAGTCCGTAACCACCGCAAGATTATGGTCTTACACTCACGATTGAGATTCACTTGCACCCACCAAACAAACTTGCCAACCCGTACACTGCGAGTTGCGCAACCTAACTTTTCATCCAATCCACCAAAAACGCCAACTCTTGACTCTAGAGTTGTGCACCTTCCACAAATAAAGCATGCCGACCCTTACACTGAGGATCGCGCATCCATCATCCATCACAAAAAAAACTACTCCTCGTTCTTTCATCATGACTCCTTCCCGCCAAAAATCTTCATCATACCTGAAAGAGAGTATTGGGCATTAGCATCTCTTGGAAAAAAAAAGAGAAGAGGAAAGAAAAGAAGAAAAGAAAAAAAAAGAAAAGAGGAAGAAAGAAAAGAAAGATCTTAGTTTTTCAAATCAAGCCCATACTCTCTCAATTTTCCCTTCCACCAATAAAGAGGAGTCATGATGCCTGGAGTACCAAAAACATCTAGATATAGGAATCATTCACCCTCACACACTTGCACAAATCTCAATCAAAGTGTATGATCTTAATCTTCGGACGGTTCATTCCTTGACTTCACCAACTCTATGTGATCCAAGCATAGCCACCTTTCATACCTACCCAAAACTCCACTCTCAGCCATAGTAGTAGGTTAGAAAGAAAGGCAAAAACACAATGCCTTTGGTGAGGTACAAACACTTCTGAGCGATTGAGAGAATCATTCGAGGAACTTGAGTTTCTTTTACAAAACTTTCAAAACCTCCGGAGACTTGGTTGATCTTGGGTAGATGATAAGCAACGCTTGTGAAACTGTTCTATCTTGCAATTTCCCAAGACTCGAGAAAGCTGGAAAGCCCCATTTTGTCTTGAGATAATAACAGGGTGAGCAGTCATGCCGACTGATTCAAATTTGGTAGAAATCTTGCTTATACGCTTGGTATTTTTGACTCATGATCGGCATAGTAGCAACTCCTGATCAACAACCTAAGGCTGAGCTTTGCTCGGGACGAGCAAAGGGTAAGCTTGGGGGATCTTGTTGGCGGTCCTTATCGATGATTTTATACCGCCAATTAGACATGAAAAAGGGTGAATCGTATATTCCTATATGCATATACATGTGCAACTAACCCAAATCCACGTGCACTAGGAAATATACTGTCATAGCAGGAATCATATAAAAGTGCAGGGATTGAATACCGAAAAGGCGCTTTCTGGAAAGCACCAAACCACCCCAAAGGGAGTTGGGCCACCTCGGGACCCAAAATGGGCCAAACCACCTCAACACTAAAGCCCACTCACCTGGGGAGGCCCACCGACCAAGGTCGGTCAGGGGGAGGCGGCACCCTGGCGCGCTCACGCCAGGGGCGTGCTCGCGCCCTCCCCTCTGCCATGTGGGGCTGTTAACACCAGAATTTGGTCAGGAATATGACAGGTGGACCCGCAGGGAGCAGAGAGAGCGATTCGGCAAATGCGTGTGCGGTCGGCTAACTTCTGTGTGTTCGGCAAACGGTCAAAGCGGTCGACAATTGCTTCATTTGAAGACGGAAAAAGGAAAGAGAAGCTGATCGAAGAAAAAGGAAAGAGTCGTAATGATCAAGGACTCCGATTATGGATAGAGTTAGCGTATTTTGTCTTTCCAATTTTGTTTAGGCGCTCGTAAGTGCTTAGAACTCGTGTTTTGTCCAGGGTATAAATATAAACCCTCGACCATTGTAATAGAGGTTCACAACCAAATCAATACAACCGGCTACGCGCCACTCTTCGAGTCCTTTTAGTCGTGTCGTCGAGTTCTTCGAGAGGGCCAATCGATCCGTCGACCTCCGTAAGTCCCGGCAACCTTGTTATCATGTCTAGTATCATGCGGTGGATTTAGATAATGATGCAAGAAGTCTTGTTGCAATGCTTAGTATCATGCGGTGGATTTAAGCATTGAACCAAGAGGGTTCCATGTTAGTCATGAGTCGTATGCAGCTAAGATTAGCTAGGAGCTAGTTACCAAAGTTTCTCGATTAGGTCATGAGTCGTGCGGCGGCTAAGATCTAAGCTTAGAGGCTAGTTATCGGCTCTTTTAGATTTGGCAAAAATCTAATAGATTCATTAAGTTATCACGTGTTGCATGCTTTATTTAATGTTTAATTATTTGCAACACTCTTTTGCCCAATCTAGATTGATACTCTTTCGGCTTGTTGGTCGTTCCTTTCATGCTTATTCAATACCGAGTAGATCAAGCTCATATAGCCGAATTAGATCGATCTAGATTGTTACATGTTGCGGGTTCATTCACGTTATATGTAGATAAGCCTTGACAGACCGGGTACCGTGCGGCGATGTGTCTTTGGGTTACTCTAGAGCTAGTCATCCGGTGGACTAGAGATCGGTTTAATCGATAGGCTTCTTTTACATGTTGCTTGTTTGTTCCTTCTTCATGGACCCCGATTCGGCAATCTTGCCGATACGGTTATGCTTATACATGTAGCAAGTATCTATAGATCTCGTTAGATAATTATATGCTTTTAGCTCTTTATTGCTAGATTGTATCATGCGGTGGATTGATCTAGTAGCAAGGAGTGGTGTAAATTCATAGTGAGTGGTATCATGCGGTGGATTAGCTTGCTTGGGTTTATGCTCGACGGGTTTATGAAGGCTAGACGTGCGGCGGACTAGTTGGAGTAGCCTATGTATGTGTTGTTTAGTAGATTTATATTTATAAGTTACTTATTCTTAATTTTTAGTGCTTAAAGATGCTTTAAACATGAGATATAGTTTGATATGCTTCAATGATTTAATCTTGTTCAAACATGTCTTCATTTACTTGTATTCGGCTAGTTTGTTCTGTTTACATCGGTTATGTTACTCTAGCCGAATGAACCGCATCCCGTTGGCGATAGCTTCCATAGCTATGTGTCGTCGTAAGTGGCTTCGTGGCCGTAAAGATGGAACTGCCTGGTCTCACCCAAAGACGTTCCAGCTTATGATCTTATCGTTTATCCCTTGTCGATTTTCAGGTCAAATCGATCGGCACGCCACCGGATTCGACGCCCGGCACCCGATTGAAGCTAGGCTTTCCGCTTGCCGTGTGTGAGACGCAGTGGTGGTCACATTTTGCGTCAACACACTTTTTGGCACGCCTGGGACCACTTCTCAATATAAGATGGGATCGGAAATTGACAACAAATCACGTTCGAACGTGACCATGGACGAGCCGCCGCCGGAACAACGCCGATGGTGGAGCAAGCAATGGAACAATTTCATCGAAATGTCGATGTCCTTTTCCAAGAACAAGAGTGGCAAAGTGATGATCAAGCAAGCACTACCACGAGTTCTTCTCGCCGGTCGGCCTGATGTTACCGACGAGGAGGAGATGCAGAGGGTAGTTGGAGCCATCTACAAAGCAGTAGGAGACACTATGTTGAATCACAACACAGCTTTTTCGGGCACCTTCCGCAAAATCATGGCTGAAACTTTTGGTCCTAAGTTGACAAACGATTTGAAGCAAGATTTGGAGAGCTTGCAGGGCCGTTGTACTTCAACACTCAAGAATCTTTAGGGAAGTTAACTGGAGGAGAGGAGATAATCGGTACAAGCAAAGATGGAGCTATTCATGATGGAAAAGAGAAGCCTCCTATGACCGAGCAAAGAAACTCATGGTCGTAGCTTTTGGTGCGACAAATGATATACCCGCATCTCGCTATAAGATTTCTCCAAAGTAGCAAACATTGCGTAAGAGTGTCTATGGAGATGGGTATAGTGAATTCACGATTACGGTGCTCGGATGCTTTGCCGAATCCAGGATACAGGAGTGCATCGAGTGCCTTCTAGGAGACAGGAGCAAAAGATACAAATGATGAGCTCCTAAGCGTAATGGCCGATATGATGCGAAATCAATTCGGCCCGAAACCAAAGCATCGACATATGCATACAAATCTCCTTTCCCGAATGGTACAATAGGGTAGCTCTTCCACCAAGAGTTAAACCACCAACGGATTTGACCAAGTTCTCTCGGTCAGATGATACCAGTACCATTGAGCATGTCAAGAGATATCCGATGCAACTTGGAGAAGCCGCCGATGAAGCTTGGAGGATCGAGATATTTTCCTATGTCTCGACAGGGCCGGCTTTCACATGGTTTGCATCGCAGCCGGCCAATTCCATTGGTACATGGGCGAATTGGAGCAAAAGTTCCATTCGTACTTTTATACAGAACCAATGAGAAGAAGATGGTTGATCTCGTGGTCTATGAGGATGAAAACTACGAGACACCAATGGAGTATCTCCGCATGATTCGAGAAGCAAAGAACATGTGCTATTCTCTCGACTATTCCCGATGATCACTTGCACAATTGGTCATTGCATGCATGCCGCCACATATTAGAGACAAGCTATTCGGCATGGAGTTTGAAGATCTTGGACAGCTTGCACAAAAGCCGACAAAGAATGAGCAATCAAGCCCAAGGGTTCGAAGAGATGCTCGTTTTCGAAGAACAAAGGCAACCGTTGATATGTATCGTGATTTCGGAGGAAGCATCTGAATATGAAGATGAAGATGAAGTAGCTGCTGCAGTTGACCCGGACAAAAGAGCCTACTTTGGTCACATCGATGGGTGAAGCAAACAGAAGGGATCTTATGATTTTGATGTCGGTAAAGCGTATAAGCTCTTTTTGTATCTGGTCCAAGAAGGACGCGTTAAGCCGCGTAAGGACATCCTATGTCATACCCTGAAGGAGTAAAGGACAAGAAATACCGTGGATTTCATGATACAAACTCTCATCATATCAATGATTGCCGAGTGTTCGAGTAAAAATTCAAGGCTATTCAAGATGGACACTTAAGATTTGATGGCAAGATGAAAGTAGACAAGAACCCATTCCCTCGTAACATGGTCTCTTTCTCCATAGGCATGGTTGATGCCAAAGAGTCCAAGGAAAAGGGAAAGATGAAGGTTCGACATCCGAAAGAGCCAAAGAGATTGGTTCTCATTGACCCTAATCGGCAAGTTACCAAGGAGGAAGTGCAACAAGCGCAGCTCAAGAATAGCCGAACGAGAAGGGTCAAACTTCGATGCGGCTAAGGGAAATTGCCGAATACACGCCGATCCGAAGCGCGAATTACAAAGACGACACTTATTGAATAAGTGGCAATGGGAAAAGAAGATGGAGTATGATGAGGAACAGCGAAGACATTGAGGAAGAGCGCAGTTCATGGCGTAACGACGGAGATATGAAGCGTATGCGCCAAAGGGAACAAGAAGAATACAAGGGAGAGAGCAAGAGCAATCTCATTGGAATTGTTCCTTCTTCGTACATCGTTGGAATGAAGGCTTGAAATTGCCTCGCGAAACAATTGCCCCGAATGCAAAGATCAATATTCGTAGTACGTGCAATCTCGAGTCAACCGTCCCGTTCATGATAGACTTGGGATGAAAGTTCCGCAGAACGATCGGCGCCTAAAAATAAACAAGTTTGATGGATATCGAGGAAAAGATTTACGAGACCAAACATGGGCTCACGGTAGTGTCCATACTACGGAAGAGAGCTCCTACTGAGATGGCAAAAAGGTCAATGGTGTCCTCCCGGTCTCGGGAAAAGCCAAGAGAAGAGTTCAGCGTTTGAGAAATCAAGAGATGAAGCAGAAATAGCCGAAAAGAAGCCGGTGTGGCGTCCTAAGAAAAAGGATGGTGGACAGGCCCATCGGCTAATACTAACATGGTGTTCTTCATTCCATTAGAGTTTAAAGCTCCCGAAGACCAAGAAGTGCAAGATGAGGTATATTCGATTTTGATGAGACCGAATGCCGAGACCCGATGGCTCAACTTGTGTTGACTCGGCAAGCAATCTTTGATAAGCCGCTTAAAAATCGTCATCTCAAACCATTGTACTTGAAGGGATATGTCAATGGCAAGCCTTTAACTAAGATGCTTGTTGATGGAGGGGCTGCTATCAATATTATGCCCTATGCTACTTTCGAAATTTGGTATGACAAATGAAGATTTGCTGCATCGACATGATCCTTAGAGATTTTGTCGGCAATGCTTCGATACTCGTGGAGCAAGACATATGGAGCCGATGATTGGATCCAAGACCTTGATCACTACCTTCTTTGTCATTGATGGCAAGGGGGCATATAGCATACTTCCGGGAAGGGATTGGATCCATGCTAATTGCTCGTATACCCTCAACTATGCATCAAATCCTTATTCAAAGGGGTAGGAGATGATGTAGAAGTTGTTCAGCCGATGATTCAGGAGTGTTGCCACTTCGAGCCTCGCTTATTGGGAGTATGATGGACTAGATTGCCTTTCGGGTAAGGTATGGAAAGAAGGTCCCGTCAATGTGTTCGACAGGATCAACGCCGATCCAAGCAAATGTCGGCTCGACAAGAACTTTTAATGGGCAATCCAATCGATGGCAACAAAGGCAACCGGGTCGTGGTTTCATGTCGGCCGACAAATTAGAAGAAATCAATGTTGGTGATGGCACAAAGTCAAGGCCGATGTATATCGGTGCAAATTTAGACCCGAGAATATAAATTGGAGTTAATAGAGTTGCTGAATGAGTTCAAAGATTGTTTTGCTTGGGATTACACGAGATGCCTGGGTTGGATCGATCAATTGTTGAGCATAAGCTGCCTATAAAACCTGGATTTCGTCCTTTCAAACAACCTCCACGGAAAATCTATAAAGAGTAGGTATTGGCCGATGTAAAGAAAGAGATTGAGAGATTAATTGAAGCAAACTTTATTCGGCCATGCAGTATGCGTAATGGATTTCAAATATAGTACCTGTCTACAAGAAGAATGGAAAGATGAGGGTATGCATAGATTTTAGAGATCTCAACAAAGCTACTCCAATGGATGGATACCCAATGCCAGCTTGCCGATTTGTTAGTGGATGCAAAGCAAAGGCAGTTATGAAGTTATCGCTTTATGGATGGCAATGCAAGCTACAATCGATTTTCATGGCGCTTGAAGATATTGCAAAGACGCATTCGATGTCCCGGTCACATTGGATTATTTGAGTGGATAGTGATGACATTTGGATTGAAGAATGCCGGTGCAACTTATCGTAGAGCCATGAACTATATCTTTCATGAGTTAATCGGCAAGATTGTAGAAATTTATATTGATGATGTAGTAGTCAAATCCGAGACCATAAAGGACATTTAGCCGATTTAAGAAAGACTTTGGAGTGCACAAGGAGACATGGCTTAAAGATGAATCCAAACAAGTGTGCTTTTGGAGTCTCTACTGGTGAGTTTTTAGGGTTCTTGATTCACAAAGGAGGGATAGAAGTTGGAAAAAAGAGCATGGAAGCAATAGACAAAGTTGTGCCCCCAACTAACCTTACAAACTGCATTGCAATCATTGCCGGGCAAGGTCAATTTCGTGAGAAGATTCATATCCAATTTATCGTAAAGAGTGTTGCCTTTCTCTCCATTGTTGAAGCTCAAGAAAGATCGAAATTTGTCTCGGGGTGACATACAAAGAAAAGGCTTTTGATGAAATCAAGCAATATATGAAGGCACCGCCAAGTTGGTACCTCCACAACTTGAGAAGCCTTTCAAGTCAGATGTGGCGGCCGATAGCCTAACAATAGGATCGGCCCTTATGCAAGAGTTTGATGGAAAAGAGAGAGTAATAGCTTACCTTAGCCGAAAACCGTTAGATCCCGAAACAAGGTATTCGGCTATAGAAAAGCTCGTTTGTGTGTTTATTACTCATGCACCAAATTTCGGCACTATTTGTTAAATGCCGAATGTGTGGTTATATCTAGTTTTGATGTAATTAAACACATGTTGTCAATGCCGATTTTAAGTGGGAGAATCGGCAAATGGGTATTAGCACCGTCGAGTTTAATTTAAAGTATGAGTCGGCAAAAGCAAAGTGAAAGGACAGGCAATTGCCGATTTTATTACTCAACATCGTGATTTATCTCGTTGATATGATTAACATTGCCCCATGGGCATTATTTTTTGATGGATCATCATGTGACAAAGGTGGTGGTGCTGGTATTCTTTTGATATCCCCACGTGGAAAGATATTTGAGTTTGCTTTTTCAATTGAATATCCTGTCACTAACAACCAAGCAGAGTATGAGGCTTTGCTTAGAGGGCTTCTACCGTTGGTAGAACCGAAGGCCGTTGCCGTTGAGGTATTTGGTGATTCTCGAATTGGTAATCAATCGCTTGACAGACAATATGAATGCAAAAATGATGTACCGCAAGGTTACCATGAACAATGTAGGAACTTCGAAAAGTTTTTCGCAGTTACTTTGCATCATATACCCGAGAGCACAATGGAGAAGCAAATAAATTAGCTCAAGCCGCTTCGGATATCGGGAAAATCATGAAGTCTATACAACAGAAGAAGATGTTTTCAATTCGATCGATAAGTAATGACTGGAGAAGTGACATTATCAATTATCTCGAAAGATCCATCTCAAAGAGTTTCCTGAGGCTCGTGTATAAGGCATTTAAATTTGTGCTTCTTGATGATCGGTTGTACCACAAGTCTATAGATGGAGTGTTGCTCAAATGCTTGAGCCAAGAAGAAGCTAAGAAGATTATGTTTGAAGTCCATGAAGGAGCTTGTGGTGCACATCACCGCCTTACCGAATGAAATGGATAATAAGGAGGACAGGGTACTTTTGGCCGACTATGTTGGAGGATTGCTTTGAATATTACAAAGGGTGTCGAGATTGTCGATATTTGGTAATGTTCGTGAGAGCACCCGCATCTCGTTCCGAATCCGATAATTAAACCTTGGCCGTTCGTAGGATGGGGTATAGATTTAATTGGACAGATCAATCCTCCATCTAGCAAAGGACACAAGTTTGTGTTGCTAGCAACAGATTATTTCACCAAGTGGGTTGAAGCTATCCCTTTGAAAAAGGTCACATCGAAAAATATGATCGCTTTGTCAAGGAACATGTAATTCATAGGTTTGGGATTCCACAGACCATTACAACCGATCGGGAACTCGCTTCACTTCTTCGTAGTTTTGTGATTTTGCCGAAAACATGGGGATAAGGTCGTATAATTCTTCTCCTTATTATGCACAAGCCAATGGCCAAGCGAGGCGTCAAATAAGATCATGATCAAAATTATTCGAAGAAAATCGATGAGAAGCCAAGGAGATGGCACTTGGTCCTTAATGAAGCATTGTGGGCTTACCGAATGGCTTGTCATGGGTCCACACAAGCATCTCCATATGAGTTGGTTTATGGACATAATGCTTTGTGATGCCTTGGGAGTTGCAATCGATCAAGGAGAGTTGAGTTACAAAAGGACCTGACGAAAAAGATTATAAGGATCCGATGATGGATGAGTTAGAAGATTTGCATTTGATTCGTCTTAAGGCCTTGGAGAATATTGAGAAGAATAAAATACGTGTTGCCAAGTACTACAACAAGAGAGTTAAAATTAAGCAATTTGCGAAGGAGAATTGGTTTGGAAAACAATATTGCCAATTGGTACCAAAGACGAATATTCGGCAAGTGGTCTCCGAATTGGGAAGGACCTTTCGGGTTGTCAGTTGTGCACTGGCAATGCGTATATATTAAAAACGCTGTTTGGAAAGGAACTTACTAGAGCCATCAATGGCGATACCTTAAGAAGTTTTTTCCAAGTATCAAAGTTGGATCTTAATTGTGATTATGACGTAAAGCGTGGTATAGCCGATTGAATAAAATCGCCTTCGAGTAAAGGAAAGAGGTTGGAAAGAAATAACCGATAATATTATCGCCTCTAGTGGAAAGATAGCCGATATCGTGTGTATCGTCTTCGAACAAAAATAGCCGATACAGCTTGTATCGCCTTTAGTCGATTTTTAAAAAGTATAAGTGAACAGTTTGATCTTATCTCTCAAATGATAGGTTTATCGGGAGAAGATAAAGGGAATTGAAGTACTACGCTACAAACCGTCAAGTCATGGAACAGGACCGAGATCTAATCGGCTAAAATGATGTCATGCGATTTGGGAGTTTTCGTTTGGGAAGAGCGTTGCAGTCGAGTTCTAGCTAAAGGAAAATTTGCAAAGAAGCAAACACAACAGATGAATGTCATCACAGACAAGCAAGAACAAGAAGAGGACCAACATTCTTCATTAAAGTTTTATTTACAACCCGCGCCAATCCTAGTACAAGCTACTCCTCTTCTTCGTTGAAGAGCTTGTTGAGGACAGACTCAGGGTTGGTGGCGTTGGCCATGGCGTTGGCGTGGGCGTCGTAACCCGCCAGGAGGCCCTCGATGTCGTCAACTTCGTGAGGGAGCCCGTCGCGGAAGCCGGCCGGCATCGGAGCGTAGTCGTCCCCGGTCCAGGACGACATCCCCGCCAAGCCGAGGGAGGTGCCGAGGCGCACGCCATGAAGGGCAACCTCGGTCGATCCGACCGTGCACCGCCGAGGCGCTCCACTGCGTCGCCCCTTGGGCGTTCACGTGGTTGGCCGCCGCCATCGCCGCCACCTTCAAGCGGTCCAGCTCCGCGGTGAGGTCTCGCAAAGAAAAATAAGATTAATCAATGAGCGAGATGAATCGGAAGGAACATGGGTTGAAGGCAATTGGCGAAAAGTGAATACGGTGATGGCCTCGCTCATCTGCCGCGGTTGTCCTCCAACTCCAGCCGAGCGATCCCGAACTTCTTGGTTTCTTCACCAAGAAGCTCCATCGCCTCATCCCGCTCGCGGCGATACGCGGCGCGTCATGTAATGCGTACGGGGATCTCCTCGTCGTTCCTCTCCCATATAGGAACGTACGGCCGACCCCGATGAAGCCGGCGTGCCGGTGCCGGAGAAGGAGCAGGAGCCGGCCGGAGCGGAGCCGGCGCGGGGGCGAGGCGTCGAACGCCGCAGCCGCGCGCCGAAGCGCCATTGGCCGGTGGCCGATCCTCGCCGTCCTACAAACGAGGTACCGTCAAGATCGGCTAATTTTAAAAAAAAAAAACACGACAAGATGGGGAGATCGTTTCTTCCGCAGACGGCGACCACCACGGCCGCTTCCCTCCGCCGCGTCCACTACAGGAGCGGGAGCGGAAGCGGAAGAGGAGCGTGGGTGCCGGCCCGAGCGACCCGCCTCCGACATTGGCGATGTAGTCGCCGGTGTTCCCCAGAGTCCCCGAAACGGATCAAGAAGATAAGCAACCGCAAAGGGGGCGTGTTCGAGATCGGGTAAAGACTATCGAATAGCACAACTCAAGGGATTGGAGATCTCACCGCCGGCGCCGGTTGCTACTACCCTCCGCCTCGTCCCGGGCGGACGCTTATTACGATCTCCGCCGCTCGCCATTGGTGATGGTGGGGGTTTTTGGGCTTGGAGGCGAAGAGGAATTGGAGGAGATTGAAGAGAATGGCAACCGCTTGTGCTTGATGTGATGATGGTGGGAGCCGACGGTCCTATTTATGAACGTGGGAGCCGTGGCGAGAACTCAAGGGAAAGCCAAGCGACAGATAGGGTTTCCACACTTATGGGCCAAGATTGAGTTGGGCCGTGCCCATCACTACCGGCGGTTCAGCTTACCATATGCTCGGTCGGCTAAATAGCTAATAAGGGTTATTCGGCTAAAGTGAACACTTGGGGCCGCGTTAGGTTGCATTCGGCTAATACATACATTAAGTAAGTACAAATCATGACAAGGATAGCCGAATGATAACGAAAAGCGTAGAAAGAAAAGAGAAAAAAACAAAATATTAAGTCGAAAGGGATAAAGTGTTGAAAAACAATGGTACACTCGGAGCATAGTATTTACATGTATCATCATACAAGCAAGAGGTTCATACATTCAAATAAGAGTTGATGACATTCAAGGCGTCTCGTTTTGATTTTGTTGACCTCATCAAGGACTCTTTTATCTTCAACCTCAGAGTTTTGGATCTGCTGCAGCTTGTTCTTGATTTGCTTGGTATCTCTGACAAGAGAACTTATCTTGGTCTTGGCCGAGTCAAGAGGTGGCGGGGTAGCGAGCTTGGCTTCATGAGATTGAATGTTGGCATCCAATTGAGCCAACCGGGCCGCCAATCTAACCCTCTCATTTCTCATGCTATGCAACTCGGGCTCCAAGGTGTCCCAAGACTGTTTGACCGATTTGAATTCGAGAATAGAGTTCCTTGACTCCGCTGTTCTCTGGTTGCCTTGTCGGTCTCCAAGATAACCCCGTCGTACATGTTCCTATGTGCTCTCTTGACGACGGCGAAATGGTCATCAAGATGAGACAAGGCATTGATGGCATCCTTGAGATCGAAGGGAGTTCTTGGATGAGTGGCTCGCTTATTTCCCTTATTTTGTCGAGACTCCCGAGTCGTCAACGATATCCCTTTCCAAGAATGAGATTATGGCCTTTAGTTTAGCCCGACTCTCGATGATAATTGCCGATTGGAGGAGACTTCATCATCATCGAAACTCTTCGGCAATAAGGGAGAAACTGGCCTGTTGAAGAGCAATATCCTGATAACGAAAGAAAATTTATTAGCCAAATGACTTGACTCAGAAATGAAATAACGGAGAAAGGCTAAAACAGATACCTCTTCGGCAAAAGTTTGATCAATGGCCTCTTGAGTAGCATCAAGGCTTTGAGTGATTGACACGATTGCCGTCTCATGAATGGTAGTGTCATGACTCATTGATATATCTTGAATTGCCAAAGGAGTTGAGTCTCGGTGCATTTTGAAGAAAATTTCTTTCGTTGTTTCTCCCGATCGATGAAGAGGGATGCCTCGTTGCTATGTCTCGTTTGTTCATCAACCCGATGAGAAGGAGTTTCTTCGTCGCTTCTTCTTGATCACCCGCTTGATCGTCTGCTTGGTGAGGAGAAGTTTCTTCCGATGTTCCTCCTTGATTATCTCGGGCCGAATATAAGTGAGAATGGTATGAAGGCAAAAGATGAGGATAACAAATGCAGATACGTACCAAGATTAACAGGCTCATTGACATTTGCTTGGCCAAAGTGGAGGCTTCGGGAGAGTTATCCAAAATCACTACCCCGCTAGGACTTTGGGGGTTGGCCTCGTGCTGTTAAAGAAGTGATCGGTGCAAACATATTTGCGTGAAAATAGAAGATCAAAGGTATTCATACCGAGGGGGTAGCTTGGCCTTCTTTGATCTTGTTTTCTTGGGAACAAAGCAGTTGTCCTTGATGGGGGAAGGAGGGATTTTTTCTTTTAAGGTCCTTCAAGAGCACTGTATCGTCAGCGGGAATTTTGTTGAATACTGACAAACTTGGAGCATCATGCCCCAGAGTAGCACGAGGGCCAGGTTGCCAATATTGAACTTTTGGAGGACTTGGAGGAGCAATGTCCTGCTTAAAAGATGATTAGAAACAAAACAGAAACGTGAAGTAAAAGGTAGCCATAAGCATGTACCTCATCATCAGAAGAGAATGAGGGCATCAAGACTTGGCATAAAGGATGGACTTGTGCCCCGAAAATGTGAGAATGCCACTCCCGCCACCGTAGGTTGAATGAAGGATGAACAGCTTCAATTATCACCGAGGATTGGGTTCATATGCCGGAAGCTTGCATCCAAGGTTGAAAACTTTATTGGCCTCGCACCGCTCAGCAATGACTCCCTAGGCCCGATGATGTTTGAGAAGTATGGCCTTGGGGGCAATTGGCCGAATCCAAACCGCCCGGCAAACATGTTTGGGTTGTAAAATTCATAAGTTGAGCTTATCAATCGGCCATGATGAAACTTCTGGGCAAAGCACAGGCTTGATAAAAGAATTGAAGATATCCCCGGAATCATCATCTCAGGCCCACTCATAGCTAAATCATAGGGGAAGGGTTAGGTCTTCATTCTCCCTATAAGGGAACCAAACTACATGGTTGAATCCCTTGTAGAAGATCTTGAAAAGGTGGCCCGAGTCCAAGTCGATGGTGATTGAAGATGCAGCCTCTCCATATGTCTGGCAAGACTTGTATCTAAGATCCTCACCTTCAGCATAGTTGATGGAAGGAAAATTCAGATTATGGAGGTCAACAGAGACAATCTGGTGCATGTATAATTGCAACCACATCTCGAAGAAGCCACCATGGTCCATTGACACGAAATTTCACCATGATTCCTCATCCGACAAAATGTCGATGCATCATATGGTAGAATGCTCCCAAAGCAGATATTTGCCCAAAGGAATTAGCTTGCTGCAGCCAATTCTTCAGCCATCACTATGTGGTTAAGAGTGGGCTCATTGGACTTACCACGGAAGATAAATCTGCATAGCCACATGTTCATGAAAGCTCTATACTCTTTGTCGACACGGGCCGCTTGAAGCATAACTCGAACGTACTTGACCCAACCTCCTCCCGATTTGACCGCTTACGTGAGCTAGTGCCTTTGTATTTGAAGGGGTAAGTTGGTTTGGTGATGTTCAAACCGGTCATCATAAAAATGTCGATAGGGTGATTGACATTGGGCCATGACCGAAGACAAAAACGTTGATGGCATCGGACCGAAATGGGAAGCACTATCAAGAGGGAGTCATTTCTTGGCATATCGGCTAGTGAAAGTTCCAAGCAATGTTGAATATCTTGGGATTCCCGGAGATCACTGTTCTCGGATCGCATCTGCGAACCAATCACGCCATCCTCGTGATTGAAGGAAGGGGCCAAGTTTTGAAAGTGTTCGGCCATCTATTTGAGGGGGCAATTCTGGATTTGAATGGGATCCTCAAAGTTTCCTTTTCGATAAATTCCTTCGGATTAGGGTCTCCCATCGGACCAAGGAAAAATGACCCGGATGAGCGAGATTAGAGATTAAAATCTCGTTCTTCATTTCCTTTATAGAAGTAAAGCGAATAAATCAAGGACACGTCTGGGAACTGATTCAGAAAAATTGCCGAATGAGTAAGGGCAAGTAGGGTTACCTCTAGATGCTCCTCTTGAGTTCCTGTTGCCATGATGGAGCTGATTGAAGATTCCGCCGCCATTGACAACAGCGAGCGCAGATCTCAGGTGGCGGCTGCGGGTGTTGGCGGTGCTGACCTAGACGAGAGGCGCTAATAGTCAATTTCGAAATAAAACCCTTTTATCTCGAAATTGAGGGGGCATGTGTTAACACCAGAATTTGGTCAGAGGAATATGACAGGTGGACCCGCAGGGAGCAGAGAGAGCGATTCGGCAAATGCGTGTGCGGTCGGCTAACTTCTGTGTGTTCGGCAAACGGTCAAAGCGGTCGACAATTGCTTCATTTGAAGACGGAAAAAGGAAAGAGAAGCTGATCGAAGAAAAAGGAAAGAGTCGTAATGATCAAGGACTCCGATTATGGATAGAGTTAGCGTATTTTGTCTTTCCAATTTTGTTTAGGCAGTTCGTAAGTGCTTAGAACTCGTGTTTTGTCCAGGGTATAAATATAAACCCTCGACCATTGTAATAGAGGTTCACAACCAAATCAATACAACCGGCTACGCACCACTCTTCGAGTCCTTTTAGTCGTGTCGTCGAGTTCTTCGAGAGGGCCAATCGATCCGTCGACCTCCGTAAGTCCCGGCAACCTTGTTATCATGTCTAGTATCATGCGGTGGATTTAGATAATGATGCAAGAAGTCTTGTTGCAATGCTTAGTATCATGCGGTGGATTTAAGCATTGAACCAAGAGGGTTCCATGTTAGTCATGAGTCGTGCGGCGAGGCTAAGATTAGCTAGGAGCTAGTTACCAAAGTTTCTCTCGATTAGGTCATGAGTCGTGCGGCGGAGCTAAGATCTAAGCTTAGAGGCTAGTTATCGGCTCTTTTAGATTTGGCAAAAATCTAATAGATTCATTAAGTTATCACGTGTTGCATGCTTTATTTAATGTTTAATTATTTGCAACACTCTTTTGCCCAATCTAGATTGATACTCTTTCGGCTTGTTGGTCGTTCCTTTCATGCTTATTCAATACCGAGTAGATCAAGCTCATATAGCCGAATTAGATCGATCTAGATTGTTACATGTTGCGGGTTCATTCACGTTATATGTAGATAAGCCTTGACAGACCGGGTACCGTGCGGCGAGATGCGGAGTCTTTGGGTTACTCTAGAGCTAGTCATCCGGTGGACTAGAGATCGGTTTAATCTGATAGGCTTCTTTTACATGTTGCTTGTTTGTTCCTTCTTCATGGACCCCGATTCGGCAATCTTGCCGATACGGTTATGCTTATACATGTAGCAAGTATCTATAGATCTGTTAGATAATTATATGCTTTTAGCTCTTTATTGCTAGATTGTATCATGCGGTGGATTGATCTAGTAGCAAGGAGTGGTGTAAATTCATAGTGAGTGGTATCATGCGGTGGATTAGCTTGCTTGGGTTTATGCTCGACGGGTTTATGAAGGCTAGACGTGCGGCAGACTAGTTGGAGTAGCCTATGTATGTGTTGTTTAGTAGATTTATATTTATAAGTTACTTATTCTTAATTTTTAGTGCTTAAAGATGCTTTAAACATGAGATATAGTTTGATATGCTTCAATGATTTAATCTTGTTCAAACATGTCTTCATTTACTGTATTCGGCTAGTTTGTTCCGTTTACATCGCTATGTTACTCTAGCCGAATGAACGCATCCCGTTGCGCATAGCTTCCATAGCTATGTGTCGTCGTAAGTGGCTTCGTGGGCCGTAAAGATGGAACTGTCCTGGTCTCACCCAAAGACGTTCCGGTTATGATCTTATCGTTTTATCCCTTGTCGATTTTCAGGTCAAATCGATCGGCACGCCACCGGATTCGACGCCGGCACCCGATTGAAGCTAGGCTTTCCGGCTTGCCGTGTGTGAGACGCGGGTGGTCACATTTTGCGTCAACAGGGGCCAGCCAGTTGGAGGCGGTTCAATCAATGCTGGGGAGGGCGGTGCGCTGGTGGACCTTCCATCTTGGCGCCCGAACCGACCTGAGCAACATATAAAAGGGGAGAAGAATTGGTTTTACAACACACACATTCATTTGGTCCCTCTCTCCCTCACCTCCACTTGTTCCTTAGCTCAGAGCTAGTAGTGTTGGAGCTAGGAAAGCTACCAAGGAGAGCTTGTCTCCTATGAAGAAGAGATACATCTTGGTAATTATCTATGGAGTGTTCTTCCTTGTTCAAGTTCTTATACTTTATATATTGCTTAGTGTATGAACTAGAGCGTAGTCTTGATCATGTTCATGTTGGCGCATATGAACTAGAGCCTAGTTCATTTGATCAGTTCATAGCATGTTCATCCCTATTCTTCATCGTTCATATGTTCTATAGGATTAGAGTCTCTGAGGAGAGTGGAGTAACGGTTCGATGTTCTTTCGGGTTTGCCTATGTTCTAGCTCATCCATCCGTAGGGTGGGAGTCCTGGGGGAGCATAGGTAGTTCTCTAGTATGCGGGCGTGGTGTCCGGATACGAGAGGGCCTTCGAATATGACGGCATGCCACGGTTGAGGGGTAGGCGGCAGGTGGTGACAGCCTGTCCGTCCTTGTAATCCCCCACGTCCGTATGTCGTGTAGGAGTTCGTAAATGCCTCTATCGGGCCGGGGACAGTGCGGGAGTCTCCCCGTTACTTTAGGCTCTGACTAGTCTCTAACTCTGTATAACATGTGACTTAGCTAACCTACGCTTAGCAGTATACGACCAACCAGCTCCAGTATATTTATTCTTTATTCCTTTCCGTTTCTTTTATTCCTTATTTCTCTTTATCCTTGAGTGAAGACCAAGTGTGTGTCCACTATCCTCAAATTACTGTTTATCTTACCCCTGCATAGCACTAAGGCTTATTTCAATGATGTGAAGTACCATATCCATGTGCTAGAGCTATTTTACACCATGCCTTCCTTTGGGAAAATATAAATAACGATACCTTGACATACTTCCGGGTGAAATGCTACAATGATAGATCCGTGCGCTTGCGGATAATATCTTTAGAACACGACTATCAACCCTGGCGTTTCTTGGTGTGACCACTGGGATGTAACAATTCTAGTGATTGCGTTAAGAAATGCCAACAGAGGACCCCCACGTGAGGTACCTACATTGCATATTTAATTTCCTGAAAACTTATTTTCCTTTTAGCATGTTTAAATTCAAGTTTCTTATCTTGCATTGAAAATCAAAAAAAAAAATTCCATTCCATATATGTGCCATGAAATGTTTAGTTCTACCCATGTTGAAATGATTGGTTGCTCTGTTTTATGTCTCTCTTGTACTTGTTTAAAATAGAGTTTTCTCTAATATTTGGGTTTATCGGTTTTACATTATCATGTTCTAGAAACTTGAACTTGATTTAATGGGTTGCATACTGTTGCTCTAGTCTAGGTTATTGCACAATATGATATGGTGACATAGACCACAGCAATGACTTTGTCTCTTTGAGAAAACCTGACGTCTGGAGTCTTTATTTCAAAAATTTCAAAAACAATAGTTCCTCAATGATCACGAAATACCTACAAAGGCCTAATACGACATGCTCTGCTACAAGTCTACAAAAACTTTTTGTCGTATGCTTCTTACCAATTGTTGGGCCTTGTCATGGTTCGAACCTAACCTAGATTTGAGTCTTACACATATGGTTGAGATTCACTTGCACCCACCAAATAAGTGCTGGCTCTCACACTGAGAGTTGCGCAAAACATGCACCCCCTCACACCCACATGCCAATTCTTACACCGAGAATTGCGCACCATTCCACCAATAAAATTGCCGACCCTTACCCTGAGGATCGCGCACCCCTCTCTTGTAGTTTGTCAAAATTCTCCATGCATTCTATCATGACATCTCTCTCCACTTCATCCTTTTCCAAGCAATAAGTTATGGGCTATGTTCTTAGTTAGAAAAAAAAGAGGGGAGAGAAAAGAAAGAGAGGAAAGAAAGAAAAAAAATAGATATAGTTGTAGGGTTTACCACTCTTGTAGGCAAACGGGAAAAGTCTTAGATCCCCGTTCAAAAAAAATATGAGATAATAGTTTTAGTCACTCTTTGATAGCCCATATTTTCCATTCATCTCTTCATCCACCAATAAAAGAGAGTATGTCATGATGCATGGAGACCCAAAAATACCAAAAAAAAATTAGGAATCATCTTTCATCCATCCCACACACTTGCACATCTCAACCTAGTGTATGGCTTTTACCTTAACATGGTTCGGAGTTGTGACTCGGCTATCCACAAGCAGTAAGTATGCCATTCCTTGTAAACCTACTCGAAACTCCACTCAAAAATACTAGAGGTAGGATACAAAGGCTAACCATCAAAAGCCTTCGGTAAGGTTACCATACACGTTGAGCGATTGAGTGGGTCATTTGAGGAACTTGGTTTATTTACAAAATCTTACAAAACCTCCGGACTGAAAGTTGATCTTAGGACGAATGAAAAGCACTGGTCTTTGAAACTGTTCTATTTTGCAATCGCCCAAAACTTGAGAAAATTAGAAGCCCCACTCTATTCAGGAATCATAGAGTAGATATAATTGCCGATTTATTCAAATAGCAGAAGAACACTCTCTTTTATCTTGTACACCTGAGATATGATCGGCATTGCAGCAACCCCTAATCAACAACCCAAAGCAAATACTTGCTCGGGACGAGCAAGGGGTAAGCTTGGGGGATCATGTTGGCGGTCCTTAACTCTGATTTTTACCAGCCAATTATAGATCGTTTTGGGGGAAATAAATATTTTATTGCACATATATCTTTACTATTGACCTAGTTCCACTTGTGCTTGGAGAAAATATTATTTTGCAGAAAATACACCAAGTGCAGGAAATTCTGGAATAAAGTACGCTTTTCGGAAAGTGTAAAAGAGCAAGAGAACAAGGGCCAGCCACCTGGGGTCGAGATGGGCCAAAAGCACCACCACAGATGCAACCCAGGAGGCGGCCCAGGCCCACCCGCCAAAGGCGGTCAGGGGGCGGCGCCACCTAGGCGCGGGCACGCCTGGGGCGCGCGCGCCAGCCCTGTCGCCAGGTGGGCCCGTCCAAGGCGGTTTGCCTCCTTCCATCTGGGGCATGACGGTTTCGCTGGTGTTTTTACACCACTACCCCCGAACCGCCTTCAGGGGGCTATAAATGAAGAGGAGAGGCCCCCCACCATCACACACACCATTTGGAGCTCTCTCTACACCTCACACTTGTTCTCTAGTTATTAGTAGTAGACATTTGGAGCTAGGCAAATCTACTGGGAGAGCTTGTCTCCAGGAGGAAAAGCTACATCTTTGGTATAAATCTATGGAGCGTTCTTCCTTAGTCAAGTTCTCATTACATTTATATAGTCTTGCATATGAACTAGAGTATAGTCTAGTACATGATATATTCGATGATCAAGAACTAGGCCATAGTTCTTGTGAGAGTTGTTCATCGTGTTCTGCATTGTTCTTCATCGTTCATATGTTTTACTTGTTTAGATTAGATTGTAGAAAAGGAATAGCGGTTCGATGTGCCTTCGGGCTTGCCTATGTCCTAGTTCGTCCATCTATAGGGTGGGAGTTCTGGGGGGATGTAGGTAGCTCCTTGGTATGCGGGCGTGGTGTCAGGATGCGAGGGAACCTTCGGATATGTCAGCATGCCACGGTTGAGGTGGTAGGCGGCAGGTGGTGACAGCACTGTCCGTCCTTTGTAATCCCCCACGTTCGAATGTTGAGTAGGAGTTCGTAAATGCCGCCATCGACTGGCAGACCAGTTGCCACGGTCTCCCCATATTCCTAGTCTATAGTCGAGTCTTGACTTGTATAACATGTAGAATTAGCTGTTCTAGCAATGACCGTATAGGACACGCTTTTGCTCCGCGTAGATTATTCTTTATTCTTTATTTTACCTTTATTCCTTTGAGATTGCTCTGAGTGTGTGTCCACTATCCCAAGTACCGTATGCTTACCCCTGTATAGCACATTGGTCGATTTCTCCTCATTCTAGATATTGTATTCATACCCATGCTAGATTACTTAACTACCCATGCCTTCCTTTGGGAAAATATAAATAACGATACCCTGAATACTTCTGGGTGAAATGCTGCAACGACAGATCCGTGCACTTGCGGATATTTATCCTAATAGGATATGATCTATCTCTTGGCGACTCTCGCATAGTTGCTAGAACCTGTTTCTAGAAATTATGTCGAGTAATGCCATATTGCGTTTCTGGCGCTGTTATCAGAATTAGGCTTTAAGTCTGTTTTGGTAATCACGCTAAGAAATGCCAACAATCATACACACATTAGTCACCATGAGTACTTACATTAAGATTAGCATATCACATTACACCATCAAGCATCACTTCTAGTCATAACCCTACAATCAGCATCCTACTAATAAATTCATAACTAAATATCCATGAACCCTATGGATATGATTGAAGACAATCTGGAAAGCTTATGGAATTCTCCATCAAACATATAAAGACATCATAAGTTGATTCCCAGATTAACTATACCTAAAATAGACATCATCAGGACTGATCTTGGTGAAACAGCCACTGTTACCCAAATTATAAGGGTCATAACTCCTAAACCATCCATCCAATGACCATGAACCTTTAACTGTAGATAGCTAAGCTAATACTACAACTTTCATCTATAGACAATTTAACCAGAAAACCAACATATAATTAGGTTAACCATGACATCATTGGATTAACCCCTAATTAACCAACCAATGGCTTGAACAGGAACACCATGATTGGTTACTCCTAAAATCCTACCAAAATTATAGTAGGTAACACATGTTCAAAGCATACTATCATCCAAATTTCACCCCATTTGGATGAACCCACTATCCTACACAAAATTCACAAGTGGCATGACAGAGGATCACCTAATAATACTTTGTACTACAAAGTTAACCAAACCATGCATTCCATTGCACCAGGGGCTACATCATAACATATAATGAGCCCACAAAAAGTATCAAACCCATATCACACCTATATAATTTATTTATGAATTATTTCCCATGTAGCCTTTCTAGCACACTTGAACTACAACTCTTAAACCTTACACAGAAAGCATACCTTATATCTTTACCACAGCAAAAGCATGACAGTACAAGATCACAGAAACAAGAATCATATTTTTTAGAGCATCCTATAATTACTTATGAATTTCCTAAGATTAAACCATAATCAAAAATTAATTAATACTACACAGAAAAGTTTCACAGACATGGCATATGGTATTTTTACTGCATGGTACACCTCATAAGAAAAATAACACAAGTTGAATCACATCATTTGGTCAAGTATTCTAGGAGATATGCAATTTACAAGATTTAAACAGATTTCTAGAAATTCCTTTTCATAAATCGAATAGGACAGACGCTTTGCAATTGGGTCCCTGAACTTTCCCAGAATTGCATAGGCCCGGATCTGAAGTTGCATGTGACTGGCGACTTTGCAGATCGACCCCCACCTTTCTCCTAATTCTGAAGAGGCGGCAGCTGGGAGGCGGCGGAGAGACGCCCGGACCCCGCGCACCCACCCGTGCCCACCGGTGAGGCCGCGACGGCCCTGGGTGCTCTGCCCCCGCGCGGCGAAGTGGCCGGCGGTGGCCGCCCCTTCACCGGTGACGCTTCGGCAGCGGACGCGGCCGTCTAGGCGGCGCGCCGAGCTCGTGGGAGGGAGGCGAAAACGGCGGCGGGCTCGATTTAGGACGAGGAGATGCAGACCGGGAGGTGCACTATGGGTTCAGCACGGCGGCGGAATTTTGGCCCGCGGCGGCGTGGTTTGGCGGCTGCGTCGACCGTCCCCGCGAGGCGAGATGGGCGGCGAACCTGGCGCTACGCTAGGCGAGCCCGCTGGCGACCTCTGTGCGGTGGAGAGCGGCAGGGCGGAGCTTGGGTGGCGGCGATTTCCGCTCTCGGTGAAGAAAGTACGAGAGGGAGAGAGAGGAGGAATGAGTGAGGAGTGGGAGGGAGTGGGGCGTCGGGTGGCAGGAGGAGGGCGACGTCCGCGACGCGTGGTGCGGCACGCGGCGTCCATGCCCGCCTACAGCCGTCCATGGCTCGACACGAGGCCTGCCTGTCGGTGCTGGGAGGCCGACAGGTGGGTCCCGCTCGAAAATTATTTTTATTAATTTTAAAGTCACTATGCACGGATTTTAAAGCTACTATATCTCCAAATCTAGACCGAACTAGCAAAAACTTTCAACACGGAAAATGATCCCCTCGATGATTAGAATATTTCTCCTCAAGAAAGTTTGGTCAGATTCCACATAGTTTTGAAAATATAAATTTCCAAAAGAAATACCCTCTAAAAATCCATAAAATGGAAAAACAGCCCCTAGGCTGGTCTTTTTCCTCAAAAATATATACCTTGCACCCATTTTTACAAAAAGTGGTCTTTGGGAGTTTTATTCCTTAAAAAATTTCCCATCTAAAAACTTTAGACCCCAAAAGCATTTGGAATGCCCGAGAAATACTTTTTCACGAAACCAACATAGACATTCAATAACTTACAAGTCAACCTATTGATCCAAGCATAACTATCCAAATCAAGCCAACTAATTGCAATCCTTTAAGAGGATTCTTAAACATATATTACCACTATACTTAACACTACCAACATCATTTGCAGGCAATCATCAAGAATAACCTATTCTATCAAAATAAGCAATCACCCACTAGATAACATGATGATAATGCATGCTTATGCAAATGATATCATGATTAAGCAAGTTTAATTAGTGCTTAACACTGGAGGTGTTACACCGGCCACACGTCCTCTATGGTAGCGGATATGGCGCCTTCTTCGTCCACGACCACGGTTCTGGCTGACCTGTCCTCCACGGTGAGGTCATCCTCCCTAGCCTCAGATCCGACGAGGACGACCTCCCCGGCAGCAGCTTTGGTGAGGTGACCCCGGCGACGGATCCAGCAAGGTGCAGCGCGGATTCGGCGATGCTAGGGTTTCGTTCTAGGAATCAGGATCGCCGATGGGCTCACAAACGGGCTTGTGGCTGGGCGCCTGGATTTTTCTTTTGTTTTTTAAAACAAATTTCGTGCAGTGGGCATGCTAATGCTCTCACAGTGGGCAAAAGCGCACCCTGTGGTGAGGCCATGATTTGCCATGAAGTTATCATTGTAGCGGACGCGTTTGCCCGCTGCAGAAAATCAAAACTGCCCGTTGCAATTACACTTTGTGTAGTAGTGCCAAGTACTCATGGAGGATTAAACCACAACCAGTGTCCATTCTATCTTGTCTCATCCTTACCACAATTCTCATCACTCTTCATCGACACTACCAGAAAATGAATATTTCATGAGAGGGATGATTTTTGGTGAGAGTGAGATTGGTGAAAATCCTGCCACGAAAATGTATTTTGATGAGAGTGCTCCAAACATTGTCATGAAAATCTGTTGTTTTCATTAGAGTATTTAAATAGCCCCTTAAAGACTTATTTTTGTGAGAGTAATCATTTTTATGAGAGTCAAATTCCACCACCATGAAATATGGGTTGCTATTTTCAATAGAAAACCAATGCTTTAAAAACTTGAAGTTGAAAAACATGAACAAAAGTTTTTTTTCTTTTAGTTTGTGAGAAAATTTTGTAACTAGTTTTTCTCCATCGTGCCAACTCCAAATTTGGTAAAATCGATTTTCGCTAAACCTTGCCCGATCTATTCAATGCTTAGTTATAGCTCATTGAACGTGTTCCATCGTGAACGTGTTCCCTAAAACTTGTGCATCTTTGAATTTTAGAAGAATAGTTTTTACAACGACACGAATGCGCCAATTTTTTTGGGGTTCCTAAGGAATTACATTGAAGCGCTTCCTCCAACACTTACAACTCTTAGCGGATTACTCACGCAACAAACTAGTTTGGCAGCACCGGCTTCGATCCAAAGGTCGACGGTCTTCTTTATGGTGTAGAGGAGGCGGGTCGTGGTGGCTGGAGCGCCACGGAAGCATCTAACATTCCTCTCCTTCCAGATTTCCCTGGCAACCAGGGCAAATAGGGTGTCCGGTCCTTTCTTCTCGTCCCCAGTCTATCTCCGTTGCCATTTCTCCCACCAACTGAGGATGGAAGGCCCTCTCACCTGTGAAGAGTCAACGCTGAGTACCGCCAAGACCGTCCACCATATTTGTCTGGAGTAGGAGCATGACGCCAGTATATGGTTGATCGTTTCATGTTCCTGGTAACAAAGGTAGCAGTTGTCATCCGTGTCAAGGTTGTGGCGTGGCCTTCTGTCAGCCGTCCAGTGCCTTCTTCGGATGGCTAACCAGAGGAATATCTTCACCCATAGAGGGGCCTACAGCTTTAAGATTGTTTGCATCCTAGGATTGGCTCCGAGGAGATTTGCAGTGCTCTGTAGGCTGACTCCATTGTGATTGCTCAATGCTTTATAAGATGGATTGATGAATAGAAGTAGTTTGAAGATTCAATTTTTGAAACTAAAAGTGTCTGATGCCCCAGTGCAATGCACAGCGCGACAGTGCCACTCCTTGGTGGTGCCATGCCAACAGTTGGTAGTGTCGTGCCAATCAGAAATAATTTCACTATTTGACCCTTCTCGCTACTTAATTCTAACCCATTATTTCACTCTTCTACTTTCCACCAATTCGAAGACTCATCAGTTCTATGCATTTCATGGCATAGCCCTCCAATGATAACTAGGAGAGGAGATCCAAGAGAAGAATGGATCCTGATGCAAGGAGGCCAAAGTAGCCCTCTCAACATGGTGGCAGAGGTGGAGTAGCACCAGGTGATAGAGGTGGTGCTGATGACATGGGGAGCACTGATTAGCAGGCTCAATAGCTGATGCAACAGGTTGAGATGGCTGGACAGACTATTTGCCAAGATACAATAAAAGAACTCCATGATTCTAAAGATGTAACATGTTGATTGGCAGCACTTGGAGTCAAAAAGAGAAAAAAATGAAACTAAGCCATAGAAGCATGCAAGAGGTTCAAGCTACATGATCTCATGGCCTTCAGGTATGATGGGAACATATGTAGATCCTGCTACAGACCTTGCTACCTTCTATTGATGCAATAGGATAGACGTGCTCTATTGGATGACAGCTCGGGCACTGCTGCTATAGGTGTGGTGATCAGAGATCATGAAGATCAAGTAAAATTGGCATCATGGCGTGTGCTTTTATACTGCAGGGATGCTGAGGAGGCAGAAATTGCTGCATGCTGCGAGGGGATTACACTTGCTGCGCGCTGGACTGATACTCACATGGTGCTGGATACTGATTGTGCTGTGGTAGCCGCAAAGTTGAAGAACACTGATCAAGATCGATCTGTGGGTTGGTCTCTAGTGTGTGAAGCTCAATCTGCTATGGAGGAGTTAAGTAGTCTAGACATTTTTAAAATTGGTAGGCATCAAAATAGTGTAGCACATGAACTTGCTCATTTTGCAATTAGATCAGGTCGTAGTGAGGTCTTTTTTGCTTCTTTTCCCGAGTTTGTTTTGTCTCTCGTGTGTAATGATACTCCTTAGTTGTTAATAAAGTGTTTGTTCGCAAAAAAAAAAAGAGTGTTGACACTATGAGGTTCACTTTATCTCACTTTTTCTCGCTTGTTGGGACTTGGTGCCGAGGACAGGGGTTTCTCAAAGATACATGATGACCACATATATTGACTCATAGAGATATACCTTCATGTGACCCTGGCCTAGAGCTGCAGATGTGTTACACTCAACCCGTAGTGGCCCATGTGTATTGATGAGTGTTGACGGCAATTATACCCTGTTTTCACCCCATGAAAATCCGTCAACAATGGTTGAGTTCAGAGCTAACACCATGCCAATGAGTAGTGACATAGGTACAATTGACTTAGTTTCAGATGTACGTGTCATTATTTGGGTGCAGGTACAAACAGACACTTTTCAGTGTTCGGACGCTACAAATGAAGGTAGAGCAACCAACCAAGATGGGCAATGACCAAACCCACTCCACATTCATCAATGCCATATCCTCTGGATTTCTCGCTGGCGTCGCCATATACAAACAGACACTTTTCAGTGTTCGGACCACTCCAGTTCGTCGGATTTCTCGCTGGCGTCGCCGTCGTTCGTTGCGACGGGCGTTTCTGCGCTGTACTGTTGACGCGTAACTCCGACTAGGTACATCGTGTCGGGTAGTTTGTGTCGTCTGAGCTGGACTGCTGTTGTTCCGCGAGGCTTGTTGTGAAGTCCTCTCTCTCAGATCTTGAATATCGGCTAAGATTCTCTGCCGTATATTGCTCGACTGGCCTCTCCGACCACTACGAACGATGGTTGGCCGTGGTCGGAGCCGCTGTGAGTTTCTTCCGCCATCTGGCCGTGTATGATTGCCACGAGGATTTGTTGGAACGCGTCGTTGTAGATTCACCGGCTGCAAACGTGGCCGCTCGGAGCGCCCAAAAGTGACTCTACGCTGGTTGTTCTGCCTTCGTGTCGATGGATTAGGAATTCGTTGTTGTCACGCGAGTTGTAGATCGCGCCTGACGCGTCGTCGGAGTGACTCGAAGTTGGCATGGGTTTCGATCAACCTCATGTCTTGTTGATGGATTAAACGGAGCAGATCCGTATTGCTGACATGCCTCCTTTGGTTAGGACCGGTCGGAGGTGTTGACGCCGTGCCGTCAACTATCAGTGGTGGATTGGTTGGGACTGCAATGGTGGTCACCGGGATGAGTTGGATCTGGTTTGGCATAGCCACCATTGTTGGTGTCATTGTCGGCGTGATAGCCGGAGGCGTGAGAGTTGTAGTAGCAGTTGCTGAGTTGGAAGTCCAGGTGAACGTTCCGAAGTTGAAGGTGAGGCCGGCTTCGAAAGTCATGGAAGCCGGGAAGGAAACCATCTTGATCGACGTGAAATCTCGGTGCGCACCCCCTACCTGGCGCGCCACTGTCGACGAAATATCGGCGATAGTCCGACCGGTATGCCCCGACCGGTAATGGATTGGCGGAAGGCGCACGAGATTGCGAGCAAGACGTAAACAGGAGCAATCACACGAGGTTTACCCGGGTTCGGGCCGCGAAGATGCGTAAAACCCTAGTCCCGCTCTCTGTTTCGATTATGATGTGGATGTATGAGTACGTGCGTTATGCCGCATTCCGTCCTTCCGGCACGGGGGTCCTTGCTCTCCTTATATATCACGGGGAGCAAGGTTACAAGTCGGAACTAGCCTATCTGGTACTAAGTTTATATACTTTACAAGTCTAAACTTTTCTATCTCAGCTAGGTCTTGTCCACCTTGTCGGTCTTCGATATTCTTGCCTGTTTTAGGCTGTCCGACCAGCCTGAGCCGATCGGTCTTGAAGCTTGATGGGCCGGCCTGGCGATAGCGTGTCGGCCCAAACTAGGCCGTGAGGGTATATGGAGTTTATACCTCCACACCCTATCACTAGTGATACTAGATTATAGACATCTGGATCTTCTTTCCCTATTGACTCCTAGCTATGGCTTTCCCTTGGGAGAAATATAAATCGACAACCTTGGAATACTCCTTGGTGAAAAGCTACAGCGGTACATTCTGTGCGCTTGCGGAATATCCAATAGATATAGAATTATCCCTCCTGGCATCTCTGGCGTTGCTGCCATACTTCTGGTGGTTGCGCTAAGAAATGCCAACAATGAGATGTTGTAAAGAGTTTAGTCCCATCTTAGTTGTTTCGGGTGGGATATACCAACATATAATTAAGGCTTGTAGAGTCCATCTTACAATTCTCGGGTTAATCCTTTTAAGCAAAGCGAGGACAAAAACTTATGTGGGATGGTATGGTAGGTGGGGTTTGCTCAGCGTGCAGAGTGGATCTGAGCCGTTTGGACTCTGGGCATTACAAATGGTATCAGAGCCTGATCTTCGCAACCACGGGTGTGTGCGAGCCAGGTGTGGACATAGGGGTTCATTGCGTGTGTAGGCTCTGCAGAGTGCACAGCATGCCACATATGCCGACACTGGGCGCACGGTCGCGTGTGCTAAGAGGGAACGATCCTGGTCATCGTTTGCCTGGTTGTGGGTACATTGGGCGAGACGAGGACGTCGAGTTCTTTGGGGGGGGGTTGTATGTCACACCCGGCTTGTAGTGGCCCATGTGTGTTAATGATATGTTGTGGAGAGTTTAGTCCCACCGAGCATCTCCAACAGTTCCTCATATGACTTGCCATCCTTCAAGATTTGGTAAAAGGAGGAAAAATCAATCTCCAACAGTTCCTTATTGTGACTTGCCAAACTTGTTCGCTTGCCAAATACCTTGTCTGCGCGCGTATTAATACGCACATGAAAACGAATTGGCATCGCTCCTCCGCGCCCGCGATTGCCTCTTCCCGTGCGGCCGCTGAAAGTTCCCTCATTCCCGCGTGAGTCCCACGCGCCTCCGTCAATATAGTCTGTCGTCCAAGTCCGTTCCTTCCTCAGGCTCGACCAAGTCCAGTTCGTCTCTCCCTCGACCAATTCCGATCTGTCGCGCCCACCGTCGCTCTCAGGGCAGGAATTGAAGTCGCACGGCCTCGGCGATTCCTGAGCTCCTGCTCGTCGCTCTCGCGGGCAAGAAGTAGCCGGCCTCGACGAGGTTCAGGTACGTACGTCCACCGGCCAAGATCGATCTCATGTTTCAGTTATCATATATCGGATAGCATATGTTTTATACTGCCCTTGATCGGATAGGCAAGATACGGTTCATCAACAGCCTTGAGAGAGGTGACAAGTGAGGTTTTGTCTCTGAACGCCGATTGGATGGACACAGGTGACCAGCACTGTTGTTGTCAGGTGTTGCCTGCTTTTTTTTGCTAATTGGCTGGCAAATCCTGATGCTGCATCAGCATGGCACTGTAGCATGCGAGGTGGGGTTCTACCGGTCAACAACCGAACCTGGTGGGCCTTCTTCTTTTTTTATTTGGCAAGTTAGATTTACATAACTGTTGGAGATGACCTATTTTCACTTGCCAAATTGTTTTACCAAGTTGCTAAAACCCATCATTTGGCAAGTGAGATATGAGGAACGGTTGGAGATGCTCTTCATTGTTTGGGGTGGGATAGACCAATATATAAGGCTTCTAGAGCCCATCTTACCATTCTTAGGTTAATTCTTTTAAGTAAAGCGAGGACGAAAGATTAAGTGAGATGGTGTGAAAGGTGTGATTCGTTCAGCGTGCAGAATGAATCTAAGCCGTTTAGACTCTGGGGCATTACAAGATGGCAAGATCGAGGGGTGTAAGGTCACGATGGCGGACTAAGGGTGTGTTTGGTTGGGCTGTGGCTTTTAGAAAAGAAGCTGTGGGCTGTGGCTTTCTAAAAAGTAGCTTTGCAAAAGCAGTTGTGGGGAAGCCAAGAGGCCCTTTGGTGTAGCAGTTGTGACTTCTAAAAGGCTATTCTCAATGACGTGTGGACCCCACTCGTCATCCTCATCCCTCTTCTTCTTCAGAGCAGAGGATGGAGCTCGTGGATTGACCTCGACGCAGGTGACGGGGGCTCACCGGGCACCGCCTCGGAGGATGCCTACCAGTGATGGGATAGGGCCGCGCCTCCATGGCCGCCACCACGGACGGGGTGGCCGCGCCTCGCGCCGGAGCTGGGGACGGGGTGGCGTCCGCTCGTGGTTACTGGAGTCGGGGACGGGACGAGATGGGGATCTCGCCGGATGTCGTGCGCAAGGGGAGAGGCTCGCCGGCCGCGTAGAGCAGGCGCGGTGGCCTACCAGCCGCCGGCGTGAAGGGGAGGGGCTCGCACACCGCCATGTGGATGCGGAGCAGTAGTGCCTCGCACTCATCGGAGGTTGGAATGGGCAATTGCGCCGCCGCCGTCGAGGCAGGTGTCGCCCTTCGCGCTCGTCGGAGTTCGGGACGGGGTTGCACCGCCGTCGCCGTCCGGAGATGAAGGGTCCACCTGGTCTGGGGCGCGGTGGCCGGCCGGCCGGGGAAGTGCACCGCCGTGCGCCGTCGCGTGTCCTCGCGAGTCTCCGGTGGGGAACAGGTACGGACGGAGAAAAGAAACATAAAACGAACCGGTATCCATCATAACCAGTGGCAAGTGGGTAAATATTTGACCCAAAAACCAGTGAAAGTAGGTGTAGAGGTGCTTTTGAGTTTGTACTGCAGTAAAAGCTGGCTTTTGCCAAAAGGAGCTTTAACATTTAGGCCCTTTGTTTGAGCTTTTGGCTTTTGGGGGCAAAAGCCACAGCCAAAAGCCCAACTAAACACACCCTAAAAGGGGATGAATAGTCCTTTGTAAAATTAATCGTAATGGTTAACCGAAACAAATGCGAAATTAAAACTATCGGCCTAGCCAAGACTTCATCACTCTAACTATAATTCTATAAGCACCTTATAAAATAGGGGTTTGAGCGTTTATACCCCTCCTTTCGCGACCGTTTGTGATTTTGCCCCTCTTTTTTCACTTTGCATTTTTACCCTTCTTTTTTAAAAATGAAGGAACCCTTTACCCCTGTCCAGTTAACAGCTTCTAACGGAGTTAACTTTTGCACAATCGGACAATTTTGCCCATACGTTTTTGCCCCTGCTATATTACGTCCTTTACGTTTTTACCCATGTTTTGGGACATGTAGATGTCATTTTTGCACATAATTTTTTTAAAAATTTCTACAACATTTCAACACTCGATCCACATGAACACAATTTGATATCACACAAATATATTACACAAATAATATATATGATACAATTCCATGTAACTTATCATCGAAGTACCACAACGAAAGCTCACATAAAGGTCCAAATCACATGCCAAACACTAACATATAAGTCTAAATGACATTTTAAGCACATCAACAAACTTCTGTCACCAATCTAGATTGTTGATCTAGTCCACTAGCAAACTTTGCTCACTGTGACCTCCACCGAGATGTAGTTGATTGAAGGCCATGATGGCCCTGTGCAATGGATACTATATTTTTTAGGATTGATTGAAGGCCATGATGGCCCTGTGCATGTGCGACAACAAAAGGGTTCAATGTAGTTGTTCTAAAACTTTGTTTTTCACTATGTTTAGATTGTTCTTGAGCCAATACACAGCGCATTTTAGGACAAATTTTTGTTGACACATACATCTTTGAGTCGAATTCTACGGCCTCTCAGAATTGACCGACTCTTCCTTGGTTGTTGAAATAAACTGAGTTAGCGAATCTAATAATCACCTCTACTGAATGTAGTTGTCCTACAAATCACATGAGGAAATAAACTGAGTTAGCGAATCTACTAATTAATCATTGCTACTTGTACTGAATTGAACCAAGCATCTCAAAAATAGAAAAAAAAACTTGGCTCTTGAAAATTGCCCAACTCTTCCTTGGTGCTTGCTGCTGATGTGGCCGAGCTTGGGGCTGTGGGGCGTGGTCGCTCCAGCGAGGGCGCTACAGCAAGGACGGGAGCCACCCTTAGCCTCTTACCTCCGAGCCGCAGATGGAGGAGGGCCGTCAGCCGCGCCGCCGTGAAACCCTACCCCAAACCCTAGCCCATCGGGTTTAGTGGCGCGAGCACGGCCGTCGGCCGTGGGGTGGGGCGAGTGGAGGAGTGGGTGACGATGGAGGAGGAGGGCCACCGTTGCCTGAAGTAGTTGCGGTCCCGGTCTAGAGGAAGAAGAAGAAGACGCCCGACTTTGTTTCTGAACCAAGAGGATAGGGTCATGGTGAAGGGAAGGGACTGAAAGGTATCAACGTCTTTTTGCCTGGCTGTTTTTCTTTTTTATTTTTTATTTTTGTCATTTATTCGATCCACTCCACACGACGTAGGAAGACAGGGGCAAACAGCAGCTTCGTGGAAATAAAACGGGGCAAAATCACAACGTGAAAAAAAAACATGGGCAAAATCACCATTTGACTTTAAAATAGGGGTAAGAACACTAAAACCCCTATAAAATATTCTAAACAAGAATTAAGGTGCCAGGCTAGCTAGTGCTCTCTTAAATAATTCTAGATTACAAGGTCACACAAACCTAAACAATTAATACTTTAGCAAGTAAGGGAACACCTACACAATTCTAGTGAGCAAAAGCACAAAGTCAACCTAAGCTCACTAACAGTGCCCAAGGACAAGGCTACACAAGCCTAACCCAAGAGCTCAACTTCCTTAGCTAAATGAGCTAAGTAAGCGAACTAGTTTAGTTACAAAAACTAATTAGTCACACAAGGAATACTTGTAAGCTACACAAGCTAACTAATTACAAGAGCAACCATACAAACTATGTATATGAATGTAACGAATATAAATATAATCTTGTGAATCAAAATGCAAACCACAAAGAAGAGATGAAGACAATGTTGACACGGTAATTTTTTATGAGGTTCACTTGGTTGCCACCAAGCTAAGTCTTCGGTTTGTCGACCAACACTTCAATGGTTCACGCGCTAGTTGGCATTCTCCAAGCCAAACTTGCATCCTGGTGCCACACAAACATCCCACAGGTGTGGTATCTCAATGACACACGCAATTCAATAGAGTTACTCTTCATGATCCCCGCGGGTTGAGCATAATACCCCTCACAAATCCTCCTTTGAAGCACCGCACAATCTCCTTGCATGCTTCACGACGCCCCTTGCCACCAAGCCATCTAGGAAGTTGCAACCTCCAAGTGTAACAAACCCACCGACTTACAACACAAACACCTAGTGCCACTCAATGTAATCTCTCAATGCAACATACTAGAACCACTCACTCACTTGATGTGGATGAGCACTATCAATATCTAGTGAGTTAGTGGGCTCTAAGCACTCTCCAAGCAAGGACACTTAGTCCCCAAGGTGCTCAACTTCATCCAAGGTCGACCACCATGGCTACTTATAGCCACAAGCTCAGTCATTACTCTCACTCTAGGGTGGCCAACATCGACCTCCACGAGTGGTCAAGATCATTGAGGTACGGTCTTGGCCATCAGATCAAGCCACGTGTCCTCCTCTTGAAACACCAACCATTGATCTCCAACGATCATTTCCATCAGGACCAACGATTCATGGCCCTGGCCATCGAAAACGCACAGTCTTGTCCAAATAACATTCACTACAATGGTTAGGACCAAGTGAACAATAGCTGGTCAGGACCATGCTCCACCTCGCTAGTCCAGTAAGTTTCCCGAGGGGCGAATGTTGGCGGTCTTTAACTTCGATTTTTACCCGCCAATTATAGATCATTTTGGGAGAAATAAATATTTTATTGCACGTATATCTTTACTATTGACCTAGTTCCACTTGTACTTGGAGAAAATATTATTTTGCAGAATATACACCAAGTGCAGGAATTTCTAGAATAAAAAGGCGCTTTTTGGAAGGTGTAAATGGAGCTAGAGGACAAAGCAGCCCACCTGGGGTCAACATGGGCCAGAAACACCAGCATGGACGTGACCCAGGAGGCGACCCAGGCCCACGGGCAAAGGCGGTCAGGGGGAGGCGCCACCCAGGCGCAGGCGCACCTGCCAGGTGGGCCCGGCCAAGGCGGTTTGCCTCCTGCCATCTGAGGAAGGACGGTTCGCCTGGTGCTTTTACCTTTCTACCCCCGAACCACCTTCAGGAGGCTATAAAAGAAGAGGAGAGGCCCCCCATCAACACACACCATTTGGAGCTCTCTCTACACCTCACACTTGTTCTCTAGCTGTTAGTAGTAGACATTTGGAGCTAGGCAAAGCTACTTGGAGAGCTTGTCTTTAGGAAGAAAAGCTACACTCTTGGTATAAATTTATGGAGCATTCTTCCTTAGCCAAGTTCTCATTATATTTATATAGTCTTACATATGAACTAGAGTATTGTCTAGTACATGATATATTCGATGATCAAGAACTAGGCCATAGTTCTTGGGAGAATTGTTCATCATGTTCTACATTGTTCTTCATCGTTCATGTGTTATACTTGTTTAGATTAGATTGTACAAGAGGAATAGCGGTTCGATGTGCCTTCGGGTTTGCCTATGTCCTAGCTCGTCCATCCGTAGGGTGGGAGTCCTGGGGGATGTAGGTAGCTCCTTAGTATACGGGCATGGTGTCCGGATGCGAGGGGAACCTTCGGATATGACGGCATGCCACGGTTGAGGTGGTAGGCGGTAGGTGGTGACAGCCCTGTCTGTCCCTTGTAATCCCCCACATTCTCATGTTGTGTAGGAGTTCGTAAATGCCACCATCGACTGGTAGACCAGTTGCCACGGTCTTCCCATATTTCTAGTCTATAGTCGACTCTTGACTTGTATAACATATGACATTAGCTGTTCTAGCATTGGCTATATAGGATCTGCCTGCTCCGCGTAGATTATTCTTTATTCTTTATTTTACCTTTACTCCTTTGAGATTGCTCCGAGTGTGTGTCCACTATCCAAACTACCGTATGCTTACCCCTGTATAGCACATTGGTCGGTTTCTCCTCATGCTAGATATTATATTCATACCCATGCTAGTTACTTAACTACCCATGCCTTCCTTTGGAAAAATATAAATAACGATACCCTGAATACTTCCGGATGAAATGCTACAACGATAGATCCGTGCGCTTGCGGATATTATTCTAATAGGATGTGATCTATCTCTTGGCGACTCTTGCATAGTTGCTAGAACTTGTTTCTAGTAATTGTGCCGAGAAATGCCAATGTGCGTTTCTAGCGTAGTTATAAGAATTAGGCTTTAAGTCTGTTTTTGGTAATCGCGCTAAGAAATGCCAACAGCGAAATCGGTCAGGACCTAGTCCCGGCTAGCGGTCAGGACCAACCACGGTCCTGATAAAGAAAATGACCATACCTCTTAGCTCTGAACTCCGATTTCGATGATCTTAGACATTTTGGAATGCTTATTCAGGGGACTACACAACCATACTTCCCTCTTGATCCAAACCACAAAGGATCAAATCAGTTTTTCAATCCAAGAGCCATCATTTTTCTTTTCCAACACAAGAGTTCTTTAAACCTTCTCCAACATCTTCTCTTTTCTAAACTCTTTTGCAAATGTGTCAACACCACCAAGTGTTCATCACTATGTGCATGTGTGTTAGCCACTCAACTTACCACACCACTTGATCCTAGCATGTTGCAATGTTAGATCACTCAACTGGAACTAGACGACCGATATGCAAACAAGTTGTCCCTCTTGATAGTACAACCATCTATCCTAAACCCGGTCATAAATTCTATATACACCTATGACCGGTGAAATGAAATACCCTACGTTATACCTTTGCCTTGCACATTTCCATTGCATTCATCTCCTCCAATGTGCCAATGCAACACATACACTGACACGATGTTGACACCAGATGTGGCAAACGGAATTACCGCAAGCGGACGGGTAGTCAATGTAGCACTTCACCGGGAGTATTCTAGGTATCGTATTTTCCACAGGGAACGAGAAGTGGACTAGCTAGGGCAAGGGATGCCGTCAGGCAATGATCAAAGGGCTTAGGATGGGTTCGAGAGGTAATTCTAGTATTCGGTTCTAACTTAGCTTATCCTAAGGGTACGTGAGCACTAACTCTATCTTTCTGCTACGGCCGAAGGACGAGACAGGATGCTAAAATAACGCACCTGAAGCGACCCCCAAAGTAGGCCTACAATCTAACCTAACAACACGCTCAGGAGAACTCCAAGGTCCCAACGGAAGGTTGTCACACTACACTTGTGGGCGTTCCTGGGTGCAGCCAGACGTTCACACCGGCAGATCTAGTCTAGACACCACGCCTACACTATCTCTACTACTCTAAACACGGCCAGGGTTTAAAGTACTTCACTCAAGAGCGACATACGCCCGCTCGGGGAGAGAGCAATGTGCCGGCGAAAGGGTGTACACTTAAAATAAACTAAGACAAAGTAAATGCGAAAGTACTCGGATGAAAGCAACTAGATAGTAAACTTACTAGAAGACAAGCATCCGCGAGGCGCTCCTGGAAGAAGACTCCCGACAGTAGGGACTCCTCCGCTGGAACTCCTCACTCTCTTCCCTCTATTCTCACACTATAGCTTAATAGAAGCTCTTCCTATGATACATGGTGCACTTTGGACTAAGCTAGAGGGGGGTATTTATAGGGGAGATGGAGTAGGGGTTACTCCAGCACCACGTCAGCGATCCGCGTGACATCTCTTCTACACCCTTGGATCAAACCGACCTTTCCACCGACTTGAATGGACGATGCTCGGTGTAGGACACGTGGCAGTCATGCAGGAATGAAGTGGAAGCAAACCGACCTCAAGTGGGGCCCAATCCCTGGTCGGCCGACCAATGGTTGGCTGACAGGTGGGTCCCACTGGCCTTCTAGAAGGTCCAGGTGGCAGTGGCTGAAGTGCCAAGGTGTCCTGCCACCATGGGCAGGTCGGCCGACCTGGCCTTGGGCCTCTGGTCCACGTGGCAGCCTCCTGGTGCAGTCCTGACTTGTCACTTGTCTTGCTTGCTCGTTTGGAGCTTGCTCAAATTTGCTCCATCCACGCTTGTTCAGGCTTGATTAGTACCTGTTTGTACCTGCATCCAAATAGTGATATGTACATGTGGAACCAAGTGAATTGCACCTATATCACTACTTGTTTGCTAGGTGTAGCTCCTGAATGTGACCAATGTTGACGGCTTTCATGAGATGAAAACAGGGTCTAAATGCCGTCAACAAGATCCCCCACACTTAAGTCTTTGCTTGTCCTCAAGCAAAGTTTAGAGAGAGAAAGATACTACAACATTATTGAGATATCAGCAAGTACTAAGCTTACTCAGGCAGAAATCATTCAAGTGGGTTATGTGGTACTGTCTAACATAAATCCTTTAGTTGTTGAAACAAATGGAATAGTTCTCAAGGCTCAGTTCTCTACTCATTTCTTTATCCTTAATACTTAGAGTTTTTATAGATTTTTGAAAATAAAGCTCATGTGTCATTCCTGCTCCTCAACTAATACCTCTAGTCACTCAAGTGGTGTATGAATCCTCACCAAGGCATATCATGTATTTTCCTTTAAAAGCATCCAATCTCTATTAAGGCTTTATATGGAGCTTGAATAGGTATGTCAAGGAATAGCATACTTGCAGTGCATATATTGTCTTAGTTAAGAAATTAAGGTCTTGGATCACAGCAGAGACTTATCATGTCCCTAGATCAAGATGTAAAGTGGAGAATGTAATGGATGAATGATGGATGAGATTGCTCCTTCTTTTGATGCTATCTCTCTTTCTACTCTATTGAGACAAGGCTAGCTCTTTATTATTGTTGATGGTCGTTAAGTGCCAATTTTTACCGTCAACTAAACATGAGAAAGGACTAAAATATGTTCACCAACTAGATATAGGGGTTATACTGACAGAATTCCACGAGTTTTGGTGAATGTCTGTTTCTGCAGGGTGTCAGCTGAAAATACCCAAGGAAGGCCCACATGTCAGGTTTACATAGAGATAATCGGGAACCGGTGAAAATTCTGTAATCTGGAAGGTTCGAGAAGGCTCTGGACCAAACGGGAGCCCGAACGGGCTCGGTGGAGAGTCGGCCGACTCCCACCTTGGGTCGGCCGACTCATGAGCTGGACCAATCAGCATCAGCCTCGCGGATCCCTGTTCCACCGCCTTTGAGGATGAATAATAATCGTCCGTTTAGGTCGGTTTGATCCGAGGGCTGTGGTGCATCCTAGAGGGCTATATAAACAGGCTCCCTGGCCCCTGGAGGAGGCATCCCTTAAACCCTAATTCATTATCTCACGAGGATCGAGTTGTAGAGGCGTCCCTTGAATGGATGACTTCTCTTCTCTAGAGAATTAGAGCTAGACATTCCAATGTAGTAGATTAGATCTAGATGAGAGTTAGGGAGAGCGGAGCTGCGCTCCGGTTCTGGAGAAGTCTTCAGAGATTTGGTATGTCTTTGTATCTACTCTTTGTAAGACTTATGCTTTAATATAGTTATATTCTCTATTTACTTTTATGCCTATCTTGTGATTGTTAGTATAGTAGTTATGCTTAGTATGGGATCTTCGCTCGCATAGAGTGCTCTAGTTTTCATGAGATTAGAGTAGTAATTAATAGTGTAGACATGGTGTCTAGACTAGAGGTTACCTGAGATTGCACCCAATCCTACGGATTGTTGTGGTAGCCCCAGGGTAGTGACAGCCCTGACGGCCGACGTATTCCACCTCGTTCGGGTTGGTGTTTGTAGGACCGTAGTCGGACCTTCCTAGCCCCCTACTCATCCATGTCCGTGGCTAGTGCTCCGATGTCCCGAAGTGCTATTGTACGATTGCTATATCTATCCATCCTCTGTTATCATAGAACCAAGTAATAGAGAAGTATATAGGAACCTTGATCTCTTCCGTTGCCCTCTCACTCTAGCTAGCTACTCATTTATCATAGAATTCTCATGTGTGCTTTATTATGTTAACTTATATATATCATTTACCCCTACTTTAGTCTAGTTGGTTTACTAAGTTAGTACATACATGATGGTGAGTTATCAGATTCTTTAACCCTTGCTTCCCTGTGGTAAAATATAAATAACGATACCTGGTTTACTCCCGGTAAAATGCTACAATGGTATGTTCTGTGCGCTTGCGGAATCATTGTTATTTTAGTTGCACTTAATTTATACCAACAAGCATTTTTGGCGCCGTTGCCGGGGAAGCAATCGGTGTTAAGTTTTTGATAATGATCTTGATGTCTGCTAATTTAGTGTATCACTAGCTTTAGTAGGATTACCCCTTGTTCTGTTGAGTGTGGAATAGACAGGACAAAAGATGTCGTTCGACCTTCCGACAAGCTTCCACAAGACATTGAAGAGCCCGGGGTCCCTCAACATTCAACTGGAACCCCGCCATCTCACGGGTTTGTGTATACATATATACTATTCTAACCATGTGCGAGATCGGAGAAAATGTCGTCGTCAAAATAGGTGATGAACATAGATGCCGCAACACTACGCACAAATTTCATCCTGTGAGTCATGGTAAAGTATGATCAAGAACGGTGAGATAGTCTTGCTCATGGACTTTAAAATTATGAGTAGTTATCTTTTAAATTCTTGCACCTCACTACATGTTTACTTTTAAGAATTCATGCATCCACTCCACTCTTTTATGTTTGCTCATCCATTGCATGTTTAGTTTCTTGCATTCATTCATACGTTTTGCATCTAAAAAAAAAATTTCCTCACCATGATCATGCTCTTTCATCTCTCGTCTCGTATCCCTTTTATTATAAAAAGATAAAAATATTTCTTGTGATCTTGTTAGAAGACATTTGAGTTAAAGAAGTTCTAGACAGCCAAGGCCTAGAGGTTTTTATCACTAATGCTTAATCAGTTCCACAAGCTTTGTTGTCTATTTGAGCTTCACGAGAACATAAAGAATCAAGAAGAGCTAAACAGGCGAAGGACATCCAGTCCCCTATCGGAGTCTTTCCGCAACATTCAAATGCTTTGTCTCCAACGGCAACTATCTATGACACTCCCGGAGGACTAGAACGTCTTCATCACACGTCGGCAACATCGCAGACTATGACAACATCCAGCTTGGGGAGGGCATCCCCGTGTACCAAGCTAAGTGTTTCCAACTTATCTATTTTATGCCTTGTTAGAGTGTGCTTTGTTAAAACAACTAAAAAGATGCATAACCATAGAAACCCAGAAAGATTTCCTTATTTATCTTATGGAGAGCTCTTGCAATCTGTCTTTAAGTAATCCCTGGAATAAACTCTACATGGAGATGATGAATAGTTGCTCTGCCGTAATTCCTTCAAGTACCTAGTTTTCAACCTTGCACTCTCCCGAGTTTTAGACACAACTGTTTAGATTTGAGATTTGCTCAACCGGAACTTGTGGGTAGCGAATGCTTGATCTAAGTCTAGGTAGTTGGTGGATATGATATGGGAAAGTTTTGAGCTGCTGTCCATCTTGTTCCTAGAGATACTAGAGTTCTGGAGAATTTATCTTTGAAAATATTAAATTCCTGCATGATGAGTTCCTTTATGATGAGAGTTTAAATTCCTACCACAGCCATAAATTCATGTTTACTAGATTAGGAAAAACCCATCTGTTTATATAGATCATATTGTAGGCTTGAGTGTAGTCTTTATAGGCATTGAGTGTGGTTATGCTGTGGACCCATAAGGAATTAGTCATGTAGTTAAAGTCGATACTATGTGCTCTCCATCCATTGATCTATGCTACTTCTGTCCTCAGAAGCATGCACCCATCTTATAACTACTACATTCATTCTGTGCTACTTCTGTCCCTAGAAGTACCACCCACATATAGATCCACATCCACCACATATTGTGCTATCTCTACCCTAGAGATACGCACCTATGCTGCTCCTACCCTGGGAGTACGCATTTTCCCATTTATTGTGCTGTCTCTACCCTGGAGATACGCACATATGCTGCTCCTACCCTGGGAGTACGCATCCATCCATCCATCCATCCATCCATCCACATATACATACGCCATTCATTTCACTTCATCCAGAAAGGTTCTATTCCTAACCTGGGAGTGAACATCTAGAAATAATCATCGCCGTTCTAATTGCCTACATAAAAGCTCCAGTCATTATCATTTCAAGTTATACACTCCCCGTTGCTAAAGTTTCATTTTCAGGGGATTGGTTGCTCTAAAAAAAAGAGAGAGAAAAAAAGAAAGAAAAAAAAGAGAAGAAAAGAGAGAGCAGCCAAGTCCTTCCTTTCAAGAAGTTTCAAGGTTTTTGAATGAAGGGAGTCATGTTATCCCCAAAAGGAGCAAGTGTAGAAGTAGATGTTCACCAAGTGATCACCCCTCATAATCATTTCCTTATCATCATCATCCTACCATCATCTCATCATCCATTCCATTTCCTCATTCACATGCACATATGACTTTATTATTATTTTAGTTCCTATTGGATCCATGGTTTAACTGCAATATATGCAAGTGAGTTTGAGTGTCTCCCCACCTATGAGCTCCACATAAGCCTATTAAAAAGTAGGGTGAGAGAGAGAAGGCACTTTCCACTATGCCTTAGTTCCACAAATACCACATATTCTCGAGAGAAGAGAAGGCATACACTACTCATGCCTTGGAGAGGATCCAAAAATACCACAAATGAGAGACCTGAAAGGTTCATACAAGGAACTCGAGTTTTATTTGAAAATCTTGCAAAAACTCCGAAATAATAGTTGATCAAAGAGCGAGAAACATAGCGCTTGACTTGATCGTTCGTCTTCAACCGCTCAAGACCCAAGTGACGGTTACAAGCCCCATGGTGAAAGGTAATATGAGTAAGTTTTGAGTCAGAATAGTTCACTCTAATCCGGAGGAGAGTTCTTGTTTGAACACATGTGTATTTTTGAGGCGTGAAAGCATTGTAGCAACTCCTGATCCACACTGAGTTTATCTTTGCTCAGGGACGAGCAAAAGGAAAGCTTGGGGGAGTTGTTGACGGTCGTTAAGTGCCAATTTTTACCGTCAACTAAACATGAGAAAGGACTAAAATATGTTCACCAACTAGATATAGGGGTTATACCGACAGAATTCCACGAGTTTTGGTGAATGTCTCTTTTCTCAGGGTGTCACCTGAAAATACCCAAGGAAGGCCCACATGTCAGGTTTACATAGAGATAATCGGGAACCGGTGAAAATTCTGTAATCTGGAAGGTTCGAGAAGGCTCTGGACCAAACGGGAGCCCGAACGGGCTCGGTGGAGAGTCGGCCGACTCCCACCTTGGGTCGGCCGAGTCATGAGCTGGACCAATCAGCATCAGCCTCGCGGATCCCTGTTCCACCGCCTTTGAGGATGAATAATAATCGTCCGTTTAGGTCGGTTTGATCCGAGGGCTGTGGTGCATCCTAGAGGGCTATATAAACAGGCTCCCTGGCCCCTGGAGGAGGCATCCCTTAAACCCTAATTCATTATCTCACAAATGGGATCGAGTTGTAGAGGCGTCCCTTGAATGGATGACTTCTCTTCTCTAGAGAATTAGAGCTAGACATTCCAATGTAGTAGATTAGATCTAGATGAGAGTTAGGAGAGCGGAGCTGCGCTCCGGTTCTGGAGAAGTCTTTAGAGATTTGGTATGTCTTTGTATCTACTCTTTGTAAGACTTATGCTTTAATATAGTTATCTTCTCTATTTACTTTTATGCCTATCTTGTGATTGTTAGTATAGTAGTTATGCTTAGTATGGGATCTTCGCTCGCATCGAGTGCTCTAGTTTTCATGAGATTAGAGTAGTAATTAATAGTGTAGACATGGTGTCTAGACTAGAGGTTACCTGAGATTGCACCCAATCCTACGGATTGTTGTGGTAGCCCCAGGGTAGTGACAGCCCTGACGGCCGACGTATTCCACCTCGTTCGGGTTGGTGTTTGTAGGACCGTAGTCGGACCTTCCTAGCCCCCTACTCATCCATGTCCGTGGCTAGTGCTCCGATGTCCCGAAGTGCTATTGTACGATTGCTATATCTATCCATCCCCAGTTATCATAGAACCAAGTAATAGAGAAGTATATAGGAACCTTGATCTCTTCCGTTGCCCTCTCACTCTAGCTAGCTACTCATTTATCATAGAATTCTCATGTGTGCTTTATTATGTTAACTTATATATATCATTTACCCCTGCTTTAGTCTAGTTGGTTTACTAAGTTAGTACATACATGATGGTGAGTTATCAGATTCTTTAACCCTTGCTTCCCTGTGGTAAAATATAAATAACGATACCTGGTTTACTCCCGGTAAAATGCTACAATGGTATGTTCTGTGCGCTTGCGGAATCATTGTTATTTTAGTTGCACTTAATTTATACCAACAATTATCAATCTTTTTTTTTTTTGCTCTATCTCAATAGATGCCTAGCCTTTTGGGGTATGTCTCACCTAACAAATGATAATATGAGAGAGATTTTCTAACTTTGGAGTATGGAGCAATCTCAATGATGGAGATGGTGAAGGTGCGTACTTCCAGTGTAGAAGCAGCACAATAATGGTGGTATGGATGATGATGCGCGCTCCCAGTGTAGGAGTGGCATAATAATGGGGGTAAGATGCGTGCTCCCAAGGTAGGAGTAGCATAAATGATGAATGGTGAGATGCGTACTCCAGGGTAGGAGCAGCATAATAATGGTAGTTAGATGCGTACTCCCAAGGTAGGAGTAGCATGACTGCGTACTTCCGGATTAGAAGCAGCGTATTTGGTGATGTGGATCTTGATTTTAGGGCCACGACAAATCTCTACAAAGGTTCTACAAGTCTTAACCAAACTCAATGCAAGCAAGTAGCTTATGTAGAAGGCTTTTGGAAGTTTAATATATATGGCTGTGGTGGGTAATTCATCACTATAGAGGAGTAGTGACACTATGGTTTTATGACATTTTTCAAAGTTAAACCTCTAAGTACTTTAGATAGAAAGGCATGAAGCATGAGCCGAGAATTATATCACATTTATCAACAACCTAGTCAATATGATGGTCCTATTGAAAATGTTTGACCCACAAGCATGATCATGTGCAAGAGTAAAGTTTAGCAAAGCCTCTATCTCTAAATGTCATAGATCAAGCAGTTTTTAAGTTCTAGATGCAAATCTTCATTTTATTATTATTTTATTTATTTATTATTTTAAAAGCAATTAAGTAAACAATTAAGGAAAAACTGAAAAAGAAAGGGAAAGGAGTAGGAGGGACATACCGCATGCAGCGCGGTGTTCTTCGCGTAGGCCGGCCGCGGTGGGCCGAGGGCCAACAGGTCCGGTCGACCGACCTGGACCTGGGCTTCGTGGCCTGGGTTCCGACTCCCCTCGGTCTCCTGGTTAGCGCAGTGTACTTGGTTTGCCGAATTGGCGCAAAGTGTCGGTCGGCCGACCGATGGATCGGGTCGACCTTCGTCGTGCCAAGTTGCAGAACCATCAGCACCTCGAATCCGTGCCTGTTTCATCGTTTTTTTCGTGTTTCTGGGGAGTCGGTAGACTCCCCCACACTTGGGCTTTGTTCACTATGAAATTGACACAACAAAGCCGGAGTGAAATACACATACCCTGATGGTGGCAAAGTGCACCAACAGGGTTAGGCAACCTTTTTCTTTCCAAACTTCCTTTGTATTAAAATTAAATTCCTAGGCACTATTACATTGTAATGGGAAATTTAAAATTCAAAAAGGAATTCAACTAAGGGAAATTTTAAAAACAAAAGTGCCTAGTCTCTAAAAACTATTTTTATTCTAGGGAGAGGGGATCTCTAGTAGATCCTCCCTACCGATTGCCCTTGCAATCCTCTTGACCTTCGCATTATTGCTAATGCGCAAGTCACGGAATGCATCTAGCATGTCCATATGGGCGATCCTAAGCTCCGCCACCGTCTCCATGAGGGTTTCGTTCTTCTCCCTCAGATTCGCCGTGACACGGAGAAGTTTCTCCATGTCGCTCTTCTCCTCCTCACCCTCAAAGAGCCCAGGTGGGCCTCTGATAGGAGGTGGAGACAAGTGCCTCCGGACGGAGACGCTGGTGGAGTCGTTCGACTCCCTCAGGACCATGCGATCGTCGGAGTCCAATGGTGGGATGAGGGTCTTCCCCATCCCCGGTCCAGGACCTTGATCCGGCGGAAGTGCGGCGTGCGGGACGGCTCGAAACTTGAGCTGCCCCTGGTGTTGGCGGAGACGACGATCGGGGCTTCCCTAGCCCCTGCAGGTGGCGTGTTCTTCAACACCAATTGACCCGTGATGGGTCGCCATGGCGTGGTGGACTTCGCGGGAGATTTCCCGAGGGTCCTCTTCGGAGTCAGCGAGCGCGATGATGGTCCCGACTGGGCAGGACGCTGGGGGGTGGTCGGGCGACCACGCCTCTGGTCGGCCGACCCAAAATGTTGGTCGGCCGACCGGGGGTTTTTCCCCGAGGCCTCCGTCGGTGGCACCATGGCCGGCGGCTCGGATCCATCACGTGCACTGCCATGGCATGATCCATGTCGGCAGCGAGCGAGCGCGGAGGCATGGGTGAGTCCGGGCGAGGGACGATCTGGTGGTTTCTCGTGGGTGGCGCCATGGCAAGGTGGATGATGATCAAGGATGGCTCAAATTGGCAATGGAGGTGATGAACTAGGCTAGAGTGTTGTGGGAAGAGAGGAGAGTCCTAGGGGGCTTTTTAAAGGCAAGGTGGAGGAGAGGGTTTCGGCGGATTTCGAAAGAATTCGAAAGGGAGCGTCCTGAGGGACGCCTCACCACCGATCCTACTCCTTTGCCGAGTTCGAATTGGCGAAAAGCCCGGTCGGCCGACCAGGGGTTTTGCCCCGTTTGAGTTCAAGTTTGAACTACAGGCTCCCCTAGCCGTTCCAAGGATTTCTGCGAGTTCAAATCGCGAATTCCTTGGTCGGTCGACCGGACCCTAGTTGGGTCTAGTCGACCAGTGCGAGGTCTGGTTTTGGCCGCACCACCCTGGGTTCGAGTGGGTGCCAAAACACAGGTCGGTCGACCTACACCTGGCTCCTAGGGACTAGCTCCCAAGTGCTCAAGTGTTCCTAGAAATTCCTATTCTACTCCTATTCTAATCAAGCAAAGTGGCATGCAGTTTAAGAATTTGTAAAGTATTAAAGCTAGCATGTTAATAAAATAAACATGTAGATTTTAGTGATTAGTATGTAATACAAAATCTATCATGTCTAATTCTTCTTGTACGGAATCATGTTCATAGAAAAGTTTAAGGCGATGGCCATTTACCTTGAAGATGTTGCCGTCGTCGTCCTGCAGCGTCACAGCTCCATGCGTCGCGGCGTCGACCACCAGGTACGGGCCTTCCCATTTGCTTCTTAACTTTCCATGGCCAAAGAGTTTGACCCTGGAGTTGAACATGAGTACCTTGTTCCCCGGATGGAACTCTTTTTGCTTGATTCGCTTATCATGCCATCTTTTGGTTTTCTCCTTGTAAATTCTGGCATTGTGATAAGCTTGCTCTCTCCATTCCTCCAACTCCGAGATCTGGATCTTCCGATGTTTGCCGGCTGAGGGCAGGTCCATATTCCACCTCTTTATGGCTCAATGTGCCCTATGCTCCAGCTCGACGGGCAGGTGGCATGTCTTTCCGTATACAAGTTGGTATGGGGTCATACCGATAGGGGTCTTGTATGCGGTCCGGTATGCCCAGAGTGCATCGGGAAGTCTACCTTTCCATGCCGATCCCATCTCATTGACATCTTACTGCAATGTTCTTGATTTGCTTGTTCGAAGTTTCGCTTGTCCGCTTGTCCGGGGTGATAAGGTGTACCCACATTGTGCCTTATCCCCATTCCTTTCAGGTACTCTTGTAATCTTCTGTCAATGAAATGGCTGCCTCCATCACTGATGACTAGCCTAGGGGTGCCGAACCTTGGGAGGATAGTGTCATGAAACATTGCCTTGGCGTGTTTTGAGTCTGCTGACCTACACGGCATTGCTTCGACCCACTTAGATACATAGTCCACTGCCACCAGGATGTATTCATATCCTTGTGATGGTGGGAATGGACCCATGTAATCTATCCCCCAGACATCAAAGAGCTCCACTTGAAGGTTGTTTGTGAGGGGCATGGCGTCACGGGTATTGATATTCCCGTGTCGTTGGCACCTCTCACACCTTTTGATGAAGTCCTTGGTGTCCCAGTACATGGTAGGCCAATAGAATCCACTTTGCCAGATCTTGGCATGGGTTCTAAATGCACCATAATGGCCTCCATATTCAGCCCCATGGCATTTTCTGATAATCTGGATGCCCTCTTCTTTTGGTACACACCGTCTCAGCATCCCATCTTGGCAGACCCTATAGAGGTAAGGGTCGTCCCAAAGATGTGCCTTGCTTTCCTTAATCAGCTTCTTTTTATCTTCCCCCGGAGGTACATAGCCAGAGACCATGTAGTTGACGATGTTTGTGTACCAGGGGCGAGTAGCTGACACCTTGAGAAGTGTGTCATCCCGAAGAAAATCATTGATAGGCAAACTTTGTTTGTCTTCAACCTGCATCCTAGAAAGGTGGTCTGCGACCGAGTTTTCTACTCCCTTTTTATCTTTTATTTCTAAGTCAAATTCTTGGAGTAGTAGAATCCACCTTATTAATCTTGGTTTAGCGTCTTTCTTGGTGAATAAGTATTTTAGAGCAGCGTGATCGGTGTAAACGATCACTTTTGCTCCTACCAGATAAGACCTAAACTTGTCTATAGCAAACACTACGGCTAACAGCTCTTTTTCAGTGGTTGCATAATTAAGCTGAGCTCCGGTTAGTGTTTTGCTAGCATAACAGATAGCATGATGCTTCTTATCCCTAGTTTGTCCTAAGACAACTCCTACATAATCACTAGCATCACACATTATCTCAAAGGGAAGCGACCAATCGGGGGTTGTATGATTGGCGCGAGAGACAAGTGCTTTCTTAAGGTAGTAAAATGCATCTAAGCACTCATCATTAAAATCAAAGGGTGCGTCTTTAGCTAGCAGGTTTGTTAAAGGCCTAGCGATTTGCGAAAAATCTTGTATAAACTCCTATAAAAACCAGCGTGACCAAGGAAACTACGCACTCCTCTAACATTCGTGGGAGGTGGGAGCTGTTCTATGACCTCTATCTTAGCTCTATCTACATCTATTCCACGCTCGGACACTCTATGTCCTAACACTATCCCTTCCCTAACCATAAAATGGCATTTTTCCCAGTTTAGGATCAAGTGTTTTTCTTCGCATCTTTGTAAGACGTGCTCCAGATTCTCAAGACATCCGTCAAAGGTCTTGCCATAGACGGAGAAGTCGTCCATGAAGACTTCCATGATTTCTTCAATCATGTCTGAGAAAATGGACATCATGCACCTTTGGAAGGAAGCAGGAGCATTGCATAGGCCAAAAGACATGCGCCTATATGCATATGTCCCGTAAGGGCATGTAAATGTCGTCTTACTTTGATCGCTGGGATGGATTGGGATTTGATGATAACCCGAATACCCGTCAAGGAAACAAAAGAAAGAGTGTTTCGCCAGCCGTTCCAGCATCTCATCGATGAATGGTAACAGAAAGTGATCTTTCTTTGTAGCCTTGTTGAGTTTTCGGTAATCTATGCACATCCTCCATCCCATGACGGTTCGTTGTGGGATTAGTTCGTTATTGTCATTTTTAACGACCGTCATTCCTCCTTTCTTAGGTACTACTTGTACGGGGCTGACCCACTCACTGTTTGGAACAGGGTAGATTATGCCCGCATGCAAGAGCTTCAAGACCTCCTTCTTTACTACTTCTCTCATCGCATTATTTAGCCTCCTTTGAGGCTCTCTCGAAGGTGTAGCGTCGGGTTCTATTGGGATGCGATGTGTGCGAGAGCGGGGCTAATCCCCTTAAGGTCTTGGAGGGAGTATCCTAAGACAATTATACTTCTCTAGAACGGCGATAAGTCTAGCGGTCTCTTCTTCAGAGAGCTGATCACTAATAATGACTGGTTTGTCTCTATCACCGTTAAGGAAGGCATACCTAAGCCCAGTAGGAAGTGGCTTAAGTTCTATGGAGGGTTTAGGTTGTGGTTCGGATTCATCTAGCTCTAAGGGCTCGTCTAAGTCGGGGTTTGTTTCTGGCTCTTCGATGTAATCCTCAGCCTCTTCTTGTATATCAGGCATTGATGCCTCTATATGGGCTGCCACCATTACCTCCTCTATTGGGTCAATTTCGGGGTGTGCTTCTGATTTGGTATTAATTGAACCGACAAAGGGAACCGAAAGGTTCGTGTTTTTCCCTAGTTGACCCCTAACATACCCGCTCTGGAAGTCACTCAGAAATCTGAGGAGCGGATATCCAATTAACAAGTCAATGTCCTCTACATCAAAGATGTAGAAATTTAGGAGGACATTTACTTTGTTAATGGTGACTAATGCGTTTCGTGCAAGACCGCAACTTTTGACTAATTTCCCGATGGTAGTTTGAGAAATTTGTCGGTGGGAAGTTAACGGTTCCTCACCGAGGAGTGTTGTTGCTAAAGTTTTAGACATTACATTCGCTCCTACGGTGGTCGTAAAGAGATTCGATAGAGATCCTACCTATGACACAGGGAATGGTTGTGAAACAGGATAGAAGTCTAATGACATCAGACGACACCTCTGTTTCTCTCAGCCATTCGCTGCTCATGACAGACATTAGCTCTTGGGCAGTTGCCTTAAGGTAACGTGCCTCTAAGCGTGATGAGATGTGCTTATTTGGGCCTCTATCGGGTTTCTTGTGCACGAGTTGGTTCGAGACATTGCCAAAATCGGCAAAAAGGTTTGTCTCGATGTTCAAGGGATATTCCAAGGGGTGAATTACTTCTTCCCTTGGAGGTGTTTGTGGTTCGGGCTCGTCGGCTTGGGTTGTGATATTGGGTCATCGAGGTTTCGTCCCTAGGGGTTTGGTTTTCCTCAGGGGCTTCACTATGATCATCGGTGTAGGGGGTGTTGTCTAGTATGGTTGCTAGGACTACCATACCTTCACTAATGGGTAAATGAAGGAATGCTCCCTTCGAGGCTAGATCTAGGAATTGTGCGGAACTTTGCTTAAGGCCGAGATAAAAGTGTTGCATTAACGTTGGCTCGGGTATGGCTAAGTCAGGACCGGAGGACGTTAAGTCCATTATTCGCATCCATGCCGCACCTAGAGAATCCTTCTCTTCTTGTTGGAAGTTTAGGATATCTCTGCGGAGACGGACTACACGGGAGATGGGGAAATAGGTCAGGCAAAATTTGGCTTGTAACTTCTCCCACTCTCCGTCTACACTACCTATGTAACGAGAGTACCAGCGTCTAGCTTTTCCCGTTAACGAGAACGGAAAGAGCTTCCACTTAAGGGTAACTCGTCTCATCCCCTGGATGTGAATGCACGAGCAAAGTTGCTCGAAATCACGTAAGTGGGTGTATGGGTTTTCATCTCCTTCTCCTGAAAAGGGATTCTCCTGAACCATCGCTATGAGACTCGGGCGAAGTTCATAGCGGGCGGCTAAAATAGCCCGAGAAGAACTAGGCGGCTCCAACTCGGCGCCGTTGGAGCCGCATAATCAAAAAGGGTTGTTTGATCCATTGGATAGGTAAATAGGATTCTAATCTAACAAGGATAATTTGACGACTATGGCTCTAACTAACCGGCTACCGTTCCGGCAACGGCGCCGAAAATGCTTGTTGACACCGATGTGGCAAACGGAATTACCGCAAGCGGACGGGTAGTCAATGTAGCACTTCACCGGGAGTATTCCGGGTATCGTATTTTCCACGAGGGAACGAGAAGTGGACTAGCTAGGCCAAGGGATGCCGTCGGCAATGATCAAAGGGCTTAGGATGGGTTCGAGAGGTAATTCTAGTATTCGGTTCTAACTTAGCTTATCCTAAGGGTACGTGAGCACTAACTCTATCTTTCTCACAAGGCCGAAGGACGAGACAGGATGCTAAAATAACGCACCCGGCGACCCCCAAAGTAGGCCTACAATCTAACCTAACAACACGCTCGGGAGAACTCCAAGGTCCCAACGGAAGGCTGTCACACTACACTTGTGGGCGTTCCGGGTGCAGCCGGACATTCACACCGCGAGATCTAGTCTAGACACCATGCCTACACTATCTCTACTACTCTAAACACGGCCAGGGTTTAAAGTACTTCACTCAAGAGCGACATACGCCCGCTCGGGAGAGCAATGTGCCACGAAAGGGTGTACACTTAAAATAAACTAAGACAAGAAAGTAAATGCGAAAGTACTCGATGAAAGCAACTAGATAGTAAACTTACTAGAAGACAAGCATCCGCCGAGGCACTCTGGAAGAAGACTCCCGACAGTAGGGACTCCTCCGCTGGAACTCCTCACTCTCTTCCCTCTATTCTCACACTATAGCTTAATAGAAGCTCTTCCTATGATACATGGTGCACTTTGGACTAAGCTAGAGGGGGTATTTATAGGGGAGATGGAGTAGGGGTTACTCCAGCACCACGTCAGCGATCCGCGTGACATCTCTTCTACACCCTTGGATCAAACCGACCTTTCCACCGACTTGAATGGACGATGCTCGGTGTAGGACACGTGGCGATCATGCGGGAAGGCGGTGGAAGCAAACCGACCTCAAGTGGGGCCCAACCCCGGTCGGCCGACCAATGGTTGGGCGACGGTGGGTCCCACCGGCCTTCTAGAAGGTCCGGGTGGCGTGGCTGAAGTGCCAAGGTGTCCCGCCACCATGGGCGGGTCGGGCCGACTGGCCTTGGGCCTCGGTCCACGTGGCGCCTCCCCGGTGCAGTCCTGACTTGTCACTTGTCTTGCTTGCTCGTTTGGAGCTTGCTCAAATTTGCTCCATCCACGCTTGTTCAGGCTTGATTAGTACCTGTTTGTACCTGCATCCAAATAGTGACATGTACATGTGGAACCAAGTGAATTGCACCTATATCACTACTTGTTTGCTAGGTGTATCTCCTGAATGTGACCAATGTTGACGGCTTTCATGAGATGAAAACAGGGTCTAAATGCCGTCAACACACGATCACCAAATGAAATGATTCTGGTTTTAGCTGTGGCAATGTGAAAAAGTTTGAAATTTTGTAGCAAATTTGTAATGTATTTTGAACATTCGGCTTCCTTAAGCCAAGATCAATGAAATTAGGTGGGGGGCCCTCTCCCCTCCCGTCGAGTTCTCAAAAAAAAAAACCAAATGAAATGATCCACACCATATCATCATGTGACCCTCTTGGTTCATTGATCTTGATCTCACATATGCTCTTTAATGTTGCATCGGTCCATCGGTGCCAAGTCTTGATCAAGCTCCATAGCCTCATGGTCCATCACTCCAAATCGTTGACTTGCCCTTCACATTTGCAACTAGTTATTGAGCCAAGCCTCATCTTGATCTCCTCCACCTTGGTCACATGACTCCATGTCATGTCTCATATGCAATGAGATCCTTCATCATTATATGTGTGAGCCTTGCAAACATCTCCAAGCCATTTCCACCACCATGGCATATGTTGCTCACACACATGTACCTATGGACTAATCTCTGTCTGTCTCAACTATAAACATATGTTAGTCCACGTAAAGTTGTCACTCAATTATGAAAACCAAACAAGGACCTTTCAAGGGGCCTTAGAGCTTTCACTATATACCCAACAACCTCATCACGACATCCACCAACCCAAAGGGTGGTTCACCTTTACATTTGTAGGGTTTGTAGGGAATCTTCTTTGTACAAGGATAGCACCTAGAGGAGCTCCTTTCTCTATTTCTTGTTTCATCTAGAATGAATTGCATGTTGTAGCTGAGGATGTGAGGAAGGCATTGCCCTTTGCTCCCTATGTGATGTTCATAAATGAAAGAGTCACAATATACACCTATTGACAATGAAAATGTCATAATTTCACATACTCAAAACAACGCCAGCATGCCTTAGAATAAAAGGAAATGAACATGTGTGAGCATATTTTATCCAATAACTAGTTCCACGTGTCCATGGAGTATTTTTGTATAGAACTTTATGAGTTAGAGAGAAATGTTCGGGGGGACCACCATATTTTATCAATAACTAGTTCCACATGTCCCATGGTCTCCTCCAACACCTCCACAAGCAATATCAACCCAACAAGTGTGTTTCTTCTGAATGGCTCAAGATGAGAGCACATGGATTGGATTGACCACATGTCACCAAACCGACATCAACACATGGTCCCACCACTTCATGCCTACACATGATCAAGAGGACGTGCCCCACACCAAAGGGGGTCACCTGTATAGGGTATACGCTAACCCCCTATTGTCGACTAACCACCCTTTCGTGCTCCACCGCCTCCTGCATGCTCTCATGCAAGGAAACACAACATCACCACATCTCAACCTTTGAAGCATTGGTAGTTTAGATCAATGTCTATGAAGGCATCTCACATGGACTGGTGACATGGCACAAGGAGGGACCTTTATTCTTCATCTCAACTATAGATATCACCTAGCCCACCAACTCTCAACACACCACAAGAGAAGAAGCTCCTCACTCTCTTAGGATGTTGTAGTTAAGATTATACTACAATTACAATGAGTTTGAATCTCTGTCACTAGATTCACTAATTAATAAATCATAATTGAAAAAGCATACATGACAGGAATCAAGTCAATACATACCAAATGTCACAAAATAGTAACCAAAGGCCATACAACTATAATTACACAATGATACAAACCAAGTAAAACACACCCTATTATTGGTTATTATATTATGTCTCATATGTAGTTCATATATAAACATACTTGATTATGTAACCAAGAAAATTAATTCTAATGTCAGAAGTGGGTAACATAGATATACTAATTTATAGAGTAACATTATAATTTTCATAGTGGTAGAATGGATATTTTTTCTTAATCATAATGAGAGTAATATGGCTATGGTCAGCAATTATGATCTACTAAATTAAAGGCCAGCTGCTTTTCATTATCATAAAAAACTATTTTTTTGATTTATCTTGTTTTACAAGTTTGTCTCATTAAGATTTACCATGTAACCTCTATTAACCTCTATTGGACTCTCTAATTAGTAGTAGTCAGATGTTGCAAGCAAGTTGTGTGATCAATATACGATAGGAGCAAAATAAACTCAAATTATTCGGTATGAGCCCTTGACTTGGACTAGAAGTCTAGAATGCTCATGGCTTAGGTTGCACACAATTGACCACCACTTGCTCAATAGAGGTCAAAACTAATGAAAACTCATCAAATTCATAATTATCGTAGACTCAAGACGTCAATAACTCAAGCACTTCTTACTTTTTCCCAAATGTTGAGGCCACGGCGACCCACCCCACTAATTCTGTAGTTGCCTATATCCTTAGAAAGCAGGACAAAGTTCATTATTAAGCTAATCAGTTGATGATAAGCTAGCATTCTTTTTTTGAGGGGGAAAACGGTCGACACGTAGTTCGGGATGCCATTAGCAATAAAAACATCAGAAAGCTCTCCTACCAAACTGACACAACTTATGTGATGCCTCGTTCGCACTCCGGTGGAACTTCGATACTCTGAACTCTTGGAAATGTTGAAGGATTCGCTTTGTTTCTTCGATGATTTGGCAACTTACAAAACGATTATTGCACGGGCCATTCAAATAGCATACTATCGCAGAGCAATCTGATTCTAGCCAAAGGTACCCATTCCAGGAGGTGAGGGTATGTTTTAGACCCACCAACAAGGCATTCTGCTTCATCAGCCAATCTGCGTCGCCAGTCACTTGACCATCTAGGGAATAACACCTCATCGACATGGTTTCTTGCAATGAAACCAAGCCCGGCTTGACCAGAATGGGGATCAAAACCTGTACACATTTAGTTTTATCTAGTCGGGGGAGGTGTCGACCAAGGAACTTTTTTATTTTTATCACTACGAATAGCAAGGGAGGATCCTACATGCTCAGGGTAACAGACTGCTTTCCATTTTCCTTTGGTATCCTGCTTATTGTTTGGGATCATTGGAGTGAGGTAGTTTTGAAGATAAAACACTAAAGCGGATATGAGGCTTTCACCTTTCCCAAAGATAATATCATTTCTGAGATACCAAAGCCTCAAGAGGAACATCAAAGAGTGAAATGCACCACAGGTCACTGGACTTTGGTCGCTGTGTCAAACAGGTCCCTGGACTTCAAAAATGGCCATCTGACCCCTTAAACTTTCAGTCTGGTTCACCAGAGGCCTAAACCACGCTTGTCAGCGGTTTTGACCTACGTTGACTGGTTTAGTCAGCGATAATTTTGCATTTAGCCCCCTAGACAAAATGTACAAAATGTCAGCGGGGGCATGCATGTCCCGCATGTCGGCCGGCCGATGGCGGCCGGCAGGCCGTGGAGCTCGTTGAAGTGCGCATCGAGCAGGCGCAGCGACAGCATCTCGCAGGGACGGCAGGGAGCGCAGCTTGTTGAGGTGCACGGGCTGATTGGAAGATATTGCAGCCGCCGTCACGGGGCCATCGTACGACATCAGGGTGGCTGTACGTTGGAGGCCGGCCAGCCGGAGCCATGCACGTGAAGAGAAGCCAAGACAGCACGCCAGCTCCATTTGAGACCATAGCAAGTCTCTGGCCGTGGCCAGCTTGCAGACGCCTGCACGGACGCCTGCACAGCGAGACGATGAAGTTCGGCCTCGCGCGCCGAACTTTCCCTGCTGGAGCGACACGCCCATTGTCCAGCAACAAGGGGGCATCATCATGCTTGGTTCCTTCACGATGGCAAAAGCGAGCAAACTCATGCTTGGTTCCTTCACGATGGCAAAAGCGAGCAAACTGGACACGTGAATTGCGGCAAGCGAACTAGTTGTGCATGCGTAGTGTTTAGCCATGCATGTATGAACATGAACGTGCTATAGTCACAAGCCAACATGCTAACAAGATGGGCATTATTGTGTGTGCGCCGCGCCGTATATGCTGTTGACGTGTTTACTCAACGACGACGGCTCGCTCCAACCACGTGTCGATCATCCACCTTCACACACTGCTGGCTGCTATAGAGCCAAATAAGAGGGGAAGAGTCCAGGGGGCTAAATGCAAAATTGTTGCTCATAAAACCAGCCCACATAGGTCAAAACCGCTGACAAGGGTGGTTTGGGCCTCCGGTGAATCAGGCTGAAAGTTTAAGGGGCCAGATGACCATTTTCGAAGTCTAGGGGCCTGTTTGACACAGCGATCAAAGTCCAGGGGTTTGTGGTGCATTTCACTCAACATCAAATTAGCTCTTTTTTACTTTATTGACACCATTGAGCAGGACCAGCAGCCAAAAACTGAAACTTTGTGATGATTTTCATGACACAATTGAGTAAAGAGATTGGCATGTAATGTAATCTTCACAGTGCAAGCATATACAATCCTTTTTAGGGATTAAGGTAATGTAAGAGCCATTAATATTCTGAATGCAGACATATTTCCATAAAAAAGGTAGAACAAAGCTCACAAAAACCACCCCATATAATGTGCCAGCACTTTTTAATGAAATCAGTATTGAAGACATCAAGGTCGGGTGATTTTTCACTTGGGAGGGATCTACCACTGCATCAATTTCTTATTTGATGAAAGGAGCAACAAGGGTGGAGAGATCTCTAGGAGGTCCAAATAGAGAAGCTAAATCCGGCGTGAGCCCAGTGGAGTTGTTAGAGGTGCCCAATCTCTCTTTTAAAACTGTGCCAAATAAGTTCTGTCTTGTCTTGGTGTTGATAGACAATGTGTGCCAAATAAGTTCTGTCTTGTCTTGGTGTTGATAGACAATGTGACCATGAGCATTAGTCAACTGGATATATAACAAGTGGCCCACTTAATTGAAGTTCGAGGTGTCATCGCCACCACTCAGCAGGTCGACCACTAGAGAGAGGGAGTTCACTACCGGAAACGGAGTCGTTGCCGAGGGTCACAACCTTTGCCGAGGGTCTAGAGTCGGGCTCTCGGCATGACATCGGTTACCGAGGGGCTACCATCGGCAAAGGTAAGCCGTCGGCAAAGAAAGTTAGCCGACGTCCGACTGTCGGCAGAGAGGACCGTCGGCAAAATTCTACCTTTTGCCGACGGCCAACTCTCGGCAGAGGACTGGCTCTCGTCAAAATTTAACGGCAGCCCAACGTCGTTAGTTACCCTATTCTGTGCCGAGAGGAGCACCGTGTGCCTCTCGGCAAACCGTTTTTTTTTGGCCCATACGCTTTGGGCCTAAAGGGTTACATTACACGTTCGTATTTGGCCCGTGTACGTGTTTGGGCTGGCTATTTTGTTTTTCACTCCTATAATCCGGCCGGCCGGCTGTGTTTTTGCCTCAATGGAATTAAGTCCAAGCGAGGAATCAAAGAAAAAGGTCCATTTTACAGCTAAATAGTATTTGAGTTTTAAAACTTATAGATGGATTTAAATTTTTAAAATGACCCAAATAACTTTTTGTAAGTAAAAATAAAGTGTAATAGTACTACAAAACAAATACTATTTAAACTAAGCTTTCCACTATATGTCGATCAAACTAAACTACATTCCATATCAAACTGATTAATTTAGGTTCTAAACATTCTTATGTGCAATTTTTAGAATGCATGGAGTGCAACAATCCTAGACGGCTAGACTAAGCCCATTGCTTGACAGTGTGTAAAATTGAATTTTCTCAAAATGAATAGAAGAAAATGTATGGAAATGCCCAAAATTAGTGAAGATTCTAGACGCATAATTGCTCATGTTTTTCCAGGTTTCCCAACTCTAATGTAAGGGGGGCATTTAAGTTGTTCGAGCCAAATCCTATGAAATAATTAGTAAAACAATTCCGGTTAGTCAAAAAAAAATATGACAACTGAAACATTATATTTCTAGTTTTTATGATTCAAAGTTTGGAGTTAATTTCTAATGGAAGTGCCATGATTCAAAATTTGGGCAGCATTTCCTCTGTTTTTTCATGCATTCAACATGGACAATCAAGGAACAATAAAACATAAGAACAACAGCACACATACCAACAATAGTTTTCTCAAATGCTAAGGGAAACAAGCAATAATCCACAAGTGACTATGGAATCGACTCTACTGGCACTACTACATTAGCGTCCGCACCATGAAGCTGCGCGTGTTCACACCCAATGAGCAGGTAAAAGAAGAACCGAACATTGAGCAAAAGCCAAAGTTTCTTTGGTAAACACAAAAGCCAGAATTCGAGGCAGACTACATAGTAATAGGCAGATAGTCCAGTCAATATATCATACAAAAAAAATTTATCTATACATGTATATCGCGATGAAAGTGGTATGGATATTTATTCGTCCGTCCGTTCGACCGAATCCGTTTAGAGGGGTTTTAGTCTGTCCGTATTCTAGTCCGGATATTCAACATCCGATACCGTATAAACTATTATCATTCATCTCATCACTACTCCAGCACGCCGCCGGTGATGGCCCACCCGTCCGCCCCCGGGGGGACGGCTCCTCTCGCCCGCCGCGGGGCTCCTGCCTGCCGTCTAGGATGGCACGCCGCCGGATCTAGAAGGATGGCTTGCCGCCGGTGCGCCCCGACTTCGACGCCGCTGGGAAGCTTCCGGCTGTCGCTTGCTGGCGGCACAGCCCTGTGAGCATCATCTCGGGGATGGCATGCAGCTCAAGGTCTCTACTTCAGCGGCAAGTTCTCCCTCTGGAGCTCGACTCACGCTCCAGGTGAGAGCCCCTCCTTGCTCCCCTCCATGGATCTCCTTCGCCTGAATCACCGTCCGGGCATCAGCATCCAGGCGGTGATTAAAAGCAAGTTTGGATCCACTGTGACCCCTGTCTCGAGAGGTCATGCGTTCTTTCTGGTAGCCTCGTTTGGGCGATCCAAGTTAAAGCTCTCCGTTCCTGCAGTGGGGGCTATCCTTCAAGCCACCATTGGAGGAGTTGCTCTGGATTTTGATGTTGTTCAGCTTGCTGACAGAGTTTTTCGTTTCTCAGTTTCCTCCAAATGGGTTGGCTTTCATGTTGTGAATCTCCGTTCTTTTGAGTGCTCTGATTTTAAAATTTTCTTCCATCTTTGGGGGTCCGGGGGTCCTAACTGGGTTGTCGAATGGAAAAAATTTTGTGTAGAAGAAGAGGCTTCCTGGACTCTGGTTCGTAATTCTGCGGATCGTGTTCATAAGCCCACCGCCCATAACCCCCACGTTCGTGTCCATAGCTCGTTTGCCCAAGCTTCCAATACGGTTAAACCGACGGGGCCAATGCCATCCCGATCTCGTGATCAAAATAATAGGGCTTTCATTCGATCACGTAATAAGTTTCATCATCATGCGGTCCAAAATGGGATAATTTTAACGGGGCCAATGCCATTCCGGTTCGTCCGAAAGGGAGAGAGACAATTGGTCGGGTTTCTCAACGTGGTACACATCGGCAAATGGGCCGGTTGATTTGAATTTGAATTTGACCCTCGGTGACCCTCTTAGTCAATCTCGCCACCGCAAAAAATCTATCGGTCTTCTTTGCAGCCCGGGATTTGCTCTCGGTGCTTGTCCGGGGCCACCGTAGGGAAGCGTGTAAATCGCTATCGATGTTATGTTTGCTTGGGCTGGGGGCATGTTGAGTCAAATTGCGAGGTAAACAGCTTTGGCGGGAAAAGGGGAAAAGGTTGCTTTGGAGCCCGAGGTAGCGGTGCAACAGAAGTTAATGCTTTGGGAGATTTGGGATCCATTCCCGCTCGGATGGAAATTGGGCGGGTAGCCCACGCGAGCGTGGCCTCTTTGGGAGCTGGGCTCAAACGGTGGCTTCCACCTCTCGCCATGCACCGCAGCCTGAACAAATGGTAAACAAGGGTCCTTCACTGGACCTCAACCTGAGTCTGACTGGTGGGCCAGAAGTTTTAAGGACCCACGACTCAGAGACATCTACGCAAGTAGCAGAGCTCGTTGATGACTGTCCGCCTCCCTCGCTTAACACGGAGGCCGTGCTGCACAGTAACCCATATCAAAAACCACAGTCCATCAGTCAGCTTCATTCCTGCCTCCCAAGATCTTGCAAGCATGGCGTACCAAAGGGCTGATCCGAACCCCTTCATGCCACCAGGGATGAACATCCTGGACATCCCAAACCGCCCGGTTATGGTACGCACCATGGCTCAAAGAAGACCCCGGCCGAGGAATGAGGACCTCGCCATTGTCACCATCTATCCGATTCCGGGTAACGTCCTTCACTTTCCTGCGGTAGAGGAGGTGATCAGAGAATGCTGTGACAGTAGAAGAGTTAGGGTGAAGGAAGTGCAAAGATGTCATCTTGGCCAGGCTTATGTTAGGTTTTGGAATGACTATGACAGGGATAGGATGGTGTTGCAGGGTCCCCATCTGTATGAGGGATCCTATTTCAACTTTGTGCCTCACAACAAGGGTAGAAACTGGAGAAACTTGATTTTTAATCATGAGTGTTGGGTGATGCTGATGGGACTCCCAGAGGATTATTGGGAGGACGAGTTCATTGACACCGTGTTGGGTCCTTATGCTCGTCTGATCACTTGGTATAAAGAGACAACCGAGATTGAAACTGTGCTAGTAACTAGACTGATTGCCAAAGCTAGAGTTGTCAACTTGGAAGATATCCCTCATTTTTCAGTTTTCTCTGATGGACCTGGTTACAATGGTCAGTCCTGGTCGGTGCAGTGTGAGATCTTGCAGCAGGAAAACCTAGGCCCTGTGGCTCCGGAAGAAGAACAGATTCCTCAACTCCCAGAAGACGGTGGACCGATGCTATGGAGGTATAAACTCCATATACCCTCACGGCCTAGTTTGGGCCGACATGCTATCACCAGGCTGGCCCATCAAGCTCAAAGACCGATCGGTTCAGGCTGGTCGGACAGCCTAAAACGGGCAATTATATCGAAGACCGACAAGGAGGACAAGACCTAGCTGAGATAGGAAAGTTTAGACTTGTAAAGTATGTAAACTTAGTACCAGATAGGCTAGTTCCGACTTGTAACCTTGCTCCCCGAAATATATAAGGAGAGCAAGGACCCCCATGCCAGGGGACAGAATCTGGCATAACGCACAGACTCATACATCCACATCATAATCGAAACAGAGAGCAGGACGTAGGGTATTACGCTTCATAGCGGCCCGAACCTGGGTAAACCTTGTGTGATTGCTCCCTGTTTACATCTTGCTCGCAACCTCGGTGCGCCTTCCGCCAATCCATTACCGGTCAGGGCATACCCCTGGTCGGACTATCGCCGATATTTCGTCGACAGTGGCGCGCCAGGTAGGGGGTGCGCACCGAGATTTCACGTCGATCAAGATGGTTTCCTTCCCGGCTTCCATGACTTTCGAAACCGTCCTCACATTCAACTTCGGAACGTTCACCTGGACTTCCAACTCAGCAACCGCTACTACGATTCTTACGCCTCCGGCTATCACGCCGACAATAGCACCAACAATGGTGGCCGCACCAAACCAGATCCAACTCATCCCGGTGACCATCATTGCAGTCCCAGTCTATCCACCGCTGATAGTTGACGGCACGGCGCCAACACCTCCGGTCGGTCCCAACCAAAGGAGGCATGTTAGCAACACGGATCTACTCCGTTTGATCCATCAACAAGACATGAGGTTGATCGAAACCCATGCCAACTTCGAGTCGCTCCGACGACGCGTCAGGCGCGATCTACAACTCGCGCGACAACAAATCTCTAATCCGTTGACACGAAGGTACAACAACCGTCGTAGAGTCACTTTTGGACGCCCGAGCAGCCACGTTTGCAGCGGGAGAATCTACAACGACGCGTTCCAACAAATCCTCGTGGCAACCATATACGGCCGATAGCGGCGAAACTCACAAAGCAATTCCGACCACGGCCAATCATCGTACGCGGTGGTCGGAGAGGCCAGCCGAGCAACATACGGCGAGAGAATCCCGGCCGACATCCAAGATCCGAGAGAGCGGACTTCACAACAAGCCTCACGGGACAACAAAGCGGTCCGGATCAAACAACACAAACTACCCAAAACAATGTACCAAGTCGGAGTTACGTGTCAACAGTACAGCGCAGAAACGCCCGTCGCAACGAACGACGGCGACGTCAGCGAGAAATCCGACGAACTAGTCGGAACCCGCCGGCTGCACCTACTACGGCAACGCAGCAAGAACGATTCCCACAAAACAACACATCTAATGCCCGGTTGTTCGCAGAACGCACCGAGCTAGCTGCTGCCCTTCGTCGTGATGAACAAAGGGAAAGGCGACGGCAAGAGGTATTGGCTGCCATGGCAAACGCAACAGAGCAAAGAGCTGAACGACCACGAGCACGTTCAACTCAATCTCCTTCAATGACAATGGCATCGGCACGCAGGGCCAGGGCACTTGCTGACCGACACCAAGATGTAGAAAGAAAACGGAGGGAAGCACATCAGAAACACATGGCAGCAATCAGAGAGAATCACCGCCGTACCGGCAAGAGCCCATTAAGGGAAGATACAAGGAACTCGCCCGACATTGACGAGCCTCATGGTTGCACCCGGTAGCCAACTCGGACGACTACCGTGTACAAACGTGCTCGGAGTCCTCCTCCCGGACGAACGGTTCCATCTCGTTCAAACAAACCGAAATGGTTTTATCACTCCCTTCTTGGACAATTTGCAGACCAGAGAACCAAACTGGAGACTCCCTAGTCCAACTCCTCCTGAGGACAGGATACCTCCGCACACCGAGCACATATTCCCTAACCCAATGAACCCAGCCAATCTTCGACGCATCAGAACAGTTCGATCACCAGGACGCAAAACATCCGAATGCATGTTCATAAACGGCGAGTGGTATGAAGTAGTAGAACAAGGAAGCCGGTTGAGAAGAATTCAAGCTCCTTAGATTCTTTTACGATGTACCTTTTCCAAAAAAGGACAATTTCAATACTACTCGGAACGGGATAACCATATCCGACCACGCCCGACGCCGCGACGATCAAGTCCTGGACGATGACGACCTACTGCTCTGCACCGAAGAAGATCCGGTCATAATTCACAACTTGAAAAAAGGAGAAGCAGAGCTGGAAAACTAAAAAGGTTGAGAGATACGTTCTCCTCTTTTTATCAGCACAAGTTTTTCTTTTTTAGGCAATTTCCCTTTCAAGGTTTGAGTTAGCGTCAGTCGTACACATCGTTGTAAGTCATTTCAAATGACAAAAGCAATCTAATGTGTACTATTTTATAAATAAGAATTCAAGTTTTCGTGTCAAAACACTTGAGCACATGAATTTTTCTTGTCATTCAAAGGAAAAATTCCTCGAGATCGACGCGTTACGACATTCTCTAAACGAGAGGATTCCAAATCCTCAAATAAAATCCTACGGCATAAACGTGACAAAGTCATAAAATGGATCAAAATAAAGAGATAAACAAAAGGAATCTCGAAGGATTCCGGCACAGACACATCTCAAAAGATCCACTTCTTTCATTAAAATTATAAAAGTTTTTTACAAACGGGGACCCGATTGCATCTAAGCAATCTAGTCATCCCCGAACAGCTTGCCGACCACAAGGTCGACGAGTCGCGGCGACGACGGCCTCCGCCGCCCGGTGAACTCGACGGCGCCGCCCTCCATGGCATCATGCGCCGCCACCGACGCTCCATGCCACGGACATCAACGCCCGAGATGGCGTCGACGGTGGCATAAGCGCGGAGGCGCCATGGCGAACGCCATGAACCGCCACCGCGGCCACTTGGCCGAGGATCGCCGCCCGCGATGACGCCCGGCCCGCGCGATGACATCGCCGCCTTGGGCGTTCACCGCGTCCGCCGCGGCATGGGCGGCCTCCTGCGCTGCTCCAGGCCTGCTCCGTCGGCTACGCAAAAAAAAAAAACAGTACATTATAGAACAACGAGAACAATTCAGGGCGCATGAACAAAAGGGAAATCAGTACTTACCGCCGACCCTGATGTCGGCAGCCTCGTGCTGCCGAAGCAGCGTGTCCACCTGGACCTTGCGGGCCAGCCTCTCGTCCGCCGCCTCGTTGACGGCGGCGTTGGCCTCGGCGTCGAAATCGGCGGCCCGCTGCTTCTCCGCCTCCAGCTCCTCCTGAGCGGAGGAGAGTGCGTTCAAGAACAGGTCGGTGTTCGCCTCCGCCCGTCCCGGGCGCTTGGTGGCCTCCGAGTAGAGGTCCCGATGCGCTCCAGCTCCGCCCGACGGCGGTCGAGCGTCGACACCAAGGAGTTCGTTGAGAAACCGCTCGCCGAACGCACGGTGGAGGCACCGCGGCCGCCATCGCCGCCTCCGCCACAACGGGAGCTGCCTGCTCCGCCACAGCAACAACAGCCCCGGCCTCCACGACCGGAGCCACCTGCTCGGGGCCACACCCCGGCGCCGCCGCGGCTCCTCCGCCGCCCTCCTCGCCGCCTCGGCGGCGCCGCAGCGAGAGGTGCCCGCCGCACCTCCAATGGTGAGGAGGGTGTACCTACATTGTGAACGACGAGTTGCGGTTACATCAAAAGAAGAGAACCTCAAGATTAATCAAGAAAAATTCCAATCCAAGCTCACCTCCTCCGCGGCCTCACCTCCCGAGGGAGTTCACCGACTCCTCCTCACCCGCCGGGCGCTTACCATGACGGCGGTCCATTGCGGGTGGCGGCGGCGAGCAAATGCGATCTAAAAACCCTAGGTTTTTGGGAGCGGAGTAGAGGAGCGAGAACGAAAAATGCGCGGCGTGTACGGCGAACTCCCGGCGCAGGGCCGTAATTTATAGAAGTGCCCGGAGAACTCGAGAAGGCAACCGATGAGATCGTGGGTAATCAAACCGCCGCGGCCCTCTCGTTCCCCGAGAGCACGAAGCGACGAAAACCGCTCCACTCAAGCAGCGCGCATTTATACGTTCCCCTTGCATCGGGAACCCCCCGTGCGCTCGCTGACGCACGATGTGAGGAAAGTGGAACGATTGAGACACCGACATAATGGCCCCACCACATCAGCGAAGAATTGACTTAACCAAAGACAAAAAACCGTACGCCGGTTTGACGTGACAACCCGGTCGCTGATATACGGTTACATCGGCAACCGAATATTTTCGCCCGCACGCGATCATGACGTGCCATGACGGACAAAAGATAAGTACCCAACATCTCTAAGAAATTTCTTTACTTATTCGGTTCACCCATTTCAAAAGACCACGTTTTTGAAAAAACCGGTTCGCACAAATTTCTTACCTCAAACACGAAGCAAACCAGGAATGCACTGTCTCTCGGTCCCACTCGCTACGTGTTCACGGCTCCAACGCTATACAACACGAGTGATCCAGTCGCTCCCAAAGGAAAAGGGCTCCAAACATTCCGGCACCGTGCTTTGTTTGTTTAGGATCATCTAATCCCCAAGGACTGGTCGGCTCTTGAATGAGAAAGAGAAGAGTCTTTGTGGCAATTTTTTCCTCCAAATTTGTAATAAGCATGACCTACTCTTCGCATAACAAAATCTTACACACCATATGATCATTTTTCCGGGAGCAAAGGCATTGTCAAAAACTTATCATGGCAAGACGATGGTTCACAACAAGATACGATAAGTGCTTTTTCAACCTAACATACACGCCTTCTTTAATCTTTTTTCACAAAAGATTTCTTTAAACGAACTACTTCAAAGTACGTTCGAACTCTTTACAAAGTTAAAAACATTTTCTTTGCACCAAATGGCCAAGTACGTCACCTCTCCAACAAAAACAATCAGCATGCACTTGTCTCGATCAATCCCGCTACGTGTTCACGGCTCCAACGCTATACAACACGGGGATGACGGCGGTCGCTTCCAACGGAAATAGGGCCCTAAGTGATTCGGCCAAACGCGCTATTCACTATAGGTCACCTACACACTGCGGACCGATTAACTCTAAGGAGAGGCGATTACTAAAAACCATTTTCAAGCAAAGCATTTTGATACAACTCTATGTCATAGATTATATCAAAACAATACGATTCGAATATCTCATCAAAACATTCACTCATACAAAACTTTCTCTTTGCAGCAACAACTCGAAGAACCGATCCACAAGTTACGGTATAGCGCGGTATGTCATTAACATTTCAACCCACACAATCCGACAAAATGAGCTGGGATTTTTGGCCAATAATACCGGTTATTCGGCGCACAAATAGCTAAGCTATTTTTATGGGTTTAGATTCAAAACCATGGTCTCACGGCCACGCTGGGACCGAGTTAAGTAGCAAAGCTATCTTAGCTTAATCATGACAAAGTCATGGCATGGTTCAAACCGACCAGCCCAAATGAAATTTGGCTGCTCGGTCTCACTCAAAGAGTGGTCGGAAACACATAGAGCACGACACAATGATCGGTTTGTCTTCTTTTTTAGACCACGACATAACGTGTTCCACCTCATCTCAGGCTCGGGGACTACGTGGGCCCACGTCACCTGAGAGGTGACATGGGCTAGATCCTTCTTTTAAGAGCTTGCTGCAACATATACTATCTTACAGCAACCTCGGGGACTACGTGGGCCCACGTCATTTTGCATGACTCGGCCTGATCCTTTCTATTCACAAAGGGTTTAGTTTCAAAACTAAGCTAAGGCACTGACCAATCACGACGAGATACCATGTGATGGCGGGCATCACACACTAACGAGGGCCCACGTCTCCGTTTGGGACCCTTCCAAAATTCTTTTTCTTTTTCGGGAGCATCATAAATCTTTCGGTCAAAACCAACAACGTCAACCAAGTGCAAGCAAAGTGTGGTCGAAGCACTAGACGGTCCTCCGGCCCCCTCGGACCACATGTCGAACGTGTGTCCGACCACCCTTTCTCACTCACCAAGCAAGACGGTGTTTTCTCCTCAAGATCCATGATGCTCGGGGACTAGCTGTGGAGGTATAAACTCCATATACCCTCACGGCCTAGTTTGGGCCGACATGCTATCACCAGCCGGCCCATCAAGCTCAAAGACCGATCGGTTCAGGCGGTCGGACAGGCCTAAAACGGGCAATTATATCGAAGACCGACAAGGAGGACAAGACCTAGCCGAGATAGGAAAGTTTAGACTTGTAAAGTATGTAAACTTAGTACCGGATAGGCTAGTTCCGACTTGTAACCTTGCTCCCCGAAATATATAAGGAGAGCAAGGACCCCCATGCCGGGGGACGAATCGGCATAACGCACGTACTCATACATCCACATCATAATCGAAACGAGAGCAGGACGTAGGGTATTACGCTTCATAGCGGCCCGAACCTGGGTAAACCTTGTGTGATTGCTCCCTGTTTACATCTTGCTCGCAACCTCGGTGCGCCTTCCGCCAATCCATTACCGGTCAGGGCATACCCCTGGTCGGACTATCGCCGATATTTCGTCGACAGATGCTCTTTGATTTTTTTGGTCTGGGCCAGCAGGTTTTAGCGCCTGTGCTAAATCATGACAATGCAGGACAACTGGGACAAGGGGAGCAGAATGGGAATGACAATCAAAACAACCATGACAATCAAGATGAAATGCCAGGTTGGGGGGTGTGGCCACAGCAACAGGCAAATCAACAGCAGCAGCTTGATCTGAACATTGACCCACATTTGGCTATACAGGACTTGAACCTACTCCCTGCTCAGGATGACCCAATGGAAGTAGTTATAGACCCTGCTAATGGTGCCAATCAGGAGCTTATTCTGCAGATTGCACCACCAGTACAGGCGGCAGAACCTGCCCTGGTCAACCTGAATCTACCTGAACCTGAGCTTCAGATGCCAGCCCTGTTCCCGGTTATGCAGGTACAGGAGGAGGTAATAATGGAGGAGGATGAATTGGCTCAACAGGAAATGCAGTGGAATGAACTGGTGAATCCTCAGGGGGAAGGAGAGGATTTGCTCTTGGATGACCCTGAAGTGCAGGCTGTACAGCAAGACAACCTACCAGCACAGTTGTTGGGACTCCAACCCCACCCCAACCAAAACATTGATGAATTACAGATTCAGAACTTTGCACAAGTGCATCTGCAGCCTCAGCCAATTGACAGTCTTCAGCAGGAACAGAATCAGGATCCTCTACAGGAACCACTGCAGTCACAACAAGTGGAGATGACCATGGAGATTGAGAATGAAGACCTGCAGGTTGACCAGGTGACAGACTTGCAGAACACGCAAGGGGCACAGACTGGCAACTTAGTTCTGCCTGATACAAGTGAGCAGAACTTGGAACTGTCAGCTGGTAAACTAAGTCTCTGCATCATGTCGGCTGACCAATCTGAAGGCAGTCATGTTAACCATCAAGATAATGATCAGCTGGACAACAACATAAACAGAAACGAAGCTGACCTCTCATCAGAATCTGAAAAGACTGACAGCAAGGTTGGGGACAAAGAAGGTGGGGAAAGTGCTGAGGGAAAGAATCAGAATGAGCAAAACACTGAATTATCCCAGAACCAGTCCTTGACCTTTGAAGAGAGAACTTCAGTCCTGGCAGCTAGTGGGACTTGTATTGAAAATAACTTTCAGACAGGGTTCGTCAGAACTTTCTTCTTTAATGAACCGGCTCCCTCCATCAACCTCAGGAAAGGAACTTTGGCGCCAAATATTTTGAACCAGATTGTAGAAGGAGCAGAAAAAGGGACTGAGTACATCACTGTACCAACTGAATGGGCCGGATTCCTGAAGAACCTTATCAAGGCCCGGGCCCATCAGGCCTGGATCAAAAAATTAATCAGTGCTGGCCTGCCAAAGTGTCTGGAGACAGTATACAGGGGAACCAAAGTAATCGAATGTCAAGGACACCGAGCCCTCACCCACACTGTGACGGTTATCCGAGGAAACCGCATTGGTGAAAAACATCGAAGAAGCCATGCCGGAAGTGGAACTGAAACCGCCACTTCTTCTAAGAAGAGAGGCCGAAAAGGTAAAATCTCCACTCCTCTAGTTGACTCGGCGGTTAGGAGGAGTAATAGGGTTAAGGAAAATTCAAAGGGATATAAAACTTCCTGTATCAAAAACTGCACCGCTTGCAAAGCTGAAATTCCAACTCTAACCTCAAACTCCTTAAAAAAAATTGGTGCGAGCTTTGTGAGCTGGCTGCCCAGGAACTGGAGGACTCCATCCTTCTGGAGAAAAATAAACTGAAGCCCTTTGGAAAGAAAGCAAAGAAGAATGCTGAAAACAAGGATAGCAAGGGAAAAGACCAAGCTGATGAAGAAAATAATGAGTGATGGACCTGATCCAAGACTGGGAGGGAACATGTGGGGGCTTAGGGCCTTGGATCTTTACTACTTTTTATCTCTTTCTTTTTCTGTTAGTCCTAAAACTTTGTATGGGGTGTACTTCGCTTTTGCTGTTATTCTTGGGCCTTCGATGCCCGGTTGAACCTGATCTGGTTGTTTATTAAGTTTGAACTTGTTTTCCTCTTGTGCATGCTTTCCTTGGTCAGTTCTGCTTTATTCGATCTGTGTCTTTGTTTGATGCTAAACTTCTATCGGTGCCTCTGGTTGACCTTGCTGGCATGGAAAATTTGGAGATGTCTGACTGTAGGTGTTCTCCTAACACCTGGTCCTGGTTACACCAAATTAGTTCTTTAAATGTCACAAAATAGATCCTGGAAGATCCTTGATTGGAATGTGAGAGGCTTGAATAGTGAAAAGAAGTGGAATTCTCGAAGCAAGATAGCCGAAGGTAACAAAGTGAGATTGTTTGCCCGCAAGAAACAAAGAAGGAGGAGTTCACCGGTGCTTTTCGAGGAACTTTTGCTCTCAAGATTTTGACTCTTTCCACTATCTACCCTCTATTGGGGCTTCAGGTGGAATCATTGTGATTTGGAAATCTCTTTGCTTTCACCGGCACATTGTTATTCACCAACAGATTTGCAATTTCGTATGGTTTACTTCAAAGCTCTCAAATGATACCTGGGTCCTAACTTCAATTTATGCCCCTTGCACCCCAAAGTGGGGAAAAGGGAGTTCATTGATCGGTTCAAGGACATCACAATGCCCGATGATATGGACTGGATTATAGTGGGAGATTTCAATCTAATTAGAAGACCCGAAGACAGAACGAGAGATGGAGCAGATTTTAATGAAATGTTCATGTTCAATGAAGCAATTGACAAGCTAAATCTAATTGAGCTACCTTTGCATGGTAGAAAGTATACCTGGACTAATAAGCAGTTCCCTCCTCTTCTGGAAAGGATTGACTGGTTTTTCACATCAACTTCCTGGACAACTAAGTTCCCAAACACACAGGTGAAAGCTCTGGTAATGGAGACCTCAGACCATTGGCCTTGTGTAGTGGAGATAGAAGCAAATGTGCCCCATCCCCAAGTCTTCAGATTCGAAAACCATTGGCTGCATCTAGAGGACTTCATCATAGTGGCAGTAAATGGTTGGCATGCTCCTCAGCATATCAATGACTCAGCTAGAAAAGTAACTGCAAAGTTCAAGAACTTAAGAAAAGATCTAAAGGAGTGGAAGAAAACACGCCAAAGTTAGCCATTCCGGTGGACAAAATAAAGCTTGTACTCAACTTTTTTGAGGTAATTGAAATGTTCGAGATTTATCGTTGGAAGAATGGAACTTGAAAAACCCGATAGCTCGAGAAGTTGGTGAACCTCTTGAGGCAGCAAAAGTCATATTGGAAGCAAAGGAGCAAAATAAGGTGGGTAAAAGAGGGTGATGCTTTGGAACAAAGTTCTTTCACACTCATGCAACCATAAGACATAGGGGGAATAAAATCACCTATTTACAGGATGAGTGGGCAATTCCCATGGGGGACACTTGCAAAAAGCCGAGTTACTTTGGAAAGCTTTCAAAGAGAGGATGGGCTCAACCGAACACACTCAAATGTTATTTGATCTCGCAGCAACTCATACTTCCCGCCGCAGACTTAAACCCGCTTTGGAACTGCCTTTCACAAAAGATGAGATTGAAGGAGTAATAAAAGGACTACCAAACAATAAATCCCCGGGGCGATGGGTTCTCAAATGAGTTCCTAAAGGAATGTTGTCCACTCATTGCTACGAGACTTCTTGAATCTGTGTAAAGATTTCCATAGCGTCGGTGGCCCTAAGCAAAGCATAAATAGCTCCTACATCGTGCTAGTTCCAAAGAAACCAAGTCCCTTGACTATATCTGATTATAGGCCCATATCTTTGCTAAACTCTTCCATGAAGCCGACAAAACTTTTAGCCAACAAAGCTACGATCGAGATCTTGAAGCCGGTGCATCAAAACCGGTATGGATTCATAAAGACCAGGACAATTCAAGATTGTTTGGCATGGGCACTTGAATATATTTACAATTGTCGAAATCAAGGAAGCAATGATCATTTTAAAACTAGACTTTGAAAAGGCCTTTGATAAGGTTGAGCATAATGCAATAATAGCAATTTTGCAGGCAAAAGGTTTTGGAGAAAGGTGGATAAGGTGGATCAAAACCATACTAGGAACAGGATCTTCATCGGTCTTCTTGAATGGCACCGTGGGGAAAAGGTTTAACCGTAAAGAGGGGTAAGGCGGGTGACCCCTTGTCACCACCGTGTTTGTGCTTGGCTGATCTCGTGATCGCTACGATCGTAATCAACAAGCCCGAGAGAAAGAGGAATTCTAAGGAACCCAATCCCCTTGCACTACACTACGTACTTCCCAATCATACAATATGCCGACGATACTCGCTAGTCATGGAAGCATGCAGCACAAAACTTTTGACTCTGAAATCTCTTCTATACACTTTTGGTGAGTCAACTGGGCTAAAGGTCAATTACCAGAAGTCAATGATGGTCCCAATAAATGTAGACAATGAGAGAATGCAGCACCTTGCAAGGACTTTTAATTGTGAGATTGGGAGTTTACCTTTTACTTACCTTGGGCTTCCTCTAAGCCTTGTCAAGCCTAGAGCAATTGATTTCTCCCCCCTAGTCAATAAATGTGAAAGGAGACTAGCAAGCATCCTCCATGTTTCTAAACCAGGCTGGTAGACTAGAGGTAACAAACTCTGTCCTAACAAAGCAATGCCAACCTACTTTGCATGAGCACCTTTCTCTTACGTAACAATGTCATAGAGCAGATTGACAAATTCGAAAAATTATGTCTTTGGAGAGGGGCGTACATAAATGCAAATCGAGGCCGAAAGCTGCTTGGACTATGGTATGCACTGAAAAGGATCAAGGGGGATTGGGAGTTCTTGATATTAAGACTCAAAATGAAGCCTTACTTCTAAAGCACCTAGCCAAGTTCTTCAATAAGGAAAATATTCCATGGGTCCAATTAGTTTGGGAAAAATATTATAGTACTTGGAAGCCTTCCAGAAAATTCAAAAAAGGATCATTTTGGTGGAGAGACTTGGTAAAGTTACTTCAAAAGTTCAAAGGTCTAGCAAGGGTGAACCCGGGATCTGGTAAAACTTGCCTGTTATGGGAAGATCTGTGGAGTGATGAGCTGCTGAGTTCTAAATTCCCAGAGTTACTCTCCTTTGCAAAAAAGAAAGACATCACCTTGGCTAGAGCAAGGACCCTAATTCAGCCACAACAACAGTTTCATCTTCCTCTCTCACAGCAAGCCTATGATCAGTTGTTGATTTACCAACAATTGGTTAATAACCAAGTATTTGAAGATAGAAATGATCAATGGAGCTATATGTGGAACTCCTCAACTTTCTCAGTACACAGAACTTACAAGCATCTAAAGGGGCAGCGACAGGTACACAAGGCTTATAACTGGACCTGGAGTTCTTCTTGCCAGAGTAAACACAAAGTCTTCTTTTGGCTTGTGCTTAAAGATAGAATCAGCACAAGAGGGCTACTAAAAAGAAAAAGAATGGTCATACCTGATTACAACTGTGTTCTCTGCAGCAACCAAATCGAAGAATCTCTGCAACACCTACTCTTGACTTGCCCCTTTGCCACTCAATGCTGGGGACAAATTGGGATCCTCATTGACCCTAATCTGGAGCCATTCCAATGCCTTGAAAGCCTTAAAGCACAGCTGGGGGTGCCCTTCTTCATGGAAATCATTATCCTGTTAGCCTGGGCAATCTGGAAAGTAAGAAATGACTGCATTTTCAGACAAATTGCACCAAGTCTTCAGCTGGCAAGAGCTCATTTCAAAGAGGAAATGAACCTGCTCCTGCTTAGAGTGAAGAGAAGACACTCCCTCCAGTTAGAGCAATGGATAGCAAGTTCTCTGTAGCCTTCTTTAGAGCAGTTTTGCTGCTGCTGTTTTTTATCTCGTTCTTTGTTTCCTAATTCCCAGGCTCTGCCTTTGTTTTACCTTCCTCTGTATTTGTTTGTAACTTGTAAGCTTTGACCTCCTTAATAATAATTGCTGCAGGGGCGCAAGCCCCTCCAGAATCTTCAAAAAAAAAAAAAAAAAAAAAATCCGATACCGTATCCGTATCCGAATACTCAAATCGCATATTTGTGATGTCGATATCCAATCGTATCATATCCAGCATGGTTGCCATTATCCGTATTCGAATCCGAATCGGGACAAAAATATGAAAACAAATATGGTATGAGAAATATCTGTTCGTATCCGATTCCTTTTCACCACGACATGTATATGTATCGACCAAACAAGCTACTAGCACACAGCCACAGATGAGTGAGGCGGAGATAGAGGCCTAAGGAACCTGATCAACAGCTCGAGACCCCGATCGAGCAGTAGAAGAGCAGTCGGGCAGGACGCAGGACTCGATCAGTACTCAGGAGGACATACCATCAGTGTCATGAACTAATTGTCCAGCCTCGAATTCAAATGACAGGCGAGGGATGATGTCCACATCCCTGGACTGCAGAGCAGTCCGTGCCTCTGCGATAGCAGGCCGCTCGCTGGGGTCCAGGAGTGCACACCACAGCCCGACCTGTAGAACCCGCTCCATCTGAGCATGATCATCGCTAGCGGATTCAGCTTTTAGCTTCGGATCCGCTGCATCAAGGATTGTGCCCCGGCGGTGTGCGTCCTGTACATCAATGAGCAGTTGGGTGACCTTATTAGCTTGATGATGGTCTACAGCTGATGGCTGCTGCCCAGAAACGATCTCCAGTAAAACAATGCCAAAGCTGTATACATCACTTTTGCTGCTTCTTTCTCCGTTTTTGACAAACTCGGGGTCCAAGTATTCGGGTGTTCCAACGACAATACGTGTCATCTTTGGCCCAATGCCATGGTCAACCAACCTTGCTAATCCGAAGTCTGCTAACTTTATGGCACAATTTGAGTCAAGTAATATGTTAGGTGGCTTTATGTCGCCGTGCACCACGCATTTCGGGCATCCATTATGAAGATACTGTAGAGCATCCGCTAATTCGATTATGATCTTATACCTGCACACCAACAAAGCAAAAACGGTTAACCCAATACAATACAGTTGCAGTTCACGTCTTCATCAGGAGAAAACTTAAAGTTGGAGTTAATATTGTTCCTAGAATTGCAATATCTATCTATCTCTTATTATATTAACACAACAGAATCAAAAGGTCCCATGTTCACTTAAAGGACCTAGAAATGGCAAGAATAATAATAAGAAAAAAAGAGAGAAGAATAACCACTGTTGGTGATCTAGTGACCGAGATAAATTCAGTATTCGGAAAAAAGAGATAAATATACACCGTTGGATTTTAGGATGATCTAACAGAAAAGAATGAATAGTGTGTTGAAAAAAAAAAGAAACGAATGTGCTGCATTAGATTTTACGGTGATCTAATGTCTAAGAATAAATAGTATACCTGTCAAATACAAGACAAAAAAAAACACGAGATTAATTACAAAAATGAAATATGCACTTGGATTATATGATAATCTAGTGACTGTGAACAAATAGAGTATCCATGTCAAATACAAAGCCTAGAAATTACAACATTAATCAGAAACAGCAATGGAATATGCACCTTGACATCATGATGATCTAATGACCCAGGATAAAAAGAGCATGTCAAATACAAAAGGCCCAAAATTCATTAATTAAAGAAAAAGAAAAACAACCATTGTTGTGTTTTTTGATGATCTAATGGCGAGAATAAATAAAGTACCTATGTCAAATACAATTAATAAATAACACAATTTAATCCTTATCCAATAATCACAAAATAGAAATAGGGAAAAAGGAAGAGACAAGAAAAATGAGAACAGTTCTAAGTTAGAGAAGAGTTTTTTTGCAACCTAAGTTAGAATTGGAGTTACAGAGTTCAAGACAATAGTTGGAATAAAGACACTCACTACGGGAATCGCGCAATTTGCCGACAGCCCAGCTGTTTCCCGACAGCCAGGATCTGGGCTGTCGGCGAACAGGTTCTTTCCCGACAGGCAAAGTCCCCTGTCGGGAAAGAAATCTTCGCCGAAAGCACCAGATCCATGGCCTGTTGGCGAAGACAGGCTGTCGGCGAAGAATCTCTATGTGTATGCTGTCGGCGAAAGAGGATAGTTTGCCGACAGTGTACATATGCTGTCGGCAAAGGATGCTCTTTGCCGACAACATCTGTATGCTGTCGGCAAAGAGTATTCATTTTTTTGAATTTTGACTTCAAAATTTTTTTGTTGCCTTGATACATTGTTTACAAGCACATGTTTGAATTTGGGCCCTTTTGGCAACATTTAGCTATATTTCGTTAATTTTTTTGTTCACTTGAATTTTCCGGCATAATCCAAATTTGAACTGCAGGTGCATGAAATAATGAAACTTTGGCCTTCGAAACATGATATTCATGGTGGGGAGTGTGTTTTAAGACCGTGTCCCAAAGCTCACCCAAAAGTTCCAAGTCATTGTCCACGTAACAAGACGGTCTAGGAGTGGTAAAAGTGTTTTTTAATTATATAAAATCCAAACGAAGTCGAAAAATCATGAAACTTGACGTGGTGTCGTGTTATGACATGTGGAGGCTATGAAAAAAATTTGAAAAAGTTTGGAGCAAGTTGTGGCGTCGGATGCTCAAAACCCACATGTGGAGATGTTTGGGTTTTGAGCATCCGACGCCGCAACTTGCTCCATACTTTTTCAAATTTTTTCATAGCCTCCACAAGCGATAACACGACACCCCATCAAGTTTAGTGATTTTTCGACTTCGTTTGGATTTTATATAATTAAAAAACATTTTTACCACTCCTGGACCGTCGTGTTACGTGGACAAGGACTTCGAAATTTTGGGTGAGATTTGGGACACGGCCTTAAAACACACTCCCCAACATGAATATCATTTTTCGAAGGCCAAAGTTTCATTATTTCATGCACCTGCAGTTCAAATTTGAATAATGCGGGAAAATTCAAGTGAAGGAAAAAATTAACGAAATATAGCTAAATAACTCAAAACATCCCCAAGTTTTGAATTTGAGATTTAATTATAGTAGGAAGGACCTAGAATAAAATTGGATAGAAAAAACAAAAAATGCAAACTTTCTTTGCCGACTGCACTTGGATGCAGTCGGCAAAGCATCTTCGCCGACGGGTTCCACGTCAAGTCGTCGGCGAAGAGTTTTTTTAAAAAAAAGAAAATTTCTTTGCCGACAACGGATCCGGGCTGTCGGCAAAGAAGCCCAAACTTAAAAAAAAAGGCCCGGCCCATCCTAACCCTAACTTGTCCCCATCCCCATTCCCCATCTCCCCATCCCGCGCGACCCGACCTCGCCCCCGCCGCCGCCGCGCGCCCCCCCCGCCCTCCCCCGCCCGCCGCCGCCCTCCCCCGCCGCCCCCACCGCTACTCCCCGCGCCGCCGCCCGCCGCCACTCCCCCACCGCTACCGCCCCCATTCGTGAAGGGGAGAAGGAGGAGGAGATGAAGAGGAGAAGGGGAGGAGCCGGCCAGCCGCCACCTCGGCCGCCGCCGAGGGCCGGCGCCACCTCGGCCGCCGCCGCCAGAGGGCCGTCGCCGCCGGTTGTCCCATGCAGAGAGGAGAAGAGAAAGGAGAAGGGAGGAGGAGAGGAAGAAGAAGAAGGGAGAAAGAGGAGGAAGAAGAAAAAGGGAGGAATAAGAAGAAGAAAAAGAAGAAGGGAGGAGGAGGAAGAGAAGGCAGCAGGAAAGAAGGAAGAAGAAGAAGGAAGAAAGAGGAGGAAGAAGAAGGAGAAGGGAGGAAGAAGAAGAAGGAGAAGAGAGGAGGAGAAGGAGAAGGGAGGAAGAAGAAGAAGGAGAAGAGAAGAGGAGAAGGAGAAGGCCGTTCTTTGCCATTCGTCCACGCCGTCCGTCGACGTTCGTCCCCACTAATGAGCATGGAAGTAGACAACGACATCGATGAGGACGAGGGTGATGACGTGTTGGATGCTAAGGACTTACAACTCCTTAAGCAATGGCAGAGGAAGCGCAAAGGAGTCGTTCTAGATGATGACGATGACGATGGCAATGGAGATGATGAGGACGATCGAGAGCTCAACAATATTGATAGTGATGACGAGGAAAGTGGTGACGACGTCTCACCGGTCGTATTGCCATACGCGGAGATTATGTCGCCTCCACGTAACACAACTACTTGTCATTTACAATTATGTTTCTTTATTTGTAACTACCTGTCATTTACAATTATTATTATCATCTTGCAATTTATGCTAATTGTTTTAATCTTTGTCATTGCAGGCACTCGAGGCAATGCCAGGCGGCAGGAAGAGGCTGCCTCCACGGAACTGCCGCTCACTCTTCGGCGGTCGCGGCGTGGAGGAGCCAGACGTGGAGGAGCCGGCCGGTAGGGAGGAGGAGTCGGCCGGTACGGAGGAGACGGCCCGCAGCGGGCGAGTTCGAGACGACGACCGGGGACGGTGGCAGCGGCGGCAGCGGCGACGATGACGACGATGACGGGGGCCACGGCGATGGGGGCCACGACGACGGGGGGCCTTCCTCAGGTTTGAGGAAGCCCTTCGAGCACGGGCCCTCGACGCTCCCCAGCCGAAAGCCGCTCCCCCACCATCGCAAGGTGATTTCACTCGTCGGTGACAGGTAAGTAAACTACTTTGTTCATATTGTTCATTTGGCATGTTGAAAACCGAACTACAGACTAACAATTGTTGTTAATGACTCGTGCAGGAGCTGGGTGTTTCCGGGCGATGTTGGAAACGGGGCTAAACGGGACTCACGCCATGTCAATGGCATCCTCTCCCTGCTGATTAGGGAGTACTACCCGGGCATGGTCACCATCAACGGCGTTCGACAGCCGCCCATGGTCTGGGACCACTTCCACCAGCACACCGTCCCCGTCCCCGTGCCCGAAGGCGGCGATCGTGCTTGTTCACCTGCACGCGAGCCACTTGCGGCGAAGATCAAGAGGGAGTTTTGGGTGAGTGTCTTCATCACAACGCATTTCTCAATACTACACATTCATTGGACGTTCTTGAAACAATGAAATGATACATGATGTCTGCGTGCAGGGGTACTTCAAGTGCGCGGATGGGAAACAGGCCAAGGCGGAGATCGTGCTGGACAACGCCTGCCACTCATGTCTCAAGGACTTGTACCACGAGGCACGCATCCAGTGCGTCATCAACCACTACCGCAATGTGCTTGGCGAGGTGATCAAGAAGCCCCGAGTCAGGCAGGAGATCATCCTCCAGAGAGAGACCGACCTCACCGAGGAGGAGTACTTGCAGGTAATTAAGCAGGAAACATTCATTCTTATTTCTTTCGTAAAACATCAATTCATCTTCTAACATGTCAAATACTTGATGTTTCTTAGTGGATACCAGGGTGGTGCGACAAGGACCCGCAATGCTGGGAGGAGATTGTGCGCTACTGGAGATCGGACAAGGCGTACGAGGTGAAAAACGAGCGTCAGGAGCGCCGGCTCAAGAATGCGGGGGTAGCACACCACCAAGGGAACCGGTCCCTCCCGCAGTTCAAGGACGCATGGGTATGCTCCTGTTGATCTATTTACTGTAGCGCTCAATCTATTTACCTGTAACCATGTTTGTGTTTTCATCGCAGAGGGAGTCCCATGGTGGGGAGGAGATCAACGAGGTGGTGGGGTACTCCCTTTCTCACAAGGGCAAAGCGTCGGACCCGGACAACAGGTTTGACCCGGAGGACGGGCCGGACGCGTACACCAACACGAACGTCTACCCCAAGCTCGTCGAGTACAGCGCCGCGTTTTGCCAGCAACATGGGGACAACAAGGACCCCGCCAAGGAGCCCCTGGACCCGGAGCTCTTGATGAGGTTGGGAGGAGGGAAGCAGCACGGCTCCTACTGGATAGCCAACAGCGCCATCGACCCAACCACTACTCCCACGTTGAGGAAGATTCGAAAAGCCAGCTCTAGTAGCTCCTCCGGCATCCCCACAGCGCCCCGACGGCCGAGCGCCGCCCAGATGTACACGCAGATGGAGGTAAGTGCAGTTCCGTTCGTCGTTCACTTGTTTCACACACGATCCACCTTGGCTTCACATACCATCAACCATGTGCGGGTGTAATATTGCAGGCTAGGTTCGAAGAGCTGCAGGCCCACCAGGAGGCCCAGGACACGGCCCACCAGTAGCAGCTGGCGGCGGTGGAGGCGGCCCACCAACAGCACCTGGCGGCACTGACGCAGCACCACCAGCGTCAGATGGTGGACCTGGCCGGCTTCCTCTGGTCCCAGAACCCGGGCACGCAGGAGTTTCCTCCCTCGCTCTTTGCTCCACCACCAGTCCCAGTGCCTGCTCCTGTTCACGGTCCGATGAGTATATATATTGACTTTTGCTTTAGCTTGTGCGGCCATCCTGCAGGTACTAATTACCTCACTTGTCCTTTGTGCAGGCTCCGTTGGCGGGTTCGAACCCGACTCCAGGTGCCAGCCCTCCACTGGGTGCCATCCCTCCACAGCACGTCTGGCCAGGGTACCCGACCTACCCCACGCAGCCGTACACGTGGGCTCCTCCTCCACAGTCGTAGGGCCACTCCTCGTGGCCGGGGGCGCAGACGCAGCAGGGGCCTCGCCCAGGATTATGGCACTACGAGGCGGCGCTGTCAGGGTGGACTCAGCCATAGGCACAGCCAGGGTGGTCTCCGTGGGAGCAAGGTGGGGGCGATGGGACCCCTGGGGATGGCGCCACGAGCTAGGTATCTTTGCCTCCCTCTTCTGGACTAGTAGCGATGCATGTTGGACTTGTTCGACATGTATGCTGGACATCCTAGTGTATGTTGGACATGTATGCACTTGTTTCGTGACGTTATGTGTATTTTGGACATGTATCGATGGATTTGATGATGTTGATGTGTGGATTCATGTTGAGATCGAATCCGATGATGAAATGCGGTTTATATGCTATATTGTTGTTATAAATGTGGTTCTGTGGTATATATATATGCTATAAATGTGGTTTAAATGCAAGAAAACAGCAAAAAGAAAAAAAAAAAATACATTTCCCGCTTTGCCGACGCATTGGTCATAGTCAGTCGGCAAAGCCGGGATTCCATCCCAGCCAGAATTAGCCGCCTTGCCGACAAGCATTTCTTTGCCGACGGCTTTGGCGAAGGCTTTGCCGACAGCCGGCGAAAGCTGTCGGCAAAGACCTGACAGGCCGGCTGTTTGCCGACCGGAATCGGCCGCTGTCGGCGAAGCCTTCGCCGACAGCCACCACAGTGCTGTCGGCGAAGCGAACGGCAGCCGAGTTGACGGCGTTGTTCCTTCGCCGACAGAACACGTGGCTGTCGGCGAATGGACGCCGACAGCGGCCGTATTCCTGTCGGCGAAGATGCCTTTGCCGACAGGATTTTCGCCGACAACAGTTCGCCGACAGGAACGGAGAAATCCTGTCGGCAAAGCGTTTGCCGACAGGATAAAGGGCTTCGAATCGCGCGTTCCCAGTAGTGACTCAAGATAAAACAATTATAATCAAATAAAATAAACTATTTGTAAAAGATATTTGAATAAAAAATCTAAGTATTACGAGACTCATGCAATTCGCGCGGGTCCACCTGCTATAGCTATACATTATTTTCTGTGTGTGGGGAGGGAGGGAGTAGTATTACATACGTTAGAGCAACTCCAACAGTTTGACAAAAGCACTTGGCATCCTAATATTTTTGCCAAAATCACAAAAAACATCCTCCAACAGGTTGGCAAAAGGACTTGGCAAATTGGGTAACTTGGCAAAAGAGGTCCTTCTACGCGCATATTTGCGCCGGTCTCGTCCGCTTGGCATCGCGATTTTGGGCGACACCGCTGCTTCTCCTGCACGCGCGAAACGCTCCCGCCTTTCCTTGCGTGTGCAGCCGACGCCCTTGCGTTCGCGAGTTGGAGGAGACCGGCCGCCGACGTCCTTCTTCGTCACGAGTTGGAGGAGACGGTCGGATTGCCGGCGGCTCTTCTTGTCGCGAGGAGGACCGATGTCGCGAGCAGATACTTCTTCCCTCGATCCCGTTTCATCGATCCCGATCAATCACCGTAGATCCATCTGTAGGTGCGCATGCTAGATCGATCTCTACTTGCAACCGGGCCTTTCTTGATCTATGTGCACGCTAGGTATATCCGTAGATTGACCTTTCTTGATATTTTTAGGGGATGGATTTGTGTACAGATTGATATATGCTAGATCGATCTATGTACATTAGTTAACTGATTCAGTTTTAGTGTTAAAGTTGAGGCTGCTTCGCTTGTAATCCATCCGCTTTTTTGCTTCTGCAGCAATAGAGCAACTATGATGCATTGCTTGGATGCATATGCTTCTGCAGCCATGAACTTGCTTGTGCAAATGTCCTGCAGCAAACCATTGCTGTACGGTTCACTTTGAGCCATCAGGCATGGCCATATTATTTTCTCGAGAGGCATGGAGATCGCATTGTCGATCATCAATTGGCATGACTTGCAGCTGCTGCCTTGTTCTAAACTTGTGGCAAAATGAATTATCCTGCTGCATGTGTTTCAAGTACTAAAAATCGATGTGCATTGCATGGTCGTGTAGCTGATGGAGACATGGAAGATTGCATCATCATTTGGCGTCAGGTTTGCTATGCTGTGCAGAAAAGAGTGCCTGCTCGGCAAGTTCAGGTGCATATCCTGTAGCATAGATGTGATTAAATTGTCCCTGCACTTAGATTCAACAGCTGCTGATCCTTCACGCGTGAGGAAAAGTAATCGCCCCAGCACCTGCCCCACAAATAATTAAGATATGCGAGCCACTAATTTTTAATTTGCCAAGCCAAAATAAAGAAACTGTTGGAGAAGACCTCGTGAACCATGGTAACGAGGTGTTGCCCTCGTGCAAACGTTCGTGAAGGTTGCCTCCTGGTACAAGCTGGTAAACAAGCATCAGATTATTTTCATCCTTGCACCAGCCTAGTAACTCAACCAGATAGCGGTGTCTGACTTGGGAAATAGCCGTTATCTCATAATCGAACGACCTCTTCCGGAGATCATCCTTCAGTTCGAACCTTTTGATGGCCACCGATCGGGTGGGAGTCGTAAGCTCGCCCCTGTAAACAGTAGCGAAGCCTCCTTTGCCCAGCTGTCGCTCTTGTGCAAAATTTCTTGTTGCCTCGACCAGCTCATCATAACTGAATCGTCTGGGGATGTGAAGGTGAACCTCATCTGTTTTCTTCTCATCATGAGGCTTCCGCCACTTAAAATATACTAGAACTAGAAGAGCAGCGGCTACCAAAAGTAAACCTCCAACAGTTATTCCACCAACAATTTCCCACAGATGGTTATTAGAAGAAAATCCAGCATGATGAGATGGCGCTGGTGGTGATGGTGGGAGAGGGATATCTAGAGTGGAGTTAAATGACCAGGAGAGTACCCGGTGTTGCTCGTCGTTTGCACCAGTAGCCCCCGAGAAGCCGATGGCCACCACGCTGGGCAAGACTTGCCTCAGGTCGGCAACAATTTCCACGCGGTAGCCCGTGCCGCCAATCTGGAGATCAGCAGCAAGAAGCCGAGTGCTGTTGTCGTAGCTGACCCTGCAGGTCATCACGAACCCGGACGTCAGCTTGTTGCCGAGCGTGGTGATGTTGGTGTAGTTCGCGGAGATGAGGGAGTTGATGTCGATGCCCATGTGGTTGCCGCTGGTTTCGTACTGCTTGTTGAGGTACGTGTCGAATTCGACCGCCACGACCCGGTCATCGCCGGTCGCGTTCGTGCCCGGGAGCTGGCTCAGGCTGAAAAGCCCGAGGTTGCCGCCGGCACTCAACTTAGGGATGCTCGACGGGAAGTGCGCAAGGAAGAAGGCCATTCCGTCGCCGCTGGTGGAATTCCTTGTCTTGTCGAGCTCGATTTGGAAGCAGAAGATGGTAGTGAAACTGGCAAGCTCGCCGGTGGCCTCGTCCCAGATGGCCACAGGCTGCACGTATGACGCCCGGCCGACGCTCTCGTTCAAGCCGATGATGCTCCTGTCGTTCCTCGTTAGCTCGATCACCCGGGAGTTGTTGTTGTGCGCTTGGCCCTGGAGACTTATGTTTGCGGTGTCGAAGACGCCTGGCTGTGAGAAGTCGAAATCGAAGGAAAGGGAGGCACAGAGCAAGTGGAGGGAAGACAGCAGCAAGTAGCAGAGGCAAAACCCAAAGGGTGCATGGTGGTGACTCACTACGACTAGCATATTGCTGCCGCTTCTCGTATCACTGCGACTGCTCATATGATGTCTAATTTAAAGACCATAGATTATTATTTATGCTACCGTAGTATGCCCGTTCCTCCATAATTTATCCGATCATTGACTCTTGAGTCCAAACCAGCAGCCGGCCAGGGATCAGATGACAATAAAAAGAAGATGTTACGCGCTATGTAATGTAACTTGACCAATATGAAGCTACACGCTATTAAATTTTAGCTTTCCCATCGCGGAACCAGAGATAATAGAAAATTACTTCGACTATGGACTAAAAAGACCTGTATGAAAGATAGGAACCCTGAGCTTGTTAGAAGTGAAACACATGGCGCCATATTCGGGAATGTTGAATGGGCGCCATCAACCATTGTTGACCATGACTAGACATGATAATAACTATTTATATAGACTGGAAGATGGGTCGGCCCAAGAGAGCGGTGCCCTAGGGGGAGCGCCCCTAGCGGACGCCCCCCACCCCACGCCGCCGGCGGCCCCCGTCGCACCCGCCAGCTCTCTCCGGCCATCTCCCTCTCCTCCCCACCCTTCCCACCTTTCTGCAGCCGTGGCAGGGGCCCCCGTCGCGCCGCCACCGCCATCACGGTCGCGGGGCAGGGCCGCGACCGCGCCCACCGCTGGCTCGCCCGCCGGCTCGGCCGGCGCCGGCTCCGGCCACCCCGTGACCGTGGCGGGGCCTGGGACGCCGCCACCGCCCCAGACGGCCAGTGGGCCGCCGCTGGCCACCGGGTCGCCGCCGCCGGCCGCCGAGGAGGAGGATGCTGCCGCTTCCACCGCCGACGGTGCACCACCCCCGCCGCAGGATGGTGCTGCGGCGACCTTGGCAGGGGCCGGTCTGGAGGGGGGGTCCCCTCGGCCGGCCCAGCTGCCGCAGGAAGCCAGCCGCAGCGCGCGCTGCAGGTGTTCGATGGAATGCCCCAACCCACCCCCGCCGCCGCCGCCAGCCAGCCGCCGGCCACTCTGGCTCCGGCTGCCACCCCAGTTTCCTCGTCTAGCCGAGGCAAGGCCCTCTCCCCAGACGCTCGACCCTTCTTCCCCTCCCATCCACCTCCATCAACGGGCCGCTCCAAGTGCGAGTGGTGGGCGGACGGCGAGCTAACCGACGCTCCGACGACGACGACGATGAGCTTGCCCGGCCGCACGGCTTTCCCACCCGCCGCCGCCCCCACCGTCGAGGGACTGTCGCACCGCTCCCAGGGCCGAGACCCCTGCCGCGAGCGATGTGCGCCAGGTGTTCTACGGAATGCCGCTGCCATCCGATGGCGGCTCGGCACCCGTGGCGGCGCTCCACACCGGGCACGGTGTGCCGGCGGTTGCCTTTTCCAACACGCCCCCAGCCCGAGGCCTTGAGGACGGGGAGTCCTCGGCCAAGGCCGGGGCTGCGGCGTCCGATGGCCATGCTCACGGCACGACGTCAGCCGGCATGGGCGCGCCGCGACGACGGCGTAGGCAGCGCCGCCGCGTGCGCCGGGAGGCCGCCGGTACCTCGACACCTGCCGCAACCAGGACCACCGCGCGGCGACACCTCGGGCCATCTCCAGAGCCGAGGGCTCCGGCCCGACGGCGGCTCGGCCCGGTGGCCAACTCCCGCGTGCCGGCTCATCAGAGGCTTGGCCTGGATCCAGAGCCACGGATCCCGGTGTCGAGACGGCTCGGCTCCAACCGCCGGGCTTCCCCTCCAGACCGTGACAGCTGGCGTGAGGTGCTACCCCGCTGAAAGCTCCGGTTTGGTTTTGGTAATTAATGACACTCAAACGTTGCTAATGCTTTGCTCTAAGTGTGGTTAGACACATAGCAACGTGACGGTGATGATGGAGCACGGTGATCACGGTGATGAACATGGTGGACATGTGAAGTGATCAAGCTCCGGTGATGGATGGAAAGGCCCATGGAGATCAAGGCGAAGGTATACTTGATAGGGATTTCCGGTTTAGTGGTCGAGACACTTAGAGAGTGTGATCACATTTAGGATCGATAACCAACTATCAAGAGGGGTTTCCTCGGTTCATTCGCGGTCCTAAGTGCCTCTAGTTGTGACTTTGCATGATGCATGAGAGGCTAACTAGAGAGCTAACCCTTGCGCGATATTTCATGAGTGAAATACTAACTCCAAGGCTTGAGTTTGGATCAACACTTGGTGGAGTTAGTGCACGAGGCAAGGGAATTGATATGGATCAATTTGGAGCAAGTTTGGCGCATGGAATGACGATCACAAGGCGCCGGACGCTGGTGGCATGGGCGCCGGACTCGGCGGAGACGCGTCCGACGCGTTGTGGGCGGTCGTGGGCGTGCTGGTCGCGGTTCTGCGAGCGGCGGACGCGGCTGTGGCGCGTCCGGCGGGCCCCTGGACGCGCACCAGAAACTTTCTGGGATTGGCTCGTTCGTGTGGCTCGGCCGTCGGACGCTGGCCAGATGCGGGCGCCGGACTCAGGCGGGTTACTGTGCAGCGTCCGGCGCTTGGTGATGTGGCCCGTTCAAAGCTCAACGGTCGGCTCGGCGCGGCGCGGCAGAGAGCGGCGAACGCGTCCGCCGGCAGAGCGCCGGACGCGTCCGGCGCATGTTGGAGCACCAGCCGAGGACCAACGGTCATATTTTCGAGTGGGCTCTATAAATAGACCATTGGCCGGCTTGGGTATGCTCGCTTCGCCATTTCTATACACTTGAGCATACTTTGAGCAGGAGAGACACTCCCCCACTCATCTCTTTGATTCCTTTGCTAATCTTGAGAGAGATTTGAGTGAGAGCAAGTGATTTGCATTGAGAGTTGCATCTAGAGGCACTTGTTCATCGAGTGAGCTGCGGATTCTTGTTACTCTTCGGTGATTCCCATCACCGTAGACGGTTTGGAGCAGCGGGTGGTGGTTGAGCTCGACTTGGTGATTGTTCGAGGCCACACCGGGTTCTTGTGAGGGGATTTTGATCCTTTCCCGCGGGATTTCGCGAAAGGATACTCTAGTGGATTGCTCATGGCTTGTGGATCCTTGTCTTGTGTGGAGATTGCGGCTCCCCATTGGGGTCTTTGGCACCGAGCCAATTGAGCGGGCAACTCACCAAGCAAGTGCATCGCCACAACGAGGACTAGCTTGCCGGGAAGCAAGTGAACCTCGGTAAAAATCATTGTGTTGATTTGTATTTGCCGAGGCTTCGACCTCCATTGTGATTGTGCTTGAGCATCTCTAGGTGATTGGCTTCTACACCGGTGATTGGCTATCTTCTACTCTTCGCGGCGGTATAACCCTCCATCCTCTCTTTACTTACCGCATAGTAGAATTGCTTGTTGTGGTCGGTCGGGAACCACTCATTGTGTAGCTTAAATCCCGTGGGTAGAATTGCTTGGTTGGTTTCGGTGAACCGACATTGTGTAGCTTGATCACCGTTGTTGTGTGTGCAATTGAATTGAGTAGCCTAGCTTGGTAGGACGGCTTGCTTAGAGTAGTGGAAGCATTTGCTTTGCACATTTGCCGCCTTGCTATCTAATTGGGTTGTCTAGTATTCTTGCTAGAAATTTTATTAGGCTATTCACCCCCCTCTAGCCATTGTGACCTTTCACGTGGTATCGGAGCCGGGCACCGTTTGTTTGAGTTGGATTAACATCCTACGGTGAAGCAATGGCATTGGTTATGCATATCAACAACACCAAGAAGGCACCATCATTTCGAGATGATGACTATGCCAAATGGAAGCTCAAGATGAAGAGTCATCTCAAGTCAATCAACCTTGAGGTGTGGAAAGTGGTGGAAACAAAGTTTGAGCTTGTTGAGGGTGCGGTGCCAACACCGGCCGAAGAGAAGAAGCAACAAGCAAATGACATTGCCGTGAGTGCTTTCCATGAGGCACTTGATGATAAAGCTTTTGAGCTCATCAAGAACCTTGAGGTGGCTCATGACATTTGGAAGAAGCTAGAAGAAGCTTATGAGGGCACCGAAAGTGTCAAGACCGCAAGAGCCTACATGTTGCAAGAGAAGTTTGCAAGCTTCTCAATGAAGGAGGATGAGAGTGTGCCGGAGATGTTCCATAGGCTCCAAGTCATTGTCAATGAGCTCAAGGGACTTGGGGAAGAAATCAAGGACTCTCAATTCTCCACCAAGTTCATGAGGTGTCTTCCCAAGAGATTTGACATGTTGAAGACCGTCATGGTTAAGGCAACCATGAAGGAGAAGCCAACTCCCAACCAAGTTCTTCAAGAGATCATGGCCGATGATGAGTTTGGAGAAGATCATGAGAAGGAAGAGTTGGTGAAAAACAAGAAGAAGGAAAATGAGAAGAAGGATGATGACAAGAAGAGTGTGGCATTCAAGGCCGCATCATCCAAGAGCAAGGGCAAGAAGAAGAAAGAAGAATCATCAAGTGAATATGAGCCATGCTCTTGCTCAAGTGGGCAAGAAGAAGAAGTGAGTGAGCAAATGGCACTCCTTGTGAAGAGAATGGGGAAGCTCATGAAGAAGGGGTACCGGTCCAAGGGCAAGAGAAGCTCATCCAAGCCTAGTGACCGTCCCATGAAGTGCTTCCGGTGCAATAGCAAGGATCATCTCATTGCCAAATGCCCATATGCAAGTGATGATGAGGATGCCATGAAGAAGGAGAGGAAGAAGCAAGAGAAGAAGAAGGAGGAGAAAGACTCCTCCCACAAGAAGAAGAAGGGTGAATCTCATGTGGCTACTTGGGAGAGTGATTCATCTTCCTCAAGTGATGATGAAGATGACTCCAATAAGAAGAAGAAGAAGGGGCACGCAAGCATTGCTATTTAAGAGAAGCTTTCTCTATTTGGTGCTCCATCGACTTGCTTCATGGCCAAGGCCACTAAGGTAAAACCTCCACCCGATAGTGATGATGAGAGTGATGATGATGATGAGATTACAAAAGAAGAACTATGGGTCATGCTTGAGGATTGCAAAGGTGCTTTCAATGACTCTAGGAAAGAATGTAGGGGCTTGTGCAAGGATAAACAAAACCTTGAGCAAGAACTTATGGAGTTGAGGGCCTCTTATGAGAGTCTAAAGGTAGACCATAAGAAGCTAGAGATTGCTCACTCCAAGCTTGAAAAAGCTCATTCTTCTCTAGTTGAGAAGCAAGAGAAAGAGCAATCACAAGTTGTGATCATAGAAAAGAAAAATGTGTCCACATCATGTGATTCACTTGATGATTCAATTGTTGTTGCATCTCTTGGCTCTTCATGCTCTCATGCCTCTACTTCATCTAGTAGTGATGGTCACTCACGTGATTCTACACTAGTAGTGGAGAATGAGTCTCTTAAGGAGAAGGTCAAGGAGCTCAATCACACCTTGGCTAAGGCTTATGGTGGTGAGGACCGCTTGCTTATGTGCTTGGGTAGCCAAAGAGCTTCTCTCTACAAAGAGGGATTGGGCTATAACCCCAAGAAAGGCAAGGCCGTTTTTGCTCCTCACAAGACTAGTTTTGTGAAGAACAATGGTAGCTATTGCAAGAGTTTCAAGCAAGTTGGTCATCTAGAGTATGCATGCAAGAACAAGAACACTAGTGCTTCCTCTTACAAGTTGAATGCTTCTTACATACTTGTTAAGAGTGAGTGTGGTGTGAGTGCTAGATTCATTGGTACACCAAGGATGAGCTCAAAGAAGAAAGCTATTTGGGTGCCAAAGACTCTAGTGACTAACCTTCAAGGACCCAAGCAAAAGTGGGTACCTAAGGCTTGATGTCTTTTTGTAGGTCAATTACAAAGCCGGAGGGAGGCATTGGGTGCTTGATAGTGGTGCATCAAATCATATGACCGGTGAAGATAGTATGTTCAAGTCACTTGACAAGAATGACAATGGTGGATTCAACTCCATCACATTTGGTGACAATAGCAAGGGTGATGTCATGGGGCTTGGAAAGGTTGCAATTTCAAATGACAAGGATCTCTCCAATGTGTTGCTAGTTGATACTTTGAACTTCAATCTTTTGTCGGTGGCACAATTGTGTGATCTTGGCTACAAGTGCATATTTGATGACAAGCATGTTGAGGTAGTAAGCAAGGATGAAGCAAATATCATCTTCAAGGGGTTTAGGCATGGAAGCTTGTACTTGGTTGATTTCAATGCTAGTGAAGCTCAACTTTCATCATGTTTGATTGGCATGTCAAGCAAGAGATGGCTATGGCATAGGCGCCTTGGACATGTTGGAATGAAGCAATTGAACAAGTTGGTGAAGCATGATCTAGTGAGAGGCTTGAATGATGTCACATTTGAGAAGGATAGACCTTGTAGTGCATGTCAAGCCGGCAAGCAACATGAGAACTCACATCCCAAGAAGAATGAGATGTCAACTTCAAGATCATTTGAGTTGTTGCACATGGACTTGTTTGGCCCAACTCACTACACATCAATTGGGGGCAACAAGTATGGATTTGTGATTGTGGATGACTACACAAGATACACTTGGGTGTTCTTCCTCTATGACAAGAGTGAAGTCTATGATCTATTCAAGTCATTTGTCAAGAGGGTGCAAAATGAGTTTGACACTACCATCAAGAAGATAAGAAGTGACAATGGGAGTGAATTCAAGAACACAAGAGTTGAAGAGTTGTGTGATGAGCTTGGAATTGTGCATCAATTCTCACCAAGCTACACTCCCCAATCCAATGGTGTAGTTGAGAGGAAAAATAGGACCTTGATTGAGATGGCAAGAACCATGCTACTTGAGTACAATGTGACTGAGAAGTTTTGGAGTGATGCCATCAACACGGCTTGCTACTATAGAAACCACCTCTATTGCCATGGGAAGTTAGAGAAGACTCCATATGAAATCTTGAATGGAAGGAATCCCAATATTTCTTACTTCCGGGTCTTTGGTTGCAAGTGCTACATTCTCAAGAAGGGGCAAAGACTTGGCAAGTTTGACAAGAGGTGTGATGAGGGATTTCTTCTTGGCTACTCTACTTCTAGCAAGGCCTATAGAGTGTGGAACTTGGCTAGTGGGCTAATGGAAGAGGTTCATGATGTTGAATTTGATGAAACCCAAGGCTCTCAAGTTGGAGATCAAAATCAAGAAGATGTGGGTGGAGATCAATTGAGTAATGCAATGAGACACATGGACATTGGTGACATTAGGCCAAGGCAAGTGGATGATGGTGATGAAGTGCAAGTGCCAACTCAAGTGGTGATAGAAGATTCCAATGAGGCAAGCACAAGTGGTACTCAAGATCAAGATCAAGGTCAAGCAAGCAATGCAAATGAGCTAGTTCTTCAACCTTCAAGCATTGCAAGAGATCATCCTCTAGATCATATCATTGGTGACATTCAAAGAGGTGTGCAAACAAGATCAAGATTGGCTAGCATATGTGAGCATTACTCCTTTGTATCATTCATTGAGCCAACCAAGATTGATGAGGCATTGAAGGATCCGGATTGGATAAATGCCATGCATGAGGAATTGAACAACTTCACTAGGAATGAGGTTTGGGAGCTTGTTGAGAGGCCAAAGAAGCACAATGTGATTGGAACCAAGTGGGTCTTCAAGAACAAGCAAGATCAAGATGGCTTGGTAGTGAGGAACAAAGCAAGACTAGTGGCACAAGGGTACACACAAGTTGAGGGTCTTGACTTTGGAGAAACATATGCACCGGTGGCAAGATTGGAGGCAATTAGAATCTTATTAGCCTATGCTTGTGCTCACAACATCAAGCTCTATCAAATGGATGTGAAGAGTGCATTTCTCAATGGCTTCATCAATGAGGAAGTGTATGTTGCACAACCTTCCGGTTTTGAAGATGACAAGAAGCCCAACCATGTCTACAAGCTCAAGAAGGCTTTGTATGGATTGAAGCAAGCTCCAAGGGCATGGTATGAAAGATTGAGAGACTTTCTCATATCCAAAGGCTTCAAGATGGGAAAAGTTGACACCACTCTCTTCACCAAGAAGATAGAAGATGACTTGTTTGTGTTGCAAATCTATGTGGATGATATCATCTTTGGGTCAACAAATCAATTCTTTTGTGAAGAGTTTGCAAAGATGATGGCTAGTGAGTTTGAGATGTCCATGCTTGGAGAGTTGAGCTACTTCCTTGGTCTTCAAATCAAGCAAATGAAGAATGGCACCTTTGTGAGTCAAGGCAAGTACATCAAGGACATGATCAAGAAGTTTGGGTTGCAAGATGCTAAGGCTATTAGCACACCTATGGGAACCAATGGTGGCTTGGACATTGATGATAGTGGCAAGATGATTGAGCAAAAGCTATATAGATCAATGATTGGAAGCTTGCTATTTGTGACCGCTTCAAGGCCGGATGTCATGTTTAGTGTATGCATGTGTGCAAGATTTCAAGCTTCTCCAAGAGAGAGTCACTTGACGGCAACCAAGAGGGTGTTGAGATACTTGAAGGGTACCCAAGATGTTGGTCTATGGTATCCCAAGGGGTCAAGCTTTGAGTTGATTGGATACTCCGACTCCGACTATGCCGGTTGCAAGATTGATAGGAAGAGCACAAGTGGAACATGCCAAGTGCTAGGAAGATCTCTAGTATCATGGTCTTCAAAGAAGCAAAATAGTGTGGCACTTTCCACCGCCAAAGCCGAATATATTAGTGCGGGGAATTGTTGTGCACAATTGCTATGGATGAAAGCCACCTTGAAGGACTATGGGATCAAGTTCAAGCATGTGCCTTTGTTTTGTGACAATGAAAGTGCAATCAAGATGACAAACAATCCGGTTCAACATTCTAGAACCAAGCATATTGATGTGAGGCACCACTTCATTAGAGATCATCAACAAAAGGGTGATATTTGCATTGAAAGCATTGGCACCGAAGATCAACTAGCCGACATATTCACCAAGCCTCTTGATGAGAAGAGATATTGCAAGTTGAGGAATGAGTTGAACATACTTAGCTTCTCCAACATGGATTGATGCACCCCATATATATGACATGCCTCTCCTCCAACATAGCAAGGTAAAGTTGGTTGTTGCATTTCATGCATCCTTTGCTAGTTGTGTAGACATGTATACATGTGCATCTTGCTAACTCCATTCATTGCAAATCAAATGAATTTGAAGGATATATGGCATCACTATTGTTTCTATGCTTGATTTGATCTAGTGATGGCATATGACTTGTTTGTGAGCTTGTGAACCTAGTGTTGAATCTTTAGCACTTGCTCATGATGTGTATCTCAACATGGTCAAGATAACCCTTATTCTTATGAGGTGTGAAGAAGCTTGCCCTTGTTTCAAACCTCGATACATTTTCTAGGCATGTGGTTTAGATTTGGCCATAGTTGATTGGCTTGTTTCTCTCATCTTATGCACCCTTGTTGGTGATTGTTGACAAAGGGGGAGAAAGAAGTCACAAAGAGCAATGGAAGGGGATCCATTTTTATGATATGACCCAACCATGAGCACACAAATAGGGGGAGCAAGCTCATAGACTATTTGTTGCATATTGTGTGTGCATACATGATGATATGGAGCATTGCAAGCGAAATTCAATATTCATGCTTGTTTGGTGTAATGCTAGTATAGAACTTGATTGATGAAATGAAGTACTAGCATGCTTAGGTTGTTTCTAGACATAGAGTTCCTCTTGTTCAAGTACCTTGCTTATAATGTGATCTCATGAGGTATCTTGAGTTTTGATGATGTCTAGATTCCCATGGTGCTAAGGAGGGTTTATTATCGCACTCCGATTGGTATCACGCTTCAAAGGTCAATTCTATAAACCTTAGTACCATTTTGGTTGTGGTAACCCTCACACAAGTTTCATCTATGCATGTGTGCTTGAAAATCGACCAAACATTTGATGCACACATGTAGGGGGAGCTACCACTACCAAAACCGGAATTGAAATGCTTGTCCAATCCAAGATTCATGATCAAAATGTCTTGGGCAAGCAATTCAATTTCATATTGAATTCAATTTCCATATCATTGTGAGTTTGTCGAGGGGTTGTCATCAATTACCAAAAAGGGGGAGATTGAAAGCTCCGGTTTGGTTTTGGTAATTAATGACACTCAAACGTTGCTAATGCTTTGCTCTAAGTGTGGTTAGACACATAGCAACGTGACGGTGGATGATGGAGCACGGTGATCACGGTGATGAACATGGTGGACATGTGAAGTGATCAAGCTCCGGTGATGGATGGAAAGGCCCATGGAGATCAAGGCGAAGGTATACTTGATAGGGCTTTCCGGTTTAGTGTCGAGACACTTAGAGAGTGTGATCACATTTAGGATCGATAACCGACTATCAAGAGGGGTTTCCTCGGTTCATTCGCGGTCCTAAGTGCCTCTAGTTGTGACTTTGCATGATGCATGAGAGGCTAACTAGAGAGCTAACCCTTGCGCAATATTTCATGAGTGAAATACTAACTCCAAGGCTTGAGTTTGGATCAACACTTGGTGGAGTTAGTGCACGAGGCAAGGGAATTGATATGGATCAATTTGGAGCAAGTTTGGCGCATGGAATGACGATCACAAGGCGCCGAACGCTGGTGGCATGGGCGCCGGACTCGGCGGAGACGCGTCCGACGCGTTGTGGGCGGTCGTGGGCATGCTGGTCGTGGTTCTGCGAGCGGCGGACGCGGCTGTGGCGCGTCCGGCGGGCCCCCGGACGCGCACCAGAAACTTTCTGGGATTGGCTCGTTCGCGTGGCTCGGCCGTCGGACGCTGGCCATACGCGGGCGCCGGACTCAGGCGGGTTACTGTGCAGCGTCCGGCGCTTGGTGACGTGGCCCGTTCAAAGCTCAATGGTCGGCTCGGGGCGGCGCGGCAGAGAGCGGCGGACGCGTCCGGCGCATGTTGGAGCACCAGCCGAGGACCAACAGTCATATTTTCGAGTGGGCTCTATAAATAGACCATTGGCCGGCTTGGGGATGCTCGCTTCGCCATTTCTATACACTTGAGCATACTTTGAGCAGGAGAGACACTCCCCCACTCATCTCTTTGATTCCTTTGCTAATCTTGAGAGAGATTTGAGTGAGAGCAAGTGATTTGCATTGAGAGTTGCATCTAGAGGCACTTGTTCATTGAGTGAGCTGCGGATTCTTGTTACTCTTCGGTGATTCCCGTCACCGTCGACGGTTTGAAGCAGCGGGTGGTGGTTGAGCTCGACTTGGTGATTGTTCGAGGCCACACCGGGTTCTTGTGAGGGGATTTTGATCCTTCCCCGCGGGAGTTCGCGAAAGGATACTCTAGTGGATTGCTCGTGGCTTGTGGATCCTTGTCTTGTGTGGAGATTGCGGCTCCCCATTGGGGTCTTTGGCACCGAGCCAATTGAGCGGGCAACTCACCAAGCAAGTGCATCGCCACAACGAGGACTAGCTTGCCGGGAAGCAAGTGAACCTCGGTAAAAATCATTGTGTTGATTTGTATTTGCCGAGGCTTCGACCTCCATTGTTATTGTGCTTGAGCATCTCTAGGTGATTGGCTTCTACACCGGTGATTGGCTATCTTCTACTCTTCGCGGCGGTATAACCCTCCATCCTCTCTTTACTTACCGCATAGTAGAATTGCTTGTTGTGGTCGGTCGGGAACCACTCATTGTGTAGCTTAAATCCCGTGGGTAGAATTGCTTGGTTGGTTTCGGTGAACCGACATTGTGTAGCTTGATCACCGTTGTTGTGTGTGCAATTGAATTGAGTAGCCTAGCTTGGTAGGACGGCTTGCTTAGAGTAGTGGAAGCATTTGCTTTGCACATTTGCCGCCTTGCTATCTAATTGGGTTGTCTAGTATTCTTGCTAGAAATTTTATTAGGCTATTCACCCCCCCTCTAGCCATTGTGACCTTTCACCCGCAAGCCACCTCTGATGGCCGCTGCGCGCGTGCTAGCGGCGAGGCCGACCCGAAACACGCGCCAGCCTCCGGCCGCCGGCAGGCGCAGGTGGGACGTCGAGGGACGGTGCCTCGATTGCACGGCAACGGGGCACCAGATCGTGACGTGCAAGCGGGAGCCCCGGTGCTGGAATTGCCATGGGCTCAACCACCGCGCCGGTGACTGCACTAGGCCTCCCGTGACGCGTTCGTCCTCCAGGCGAGGGGGCACGGGGGCCGGCCGCGCTCCTATGCACAAGCGGAGAGCGAACCCCTGGAGCTCGGGACGTGCTGGGGGCCGCTCGTTGTCACCGCCACGTCGCTCTCCGGGGACGAACGTGGGTGCGCAGGGGCCGGCCCCATCGCCCCCGCCTTCCTCAGACGTCGACGCCGACGTCGCCACCAGGTGCGGCCCTGACGCAGATATCGCCGCCGTCCAGGCCGCGGTTGCTACGGCCATCGGGATCCAGCCGGGGGAGCTGCAGATCCGACGGTGCCCCGAGGGTTTCATCATCACCTGCCCCAACCAGAAGCGCGTGGACAGCATCGCGCCAACCATGGCGGAGGTTGTGGCCCGACACCGGGAGGTTGCCGTGGCTCTCGACCGTCAAGGACCATCAATCCAGCCCCCACAGCAGCGGGCCGGGACGAAGATGACAAAGCGCACATAGGTGTGGCCACCACTTGGCGCGCCGACCGCCTCTCCACGCACGGCCACCGGCTCTACTTCAGGAACCACGACGCTGGAGTTGAGCCGGCAGCGCCGGCCGCGACGTCGAGGGCACCACGCCGGCCGTCGCAAGGCCGACAGCAAGAAGACGCCGAGACAGGAGTGGCGTCCGTGCACGCCACAGCCGGCACCCCCTGGCACAGCGGCTGAGGCGGCCTGGGAGGAGGATGAGTTGCGACCGGCCGCCCCGTCACCCGGGCCGACCACCACTCCAGCGGCCACCACTCTTCCCGAGGACCGCCTAGTTGTCGTGCCTGAGGAGACCGCGGTGGCTCTGGACACTAACGGCGCCGAGGACGGCCCAGACGCGTAGGGCACACTGGCGCTGCTCGACCTCTGGGGAGGGATGCTTGCGGATGGGCCACCCGGTTTTGGTCCGCTGTCTAGGCTCGGCCACGCCGTTACCACGATCACCGAGGAGAGGACGGTGGACGCCGAACTGGAGGAGGCGACGGGGGTTGCCAACCCAGCGGAGGTCGACCCGTCTACGTCGACGCACTGTAGGCACGACGACACGACGGAGGGCACCCTCGCCCTCCTCGCCCACTGGGGAGAGGACCTCGCCAAGGGACCACCGGGCTTCCTCGTCCTGGGTGCTTTCTCGCGGCAGGAGGACCAGAAGAACACCCCACCACGGTGGGAGACCTTGTGAGACACAGACGATGGATGCACTGCGGCTTTCGCGGGACCTCCCCAGCGCCGCGACCACGACGTCCCAGGGGACGCTCCGGCGGGGACCGTTGAGTACCCTGGGTTCGCCGACTTGAACGACAAGCCGCCAGGAGAGCAGCTGACGACAGGAGACCCGACGACCGGCGGGGTGGACTCAGCGGGGAGCTTGAAGTCACCCGCGGTGCACCAGGGGGCCTTGGGACGTGCTGCTGAGACACCGCCGGCCCTGGGCAAGGGCCACCTTTGTGGGCTTCTGGAAGCCCGCCCTGGACCACGACCACCGACGACGAGGCGCCCCTGGGGTTCTGCACCCCCGTCTTCCGGAGGCCTGCCGCCAGCTCGCCGACCGGGGAGGCGGGCACCCCGCCCAAGGACGGCTCCCTCACAGGGCGGCTCAAGAACTTCGCCAAGAGTCTTCCACAAGGCGACCACTCCACTCCTGTCGGCCAGGGAGGCCAACTCCAGCTCCGCCAAGCTGCTTACGGGGAGCAGGCGCATCGCGGCCAACCCCGTCTCCAAGTACCCGGTGGCGAAGAGAGGCGAGATCATCGCCATGAAGAAGATGGGGTTCATCGAGTCACAGCTGATGGAGGAGGCACGGCTGAAGCTGGATGCGATGTTCCAGGGAAGACCAGGAGATGCCCGGGCCTTGTGTGAGTTGTTCACAGACGAGGAGCGACAGCAGCGACCGCGGAGGCGCCAAGGGGGCTGGGGCCACGCCTGAGCGTTCGAAGCCGGTGCGCGAAGACTAGAATGTATAGTGCGTAAGTAATCCGTTGTGTATGTGTTCTGGGGTGGCGGGCTGTGTTTAATATTTGTATCCACCCCGGAATAAACCTGTAAAACTCTCTTCTACTTAATACAATGATGCGCAAACCTTTTGCGTATTCGAGAAAAAAACCATTGTTGACCATGCATACATGCATAGATTAGAATAGCTTAGATTAAGTCAAGTCTCAATTGTAAGCTATCTGTTGGCCATGAATCGGGTCCATGCCAACATAACAGCGGGCCTTGGACGCCCAAAGAGATTGCTTGATCAACCTACAACGCAGCAACAATGCAGCGTAATCGGCCAAACCGATCTAGAGACCGATAGGGACGATGTAGAGCTCGTTGATGGTTGAAAATGCTCCCGAACCACCTTCGAAAGAATCCGTCAGGAGGAAGCACGTGGAGAATCTCCAAGTACCAGCAAGGCCACCTAGGAAGCCAACAAATCTCGTAAAGAGACATGCCGGACAACAGGTAGAAGGATTGAGGATAGCAAATTAAGGTAGGGAGGCCATAAATTGGCTTTTGTTGTGTTTACATGACGATTGATAGGATGGGATCAATTGGCCATGATCCTCTCGAATATATAAAGGGGGTGGTCTTATCCAAGTAAGAAACAATTCCAGATCATAATCTCCAAGTTTCGCATGAGCTAAACTTGCCAAAACACGATTTAGGAAAATCGGTTTCTGTTCGGCCTCAAACCAGCTAGGCTGGCTGGGCAACCCGGCGAGGCCGGTTTTCACGGGCTCGACCATGGGCCTGGTCAGCCTAAGTCATAGCCGTCCTGGTCGGTTGGCTGACCCAGCCTGGCCGGCTCGGGAGTGGGCCCACCTGTCAGTGCCGCGGCTTAGGCGGCAGCTGGCCTGGCCACCTTGGACACCCCGCTGGACCGGCTTTAAGGGGCAGTCGGCTTGGCCGGCGCGGCACCCGGCTGAGCCGACTATCTCAGTTCGGCATGGCTTGGCATCCCTTTTGCTTGCTTTTCTTGCACTACGATCGCCGCTACTTGACCTCCAGCATGCCCAGGGCCTTCATGACTTAATAAATACTTCAAAATTACCCTTGGACATTTTTGGATGTCAACACTACATTTGTGTACAGCAATGGAGGAGGCTTTTCCCTCCAGTATATGAACATGCAACCGGAACCAGGATGGTCATCCCATTCACTCCATTACCTCATCAGTTTTTACATGGTATCAGCCTAGCCATTCCCTCCAGGACAATCCTATTGATTCATGGCGCAAACATTCTCCATCACAGCTTTCTCATTCGGCTTCCTTCCCCCTCCGACCATCTTCCTCACTAGGGGCAACTACTCCATGTGGTTTTCCCAAGTTTCTTCCACCCTCAAGGGAGCCAAATGTTGGGGTACATCCCTCCTCAGCCAAGCCACCGTCCGAGTTCCTCCTGATAGGCTCGTCGGCCGATCCGGCGTTGGCCAAGATTGCCAATCCCACTCCCAACCCAGAGTATAGGAAGTGGATCGCCAAGGACCAGCAGGTCCTAAGTTACCTATTCTCCTCACTCTCGAAGGATGTTTTTCGTAGGTCTCATCTGTGACAACCGCAACCGATCTCTGGGCTGCAATACAGGGGTTGTACGCATCACACTATCGACCTCACGTCATTGCCACGTGCTTGGCGCTCGCCACGGCGTCAAAAGGCTCTTTGACAGTGGCCGAGTACTACATGAAGATGAAGGGTCTTGCTGATGAGATGGCTTCACCGCGCCGGAAGTTGGATGACGAGCAACTTGTCTCGTACATCCTCATAGGCCTCGACCTCGATTTCAAATCCGTCTTCACCGTCGTCGCCACACGTGTGGATCCGATCACCGTTCCCGAGCTCTACGCCCAGCTGGTCGCTCACAAATAGTGTGTGGCGCTGAGGGGCTTGACCCCTCCGTCCTCTACCAATATGGTTGCCAGGGGCAGCCGGGGAGGTGGTACTCCCAACAACTCGCGTGGACGTGGTGCCGCGGCAGATCCGGACACGTCCCCAAGGGCGGTCGTGGCTCTGGTGGTGGCCGTGGCAGCAACTTTGAAGACGACGTTTTTGCCAAGTTTGTGGAAAAGAAGGACACCCTACCTACCACTGCTACAACCGGTATGACCCCAACTTCGCCAGCGGTCCTCCTCAGAAGACGGCAGTAGCAGCAATTACTTTCTCCTACGGTGTTGATACAAATTGGTACATGGACACCGGGGCTACGGACCACATCACCGGAGAACTCTAAAAGCTGACAATACGCGATAAGTACACCGGTAATGAGCAGGTGCACGCTGCAAATGGTGCAGGTATGGACATTAGTTATGTTGGTCATAGCATTTTGCAGTCCTCGCATAGCCAAATTCATCTCAAGAACATTCTTCATGTCCCTATTGTGCCAACCCAAAAACCAAGGTAGACTTGGAATTCCCAATTTGGACATTAAGAACATAGCACTTTTGAGTAAGTGGCTTTTCAAATTGGTCACAACTAAGCCTTGGCAACAGATGCTACGCAAAAAAATATTTTGGATCTAAGCCTCTTTCACAAGTTCAATGGAAAAATGGGACTCACATTTCTGGGCTAGCCTAATGAAGGTTAAACGAGATTTTCTCCATTTTGGGACCTTCGTAATTCATGATGGATAGCACGGCATAAACAGGTTACTGTAGCAGAAGTGCTAAGCACGTCTCCACCTACTCTATCCTGGCGAAGAGATCTAATTGGACAAAAATTAGTGGCTTAGAACAAATTACTTCCACGTATCACCAATATTGTGTTAAGCCAGCAAGAAGATGAATTTACCTGGCAATGATCCATAATGATGTCCCTAATATTAATAAAGTCTTATGGAAATTAAAATCTCCATTGAAGATCAAGATATTTTTATGATACCTACGTAGAGGCGTAGTGTTAACCAAATATAACTTAGCTAAGCGTAATTGGCATGGTAGCAAGCAGTGTTATTTTTGTCACAAAGATGAGACAATTAAGCACCTGTTTTTTGAGTGTTGTTTTGCTCGTGCAGTCTAGTCCGTTATTCAAGCACCTTCAGGCTTATCGCAACCACATAGTCAATGGCAAAATGTTTACCGTTGATTCTCAAGTGATACAACTTTTACCTTTGCTGTTAGACCTTGGGATAACAAACAGGGCTGCCAGTACAAGCAGAGCAGGTGAGACATAGATCAGATTTCCATCGTGCACCTCAGAGATCACTGTACCTAGTGCTGACTGAAATAATGTTCGGAGAAAGAAACCTACTTCAGTACTTGGCTTCAGTCAGTATCACTCACAGTAAACAATAGGCAACGATCAAACACAAAAAGAAACAAATACAATTAGAGAAATATGTATATCTGTATGACTGTATCGCTTTGTTAGTAGAATGCAACTGGGAATATAGCAAATCAAGCCATCGCTCGTGCTACAGATAATAATAGGATATTATATTCCCCGGCCATCGCTCGTGCTGCCAATTTGGCCATTTGCAGTGGCACGAACTACCCGAGCAGAAAAAATGACCAGAAGCCGACAAGAAGAGGCTGGGGATATAGCAAATCAAGCCCGTTGTTTCCTGGACATGTCCAGTAGTGGCAACGGGTCGGATTCGGATCGGGTGGAGTCTCCGTGCACCCAAACTCAAAACCCGAAGTCAAAACCCGAACCCAAACCCGAAACCGATTCGGGTGGAATTTCATAACCAAACCCAAACCTGTGGGTACCCAAAACCCGAACGGATACCCGAAACCCGAAAAAATACCCGAAACCCGCGGAAATATATACACATATTCACATATTCATATATATATATATACACACACATATTCGCATATATATACACTCATATTCACATATATATACATATTTCGGATATCCATTGGATATCCACGGGTGAAAAACCAAACCCGAACCCGATAGGTTTCGGGTACCCGAACCCGAAAACCGTGGGTGAAAAACTACCCCCAAACCCGAACCCGTCAGACCCGAAACCCGCGGATACCCGCCCCGAACCCGACCCGCTGCCATCCTTAATGGTATCCCACTCTTCGCAGCTGCCAGTTAGGCTTTTGTCACAAAAAAAAAAGCTACTAGTTGGGCTTGTCCGACCCACAAAGGAAATGCTTGTTTGGGCCATAAACCTGAGCGAGAGCGAGCTGTGAGCAAAAATTCCTTTGAGTTGCCAAAGGCCCCCCCCCACACACACACACAAAAAAAAAGACAAAAGGACAACGGTCCATAATAATTATTATCTAAGCTCGCAAAAAAAATAATTATTATCTAAGCTTGCAGTTACCACAACAAAGATCACTCTGTTTGGATGGATGCCTACTTGCCTAGACAACTTTCCTAGAGAAAACTGTTGTCAGAGAATTACCAGAAAAGCAAGTGTATATGTGGAGTAGACCATGTTAGCCAAGTCAAAAGGGTAGTTGGCCAAGTCAAGCAAAGGCGCGAAGCACTTGGTGATCAAGTGGACAAGGAAAAGTGATGACATGTGCTGAGATTGTGGATGAAGCATAGCGGATACAATACTCTAGCTAGGTTTGGCGGTTTTGTCCTTGCCAAAACCTCGGACAAACTGAAAAATGCGCTCATGGCGTGATCGTAAAAAAAAATACGGATGAACAGTTTGCTAGGTTCTAGCCTCGAAACCTAGGAGCGGAGAGTTTAGGGCAACACGTGGCATCATCAAGGAGTTCACGTGCGGATCACCACTTGGACATTTTTGCCTTGGAGTTAAGTGTTCAGGCAAAATATCTAATAGAAAGTTTAGAATTGTGTAATATCTCTATAAATAAGAGGGGATGCTGCCCAAACCATCCCATCTCTTTCGAATACTTAGCTCCTTGAGTCTCTAGGTGTTTAATTAGGTAATAGTGTTTCCCTAATCCTGTACTATGAGAGAGATCCACGGATGAGGGATTGAGTATGTGTTCCTTTATAAGACCAGATATTGTTAAAGTTGATCTTGTGGAAATAAAGAAGTTATCCTCTGAAATCAAATTCCGAGGATCTCTAGCTTTGAATAGATTTGGTTTACCTTTTCTGGAACACCTCACTTGAGTTTGTTTGGGCCAGTTAGATACGTGCTAGGACCATTGAGGAACATGTCTATCAACTAGAATTGGTAGATTTCTCACGAGCACAAAGTTTTAGATTTTGAGCATTGTTTAAATAAATCCCAATTATGTAAGTGGAAATCCAGATTAATAGAGCTTTCTTGATCTCTTGTGGATAGTTTCTAAACATCCTTAGAAACATCTCTGCAAATGAGCTCAGTCGAACTTCATTTGATCATATTTTGCCCTTTTTTGTTTGTCTTCGGGCTGCTAAATGCCGAAGTAGGATAGGCCGATCTAGCATCTTGGCTAGGCTAGGTTTTCTAGTTGTGCATTATGCAACCCGACAAAACTGACTTTTGCTTGTGCAGTTTGCATTTCTAAGATGCTTCTGTGTTCTATGTTCTCTTTCTTCTTTCGGTTTCTTCCGTTTTTTGAGGTGTCAATAAGATTTGGGAATCATCAAGTCACTAGTTGGCTTGGGTGATTTCAGTTTAAGAGCATCACAATTGTTTTTTGCACCTAGTCACCGGCTGACTCGCGTGCACTTCACCTAGGAGTTTTTGTGTTTTGAGTGTTTTGAGCCATGATTGGGGATAATAGCTGAAATCAAAATAAAATTGGATTAGGTTTCGAAAGAAAACGATTGTGTGTGCTGGAAATGAAAAGTGGTCTCGGTGGTGTGAGCATGGCCAGCGTTGCGTGCAGTGTGTTAAACGCATGCTGATTGTATTTGCGATATCTTTAATACTGTTTTCTAGATTAATTGGAGCATGTGTTGGTTTATTTTGAGCTACGGTAATTTGCCCCCTTTCCAGGTTTTTGAATCATGAGACACGCCGTTTATACACAAATTTAGTCCCACACGATCCATAGAGACATTTTTTATATTAAGATGTATAGAAGCAAAGTTTCAGCCGCTACAGATGTACAAAGCCATTCAATACAAGCACTTAGGCTCACAAGGTCAATGAAAAAAAAAAGCAGCCACATACATGCAAGCAAAGACTAGATAAATGGAAAGAATCGAGACTAAGTCTCAATTCTATTCAACATGTAAGCAAATTTGGCAAACACTTCCATAATCATCAGTCTGAGAAGTCTGCAACTTAACCGGCTTTGAAGAGATTGCTTAGTTATGCCCGTTCTATGTCGATGAATACCTCGGGCATCCTTAGAGGAAGGCTTGGCAACGGATCCTTCGACCTTAGATATCTCAGGGCTTGTGCGATGGACGGTCGCTGCCGTTGGTCCGGGTGCGAACACCAGAGCCCAACCAACATCACACGCTGTACCTCCTCTCTGTCAAACTGTCCGTCAAGCAACTGGTCAGCGTAGTCCAGGATTGCAGCATTGACTTCTTGATGATTGATCCAGGCAATAGCAACCGGCGTCGGATGCCACCGGCCACAGACTACCTCCAGAATCAACGCACCAAACGCGAACACATCGTCGGACAGGCTTGCCTTTAGTGACTCTAAATCGTTTGCTTCCGTGCACGCCGCTGCGTCGAAACCACCGAGCTTGGCGTTGAACCACTCGTCCAGCATCACGTTGTCCGTCCGGATGTTGCCGTGCCTAATCGGACGGGGCTGGCCGTGCAGGTATTCAAGTGCGGAGCCTACGCCTATCGCTATTTTGAGCCTGCGATCATCATGAGATAACCAGAAAAGGATCAGCGCGGCGCAGCCGTGCAGCAATTGATCGGGTGCATCATCACGGCAGAACGAAACAGATTATCTTGTTTTTGGAAATAATCCAAAAAGGGAAGCATGATCGAGCACGTACCTCATCGGCCATGGCAGAAGACTTTGTCGATTGACGAGATAATCGCTGAGGCGACCATTTGGCAAATATTCATATTCAAGCGAAGTACTGTCACCGTTAGTTGTATTGCAAAGCTCGACGCGTAGAAGGTTTTGATGCCTCAGTTGTTGAATGAGTGAAATGGAAGCAGAGTCATTACGCAATCCTTGGTTTAACCTCATAAACAACAGCACCAAATAGTTGATCATTTTTCCGAACCCGTAGAGCGCCGCCACTAAAAGTACTCGGATTGTAATGATAATATATCCCCGTTCCTGACATTTCTGGGGAGGCTTCCTTTCAGAAATTGGCAACAACATATCGTCAGACAGCCCAAGCGAAATGTCGGATCCACAACGCACTTTAACAGTTGATCTACTCAATCGACAAAGCAAAGCAACCACTGTGGCTGTAACCGTGAACAGACCAGCGAAGACAACAGCCCCAACCAAGACTGATCTATGATTCCACCCTCCAGATGCAGCAGAAGCTTGGTCTGCAAGCAAACATCTAAAGTTATGTCTTATCGGAAGCTCATGACTTTAGAAATTCATGACATGTATTTGGAGCATTTAATAAACACCAGAAGGATTCAGTTCCGAGATAAATGCATATGGTGGAGAAAACTATTAAACAGATTTTATGGTCCCTAGTTAATCACCCAATTTATGCCCTGTTTAGCACAACCCAGTTATAAAATTGAATCTTTTTTTTTTTGGAAAATTGCTTCCACGAGCAGCTTTCTTGATAAAGCTAACCTATTTTGGAAAAAAACTGTTTGGTAAAACAACTTGATGCATAACCGTGAGAGGAAAATGAGATTGAAAGAGCTGTGAAAAACCACTTTTTTTTCAGTTTCACCTCTATCCATTTATTTACAAGAGCATTAAAAAGGAGCTTATTTGTAAATTGTTTCAAAAAAGGTGTTTGACAAAATAAAAAAGATCAAATTGCTCATGAAGCTGCTGGCCAAGTTGTACCAAACATCAACGAAAAGAATTTGCTCCTAAACTCCCACGTTATTACAGTATATAATAAACAAACAAATAAATGAATAAATCTATAACTCTTATATAAACAAACCCCACTATCTATTTATCTAGACATGCAAAGTGTCCACCTCATCATCCACTATCAAACCCACTATCAGTTTCTTTTAATGCAATGTGTCCACCTCAACAATCCACTATTATTTGCCACAAGCAAATTATCTTGACATGCAAGGTGCATTTTACTTTTTATTCCTCCTTCACGCCCGCTGCAACGCGCGGGGAATCCTCCTAGTATAACTGATGAGCAGCGTTCCGTGGCTGCCCGTGCGATACCTGTGTCTATTGGTGGAGGAGGGGACTCTGGGTTGATGACGAGTGTTGGGGCATCTGGTGCCGAGATGAGGGATGACAAATTAGTGGAGCGATTTGTGCTTGTCTCATACGACCACCAGAGCAGGTGATTGGTTGCCATATTTGAGCCGCCGGTGGCCGCAGAGATGCCAATGGCTACCTCCGACTCCAACGGCAGGAAGGCACTCAAGTCGATGCTTTTCTTCAAGGCGACAAGAGGGACGCCGGGAGAGGAAGAACGCAGCACCACAACAAGATCTTTCATGACGTCGCTGTAGTCTATCTGCAAAATGTAAGGCACACCGCCGACGAATCCATCGACAGCCTTGTAGCTGTTCTTACCGGAGTGGAGCGTGTTGAGGTCCACGCCTATGTGGGGAGACAAAATCGGGTCCCAACCAGGGTCCCCGTGGCTGTCTATCTCCACGGCCAAGATCCAATCGCCAGAGGCCGCCGTGGTGCGGTCGAAGAGGCCGAGATAGCCACCTTCAGAATTAGGCGGCATCTTTGACGGATAAGGCGCGACGAAGAACGCCAGCCCACCGCCGGTGTCTATCGGAGCCTGCCTCTGCCTCTCGCTGACGTTGATGACGAAAGAGAAGCTCGCAGAGAAGCCTAATACCTCGCCGGAGCCGTTGCTCCGGAGACGAACGGGGCGTTTGTAGGACACCCGACCGGACCTCGAGGTGGTGTTCCCCGTGGCCCGCTCCGTGGCAAGACTGATGGAGCCATCAGCCGCGTGTGCATCGCCTTCAAAGTTCAGGTCCCCGTTGCTAAAGGTTCCTGGATCGGTGAAATTGTGGAAGAAAGAGAGCGAGGTGGTAGTGCCAGCAAGACTTGCTATCACAAACAGTATGCAGATCGACCGCCAAAGGAGGGCAAGAGAAATTGCCCGTGCCATACTCTCATGGCAATGGCAATCGCCGGTGCAACTCTTCTGCTCTTGATAGCAATGGCGCACCTTGTAGATGGAGCATATCATAACATCATTTTCAGCGCGCATGTCATATTTTTCCACTTTGCTGAATAGGATTCACCGATTGACGGGTCGTCGCTAAATTAGCTAGGTTTTTTTTTTTTTTTTGAAGGGACGTCGCTAAATTAACTAGTAGACGGCAACAAACGACAAACCTGACGTGTTTGTGCACATCACGCCTCAAGCCCTCAACTACTCCTCTAACCCAAATTAAAAAGTTTTTACGGACAATGATTGAGGAAAAATTGGACCAAAGATAGAAGCAAATGCTCAATGGAAAACAGGGTAAAGCAACCCAAGTATGGCACGGATACCTCAGAATTTACGGAGATGTATGCATATTTTTCATACCTCAGAATTTTTTGTTTCTCACTAGCCAATAGTAGAGATCGTAGCGGACTTTCTAAAGTGCTTGTGGACGCGCGGCAAGGATACCGACTTGGAAGGCAGGCTTGCTCACACACGCTGGTTGTCTGCGATACCGGTACACATCGCCATTGCTTGCTGCCTTTCTGGCTGGGCCATTCAGCAAATTGACAAAAGGCGTCGGGCCTTCTTGTGGAGCGGCACGGAGACAACTACGGGGGGGCGGCGGCTGCAAGATCGCATGGCCACAGGTCTGTAGGCCGACTTGCTTTGGTGGCCTCGGCGTCGTCGATCTGCGATACTTTGGGTTCGCACTACGGCTCAGATGGGAGTGGTTGTGCAGAGCTGAGCCAGATCATTGCTGGGTGGCCTTGCCAGCAAGACCGGAGAAGGTGGTCACCGCAATGCTCAACATCAGCATGTCGGTTGTCCCTGGTGATGGAGCTTCCACTCGTCTCTGGACTGACGTACAACTGGGCAGTCGTAGGACCACTGAACATCTTTGCACCACAGCTGTACGCGGCCATGTCGGCAAGGGGGAAAAATTTTTCCCTCAAAGAAGGCCTATTTCAAAATCGTTGGGCAAGGGAGCTGTCTCGAGCGCCAACCGTCCAGGTGTTGCTGCAGTACCTAAGAGTCTGGAGAGTGCTCTCCTCTGTGGTACTTGACCCGTTCACCGCGGATCGTTTTGTGTGGAAGTGGTCGTCGGACGGGAGGTACAGTGCGTCGTCAACCTACCGAGCCTTCTTCGCTGGCTCAATGTCGCTACTGGGGGCCAAGGAGCTTTGGAAGACGAAGGCACCCCCCAAGGTGAAATTCTTCCTTTGGACCGCCCTACACCGCCGGGTTTGGACTGCCGACCGGAGGAAAAGGCATGGCTTGCAGGATGACGATGCTTGTGGTCTTTGTGGGCAAGCGTCGGAAACGGTTGAACACTTGTTCGTCGGGTGCGTGGTCACCAGGGAGCTTTGGTACGCCATTCTTCGGCCGCTTGGCTTGGAGCAGCTTGTCCCAGTCGCTAACGCGAAGCTTGGGGAGTGGTGGCTTAGACAGCGGGCGCGTGTGTCTGCGGAGAGCCGACCCACCTTCGACACCCTTTTCGCGCTGCTCTGCTGGGTAGTTTGGAAGGAAAGAAACTCCCGTGTCTTCAACAGGGTCGTGGCAACCTCCTTGCAGCTACAACGGGCGGCCGTGCGCGAGGCTGAGGCTTGGTGGGAAGCGGGGTACTCGACACTAGACGCTTGTGTGGCTCTTTGGTCGCGAGATTTAGTTATTGTGTAATCACAACCTTTTGTGTACCCACTAGTGTAGGTCTTTGGTGAAGGCTGCTCGCCTGCGCCTTTTCCTCATTGTACTAGGTCCTTGGACCACTCTTTCCTCTTAATACAAAACGGGCTATTTGCCTGCTCGCGAAAAAAAAAACTTTCTAAAGTGCGCACAGGGTGGATACATATATAGGTGATTTTCACATTATTTAAATAAGAACGTAGATAGTGGGGTCTCCAAACTTATTAGACGGTGTTCCCCTTCCTTTCTTAACAAGATCCATCCCGATACAGTCATCTGTCTCACATTCGGGTGATGTCCTAGTAGAACGGATGGAGCAAATCCCAGACGTCGAATTCGCCAAGCGGAGAGAGGAAGCGTTAAAGAAGGCCAAGGACCTCGGTGATGAGAATCTGCAGGCGGCGTTACGTTGTGCCTTGCCCGACGCCAGATCGAGACTCCCGCTGCTGCAGCTTCCTGACGATCCCGAGTACTTCCACGGAGAAGCTGCTCAAATCGTGGAGCGCAAGTTCATGTGCTCTGAGCTGTACCGCGCGGCCTTATCTGGATCTGCGCAGGAGGTGCAGGATCTTCTAGCCCCCAATTCCCCCACGACAGGTACTCCTGACAGCGATTATTCCTCCAAGCTGAAACGATTGATCTTATGCCCGTCTGATTTGTCGCATGAACAAGGAATAACGCATCAAGGCGGATGCAGCCTGGACGAGGTCACCGCTGGGAGGAACACGGTGCTTCACGTCGCGGCCGGCGGAGGGCTCGTCGCTCTTGTGCAGCAGCTCTTCGTGGATCACTCCGAGGCAGTCGCAGCGCTGCTACCATATGTCAACTCCAAGTCCGAGACGGCGTTGCACCGTGCCGCGAGGGCGGGGCACAAGAAAATGGTGTCCCTCCTCCTCAGGCTGGCGCAGGAGCATGGGCCAGGGGCGGCCATGCTTCTGGGGAGAAAGAACAGTGTCGGGGACACGGCTCTGCAAGTGGCGGCGCGACACGGGCGCGATGCGGTACTTCAGGTGCTCATGGTAGCTGTTCCGGCCCTGACTTCCACCGTGAACGACGCCGGGTTGTCGCCTCTGTACCTCGCCGTGATGAGCCGGTCAGTGGGCGCCGTGAAAGCTCTGGTCGAATGGAGGCATGCCTCTGCCTCCGGCCACAAGGGGCAGAATGCTTTGCACGCAGCTGTTCTGCACAGCGCAGGTGAGCCGTTGACCAACATAAATCTCCAGTTTAATTCAAACACGAAATTTCATTGGAAAAAAAAATGCCGAAGACGTAGTGTAGTTGTGCTAATTTTGGGCATGTGCAGAAATTACATCCCAATTGTTGTCGTGGACGGAAAGCCAGAATCTGGCTAAAGAAACCGATGAATCGGGGAGCACTCCGCTGCATTACGCAGCATCTGACGGCGACCGCGAGATTGTCTCAATGCTCATCGGCTCGATGCCATCAGCTATGTACCTGCAGGACAACGAGGGCTGCGCCCCTCTGCATATCGCGGCACGGATGGGCCATGTCAACGTCATCCACGACATGCTACGAGCCTGCCCCGACTCTGCAGAGCTCACTGACAAGAAGGGCAGGAATTTTCTCCATGTTGCCATCGACCGCGGCCATGAGTGTATTGTTACCTACCTTCTCGGCAGACCGGTTCTTGCCGCAGTAGTGAACGAGCAAGACAAGGACGGGAACACGCCGCTGCACTTGGCGGTGATGGCTGGAAATCCAAATCTCGCCGTTCTGGGGACTGAAGACGTCGAGTTGAACATTGCGAACAGCGAAGGGCAAACACCGTTTGACCTTGCGACGGGAATAACCAGCTTCCTGTTCATGGTAAAATCTTTTCGATCTTTGTGTTTCAGTGCACTCTATGTTTGTTACCTTTGGCACGGTCGGTTCTACGTTACTGTTCTGATCCGTTTTCCTTCAGATAGGATTTGTGCTGAAGCTGTCAGCTCGTGGAGCTCGGTTCGGGGTGCAGCGCCAAGACGGCATAACCCCATGGAAGAGCAAAGCGATCAAGGAATGGCATGAGAAAACCTCCAAGAACCTTGGCATCGTCGCGGTGCTCATCGCCACGGTGGCCTTGTCGGCCATGTTCAATATGCCTGGCGGGTACGATTCCAACGGCGCGGCCAACCTGCGCTCCAAGGCTCCGTACAACGCCTTCTTGGTGCTTGACACCGTGGCCGTGGCCGCTTCCGTCATCTCTACCATGCTCCTCACCTACGGCAGGGGCGCGGCGCACTCAAGTGCAGCGTGGATATGCCTGGCCTTGATCTTCCTGTGGGTCGCGCTCATGAGCATGATCCTGGCTTTCATGGCGGCCGTGGTCTCCGGGCTGGACAGCACGATAACCAAAGGGATCATATGGGGCATCTTTGCGCTGCCGTTTGCCTTCTTGGTCGCGCTTAGCTTCGTGTGGGCCGTGCCAGCGCCAACGTTCACGAGCGTGTGCTTGGTGTTGCGTGCCCTCACCGGAGAAGACCAGCGGCGTATGAGACGGCATATCGGCCGGCGATTCCCTCTGGTGGGCTTCTACCTTTTAGTTATGTACCTGTTTTGGTTCTTGAATACTGTGGCATTTTGTCTTACCGTGTATGTCATCATAACTACAATTTGATTCGAAAAAAAAAACTACAATTTGATGGCGGAGCGAACTTCGTTTGTAGAAAAAAAAAATATATTAAAAATATCTCAGCTTCTGCATCGATCAATACATGTTGGCAAACAAGAATATGAGTGATGGAATGACCAATAATTTTAATGATTTTGCGCAAACCTCTAGCTTCACAGTTATTTCTTGGATCTTTTCCTTTCTTTTGACTTTGTTGCACCACTTGCTTGAAGGCAAATCATTCATTGGCAAATTTTGTGGTGGAAATACATATTGTGAATTTACTGTCTTTGAATTCAGACATGCATGTTTTATGTTGTTTTGGTATTAAAACTCAAAGTATGTGTCACTGACATTGGCTCTCTTGAGCATACCGTCCAGAATTATGATGTTTATATTGTAAAAAATCTCTTTCCTCACTTCTTTAAATTAAAATTAATATGTTAAAAAAGGATTGCTATAAACCAGACGTCTGAAATTTTGTTTTTCCTTTGGGTGACGTTGTCATCATGGGTTGGAGAGGTGATAGGCTGGGGATAGGTGGGCGCGTGTCGGGCATGCGGTGTCAGTATGTGCATTTTTTTTACAAGAAACATGCATTGGTCCTCAAAAGAAGACCAAGATACATAACGGTCCTGTGACCGGAAAATAAGACAGCAGCGTCGACTGAGACACAATGGAAGACAATTCTACCGCCGAGGAGTATTCGCAGGGACGTCAAAGACATGTGCACCCGGATGGACTGGCCGCGCATAGCGTCGGTGAAAAGTGGGTCGATGGAGCCGATGAAGATGAAACATGCCGACAACCGAAGAATGTTGTTGATATCGTTGCCGGAGTTAGAAGAAGCTCAAGCCGAAACCCAGGTAGAGGCATAGTTGTCGAACCACCACCACAGAAGTACGTAGCTGATGTTTACAGAACTTGTAAAAGAGAATATGTATCTACCTACGTGAATACACATAATTTTGTCCGTTACAAACGCACAACCCATGAGCAAAGCAATAACATACTTACAGTACATATTTATGTGTCGCCGGCAGTTTTTTTAAGACACGACTGGCCGCGCATAGCATCGGTGAAAAGTGGGTCGATGGAGCCGATGAAGATGAAACATGCCGACAACCGAAGAATGTTGTTGATATCGTTGCCGGAGTTAGAAGAAGCTCAAGCCGAAACCCAGGTAGAGGCATAGTTGTCGAACCACCACCACAGAAGTACGTAGCTGATGTTTACAGAACTTGTAAAAGAGAATATGTATCTACCTACGTGAATACACATAATTTTGTCCGTTGCAAACGCACAACCCATGAGCAAAGCAATAACATACTTACAGTACATATTTATGTGTCGCCAGCAGTTTTTTTAAGACACGACTTCATGGCATGATTTTTTTTTTTTTTTTTTTTGCGACGACTTCACGGCCGACTAAACCACGAACAACCGCTGGTTTTTGTTTTGAGCGAACGATTTCAGACAGCATGCAACTTTTTATTTTTGGTAAAAAATCATAACTTTCTATTTTCGAAAAGTTTTCTATTTTTGGCAAATAAATGAAAAAATTATAAATCCACACGGATAACTTCCATTCTATAACGTATGCGTCTAACTTATAATCTAATTTATACATATGACTTACGTGATTTTCAATGTTTCTATGTTATGCTCATAACTTATATATAATTAACTTAGTACGTGAAAATACATAATTTACAACGTTGCAAAGTTATAATCTAAGTTATCTACATAACTTACGTGATCTTCAACTTTTCTAAGTTATGCTCATAACTAATACATTTAACTAATTACATGAAAACATGTAACTTACAACGTTGTAAAGTTGCAAATCTAACTTATACACAAAACTTTTAGGTATGACTTAGGTACCATAGAACATAAGGAAAACTTATACATAATAATGTAGGGAAAAATTTGAAGAAAGAAATTCTTTGAAACATATTTAAGTGGGATCTAGTTTTATTCGTCTCGTCGTGTAGAATACACTGATACAAACGGAATTACAAATAGATACACGGTTTTGAATTTATAGCATTTCAAAATAAATGATTTGTTTCTAATGTGCCAGTGCTGACGTCATATGCATGCACTCCGCTTCGACACGCATCATTCGCTCACTTCTCCTCCAAGCGAACGATCACGAAATGGGGTTTTCGCTTCACGGCATGTGTCAAGCGGCTGCAATTGAATACTCCTACAGTAGGTAACATTAGTCCAAGAGACGTGGTACTTCTGCGAAATTTACATAGAGATTTCCTCGCACTTGTACTCCTACGTCATCCGCACATACCTAACAGGCGGCCCATGGACGATCAGCCTCCTGTCTGCTTCAGCCATTTTAAATAAATGTAAGTAACATTGATAGATACAGATTGATTATAATAATACATCATATCTCTATCTACAACTAAAACATTTGAAAAACAATTGTCCACCGGCGCTAAACGCCTCGCTTACATGCGAAACCATCCCCCGGCGCTAATCACATCACCCGAGGCCGGATATTGTTTATCCTTTATCTTAAAAAAATGGCATCGCCCGCATGCGGTATTTCCCCGGCGCTAATAGCCTAGCATGCATGCGAAACCGTCCCAACAAAAAAGAAATAAATAAATCTTCTAACAAAAAATGAAATAAATAAATTTTCCAGCCCAACGAATCAGGAGTTACACCTCCTCAATCAACGTGATCTCCATGATCCACAATCACCCACGATCGCCCATTTGCCCCAATGGTCTCGTCATCCACCGTCGGTCACCCGTCCATCGCCAGACGCACAATGCCGTCGCCCGTCCATCGCATGCCGTCGTAGCCTATCCGTCTCACGTGCCGCCATCGCTCGGCCGTCTCCCCTGCCGTAGTCATCAAGTCGCCTAGACGAACACTGCCGTCGTCTGGCCGTCTCGCCTGCCGCCGTCCCCTAGACGAACCACCACACAAGGTGAGAATCGGACATCCATCATCAGGCTCATGAAGGTAAATCCAAAACCATGATTTTTATTGTATTTGAATTTATTATGGGCTCTTCATACCAGCAGGCTCTTCATATTCAATTGCCCATTTTGTAACCTACAACATTGAACAATGAGGAAAATATTTATTTAATGGTGGTCACCATGTTCATTGTACAACAAAAAACAAAATTTATTTGCTCTATCATGTGCAAAGCAATTCATCGAGGAACACTAACAACTAACAATACAACACAAGCTCATACATATATGTGATCGTGGTATAATGTTTTTCATTGCAACGCACGTGCATTTACATAGTATTATGTATAAATATATAGGCATAGGGGCCGTTTATAAAAATAGAAGTGTCCTCTGGCTTTATTGACCGTCAAAATGGTGGACTTCTCATAGTGCTTTTAAGTACTAAAAGAATACTAGGAGGCTGATCATTAATTAGTATCTTGCAAATATATGATGTATTATATTAATCAATAGACATTTCGTAAGTAATGTTTATACTAAACGAGAATTGGCTATGGGACATCCTGAAAGGTGTAAATTAGCTGGTGCACACATCCGCTTTCAATATTTGCCAGAATAAACCGTGGTTCTGTGTAATTAGGCCAATAGACATGAAGACTAATCAAACATTATTACAAAATAGATATAAAATCATAAGTGCTAGAAAATTATACTATAAAATCTTCTACACTCTACATGGTGAGAACTACAGAGTAAAAATACCTTTTTCACTGAAATGACCATTTTGCCTCTCTTCATAAATAGACAAAGATACCATCATTAATTAGTTAATATATTTGCAAGATACTAAAAATACTGAAAAATCACAGAATGCCTAGATCACCAGACCACGTCTGTGATAAAAATCAAATCAAAATAACAAATATAGATATATCAATTAAGCTTCACAGGAGATAAATCTATAACTTTATTATTTCCGGTGTCAGTTATGCTTCCTACCATGTCTGTGCACGTGAGTTATGCTTTCTAACTATCATGTTTCGAGTGTCATCCGATGGATGCAGGGCATGGTAGATCATGACTGTCTCATTAAGTTGAGACACTAATTCTTGTTTAAAATTTAGTATCATCGGGTGGACACTGAGTATTTGGTTAGACGGGACTTTTAGATACGCGATGTCTAACTTAGGCAAGGATTAGTTATTGACACACTGCTTGTTTTCATGTTTGATCCAGGTTTAGCGTCATCCGGTGGACGTGGGCTTAAATTAGGCCTGGAGAGGAGTAAGAGTTAGTTATCGGCTCTATTAGATTGGCAATCTAGTAGATTTATTAAGTTATTGATATTGTTTATGCTTTTTATACTTTATTTATCGTGAAAATATCATTGCCCGAAGGATTTGGCCTTAAATCTTGTGTGATTGATTGTTTTAGCTGGATTGTATACTTTACATGCTTATTCTTGCAAGAACAGTTAATATGTGCTTTCATTGGCTAAATCTTATCGATCTTGGTTGTTACATGTTGTGCATTTAAGTTTCTGTTCAATCATAAATTGCTTTGAAGTTAAGGTAGATTTGATATACTGCTTCTTTAAAACTGTATCGTATAACCTGCATGCATGGCTAAAACTAGTTATTATCGGTTGATCATGTGTACTCATCTTGTGTACGTACCCTTAATATCCGTTAGGTGTAATAGGTATACCTCGTAAGTGCATAGGCTCAATCAGTGCTTGATTGTTGTTTATGTAGGTTACATATCCCAATTGAATCTGTATCGACTAAACTGATCGGCTAAATGAATTGCACTTGCTTTTGCGTATCTTATACAATCGTTTTTGCTTTATTCGTTATTTTTGAGCTTATATATGCACAAGAGTTGACTTTCTAGTCAATTTTCCGCTAACTATCGGCTATTACAGAGCCACCCCCTGGAACTGTCTGGTGCACCATCGACAGGTTTCAAAATTAGACGTTTATCCTCCCTGCTTGTTAATTACAAGGTCAAATTAACTGGCACGCCAAAGACTCACCACCCGGCGATTCTGCGAGGCCTAAGAAACCACACGGCGATTTGGGGATACATGCATGTAACCACCCTTGAGATATGTCGCACTGCTATTTTTTGTTTGCTTATTATTATGCCTTTTCCATGTTCCAATGAGTTGTGTATCTTTTGTTGCATATGTGAGGGACCGAAGCCCTAGAGCCGTCGCCGCCCAACAGCCGCTGCTGGCGTTCTCCACCGACCACCGTTGTTTCCCCTCTCTTCTCTTCTCCTCCAACATCACGTCGGGGGTTGAAGAAAGTGGAGATCCATTGTTTTTAAAAAGATTTTCCTATTAGATCAAGTCTCTTAGGTTTAGTGTTTCTTCATGCCAAATTGTTTGGTAGTGGTGATTTATCTTCTCCTTCTCCACTTCGGTGATGGTGAATGGGAAGGTTGGAATCGTCATCTCCATGGCGACTTCGCTAAAGATGGGGGCGACAACTTCAGCGTCAACATATTCATCGACATGACGTCATGGAGACTTTTATTTCCGGACAGCGGCATCAAGGCGAAAATGATGTCACCGCCATGGAATAATTTTCTCCGGTCTCTTCTCCATTTTGTTGTGGTTAGATCTAGCCACAATGAAGGACTGGGGGAACAATTTTCAAATCAGTTTTCCTTAATCTTCGGTGGCAGAAAGAAGAAGAAGATCCTCAATTCCGCCTACATGAATTGTGACTGTCGTTCGTTGGGCATCTGTTCTTAGACCGTCTTTCGTTGCCGAGTGTTTGCCTGTGTGGTCATCCATACTATAAAGCATTTAACATGTTAGGTCTTGAATTGTGCTTTTTACAGCATGGGTACTTTATTGTCATTCGGAGTGCTTATAATATCTTGATGTACCTCACTATCATATAATATAATTCTTCTTTCATCGTAAAAAGAAATGTTCTTGCACTTGCTGTAGGCATGGTTATTAGTGACAAGAGGAGGTTGGTGAAGCGTTTAGGCCAACTTTTCCAACAACATTGGTTCCTCAGGTGGGTGTCGTCCTCCTATTGGTAGTGTATGAAGAGGAGCCACAACCTTTGGTTTTGAAGGTGCCCTTGATCACGGTATGTATGAGAGTCACACTCCCTTGATTTATCCAAGAATAGAATGGGCATTGGCCCACTCCAACCATAAAATGGATGACATCACTTTTCCAATATTCTCCTTTTGGTCAAAAGGTTAACATCATAAGTCCACAATTAGTAGAATACTACAAAGAGATAAAGTATTGGAACGGTCAAGGAAACACTATTGCAACAACAACAATACCTATGGTGTACTAATCAACCTTAATAAGATATCACATAATCATAATGGGAGTTAGTTTTCTAATGGCTCCAATATCTAGAATGAAAGGTTTCCATATATCCAGCGCAACATAAATATGTAGGATATAGATGGATGCCTTAAAGGAACCATGTCATTGTCATTTAATCCCATATACATAATTTTTTGATCCTAGGTTCTATGTTTTACAACTCCTCCTCCTCCTCCTCGTAATTTGTTGGATAGGGTTTCGGCGAGCTCTCTCCCACTTTTTTCTCCAAACTCGGTGGGTATAGAAGGGCTCGGCCGAAGGAAACGGGTAGGACAGATGGTGGGGATGGTTGCTAGGTAGTTTAGGAGAGATGACGGTGGTAGGGACGGCTTGGGACAAGTCAGTGTGGGGGATGCTCGGAGTTGGAAAAGATGTTGGCGTGCGAGCTCACATGAGGTGGAGACGATGTCAGCAGTGAGGGAAGAGAAAGGAGGGTGGCCACCGCGGGGTGGTGGTCAGTGGCGGGGGTGAGCTTCTGTGTTGGCATTTCGAGGTACGAGAAGAGCTGGTGGCCGTTAGATCTTCATTGTACGGCCATAAGAAAAAAATGTGTGTTGAAACCCTAGGAAACACATGAAAGGCAGGTAGATAGACTCAGATTTGAGCACAGACATTGGGTACCTGCTGGCAACACTAATACCAGCTGATCAGTTGATGATTCTCAGTTACGGTAATGCGAGGAATCACGACTCTCCACTTGTATTGTAGCCTTGAGGGACTGTTTTGCTGGTACGGATTTTAAAGCTAATACCCACTACTTATTTCTCTAGAATATGGTGAAGCCACGTTGTAAGGTCCTAGATGGCTAGAGGGGGGGTGAATAGCCTATAAAAATTTCTACAAACTCACTAAGCAAACTTCGTTAGATACACAAACGGCGGAAAGCAAGTTTTGCTTAGCCTCTTGGATGTTGCAAGCCTCCTATCCAAACAATTCTAGTAGGTGATCACTAGCACAAACAATAGCTACCACTAGTGATCAAGAGTTCTACCCACGGGATTTAATCTACACAAGGAGTGGTTCCCGACCGACCACACAAGCAATTCTACCCACGGGATTTAGTCTACACAAGTTGTGGTTCCCGACCGACCACGCAAGCAATTCTACTTTGCAAGAAAGTAATCAAAGTAATACAAGAGAGGGTAGGAGCTTGTTATACCGACGTGTCGAGTCGAGGTTGCCAATCACCAATAAGATGAACAATCAATCACAATCGGCAACACACAAAGGATGATGACCAATCACCGGGAGACAAGATGAACACAATGATTTATCCCCGGATGTTCACTTGGGCACCGCCAAGCTACGTCACCCGTTGTGTCGACCAACACCTAGATGGTTCCTCGGTGTGACCCTCAAGTCACTAGCCCCTCAAGGCTCGCCCCGCAAGGCACCGCAAGACACCACTCTCAAGCGAGGTACTCAACGACACGCGCAATCCACTAGGATGCTCTTCGTGATCCCCACGAGGTGAGCTCAAACCTCTCACAATCAACCGGAGGTGGCCAAGAACAATCACCTTCTCTTGCCAACGCCTCCAACAATCTCCAAGCCGGCTAGGAGCGGTACTCTCCAAGAGTAACAAGAAATCCACCGGCTAAACCACCCACAAGTGCCACTAGATGCCCTCAAGCAATGCAATGCACTAGGTGATCTCTCAATCTCACTAGGATTCACAATCAAGCAAGAGAGATGAGAGGGAGAGTGATTTTTTGCTCACAAAGATGAATGAATGAGTTGGGAAGTCAAGAGAGATGGCCAAGCCCCGGCCACCATCTATTTATAGGCCAACCTCAAACATCCAACCGTTACCCCCTCGGGGGCCTGAACAACAAGCGCCGGACGCGTCCGCCGCAGGCCGCCGGACGCGTCCGGCGCCACCTCCCGCGCGCGGCCGTCAGCCGACCGTTGGAGCCGCAGCCAACCATGAGCCGCCACGTCGGCGTCCGGCGCGGCGTCCGGCGCGCGCCACTTCGCGTCCGGCGCCCGCGTCCGCTCGCAACGCCGCGCTCTGGAACTTTCTGTTCCGAGTCCGGCGTGCGCCGGACGCGGCACCTGCGCGTCCGCCGCCTTCTGTCAGAACCCCTGCTCCGCGCCGAGCCGCAACACACGCCGGACGCAGCACAGTAACCGCTCTGCGTCCGCCGCGCGCGTCCGGCCCGCGTCCGGCGTGACGCTCGGCCGACGGCCGAAAACCAGAACTTTCTGGTCGGCGTCCGCCGCCCGCCGGACGCGTCCGCCCAGCGTCCGGCGCCTCTGCCAGGCGCAGCCTCCATCTTTTCGTCGCCGTGTCGTGACACCAACTTCTCCAACATGCTATCCAACAAGTATACCAACTTGATCATCAGAGATAGCATGATTTCAACCAAATTTTGCATCCGACGCAATAGAAAATATGCATCCATTTTTCTCGAAAGCGCCGAATCCCGCCTCACAAAGAGCTCGGCGGGAGGAAGAGAGGGACCCAAACCCATCTCTACCCCCGCAAACCACAGCGCACCAACACGCCACCTTTGTAAATGTGCCAACACCACCAATTGTACATCTCCATGAGCTTGTGTGTTAGCTTTTCACAAACATTTCCCAAAGGTTAGGTTAGCTCACTAGGCCCTACATGCAATGCACTACATGAATTCACCTAGTGGCACCCGTGCGTCGAATAGCCGATAAGACTTCCCCTCTTAATAGTGCGGCTATCGATCCTAAACCACTCACACCCTCTATGGTGTCTTGAGTGTAAAACAAAATGGCCCTATAGGTTATACCTTTGCCTTGAGCCCATTTTGTTCCTCCAAATGATATGAACGCTTCACACCATCATGTGACCGTCTCGATCCATCGATCTTGACTTCACTTGCCCTTCACCGTGCATCGGTCCATCGGCGCCTAGTCTTGCCCGAGCTTCACCATCGCATGGTCCTTCACTCCAAGCCTCAACTAGCCCTTCACCTTCAACACCGGTCCATGGAGCCAAGCATCGTCTTGATCTTCATCTTTGATCACATGACGCGTGTCACGCTTCATATTCAATATGCTCATCATGAGGACAACCTTTCTCTAAATCAACCACTTAGATAAACAAGGTTAGTCCTAGGTTTCATCAATCAGCCAAAACCAAACTAGGGACTTTCACACGTCATCCTAGAGGCCCACACCACGTCATCATCTACCACAGGTCCACTACCATTAACTCAAGCTGCTAATAATATCCTCTTCATTCCTCCATCCACTTTCTTTAGTGGTTTGATCATTTCTCATTCCACTACTATATGCATACGACATACAATTCCATCATAAGACTCTAATTCTTATCAAATTTGTACATATTCGTGTCATTCATACAAGATATCATTTTAAAAATTCCCAACATGCGGGGTATTTACCTAGTATACATAGCCGCTAAAGCATTGTCTTCCACCGTTTCGATCATTTGTTCTCCCCCTCCGAACGAGAAGTGCAGCTGCTAGTCGACGTGTCACTACCAGTGGACGTCACCCCGAAAGACAGATCGTTGTAACCATCTCCTCCCATGGTTACGGTATGAAACGTGCCGGCACTGGACATCTGCGGCTGCAGCACCGGCAACTTCACCACATCAGTAGACTGCAGGACGCGCATGGCACGTGCCATGGATGGCCGTTCGCTGCGGTCAGGGTGAGCGCACCAGAGCCCAACGACCAGCGCACGCTCCATCTGCTGCCTCCATGTCTCCACCTCGCCATCATCGCCCTCCCTCATCAAGCTCAACAACCTCTCATCCACCGCCTCGGCGGCGGCATTCCTGCTGTATAGCCGCCACACCCACCTCACCAACACGAAGAGCTCATCGCTGTCGTCGGGCTCCTCCACCGGGCGCCGACCGGTGACGAGCTCCAGGAGGACGATGCCGAAGCTGTAGACGTCGGACACAGCACTGGGGCGGCGCGTGTTGACGAGCTCAGGGTCGATGTAGCCCGCGGTGCCCAGCACGACCTTCGTCGTGGCAGGCCTAACGCCGTGGTCCATCAGCCTTGCCAGGCCGAAGTCGCCTAGCTTGGCGTCCAGTGAGGAATCCAGCATGATGTTGCTCGGCTTGATGTCGCCGTGCACTACACACTGCTCCCACTCCGCGTGGAGGTACTGGAGTGCGGACCCCAGGCCTATGATGACCTTGTACCTGTTGGTAGAAGATGATAAGGTTTTTCTATGTATTAAAAAAGGGAGTAGTATTTGGAAATAAGATTTGCCAAATAATTAATTCCATCTATAAAATTGTGACATTGCCAAAATGTTCATGTTCTTGCTAGGTTATAGCATCTTAATTTTCACTACACTATCATTACTCGTGGGTGTGCTTGGATTATGACCAAACGTTACCATATTTCTTTGCCAAACTTCATAAATATGTGTGGTTAACAATTTGTTCACTCACACCATATTTCTTTGCCAAACTTCATAAATGGGTCATTGACAAGTGGGCCCGCAGGATGGCATCATGGCAGAGAATTAAACAATAGCTTAAGAAATTATGGCACGCCTAAACTATAGCGTGGCTGTGCTTGCCCATAAACCAAATAAGTGCTACCGTTACACCTAGATAGATAACTCCTGGGTGAAGTTAACTGTAGTTTTATTATAAGTTACTAAGGGAAGCCTCAATGCTAAAAAATATATGTCGGGTCTGTTTGGCAAAGCTCCCTCTAATTTGATTCTTTTCTGAAAGAAGTGATCCCAAATGAAAGTTATTCTTTTTATTCTTTAGCATAAATTCTCAAAATCACAATGGAGAATCACTTCATAAGAATCAGGAGAAAGTACTCTTTCAAACTCCCAGACTCTTAATTCATTCTACAGGATCACTTGATAGAATCAACAGAGAATTCATTTTCTCTGAAAAAACTTGGCAGAACAATTGCTGGATTCACCAAAGAATCGGCTATGGGAGCTCTGCCAAACAAGGCCGTAGTTTCTATGCCAATTAATTTATGTAGACACTAGTATAAAAACTATTTTCCCCAAAAAAATTTATCCAATCACATACCTTATCTATACATCCTCCACCAACCACATCTATTCATGTTTTGGTTCTCGTATAGGATTCTTATCTATGAAACCATTTCCTTATCTCTCATCTTTAATTGAAGTACCATGTCATCTTTTTGCCTAGTTGGCACCATACTCAATAAAGATAGAGACCATCTAGTTTAATGGTTGGGAGAGCCCTAGAGATTGAAAATGTTCAACTAGTGGAGCTATATAATAACTATACAAAGTACTTGAAACTCCCTTACCTGTTATACCAACACCAACCTAAAGTATGATTTTAGTTAGGTTTCATGGCTATTGGGAAACCAGGCAAAATAATCTTTATGTATTATATCGGTCCCCAAATAAGGACTCATGTACCCACATGGCCTCATCTTCTTTAGGATATCTCTTGGATTTAGCAGCTATTGTTTTTATGCATTCGTGATTAGCTTTTGTAGAATGCTTTTTTATATATAAATTGTAAACCTTAGAAAGTTATTTGTTTAGAGACAGAGGGAGTATGTGTTAGTAATAGGCAAAAAAGCTATGTAGTATCCAGATATAATATTTCTCTAAAAGCCATAACGTTTTATAAGGTGTTTAGGGGAATTGCTATATCACAGGTGCCTGGAAATCTAAGCTATTGAATGTTGAGGAATTTCCAACACAATCATTAATTATTGGTTTAGGGAGAACAATTAGCATTTTCTTCTCTGGCTCTTCTTGCATGTAAACAACTGGAGAAAAAAATCAGTTCGTCCATCATACCTTTGTGGCCAACTAAGGATCCTCGCCTTGTTATATATGTGCCTGTCAAGGCTGCCCTCCGACACGAGCTCGTAGACGATGAGCAGCCCTTTGCAGCTGTCACACCAACCGATCAACTGCACGAGATTGCGGTGCCTCAGCCGGCTGATGATCTTCACCTCGGCCTCGAACTCCTTCCTCCCCTGCACGGACGACTCCGAGAACTTCTTTATGGCCACACGGCGGTCCTGGCCGTCGATCTTGAGGCAGCCCTGGTAGACGTGGCCGAAGCCGCCTCTCCCCAGCTTCATCTCCTCCGAGAAATTGCTCGTCGCAGCCGCGAGTTCGCTGTAACAGTACCTCTTTGGACCGACGCCTTTCTCAAACTCAGCCTCGCCGCCGTCCTGTTCATAGTCGAGTTCGCCGCCGCCACGGCCACCCGATGCTTCCTTGGATTTCTTCCACATCCTCAGTTTCCGCCTTAGAACAAACCCAATTATAGCGCATATAGCCGCAAACACAGCTGCAGCAGCAGATACTGCTATCGTGGTGCTATGCGCCATGGAATGCCCTCCGGAGGTGATGGCTTGAGAGGGCACATGTGCAGGTGCTTCCCCGGGTGACACGGTCTCATCATCTTCCCTCGACGCGAGAGAAGAGTTGAAGGACCACGACAGGAGCTGGTGCATCTCGACGTTTTTGCCGGTGGCAGCCGAGAAGCCGACGACCACCATCTGGGTTAGGCTTTTCCTCATGTCGACGTTGGCGCTGACACGGTACGGTGCCCCGTCCATCCAGAGAGCGACGGACAGCGCCTCCGTGTTGTTGTCGTAGGCGACCTCGGCGACCAATGTCTCTCCGGACTTGATGCTCTTGTTGGGCGAGATGGAATCAACGGAGAAGATGGAGTTAACGTCGATGCCGACGTGGTTGCCGTCCACCTCCCCCCACTTGGCGTTCCGGAACGTGTCGAACTCGACCGCCACGACGCGGTCGTCGCCCCTGGCGTTCCTGTTGGTGCTGCCGTTGAAGAGGCCCAGGTTCCCGCCGAAGCTGCCGGGGGGCGGCGCCCCGGACGGGTGGTGCGCGAGGAAGAACGCCATCCCGTCGGCGCTCGGCTCCGGCGAGTCCGGTCGCGCTGGCTTGATCCGGAAGGTGAAGGAGGTGGTGAAGCTGGCGAGCTCGCCGGTGGCGCCGTCCCAGAGCGGCATCGGCTGCGTGTACGTCAGCCGGCCGACGCTGTGGTTGTTGAGGTCGCCCATGACGTTCTTGGTCAGCTCGATCGCGTTCTCGGTGCTGTGGAAGTAGGCGTCGCCGGCGCAGGCCAGCTCTGCGTTCAGGGCGGTGTAAGTGGAATCGGGGTCTGAGAAATTGAAACCGAATGAGAGCGAGGCGGCGAGGAGGACGGGGGACAACACGTAGAAGAGGCAGCACAGCGTGGGTACAAGGCAGCGAGAGCTCCTCACCGCCATTGTTGGAGTTGGAGCTTGGTAGGAACTAGAGAGAGCGGCTAGCTAGGCTTGGTAGGAAAATTGTAGAACAGAGACACGCATGCTGACCAGCTCTGTAGGTATCTCCACTATATCTCCATAGCCCATAGGACCAGGACTAGGACGCAGCACTGTGGGTTTCCACGCAGTGTCCAGCAGAAGCACTTGGACACATTAGCCATTCTTCCTTGGGATAAGCTGTCTATGGAAAATGGAATACATTTCGTATCGTCCAAAGTAGAGCTCCCAACATGTGTTGTGTTCTGGAAACAAGCATAGTACGTAGCCGGCTTGGATTGAAGTGTATCCAGCTATTTGTCAGGCCATTTGGCTGGTTTGGGATTTCGAGGAGGCGCCGCGTAAATAGGTATGCAGGTGAGCACCAGAGCGGCCATACAAACGAGACAAATGAACACGGCCAAAACTAATAAAATTGGGCAACTTCATGGACTCCAAACGGAAGAATGCGATGGGAAGGTCGGGTTTTGAATTCAGAAGAGTGGTGAGAGCCATCTAGCCATTTGGGAGAGAATTCTTTTGCTTTCACCTCCGGTCCAAAACTGGTAAGCCTAGAGCATTCCTGGCCGCGGATAAAGAGCCTCCTAGGATCGGGAAAAAAAAGGACCACCCAAAAAAATGTGTTAAAATTTAAAAAGGATGACCAAGAATTTTTATACCATGACATTTGACAGCTGCCACTGTACCTTGACCTTCTAAAGCAAATTGATTGTCTATTGAAACTATCGTTAGGCAATTTGTTCTAAACTGTCTATAGAAAAATAGCAGATAAGTACACATGGATAAATGAGTATATAGGACCAATAGTGAATAAGGAAGAATTGAATCGGAGCTTGCCATATGCGTATATGCCAAAAAGAGATTCACTACTACTATGATTACTGCTTTAGAAAAAGATTGCTTGTGGTCAGGATTTTCACACACACACCCCAAAACAATGAACTAGATCAGGCACCCAAATCACTACATAACCAGTGCCAGTGAGGCTATATAAAACCAGAGCCAGGCATAGTGAACAACCGGCATGAAATCAATTTTAGTCAACGGTTTCAGAGCTCAATTTAGAATGATTGCGACAGCTATCTAAAAAGATTAAGATGTTCAAGAGTGGGGTGAATTAGTCTCAACTAAAATTTCTTGAAATAATTAAGTCCTACACTTAGCCCATTTCACCCCTAGTGGAAAATGTGTTCTCTATTGTTCTGCCACACAAAAACTTTGCACCCTGGGTTCCAATCTCACTCTAGCATGGCAATTATAGAAGTGTAAAGACATGAAAATACTCAAAGTAAAGAAATGGAAAAGAATACAGTGATGTTTTCCCTAGGTATCAGAGAGTCAACTCCTCACTAGTCCTCATTAGACCACCTGCACAAGGGTGTAGCTCCCCCTTGATCCATGCAAGGATCACGGGTTGATTCTCGACAACCGCTCACAAGACGACTTGGGTCATCCACAATCACCACCGAATGGTCACCAAGCTTCGAATCACCACCAAGCCATCTAGGTGATGGCAATCACCAAGAGTAACAAGCACAAACTCTCGCTTGACCATGACAATCCTAATGAGAAAGGTGGATGCACACTTTCCACTACTTATGCACTAATGAGGTCCTCAGTCTTGGATTAACAAATCTCAATCACCCCACTAGGACCTTGCACTCCCTTGCACACCATGTGTTCCCTTAGCTAAACAAATGGGCGAGAGAGCTAAATTGGACAAGTTGAGCGTGTATAAATACTCCCCCACACAAGCCACAAGCCGTTGGGAACAAATCCTGATTTCTGCATGTGGACTCAGGGGCCTGGACCATCTTCCTTGGGTCCGACCCTCACAAACACCACAGCACCATCATTGTGTCAGAACTAGCGGTTGAATGGTCTGGACTCAACCATGCTCCATATGCCCCAACTAGCTCAAGTCTGAACACAAATTTCCTCTATGTATACTCTTTGTTGCCATTCGAACCCTCTTATCAGTTGATTCAGTGGACTTGAAATATTCATTTAGTATGGAGCATCCTAGAGCAAACCCTGGGAAACCCGACTATCGGCCAATGGTCTGGATGCCCCACTTACCTCAATCTGGAGCTTTGATACGCCTAAGGAGCTCCTTGGGGATACCATGTATGCTCCGGACCCATGCAACATGGTTCAGAGGTCAATTGAACCTTGGTCCAGTCAATCCAAACCCTCTCTTCACTTCAAATTAAAAAACTTTGTGAATAGGGTTTGTTCCACTTGATCTTTGGACTTTGGGCCATCCCTGATCTACTTAGTGCTAAGTTTGATAAGTGTGCACCCCACCTAACACCTTAGACTCACCTAGGTCAAGCTACATAGCCAGCCAAACGACAAACAAAGTCCTAAACTACTCGAAGTGTCTCTTAATGCCAAACAACACTTAGAACTATTCTATCCTTAACCTTATTGTCCATCCTTTAAAAACCGAAATGAGTTTTATCAACTGGGGCATGAAAACCATTGATTGCCCAAACAATCACCATTATTGTGACCTAACCCAATTTGCCTCTTGTTGGTATTTGTTAAGTGCACATAAAATAAGAAGGATTCTGCAAGCGCACAGAACTTACCATTGTAGCATTTTACCGGGAGTAAACCAGTTATCATTATTTATATTTTACCACAGGGAAGCAAGGGTTAAAGAATCTGATAATTCACCATCACGTATCTACTAACTTAGTAAACCAACTAGGCTAAAGCAAGGGTAAATGATATATGATAGGATATAAGGATAAAAGCACATATGAGAATTCTATAATAAATGAGTAGTTAGCTAAAGTGAGAGGACAACGGGAGAGATCAAGGTTCCTAAATACTTCTCTAATACTCTGGTTCTATAATAATAGGGAATGGTTAGATATAACGATCACACAATAACACTTTGGAGCAGCAGGTCCTTTCCAACTCTCGAAGAAGACTGGGTAAAGAGTAGTTGGGAGAAGGCTGCCGAAAGCTCTACGAAAAACCAACCCGAACGTGGTGGAATACGAAGGCCTGACAGAGCTGTCACCTCTGGGGCTACCACAACTATCCGTGGGATTGGGCGCAACCTCAGGTAACCTATGGTCTAGACACCATGCCTATACTATCGATTACTACTCTAGCTATGCGCAATAACTAGAGCACTCAATACGAGCAAAGATCCCATGCTAAGATGCAACAACTATACTAAGCAAACATATGAAAGGCATAAAGTAGATAGAGAAGAATATATTAAAGCAAAAGTCTTACAAGAGTAGATACAAAGACATACCAAATCTCTGAAGACTTCTCCAGAACCGGAGCGCAGCTCCGCTCTCCCTAACTCTCATCTAGATCTAATCTACTACATTGGAATGTCTAGCTCTAATTCTCTAGAGAAGAGAAGTCATCCATACAAGGGACGCCTCTACAACTCTGATCCCACTGGGAGATAATGAATTAGGGTTTTAAGGGATGCCTCCTCCAGGGGCCAGGGGCCCTGGTTATATAGCCCTCTAGGATGCACCACAGCCCTCGGATCAAACCGACCTAAATGGACGATTATTATTCATCCTCAAAGGCGGTGGAACAGGGATCCGCGAGACTCGTTCTGATTGGTTGAGATGACGGGTCGGCCGACCCTAGGGTGGAGTCGGCCGACTCTCCACCGAGCCGGTTCGGGCTCCCGTTTGGTCCAGAGCCTTCTCGAACCTTCCAGATTACAGAATTTGCACCGGTTCCCGATTATCTCTATGTAAACCTGACATGTGGGCCTTCCTTGGGTATTTTCAAATAAACCCCGTAAAAATGACATTCACCAAAACTCGTGGAATTCCGTTAGTGTAAGCCCTATATCTAGATGGTAATTATATTTAGGTCCTTTTTCATGTCTAGTTGATGGTAAAAATTGACACTTATCGACCGTCAACAACTCCCCCAAGCTTACCTTTTGCTCGTCCCTGAGCAAAGATAGACTCAGTGATGGATCAGGAGTTGCTACAATGCTTTCACGCCTCAAAAGTACACATGCGTTCAAACAAGAACTCACCTCCGGATTAGAGTGAACTATTCTGACTCAAAACTTACTCATATTACCTTTCACCATGGGGCTTGTAACCGTCACTTGGGTCTTGAGCAGTTGAAAGATAGAACGGTCAAGTCAAGCGCCATGTTTCTCGTACTTTGATCAACTATTATCCTGGAGTTTTTGCAAAGTTTTTGAAATAAAACTCAGAGTTCCTTGTATGAACCTCTCAGATCTCTCATTTGTGGTATTTCTGGATCCTCTCCAAGGCATGAGTAGTGTATGCCTTCTCTCTTCTCTCAGAATATGTGGTATTTATGGAACTAAGGCATAGTGGAAAGCGCCTTCTCTCTCTCACCCTACTTTCTAATAGGCTTATGTGGAGCTTATAGGTGGGGGAGACACTCAAACTCACTTGCATATATTGCATAGTTAAGACATAGATCCAAAGGAACTAAATAATAATAAAGTCATATGTGCATGTGAATGAGGAAATGGGATGGATGATAAGATGATGATGATAAGGAAATGATTATGAGGGGTGATCACTTGGTGAACATCTACTTCTACACTTGCTCTTTTGGGGATAACATGACTCCCTTTATTCGGAAACCTTGAAACTTTGAAAGGAAGGACTTGGCTACTCTTTCTTTCTTCTTCTCTTTTTTTTTCTTTTTTTTTAAAGCAACCAATCCTCTGAAAACGAAACTTTAGCAACGGGGAGTGTATAACTTGAAATGATAATGACTGGAACTCTTATGTAGGCAATGGAACGGCGATGATTATTTCTAGATGTTCACTCCCAGGATAGGTGTAACCTTTTTCTGGATGAAGTGAAATGAGTGGCGTATGTATTATGTGGATGGATGGATGGATGGATGGATGGATGCGTACTCCCAGGGTAGGAGCAGCACAAGCGCGTATCTCCAGGGTAGAGACAGCACAATATGTGGGGAAATGCGTACTCCCAGGGTAGGAGCAGCATAGGTGCGTATCTCCAGGATAGAGATAGCACAATATGTGATGGATGTGGATCTATATGTAGGTGGCACTTCTAGGGACCAAGTAGCACGTAATGAATGTAGTATTTATAAAATGGGTGCATGCTTCGAGGACGAAGTAGCATAGATCAATGGATGGAGAGCACATAGTATTGACTTTAACTGCATGACTGATTCCTTATGGGTCCACAGCATAACCACACTCAATGCCTAAAAAGACTACACTCAATGCCTACAATATGATCTATATAAACAGATGGGTTTTCCTAGTCTAGTAAGCATGAATATATGGCTGTGGTAGGAATTTAGACTCTCATCATAAAGGAACTCATCATGCAGGAATTTAATATTTTCACAGATAAATTCTCCAGAACTCTAGTATCTCTAGGAACAAGATGGACAGCAGCTCAAAACTTTTCCCATATCATACCCGTCAACCACCTAGACTTAGATCAAGTGTTTGCTACCCACAAGTTTTAGGTTCAAAGCAAATCTTAAATCTAAACAGTTGTGTCCAAAACTCGGGAGAGTGCAAGGTTGAAAACTAAGTACTTGAAAGGAATTACGGCAGAGCAACTATTCATCATTTCCATATAAGAGCTTATTCTTTAGGGTTCATTTTAGCAGGCCAAACTCTTCACATACTCTCCTATATTTTATTTTGAAAACTTAATAAATAGATAGATAGATAAGCTAGTGATACTTAGCCGGATACACGGGGTGCTTTCCCCCAAGCCGGATGTTGACATAGTCTCGCGATGTTACCGATGTGCACCGAAGACGTTCTAATCCTCCTGGAGTGTTGTGGATAGTTGCTGTTGGAGACAGCGTTCAAGTGTCGCGGACAGCACTCCGGCAGGAGACTGGATGTCTTCTGCCTGTTAGCTCTTCTTGATCCTTGATGTTCTGTGAGGCTCAAATAGACAACACAGCTTGTGGAACTGATTAAACATTAGTGATAAACCTCTAAGCCTTGAATGTCTAGAACCTTCTTAACACATAAAAATATTTTTAGCAGGATCTTAATATTTTTATAATTTTATATTTTATGGTATGTAGACGTAAAAAATGCAACTAAGATGAAAACTTATTTTTATGCCACCACAAGGATATCTTTGTGGACCTGTCGCACCACAAAATTATTCACATGGGGCTTAGCATTTTCTAGATGCAAAAAATTATTTTCTTTTCTAATGCGAGATGCAACAAAGCAAATATGCAACAAGGATTGATTATGCAAAAATTAAATATGCTAAAGTAAAGACTTATGCAATGCTAAAATGGGAGATATGGATAACTACCAAGTTACCTCCTTGGCGAGGGTTCGGTGTTTTAAGTCCTCTGAATAGGACTTCTTGTCATGTTCAATCCTTCGGTGCATCATTTGTTCTCAAAGGTAGAGACCTTGAGAACTACACCTCTTGAGATGGTAACTCTGAGGAAGATTTCACCCATGTTATTTTCTTGTCCAGTGGTCTGAAGTGAAGCTTTAATTGTGAAGCTGGCAGCATCTTGTTTTAGTGTGTATGTTGCGGGTTCAGAACGTTCACTGGAGCGGCTTGTGATGAAGAGTGGATGCTTCTAGTGGTCCTTTCTAGACCTTGCGCTCCACTTATTGTTTCTTCTCTCCGCAGAGGATTAGTGGACAACACATACCCGAAGGAATATAATAACAAGGGTAGATTTGTCATAGAGCTAAGATCATATTCTATGCTACAAAAAAGATTGGGTTGAAAATTTTAATTAGCATAGAACATCTACTCACCATTACTTCTTCTCTTAAGGATTTATTTTACTTTGTCTTAAGTTTGATTCGTGTGTATGACATCTATAGAAAACAACCAAACTTATAGAGAGGAAGTAATTGTTAGTGGAGGGATTGCAAACCAAAGTGTGCCGGCGACGAGGGCTTGAGAAGAGGAAGAGCATTGTTGGATCATCATTAGAGGAGTCGGCGGCCTTCCTCCCCCAAGCTTGTTGTTGCTCGTCACTGGAAGCCAAGTGTGTGTGTTGAATCATCCCTCAAAGTGTGTTGTAATAACTCCATGTCTTAGACATTGTCTGTCCTCTGTTCTTAAGTCTGTTGGAGAGGGCTCTTGATTCTAAGTCCGTTGAGCAAAGATCTCTCCCTTGCATCCTTCTTTTCGTTGGACTATCCAATCCAGGACAGACAGTTGCATGATCTTCTTTTGTCGACCATTCTTGATTTTTGCTGAGTCTTGGTTGACTAATTGATGTTCATTGGAGATGTAGACTCGAGTTCTTCCTTGATGGTCTTCGTCTTCTAGCGGCGGCATGGCAAAGAGTTGTTCAGTTAATGACACGCCATCCGTCTTGATGATAAGGGAAGGAACTTCTTTAGTATTTGTATGCAGGCTTCATTTCCAATGGCTTAGGGACATCATCTTGCAACCATAGTCATGGTCCTTCAAGGCTTGGTCGGTGGTCAACCCTTGATTGTTGATTGGTTGACACAAGGATGTATGCTTATCATACCATCCTTGTCCTTGCTGCCGACGTGCAAGATGGTGTCTTCAAGAACAACGAGGGCAGGTCTTTGATTGGCCAAAATGAGCTGAGTTACACATACTCCTCATTGGCATCCTAGCTCGAGTTTTGGGCTCAATGCTATGATGTCTTCAAGGTTGCTCATAGCCTGTCGCCTTGATCCACTTCTTTGAGTGAGTTAAAGTTGTTGTTCCTTCTTGTGGCACTCTTGTCCTCTTCTTTGTTCCATCACTGAAGTGGCAATTTTGCAGGTGATGCCAATCCACGAACAGGCACATCATAAGTTCTTTCCTGCAAAATGTTAGTGGACACATACCCGAAGGATTGCAACAATTTCAAACTATGGGTTATTATCCACTATGTATATGATCTTCATCTATGCTAATGAACAGATGGGTTAGAATTACTTTCAAATAGACTTTATTTATCATGTTTTCTAACATCTCTCTCTCTTTTTTTTTTGGTACTTCAACATGGTTCAAGGCAAAGGTAACTCACAACAAAATACAAGGTGAATGCACTTTAATACTTACAGTTCTTCCTTAGATAATGAATGAGTTGTGTATTTTGCTTGAAGTTGTTGGAGTTCATCATATGCCTTGCTTCATCTCTCATGTGAGTTCATCTCTTGACTTACCCAAATTGGATTTGAGAGTTTGCTGCAGGGGTTAGTCCAACAGAATAACCAGTATCCACTAAAGCACATTTTTAGCTCAATAACCAAACTAGACTCCATGTCTTAATTGGGTCAAGGAAGACAATTTAACCTAAGCACCACGCTTAATTTAAAAAGCCTTTGGAAGTACCATCGATAAGCACAACCAAACCGAAACATACTCTAGCAGAAAAAGGTAGCATGAAAGCACTATAGAGATGTACTCAAATGGAGATGACAAAGCATGATCATGGTGAGGAAATATATAAAAACACATTTTTTTTTAGAGATGCAGGCGATGTGAATGCATGCAAGAAGCTAAACATGCAATGGATGAGCAAACATAAATAAGCTAAACGGAGTGAATGCATGAATTGTTAAAAGTAAACATGCAGTGGGGTGCAAGAATTCAAAAAGATAACTACTCATCAATTTTAAAGTCCATGAGAAAGACTATCTCACCTTTCTTGATCATACTTACCATGACTCACATGATCAAATTTGTGAGCGGTGCAGCGTCTATGTTCGTCACTTGTGAAGTGATTTGAAATTCTTGTGACGACGACCTTTTCTTCATTTTGTGAGGTGGCAGGGTTCCAATGTTGATGAATGTTGAATGTTGGGGGACCCTGGGCTCTTCATTGTCTTGTGGAAACTTGTCGGAAGGTCGAAACAACATCTTTTGTCCTGTCTATTCCACACTCAACAGAACAAGGGGTAATCCTACTAAAGCTAGTGATACACTAAATTAGCAGACATCAAGATCACTATCAAAAACTTAACACCGATTGCTTCCCCGGCAACGGCGCCAAAAAAAGCTTGTTGGTATTTGCTAAGTGCGCATAAAATAAGAAGGATTCTGCAAGCGCACAGAACTTACCATTGTAGCATTTTACCGGGAGTAAACCAGGTATCGTTATTTATATTTTACCACAGGGAAGCAAGGGTTAAAGAATCTGATAATTCACCATCATGTATCTACTAACTTAGTAAACCAACTAGGCTAAAGCAAGGGTAAATGATATATGATAGGATATAAGGATAAAAGCACATATGAGAATTCCATAATAAATGAGTAGTTAGCTAAAGTGAGAGGACAATGGGAGAGATCAAGGTTCCTAAATACTTCTCTAATACTCTGGTTCTATAATAATAGGGAATGGTTAGATATAACGATCACACAATAACACTTTGGAGTAGCAGGTCCTTTCCAACTCTCGATGAAGACTGGGTAAAGAGTAGTTGGGAGAAGGCTGCCGAAAGCTCTACGAAACACCAACCCGAACGTGGTGGAATACGAAGGCCTGATAGAGCTGTCACCTCTGGGGCTACCACAACTATCCGTGGGATTGGGCGCAACCTCAGGTAACCTATGGTCTAGACACCATGCCTATACTATCGATTACTACTCTAGCTATGCGCAATAACTAGAGCACTCAATACGAGCAAAGATCCCATGCTAAGATGCAACAACTATACTAAGCAAACATATGAAAGGCATAAAGTAGATAGAGAAGAATATATTAAAGCACAAGTCTTACAAGAGTAGATACAAAGACATACCAAATCTCTGAAGACTTCTCCAGAACCGGAGCGCAGCTCCGCTCTCCCTAACTCTCATCTAGATCTAATCTACTACATTGGAATGTCTAGCTCTAATTCTCTAGAGAAGAGAAGTCATCCACACAAAGGACGCCTCTACAACTCTGATCCCGCTGGGAGATAATGAATTAGGGTTTTAAGGGATGTCTCCTCCAGGGGCCAGGGGCCCTGGTTATATAGCCCTCTAGGATGCACCACAGCCCTCGGATCAAACCGACCTAAATGGACGATTATTATTCATCCTCAAAGGCGGTGGAACAGGGATCCGCGAGACTCGTTCTGATTGGTCGAGATGACGGGTCGGCCGACCCTAGGGTGGAGTCGGCCGACTCTCCACCGAGCCGGTTCGGGCTCCCGTTTGGTCCAGAGCCTTCTCGAACCTTCCAGATTACAGAATTTTCACCGGTTCCCGATTATCTCTATGTAAACCTGACATGTGGGCCTTCCTTGGGTATTTTCAGCTCACACCCTGCAGAAACAGACATTCACCAAAACTCGTGGAATTCCGTTAGTGTAAGCCCTATATCTAGATGGTAATTATATTTAGGTCCTTTTTCATGTCTAGTTGACGGTAAAAATTGACACTTATCGACCTTCAACACCTCTCAAAACACACGTTAGTCACAATAATTGTCATCATTAATCATTGAAACCCACTAGGGGCCTAGATGATTTTGCTACATTTTGGCTTTTTATTTTTTTTTTGTTTAAAAGAAATTAGTTATCATAATTTAAATTGTTTTCCTTGTTTCAAAGTATGGGAAAAATCCTAAAATAGATAAAGTTGACATCACTCTTCATCAAGGATGGTGTCAAGGTCCGTCTAGAAACTTGGAACAGGTGCTATATCCCAAACCTCAAGATCACACTGAATCTACTAGAATGGGACCATATATGTTGATTTGTCTTCAATCTCTAAATATGAACAAGTTTTTAGCGAAGACAAGAAGACAAAGGCAAGTAATATATGCAATAGAAATTTAAGGCTATTTGGTTTTAAGATTCCTACATCACAATAATAAATATTGGTTTTGAAGTCTTATAGCATATTTTTCTCAATCTTATTAACATGCTCTTCCAGAGAGGATATCTAGGATCACAAATCTGATCATTCACTTAAGGAACACTATCATTATCACTTGCTACGTTAACACTACTCAGAGACGGTGGTTCGAGTGGTAGGACCGGCCGAGGGCAGCGTCCAGTGGGGCCGCCACATACCCTGTGGGGCAGCCCAATGCCCATTATACATAGAATTTGCACTCCCAAATAAAACACATTTACCCTTTTGTTAACCATCGAGCATCAGAAGCATTGGGCTCTTGCTAGAGGTGCCTTGTTCGATCCCCATGTTATTAATTTTCCTACTCTTTTTATTTTTTGTGCGCATACCCTATGACAAAAATCCTAGGTTCGCACTGGGAGCGGATGCCGTCGTGATTGGTAGGAGTGGCCGCCATCTCTCTCAAGTCTGGGTTCTAGCTCGTTGACATTATCATGCAAGTATCAAGGAAGTATATATCACCAAAGTACTAGGATTTAATTTAATTATTTTTATTTCTATATTTCCTTGATACTTTAACTGATATTGTATCGGTGGCATATCGCCATATCCAAAATGTATCGGATACCATATCCGTCATCTCTGCATAGCAATTTTGCCCCTACCTTGCGCACTACGAGGAAAACACATGGTGTTAGCTGAGAATTGAGATAGTGCTAGAATCGCAAGCTCGAGGAAACCTTATGGACAAGGAGTTTGAGAAGGGCGTAGGGCCCAAGAGGTTTGGTTATGGCCGGCTCTCTACGCAACCAAGGGCTTCTCTAAGGAGGAGAAGCTTGGAAAAGACAGCTTCAGCGTAGTTTACAGATGCTAAGAGAGCTAGACCTCCACGTCGCCATCAAGAGAATGTTAAGAGGTTTAGAGAAGGGAGGAAAGAGTACACCTTAGAGACGTCAAGATCATAAGTTGGCTGAGGCATCAGAACCTTGTGCAGATCATCAGGTGGTGCCACCAGGGCAGGGAGCTACAACTGCTGATGAGCAATGGCAACTTTGATCCCCATCTCTGCAACCCAATCCTTCTACTAACATGGCTTATATCAGGTTCAAGATCGTGCTCGGGCTAGGATCTGCGCTCTTGTACCTTCACCAGGAGTTGGAGTAGTGCATGGTGAATAGGGACATCAAGCCAAGCAACATAAAGTTGGAGGCCTCTGCGGCAAGCTAGGTGACTTTGGCCTCTCGAAGCTGTATCAACAAATGTGTCTCAACCATCCATGTCGAAATGTGCAATTGCTAAAATCAAGATGGCAATTATTCTTTGATTCTGACACCAGCAATCACAACTGCTCGTCCATTGGCAATGAGTCTGTTGTGATTGGCAAATGAAACTGCTCGTCCATTGGCAATGCGTCTGCCATGGATGGCTAATCAAATGAGGCATTGACCTCTAAGGACTCCTCCTAGAATTGTGGCGAAAGAATTGATGGTAACACCAGAAATACAACAAACCTATCACCACATGAGTACCTCGACGAATGCTAAAAGTGTCTACTGTTGAATAGTATATGGTACAATATAATACTATGTCATGGTTGATATTTACAAAAATGTTTGTCTATAGGACAATCATATAAATAAGAGGGCTGTGCCCAACAAGTATCAAAGGTTTGATGATTTGGAGGAAGCCTATAAATTTTACAGAGATTATGCATAGCTTGTGGGGTTTCCCATCCAGAGAAATAGAATGAGACGGCTAGCCAGGATTTTTGCTGCTCGTTCGAGGGTAAGCACATCCCAAAGGTTGGAGAGGGTGACCTTAAAAGGAAAGGGAGAAGACATTCAAAAGGGACGGATGCAATGCACAAACATGACAGTTGGGAGTGACCAATTATTCTACACATGGATTTTAATGAACCATAACCATGAGCTCAAACCTGATACAAAAATGTCAAAAAAATGCACTATCATAAAGGTGTGGACGTAGCTACTATGGACATGGTGGACATGATGCAAGCAAGTCGTGTATCGCATGAAAATGTGGTAGGTGTGTTAAGTTAGGTGGTTAGAGGTTTCAAAAATCTTAATTTGACTAAGAGGGACGTCCAAAACAGGTATGTGCTAAAAAAAGATTACCAAAAATGAGAACATGGAAGTGTCAAGCTTGGATTGCTTTCAATGTCTAACAGGGATAATGCTAAACTCACTTTGAGCAACTTGGCTACTATCCATATACAATTGAGTTGAATGCAGATAAGAAGGTGGCACTGCGCTTGCATAAGAATTGCTATGATCGTTCAATGAAAGATGTTGCATGGAAAAAAAGTATTCACTGATAGTATGTTGAGTTGCTAATAAGCTGCTGAGTAGCTGACATAAAATAGAAGAAATTAAAAATAATGTGGTTGTCTTTTTTTTAAACAGACTATGGTGAGGTCGTCTCATTTGATATGACATATAAAACAAATAAATACAACATGCCTTTCGTGATGTTTATTGAATTCAACAATTAACTACATGATATAATATTTTCTTAGGCACATAGAGCTTTTTAGGGTAGATCGGAAATTCAAAGTTACATACAGAAACAAATCAATACAACATGCATTTGGCGATGTTTGTTGTATTCAACAATTGGCTATAGAACATAATATTTGCTTAGGCATAGTTTTTTTAGGGTAGATGGGAAATTCAATGTTCTTGCACGTTTATGTTGTCCTTGAGTGAATTGGATGGTTTGTTGCTGGACTTGCAGAGTAGTGAGAGGAGCGAAGGTAAAATTAAGAGGTGGATCTTTGTAAACAATGATGTTCTAGCGACCTCATTCATGTGAAGTACTATATAGTACTAAAATTACAACTTCTAGACCAAAATGCCCTCCTACTAACCCTAGATTCTAAGCATATTCCCATATAGGTGGGGCAATGTTCAAAAAACCGGCGGCTCCTCCTTTGGGAGTTGGAATTGACATTTTGGTCCTTTCAGTTTCACATATGAAGACAACTTCATGCCTTGGTTTTTTCGCCCACACGCCTCTTGCAAAATGATAAATCTATCATGTGAGATTTCTTAGTGAAGTAAAGGGTTCTGGCCCAACATGTCGAAAAATAATTCTAATGCAATCTAAATCTTGCCCCTAATGGCTAGAGATTTTCTAGCTATTCTTGTGAGTATTGTGTCATCCGTGTGAGTTTTTAGTGCAAGTGGATACCACATCGCTTGATCCTGAAACACTTAGTGTAAGGATTTTTCTTTCTTGAACAGAATGAGTCATACGGATATTGTTTGCAATGATGGTCTACTAAATTAAAGGCTAGATGCTTTTCATTTTTTTTTTTTTTTTTTTTTTTTTTGAAGGAACTGGAGGGGCCGAGGCCCCTACAGGAATTTATTAATAAAAGCAAACCGAGTACAAAGGTTACAAACAAAGGAATGAAAAGGAGCAGCAAAGAAGGGAGCTAGCTAGAAAGAAAAACTAAAAACTTAAGAAACGAAGAAGAAAATGAAAAAGATTTGCTCTAAGCAGCAATAAGCTCCAGATTTTGTATCCATATGAGAAACTGATCTTGTTGTCCTGAATTCATCCTGAACTTCAGCAGGTTCAGTTCTTTGAAGAAGAGAGCTTTACAATCTTCTCTGTTATTTCCTTGGCCCCTGATTATCACTAGTCAACATGCATGTGCACGTGCCTAGAAAATATTTGTGGTTTATATTTGCCAAATCATTTGCAAAGTTTATGATCTAAGTATGATAACACTTGACAACGCAACTTGCTTTACCCTCTTATCACCATCAGAGTTTATCTCCTTTGTGTACTTGGATGCTTAGTATGATCTCACACCATTTTCCTATTCCCCTCCTATTACTTCTCCACACAACCTCGTGCCACAGTTCAAATATCTTCTTAAAATAGGATAAAAATCAAGATTGGCGCCCCATAAAATAATTAAATCAAAAGAATCCATGCTATAATTTTAATTTAGCGAAAGAAACCTCAGCTAGAAGTTACCTAAAAGAAGACATATTTCGCCCGTAACAGTGAATGTGTGCACAACCAACTTTAAGAGAAAAGGAACTGGCACAAGAATCTTAGCGTTTTGAGCAACAAGAACTTCAGGCCATGTTAATCCTCTTATCTCAAACAAGTATACATATTGATATACGTTACTGCAAACAAAAAGGAAAGGTTAATTAACTCTGTAATGATAGACTTCATATTCAGGAATTTTTTTAATAGCATGCCTTTGTTTGTTCTGCCTGCTGCTTCCCACTCTCATGCACAAGCCGCTGAGATTTTATTCCGACCTTTTTACTGGTACGTACTGCTAAATAAAATAAAACTCAAAACCACAAGATGCTACCTTTACCCAGATATATTTCCTTTTATATCAATTAAATTGGACGATGCCATGATAATATTGCAGAAAGATGTTGAACTATACAACCTGTGCATATGTATTGGCCAAACAAATAAGTTCATTATTCTGAGATCCAGTAAAAGCTACAGAGAGAAAAGGGAAAGAAGTATTAGATAACCGATACAGCAAGAATGCAAAATATAAGAAGGTATTTGACATTGGACACATTGTTAAAGACTACTCACAAGCACTGAGCACACAAAGTAGGAGCGTAATAATGTGCCCATTGACAAAAATCTTGTCGTGAAACCAGTATTCATGACAGTTTGGTTTCAGATCAGTCTATAAACTGTCAGGTAGCATCCAATGTCATGGTGTGTTTCAACTTGCATATAACAAAAGCAAACCAAATTAACTGATTCATACCTTCAAAGCACAATGTTCACAAAAGTAGTGCTTGCACTTGTGACCACGTACGGCTCCATCCAAATTAAGTTTTTGATAGACACCATGTGCACCCGTCGGAACCCAGCCTTGTAGGTCATGTAGCCGTGGATCCCTTGTACATCTCCTCGGAGGTGGAGATAGAGGCACCGGAGGGATTCTTCTTAAGGGACACATCGTCCTGCTTGAGCTGTCTGTCGCGAATGGCACATGTCGCGGTGGAACTCCGTCTCTGTCCCGAGTTTGGCTGTTGCGCGGACGATTCGTAAATCTTGCCAGCGGTCGGGTTGAGGATGGCGCGGGGCTCCTTCTTGGAACACACGGCCGCCGCCTCCGGCTGCCGTCGTTGTTAACAGATCCAGCGGGCACGACGTCATAGTGCGCTGCCGCCGGCCATCGAACACCGGAGCCGATCCACCGCCCCGGAGCGCCGTATGTGGCAAGGAGCCCTCACCCTCGAGGCCGAGGATCCATTAATAAGGACACGATGATTGGCTGCGTGATTGATGAGGACACGGATTGATCAGGCGGCGATGATGTGGGTAGACACCGGCGGGTAAAGGAATTACTCGGTGACAAAAACAAAACAGCGGAGGATGGCCGATTGTCATTTTACACGGCAGGAACGTAAGATGTAATCCTAAGATTATAGGAGGCCCACGTTAGGCTGATATGGAGGGTTAGATTTAAAGATAACTAATGATCCAACGGTTGTAAGAGGAGGCGGGTATGAAATTTTGTGTGAAAGCTATTTTACAATTCCTAAGAAATTTATTTTTTAGTACTTATTTCGCTAGTACATCTTATAAATTTTTGTCATATGTAGCATCTATTGGAATATATGATACGAGCAAAAGGACCGTCAGCCTTGGCAGTGGCTAGGACAGGGACAAGTTCGCGTTCGTGGCTGTGGAGCCGACACGTTCAACGACAGCTGGGATCCGAACAGGACCTACGACCACATGGGCATCGACGTGAGCTCGATCGTGTATGTGGCCACCATCACGCACGCTGTCGAGCTTCAGCCTCAACGGGCAGATGAGCGCGCGGGTGGTACAACGGCAGCACCGGTATGATGGATTTCGAGCTGAAGTTCGTCACCCATCTTCAACGTCAGCGCTAAGGTCCGTTGATCTCGGCACGGCACTGCCGGAGCAGGTGGCCATCAGGTTCTCTCGGCGGCAGCCGGCTCGTCCATTGAGGCTCACCAGTTGGTCTCTTGGTCCTTGGTAACTCCATGGAGCTCAGCAGAGTAGCAGACCCAGGCTCGAGTACAAGTTATCGGTTATGATGTTGCAGTTATTTGTTTGCAACAACTGATTACACTTAGCCACTTAGGCATGCATCACAACATCAACCATCTGATGTTACGCAGGTACTTCGGCTTCATCGAATTCCAAAACATGACCTTTGCATCACAACATCAACCATCTGATGTTACGCAGGTGCTTCGGCTTCATCGAATTCCAAAACCTGACTAGAAGGTCATGTTTGGTTACAATGTGACTAGGGACTAGAGACTAATTTTTAATCCTTTGTAGTTCCTAAATAACCAAATGAACATTTTCAGATGAAACTGAAACGCAGGAAAAAATACCCGTGCAGGAATTTACCAACTGGAGCTTATAACAACATTTATATCAGCACTAAAATATATTAACATCATCGTCACCGCTTCACCTACTACTTCAAACTGTATTTCAGACGATACATTACCAAGTATTTGAAGTATCCTTATTTTGACGTCAAGATACTCTACCCTAAAGCAAGCAGCAGTGACTGGTAAAAAAGTGTGACAATCCTATCAGATGTAGGAGCAGCACCACATGACTGTCTTCACCGGCACCAGACATAAGCCTGCAAAAGTTACAGCAAGAGGGACCAAGTTAGAATTGTGTTACTTCCGGAACTACAAAATATTGAAAAATAACCACTACATAGTGCTACAACGAGAGCAACTGACAGAAGCAAGATTCAGAAATAGTGAACCAAGTCATTACTATTGTGGTGTTTTGAGATGCTTATTGTATTTTTCTTCGCCTTACGTTGTAAATTATAATTTATATGGCATGAAATCTAGCTAAAATACTTCATCAGAATCTCGGTTGACATTCACAAGCAGAATAAGAACCAGATCCCATGAAAGTAATATGTATAGTGGAATAGTGGAATGCAAACAGAGAGGTACCCACTACCCAGATAAGTCAGTGATGTGTATTTTACCAGAAATATTGGATATCATGGGTTAATGATGTATCCTGAGAACTCCTACCACAATATCTTTGCGAATAGTTCGATCGGATGTGTGAAAAATATGCAGAGATTTTTCATCAACTACTCCAATAATTTCATAAATAAATAATTTCATTGAAATAAATAAACTGTTTTCAGACATCCTGTGTTGGTTTCCAAATCAGTAATTTAGTGATCAGATGCTGTAATTACCAACAAATTATATTGATAGAAGCCAGACCAAAACTAATCATGAACTAATGGAGAATGGCTTCTTAAGATAGTTATCCTACAGGGTTAAAGATTAAGCGCATGCAAAGTATGAGGCAGAAAAAAATGATACAAGTGATGAGCAAAGATGCAAGGACAAAATTAAAATCGCAAATATACCACGAAGGACATCAGCCATGCTATATTTTCAACAATGTGATTTCAGTGAGAATAAAACACTGTCTGTCCTTTTTTTTTTGTCACTAAACAGCGGCTATGTCTGGTCACATTCATATTGCCATATTAGCCCATCACCAATCATGAATCCATACTTCATACTTGGACATAGATGTTTGACATTTTTTACATACCCTCAAAAGTTCCATAAAAAAACAATTGTGAGCTGATTGTATTGTGGGTGTGCAAAATCCACCCCAAATATTTGTCAGCACAAACACCTCTTAGATCAAGCAAACATAGTATGCATGACCTACAGATTTTGATTTCATCTTGTTCTAAATTCTTATTTTCATCTCTACCACAGAACAATACTGTGTTCAGTTCTCCAAATTGATCAACAGCATCCATTTCAACAGAGAAAATAGTGCAGGCCTGGTTCTTAAGGTGCCAGGTGGCCATGTGTCCACACGGTCCTGGGCGTCTACATCAACAAAGAGGGGAGGAAGAAAGGGAACAAGAGCAGGAGAAGAACAGGATGGGAACAGGAGGCCTACACATCTGTGTGCATATGCAAGAGCAGGAGAACAACAGGAAAGGGAACAAGCTCTGCCACTTGTGGCCAATGCAAAAATCTGCCTGTTCAGCAGCAGCAGTGACTGGTCTGGAAAGGGAGTGGCAACTACGGCTAATCTGGATGGGGGAGCAGTGGTGGTAATTCCACTCGAGGGGCAAGGAAGCAACGGGGAGGAGAGGCTGATGGCTGGCACAGAGTGGGCATTGAGAGCACCTGAGGTTATAGACTGCTTAAGTCACTATGGGATGGGAGGGAGAGCTGCTTGGTGAGCCAGGCCAGTCTCCTTCCATTCTCATTCCCGTTTTCTCCTATTTTCTTCCATCTTTCTCTGTTGTTAGTTTGCTGTAGACCACCTCACCTCACAGCCTTAAGAACACTTCTACAACACAAACCATGCTCAGAACAGATCTTTAGTTAAATGCCACACATTGTCATGCTCAAAACTGTCAGTCTGTCACTGGTAGGTATAAACTAGGATAGGATATGGGGTCAAACTAATATAGTGTATGCAGATGAAGGCATGCAATTCATTGTTACTAGTATCTAGATTAGGACACTGGTAGTTATAGAATGGATGAGCATGTAGGGTTGAAGTATTTAGTATATGTGGATGAAGGAATAATTCATTGCTACTTCTATTCGGATCAGGGCACTGATGACAGTCAACAGATCAATCAGCGGCAGCAAATAATATATAACAGCAGACTAATATTATTCATCACTCCTGATCCCGTTCCCATGAAAGCAATGGCAAAATGTAACATATGAAAATGTTTAACCCAGTAGTAAACAAGTGGACTGACATGTAATTTCTGTGAGAAGCAAACAATGGCCAGATCAGGTCACGAAACTAGATCTTGACATTTTAGCTCATCATGGTAGGCACACTGGGCCTCAAAATTCTATTTGAAATTGAAAAAGGAAATAGGACCTGAATTGGATAGAGATTTGACCAAGTTTATTCTTCCTCTGTTTCAAAATCTAAGTCGCTTTAGCTATGTTCTAAATCAAACTTCTTTATCTTTGAACAAGTCTGTCGTTATGTTTTTATTTGATACACCATGAAATGTAGATGTTAATAAATTTTACTACAAAACAGTTAGACAAGCTACTTGCGACAAAGCTAAAATAAAACCATTTACAGTTTGAAACAGATGGAGTAGAAAATTGCACCAACAATTACACATAAAACTAGTTCCATTAAGTTCTCCAACTAGATTCCATACCAGACCAGACCACACCAACACACATGGATTAAGGTCAATACATGGGTACCCAAACAAGCCCTAAAATGTCTTGATACTGCATTTATTTAAACCTGTAGATGTTTACACATTTTTTAGAAAAAAATGGTCAAAGTTGGAGAAGTTTCACTTAAAACAAAGCTAAATTGAACTATGGTTTTGAACAGAGAGGGCAAGTTAGTACTGATTTGAATTAATAATACCAAAAAAGCACTAGAGCGCAGCCCGAAATAAACAATCTCAAAGGCATTACAAAAATGGAATCATGTGGACCAGGGCTCAGCTTGCTTTTTTTTTTTTTTGTGTTGATATCTTAAAAGCAAGACAGTACATGCCACATTTCTGGATGTGCATAGGCACTTGCTGGACCATACTAATAACAAACGTTTCAGCATAACCAGCAGCAAGGGTCTTAGATGCACGGCCCAGAGAATCTGATTTATTCTTGTTCTAAATATTGCATTTAATGGAACAGAACAGGATCTTACTAGGTTATGTTTCTCCGAATTTATCAGAAGTTAATTTCAACATCATAGAGAAAATATCTGATTCACAGATGTATGCTCGGAACAAATCACGAAGGTCATCAGATATGCTGAACATGTGCATAATTATTTTATCATTTGCTAATAAACAAGGCACCATGGCATCATCCATTCTTGAAAGAACATGATATAACAAACAGCAGGCAGGTAAGAGCCATATAGCTATGTATGCAATCCATGTACACAGGCACCATGGCATCCTCCTTTTTTGAAAGAAAACAGGATGAAACAAGGAGCAGGCAGCTAAGAGTCATATACCTATTTATGCGATCCGTGTACACTCATGTAATCTGCCTCAGTGTTGTGACCACTCGATGCTCTTGAGGTCAATGCCAGCCTTGGCCATCTCATAGAGTGGGCTCATGTCTCGGAGCTTCTTCACCTGATGCACAGTAAGCTCAACTGCTCTGTCCACCTCTTCCTCAGTGGTAAAGCGACCCATGCCAAAGCGAATAGATGTGTGCGCCATATCCTCCTCCACTCCAAGTGCGCGCAGCACATATGACGGCTCCAAGCTGGCACTAGTGCAGGCACTGCCGCTCGACACAGCCACCTCCTTCAGACCCATCAGCAAGCTCTCCCCTTCGACATACGCGAACGACAAATTGAGGTTGCCCGGGTAACGGTGCTCCATGCTTCCATTGATGACAACATCATCGACCTGCGCACATATGCCATCCAGCAGCCTCTGCTGCAGAGCGCTGACACGCCTGTGGTCATAATCCATCTCCTGAGCAGCAATCTCGCAGGCAGCCCCAAACCCCACAACGAGCGGCGTGGGCACCGTCCCGCTGCGGATGCCCCGCTCCTGCCCGCCGCCGCTCATCTGCGGCTCCACCCTGATGCGCGGGCGGCGGCGGAGGTAGAGGGCACCCACGCCCTTGGGCCCGTAAATCTTGTGCGCGGACAGGGACATGAGCCCAATCCCCATCCTGTTGACATCAATCGGGATCTTCCCCAGCGCCTGCGCCGCGTCGGTGTGGAACGGCACGCCCTTCTCCTTACAGATGCGGCCGATCTCCTCGAGCGGCTGCACGACGCCGATCTCGTTGTTCACCGCCATGACGGACACCAGCGCCGTGTCCGGGCGGATGGCGGCCTCGAGCTCCGCGAGGTCGACGAGCCCGTCGCTCCGCACGGGGAGGTAGGTGACCTCGAACCCCTCCTGCTGCAGCCAGCGGCACGAGTCGAGCACGCACTTGTGCTCCGTCCGCGTGGTGACGACGTGGCGGCGGCGCTCGCGGTAGAAGCGCGCGACGCCCTTGACGGCCACGTTGTTGCACTCGGTGGCGCCCGAGGTGAAGAAGACCTCGCGCGGGTCGGCGCCGACGAGCGACGCCACGCGCGCGCGGGCCGACTCCACGGCGGCGTCCGACTCCCAGCCGTAGAGGTGCGTGCGCGAGTGCGGGTTCCCGTAGCGGGAGAGGTAGAACGGGAGCATGGCGTCCAGCACGCGCGGGTCGACGGGGGTCGTCGCCTGCATGTCGAGGTAGAGCGGCCGGCCCGAGATGCGCACGCCCTTGACGGTGACGGAGGAGTCCGAGGAGTCTTCCGAGGAGGGGGTTGTTGCGGGTAAGGCGGCGGCGGCGGCCGTGGAGAGGGCGCGGGGGGCGGGGAGGACGGGGGCGGGGGCGGGGAGGACGCGGGGGAGGAAGAGGGGGAGGAGGCGGCGGGAAAGGGCCATGGCGTGGGGTGGCGGCGGCCGGCGAGGAGAGGGTAGGGTTCAGGGGAGGGTTGGAGAGGGGGCGCCGCCGCTGAGCTCCCGGTTTGGTGGAGGTGGTGGCGATTTGGGAATTTGCCGATTTGGGAACACGACGAGCCGCTGGCAGCCGCGCAGCGATGCGGGTGAGCAAGGGAAGTGGGTCACGCAACGGCGCCTCATATGTGGGCTGGGCTGAGATTACAGGTGTTAAGATGTTGGGCCTAGGCTTGGGTCGCTCAGTGACCGACCACAAGTGGCCTACTAAGCGGGGACAGCCCATCTTAAACAAAGGCGGTCATACAACATTTACGTTTTCTCCGTTCAAACATTTTTTTTTACAACAATAGAGTTTAAATTTTCTCCGACAAAATATGCCCATATGGGCATAGGACTAGGTATCAGGGCTTAGGTTGTGTCTGATTCGTTTCCATAAAATAATTTAGTTGTCATGTAGCCTTAAAATTGTCTTTCCACTCCTATACTCATCTACCTCACCCGCACCTTGTACCCTGGATTGCTCGTACTCCCGTGTCATCTTCTTCCCCATTTAAGTTAAGAAGAATCCTCGAGAGAACCCTATCTCGTTTTAGATCCAGTCACAACCACCCTCCTACCTTCTTCCCTCCAAATTTTCGTTTCAACTCTTGTACGAGTCCTTTCCGATGGCGACAGCTCGGAGTGGTAAGCGAGCATGCCCTGCTGCGGCCCAGCACAGTGTGCAAGCAGGCAGCGATGGCAACCCCACACGGAGCAAGCGTATAGTGGCGGCCCAGCATGACGGCAAGCACCCATAGGGATGGTGGGTGCGATACATCGGAGCATGCACCTATAGAGACGTTGACGGTGGGGAAGGCAGAAGCGGCTTACCTAGGGTTGTGCCACAAGCCCACAACTGTACAAAACGCTCCAAAATATTATATGAGTGAATAAAACATTAAGGACGTGGCTAACTCACGGCGGAGCATGCCTTAGGTGTGTTTCATGGCTATTTCCTTTCCTTGTGCCTCCTAGCTCACGCCACTCCTTTCCCCTTTTTCCTCCTCACTGGTGCCCTTCTCCCTCTCTAGTGACCCTCGCCCCCCTCCCCTTCATGTGGGATGAGCTAGGGTTTCACAGGAGGTCTGTGATAGCTCGCCTACAGTGGCCACCTTCTCTCCCTTCTTGCCAGAGCTCCGCAATGGTCAAGGAGCTTCCTCGCTCCTACCTTGCCCAGTCGCCTCCAACACTTCTAGGACCCCTAACCGTTCTCCAGCCATCTCCGGCCCACTGCTTGCTCGACCTTCCTCCCCCAAACCCTATCTATTCTAAGCCCGTTAAAGTTGGGAAAGAACGGGGCGGCGTGGACATGGAGAAGGAGCTCATTGTCACCACCACCGGAACCCTAGCAGTGGGGAGGTGATGGGGCACGTGCACAAGCACAAGGAGAGGTATAGAGATCAGAGATAGAGAGGTGGAAGAGGGAGGGCGAGCGTGCGGGCACTTGTGAGGAACATTAACACTCCTATCCAAATGCTCGCACACTATTAACCACCAATAAGTTAGTCTACATACCTCCTTATCATGGGTATGTAAGGGTGGTGGCTAGGGGGAACCCCTAGGGGATGCACCTATGGTGGAGGGGGTGCTACAGGGCGGCGGCGCAAGAGGGAGGAAGTGTAACAGAACCGACCAACTAATTTAATTACGAAGCACTAATCAAGCTGACGTGGCAACTTAATTAGAACTTAGTAACCAAACAAGCCCGGTAGTCCAGAAAACCACGAAGGATTTTCGCACAAACATCAAGTAACATCCCAGACCGGTAAAGGCCCAACGAAATACCATCCATAATTATTACATAAAATTTCTCAAATAGATAGTACATAACATACTTCGGTTATTACAAACCAAGTTCTCACATAGTGCGGAAGCAAATAGATTAACATATTCTCAAACACACCCCAAATATTTTAGAAATATAGTGCTATGTCCTTCATCATACTCCACAAAAGAAAGGGATGCGACAACTGGAATGATCGTGCTCACGATCTACTCATCTCCGACGGCAGGATGGAGACAGGTCGGGCAATAGCCATAAAACATCTCCCCATCTGCAACAACAATTGGGAATTGCACCCTGAGTACATTGTACTCAGCAAGACTTAACCGTCTAAAAGAAAATAAAGACTCTTTGGTGGATGCCAGGCTGTATGTGGGATTGCTGACACATTTCTTTGCCAAAAGATGAGCTTTTAAATCTTCATTTAGTGATAAAGGACTCTCTAGCTTATCTCATTAGGTAATTACCTATCCATGCTAAGTTAGCATCCTGCACTAGTCATCATTTTAATAGAACAATCAATCTATTTATTAACACCGCATTGATTGAATATTCATTAAACCATCATGTGGAGAACATAACCAACACACATTTCAAATCTTATTTGTGGCACCGTAACTGCTCGGTCAAGTTATTCACTATCCAGGAACGATGGTGATTATAATCGATTGCAAACCAGCTGGTGGGGTATTCCTCACACAAACCACACTCACTGGCCAGAGTGAGCGATGGTCACCACGATCTACTCGAGAAACGCGGGATCAACAACTCATCACCATGACCAAGGAAACTCCCGGCTGCCAACAGGTAAGCGTGCCCATCAAATGACACCGCCCCATCTTAAGGACTCACGACCGGGCCCTTGTTTACTACCACCCCCATCGCCGGCATGGATACCTGGATGTTGAAACCCGGCCCAAGTAGATTCAAGGCTTCACGGTTGGGCACCACACACCCTTCCAGCTATCTGTGAGGCGTAATTCAAAATGATCCGAGGACGCTCGTGTGCCATGATATATTAGAGGTGATTTCATCATGGCCACATGGTTATGTTCTACAACCTACCAACATCAACATCAATCCAGGGGTAGTAACACCTACCATTCGCGAGTGATAGTCGCTCACTCGTCTTCTACCGACTAATTAGCAAGCTAAGCATTATCGAAACCTCAACCTAATAATAGGATATTTATGGTAGTAGGATAGTCCTAGTGCATCTCTGTTGACATTTCTAACGCCACTCAGTGTTAGGTTGTCATCCCCAACATGGCGCCAAAAATGCTGGTACTAATAAATGCAACTGCTTCTAGAAATAAAGATGGGATCCGCAAGCGCACGACGATAATACCGATGTAGCATTTTAACCAGGAGTAATCCAGGTATCGTATTTATAATTTTACCACTTTGGGAAGGGAATGCACTTGGATAATGAGTGATGAGCAATGCACATGTGATAATGGAGAGCTTAACCTTGTACGTATCGATCATCTCATACGGGGTAAGTGTCACATAAAATATAGGAATGAATGATAATTGATATAAGATAAATGAGAGCATTTAGCCACATAAAATGATAGTAACCATCTCAACTTAGCACTCTTAAGCTTATAACACTAGCATGGACTAGGATGATCTAGGGTATAATCCTATGTTATTCTAACTATAAAGTCAAAGCATACAATGATTAGTGCAAGAACATCTAGCAATCATGGCGGGAAAAGGTCACATCTATGCATAGTGATATTACCGGAAGACTAGAGACATAGCAATGACTTCAATGTAATAGGGTTGTTCTGCTAGACCTATACTCGGGAGAAGGGCTACAAAGGACTCAACAGGACTGTCACTCCCGTGATCTACCTCACGATCCGGAATATAGGGTGCAATCGCAGATAAATATGGTCTAGACACCATGCCTACACAATATTTACCACTCACCCATCGATCTAATGAGCAAGCGCTATACGATCCTATGCATAAACATAATTCTAGTCCAACTATGCTAAACATATAATCAAAGTAGACTAAGAACAATATAATTGAGAACATAATCAAATAGAGCAAAGTCAAGTCGATATAATAGAATAGAATAAAGTACTACTCATAGTATCACGAACAATGATGAATATTACAAGAATGTAGAAGGGAATTACCAAGAACTCCGACAGATCCGGACTCCAAGCTAGGCTTGATTCCCTTTAGATCTATTCCTATGTAGCTATGCTACTAAACTATGGAGCTCTAGTTGAGATGGTGGCTCGGCTTCTCGAATCCTCTCGAGATGAATGAAGAGAGAATGAATTAGGGTTTCACCCGGGGGCCGGGGCTCTGAATATATAGCCCCCTAGGATGCACCACAGCCCTCGGATCAAACCGACCTAAATGGACGATTATTATTCATCCTCAAAGGCGGTTGAGGCAGGATCCGTGAGACTCCACCTCATTGGTAGAGGTGGAGGGGTGGCCGACTCATGGCCAGGGGCGGCCGCCTCTGGTCAATGACAGGTGGGCCCCCGGCTTCAGGTGTCGCCTTCTGGAGTCTTCTGGAGTATACTTTTTTACCCGTTCGGTCTTTATCTCTATGTAATCCCGACATGTGGGCCTTCATTAGGTTCTTTCCTGATAACCCCCTGTAGAAATAGACAATCACCAAAACTCATGGAATTCTATCAGTGTAACCCCTATATCTAACATGTGAACTCATTTTAGTCCTTTCTCTTGCTGCGTTGACGGTATAAATTTGATACTTAACTACCGTCAACAAACTCCCCCAAGCTTACCTTTGCTCGTCCCTGAGCAAAGATAGACTCAGTGATGGATCAGGAGTTGCTACAATGCTTTGACTCCTCACAGGTACACATGCGTTCAAACAAGAACTCTCCTCCGGATTAGAGTGAACTATTCTGACTCAAAACTTACTCATATTACCTTCCACCATGGGGCTTATAACCGTCACCTGGGTCTTGAGTAGTTGAAAGATAGAACGGTCAAGTCAAGCGCCATGTTTCTCGCTCTTTGATCAACTATTATCCCGGAGTTTTTGCAAAGTTTTGAAATAAAACTCAGAGTTTCTTGTATGAACCTTTCAGGTCTCTCATTTGTGGTATTTCTGGATCCTCTCCAAGGCATGAGTAGTGTATGCCTTCTCTCTTCTCTCAAAATATGTGGTTTTTGTGGAACTAAGGCATAGTGGAAAGTGCCTTCTCTCTCTCACCCTATTTTCTAATAGGCTTATGTGGAGCTCATAGGTGGGGAGACAGTCAAACTCACTTGCATATATTGCACAGTTAAGCCATGGATCCAATAGGAACTAAAATAATAATAAAGTCATATGTGCATGTGAATGAGGAAATGGGATGAATGATGGGGTGAAATGATAAGGAAATGATTATGAGGGGTGATCACTTGGTGAACATCTACTTCTACACTTGCTCCTTTGGGGATAAAATAACTCCTTTTATTCGGAAACTTTGAAACTTCTTGAAGGAAGGACTTGGCTACTCTTTCTTTCTCTCTTTTTTTCCTCTTTTTTTTTAAAGCAACCAATCCTCTGAAAATGAAACTTTAGCAACGGGGAGTGTATAACTTGAAATGATAATGACTGGTGCTTTTATGTAGGCAATGGAACGGCGATGATTATTTCTAGATGTTTACTCCCAGAATAGGAGTAGAACCTTTTCTGGATGAAGTGAAATGAATGGCGTATGTATATGTGGATGAATGGATGGATGGATGGATGGATGCGTACTCCCAGGGTAGGAGCAGCATAAGTGTGTATCTCCAGGGTAGAGACAGCACAGTATGTGAGGAAATGCGTACTCCCAGGGTAGGAGCAGCATAGGTGTGTATCTCCAGGGTAGAGATAGCACAATATGTGGTGGATATGGATCTATATGTGGGTGGTACCTCTAAGGACAGAAGTAGCACAGAATGAATGTAGTATTTATAAAATGGGTGCATGCTTCTGAGGACAGAAATAGTATAGATCAATGGATGGAGAGCACATAGTATTGACTTTAACTGCATGACTGGTTCCTTATGGGTCCACAGCATAACCACACTCAATGCCTATAAAGACTACACTCAAGCCTATAAAATGATCTATATAAATAGATATGGTTTTCTAATCTAGTAAGCATGAATATATGGCTGTGGTAGGGATTTAAACTCTCATCATAAAGGAACTCATCATGCAGGAATTTAATATTTTCAAAGATAAATTCTCCAGAACTCTAGTATCTCTAGGAACAAGATGGACAGCAGCTCAAAACTTTCCCATATCATACCCGTCAACCACCTAGACTTAGATCAAGTGTTTGCTACCCACAAGTTTCAGGTTCATAGCAAATCTCAAATCTAAACAGTTGTGTCCAAAACTCGGGAGAGTGCAAGGTTGAAAACTAGGTACTTGAAAGGAATTATGGCGAGCAACTATTCATTATCTCTATATAGAGTTTATTCTAGGGAAAAACTTAAGACAGATTGCAAAAGCTCTCCAAAAGATAAATAAGGAAATCTTTCTGGGTTTCTATGGTTATGCATCTTTTTAGTTGTTTTAACAAAGCATACTCTAATAAGGCATAAATAGATAAGTTGGAAACACTTAGCTTGGTACACGGGGGATGCCCTCCCCCAAGCTGAATGTTGACATAGTCTCTGTTGCCGATGTGCACCGAAGACGTTCTAGTCCTCTTGGAGTGTCGTGGATAGTTGTTGTTGGAGACTGACACTTGAATGTTGTGGGCGGTACTCCGACGAGGAACCTGGATGTCCCTTTCTTAACTTAAACTTATTCTAGGAAGAATTAGCTCTTCTTGATCCTCGATGTTATTGGAAGCTCAAATAGACAACAAAACTTGTGGAACTAATTAAGCGTTAGTGATAAAACCTCTAGGCCTTGGTTGTCTAGAACTTTCTTAACTTAAACTTATTCTAATAGGATCACAAGAAATATTTTTATCTTTTTATTATTTAAAGAATGCGAGACGGGGAAAAATAAATATCTAATTAGGAACAGTCACAATAGAGAAATTATTTTTGTGCCACCACAGTGAATGATTATCCACATGGGGCTTAACGATTTTCTGGATGCAAATGCACAACATCTTTATTTTCTTTTCTAATGCAGAGATAAAAATGCAACGATGCAACTAAGATGTAAGTAGGGAAATAAATATGCTAAGGTAAAAATGCAATGCTGAAAAAGTAATGCTGATAAATACCAAGTTACCTCTTGGCGCGGCGTTCGGTGGTTTTAAGTCCTCCGAACAGGACTTGTCATGTTCACTCATTTTTCAAGGGGCGTATTGGCTGGCGCCTCTGATGAAGTCGCCTCGTGTGTAGGAATTGTTTCTGATTTTGCTTTTACCTTCCACACCTTCTTTGTTGGAGAGGATGACCTTGAGGAGGAAGCATCTTGGATTACTTGCTTTTCTTCTGGTAGCACCTCTTCGGGTTCTTCTACAATGTTCTTCTCTTCTGGGTACCGATCTTCATATCTGGACACTTCTCCTTCATAGTCAGCCCATCCATCTGTAGTGATGTTCTTCTTGTTCTGGTGAGGTACGCTGCCTTCTCCTTTCTTTGTTCTTCTTGGGCTCCTCAGTGATTATATAATTATTGTTGAAGTAGCGGCGTACCTTCTCAGTGGGAAAGTGGAAATGGATCTCTCCTGTTCCAATGTAGATGATAGCTCTGGTGGTGTTCAGGAATGGTCTTCATAGGATGATCGGAGGGTCGTAGTCATCCCCCATATCGATGACTAGAAAGTCCGTGGGGACATAATGGTCATCTATCTGGATGAGTACATCCTTCACTTCTCCTTCGACGAAGCGGAATGTCTGATCTGCCATCTGTAGCTGTGCATAGGTGGGCTCCAAAGGCATAGTGCCATATAGATATTCATAGGTTATCTTGGCCATAATGTTGACGCCCGATCCGGTGTCACAGACAGCTTTATTGAAAGAGTTTCTGTTGATGGAGCATTGGATGGTTGGGACACCTGGGTCATCCTTCTTGATCAAATGTGGGGACCTGAGTAAGTGGTCATGCTCCTTGTGGACTGCAGTGACCATCCTCACTATCTCCGTCTTCTTGGTCTTCTTATCCTTGGTCTTGTTTTTCTTAGCTGGATTCTTCTTCTTCTCATTGTTCTGCTGATGAGGGTGTGCTGGGAACTGCAGCACTTTGTTCTTGAAGAAGAAGGTCTCTCTCTTGCCCTTGATGTTGAAGATGATCTTGGCAGTGTTGGCATACATGATGGCTCCAGCAGTGTTCAAGAATGGTCGTCCCAGAATGATGGGGGACCTTTCGTCACTGTCTGTATCCACTATCACGAAGTCTGCAGGAACATAAGAGTTGCCTACTCGTACACATATGTCTTCTAGTATTCCCAAGGGAACACGAAGTGACTGATCTGCAAGCTGCAAGCACATGGTTGTATATGCTAAGGGACATCTGAATAGCTTCTCATATATCACCCTTGGCATGATGTTGATGCTTGCACCGAAATCACAGTTGCTTCATTGAAGTTGGTACTTCCAATGGAGATCGGAATAACGGCCTCCCCGGATCGCCCTTCTTGATTGGCGAGTTGAGTCAATCCACGACCCCTTCGATGGGTTACTCCAGCTGTCTTCTACATTGAATATATCAACAAGATTTGCAGTTTCGAGTTCTTCCGGTTGTCCTGCTAGTTTACCTTGGCTGGCGGAGGGAGCAAAGTTGGCAAGCTGTTGTACCTGAGACTCTAGTATTTTGTTGAAGCTGAGCTGATTCTTGATGGCACTGGATAAGCCATCCATTCTATTGCTGATAGTCTTAAAGGCTTTGTCATTTGATGCCAGCTTCTTGGACAAGTTGTCCATCAACTTGCCTTGATTCAGCACTAACTCTCTCAAAGGCGGCTGGTTGTAATTATTGTAGGAGGAGTTGTTACCTTGATAGTTGCCTGAATAATTGCCTGAGTAGTTAGGCCTCTGCTGTTGATTCCAACCTAGATTCTGCTGAGGACAATAGTAATTGTTGTTGTTGTTGTTGTTGAGGTATTTCACATCCTCCTTCGGCTACGGGCGCTTAGCACCCGTGTGCCCGGTCTCTCCACACTCTTCACATGTCATGCGAGCATCATGTATATGCATGACTTCTTTCTTCTCCGTGGCTCTCTCATCGAGCCTCTTCATTAGCAGATCCATTTTGGCGAGGCAAAGCATGTCCACCTCCTTCAGTGGTGCATTCCTCCACCTCTCTTGCGGGTGCGAGTTCTTTCTTCACTCCAACCTTGGTTGGACGCCATCTTCTCCACAAGAGCCGTGGCTTGAGGAATAGTGAGTGATAAGAATGCACCTCTAGCGGCATCCATCGTCTCACGTGTCTTGTTGTCTTGAGCCCATGGTAGAATGTCGCATAAGCGGCCAATTCTCCATGCCATGATGAGGACATTCGAGGATGTAGTCTTGAAAGCGCTCCCAAGCTTCGGGACAGTCTCATCATGTTGTTGCTTTGAAAGCTTGATATCTTCCCACGAAGAGCATTTGTCTTGCCCATGGGGAAGAACTTCGCCAAGAAATTAGTGGAACATAGTGCCCACGTAGTATTTTTCTCCTTATTGGCATAGAACCACTGCTTCGCTCTCCCTAAGTGTGAGAATGGGAAGAGGCGAAGTAGTATAGCATCTCTGGGGACATCCTTGATAGTAAATGTGCTACAAATCTCCAGGAAGTGTTGGAGATGAGCACTAGCATCTTCATGGGCCTTCCCACGTAACCGGCTTGCTTGCACCATGTTGATCGTTGCGGGCTTGAGCTCAAAAGCTCCTTCGATGTCCGCAGGTGGTCCAAGGTACGAATGTTGTCCGTAGAGGGAGCTGAGAACTCGCGGAGTGACTTATTCGCCATGGCTTCAAACGCTGGTGTCAAGTCTTGAATGAAAGATTGACTTTCTGCTTCCAACAAACTTTCAAGTTGAGTTGATGATGATGATTGATTGGTCTTCTTCAACTTGCTTCTGGTCTTCCTGAATAAAGCTTCTGGATTGTCAATATAATTATCAGGAAGAATTGTCTTGATTACCCTGCATAAGATACACAAGTAGACAAAACAAGGGTAATCCCGTAGAGAAGGGTTAGTATGACAAAGACAACTCAATCACATTATCTAGTGCGATCTTGCTCATTATCCATTGGCTTTCAACCTTCCCCGGTAACGGCGCCATAAATGCTTGTTGACATTTCTAACGCCACTCAGTGTTAGGTTGTCATCCCCAACATGACGCCAAAAATGCTGGTACTAATAAATGCAACTGCTTCTAGAAATAAAGATGGGATCCGTAAGCGCACAGATAATACCGATGTAGCATTTTAACCAGGAGTAATCCAGGTATCGTATTTATAATTTTACCACTGGGAAGGGAATGCACTGGATAATGAGTGATGAGCAATGCACATGTGATAATGGAGAGTTTAACCTTGTCCGATCGATCATCTCATACAGGGTAAGTGTCACATAAAATATAGGAATGAATGATAATTGATATAAGATAAATGAGAGCATTTAGCCACATAAAGTGATAGTAACCATCTCAACTTAGCACTCTTAAGCTTATAACACTAGCATGGACTAGGACGATCTAGGGTATAATCCTATGTTATTCTAACTATAAAGTCAAAGCATACAATGATTAGTGCAAGAACATCTAGCAATCATGGCGGGAAAAGGTCACATCTATGCATAGTGATATTACCAGAGAAGACTAGAGACATAGCAATGACTTCAATGTAATAGGGTTGTTCTGCTAGACCTATACTCGGGAGAAGGGCTACAAAGGACTCAACAGGACTGTCACTCCCGCGATCTACCTCACGATCCGGAATATAGGGTGCAATCGCGAGATAAATACGGTCTAGGCACCACGCCTACACAATATTTACCACTCACCCATCGATCTAATGAGCAAGCGCTATACGATCCTATGCATAAACATAATTCTAGTCCAACTATGCTAAACATATAATCAAAGTAGACTAAGAACAATATAATTGAGAACATAATCAAATAGAGCAAAGTCAAGTCGATATAATAGAATAGAATAAAGTACTACTCATAGTATCACGAACAATGATGAATACTACAAGAATGTAGAGGGGAATTACCAAAAACTCCGACAGATCCGGACTCCAAGCTAGGCTTGATTCCCTCTAGATCTATTCCTATGTAGCTATGCTACTAAACTATGGAGCTCTAGTTGAGATGGTGGCTCTGGCTTCTCTAAATCCTCTCAGATGAATGAAGAGAGAATGAATTAGGGTTTCACCCAGGGGCCAGGGGCTCTGAATATATAGCCCCTAGGATGCACCACAGCCCTCGGATCAAACCGACCTAAATGGACGATTATTATTCATCCTCAAAGGCGATGGAGGCAGGATCCGTGAGACTCCACCTCATTGGTAGAGGTGGAGGGGTGGCCGACTCATGGCCAGGGGCGGCCGCCTCTGGTCAATGACAGGTGGGCCCCCGGCTTCAGGTGTCGCCTTCTGGAGTCTTCTAGAGTATACTTTTTTACCCGTTCGGTCTTTATCTCTATGTAATCCCGACATGTGGGCCTTCATTAGGTTCTTTCCTGATAACCCCCTGCAGAAATAGACAATCACCAAAACTCATGGAATTCTGTCAGTGTAACCCCTATATCTAACATGTGAACTCATTTTAGTCCTTTCTCTTGCTGCGTTGACGGTATAAATTTGATACTTAACTACCGTCAACAATCTCTATGGTTCCATCTCAACGCCTATACGTAATGCGGCATAATAAGTAAAGGACTCAAATTTAAAACATTGCGGAAACATAGGAGGATGCACCGGGGCTTGCCTTTGGCAAATGAGCTGGGCATGTGGTTAGGACAGTCAGGAAGTTCAGGTTCTGGAACCTCCTCCTCGGCTACCTCCTGTAGCTCGTACTCCTGAGGTTCCTCCACGTTCTGCTCCTCGTGTGCGGCTTGCGGGTTGCTTGCTAGCGATTCTGTATGGTGCAATGCATAATTATAAGTAACAGGTGTTGCTAATAAGGTGATGGAATGATGTCATGATCAGGATATGATAGTAAAATATAGACTCCAAGCTAGGCATACGACTTTCTATGCAAAACAAGCACGATATCCCGCTAAAAGTGCTTAGGCTACAACAGCAAGTCCTATCTGGCCAGCACAGAAAAATCTACAAAAATTACAGTAGCCAAGTCATGTCATAAATAGTCTACCACAGAAAATTTAGCTTAAAATAGTGAATGCATTGGCCTACACAGAATTCACAAGACAGTACTAAACAGGGCACCCTGAAAATACTTTGTACTACCAAAGTAGTCCAAAGCCAAAACCAGATACATGTATGCCTAAAGCATGAGCTAAAAGCAAGGTATACCAAATTTCATAAACATTGGACAAAGCATGAATTAATTATGAATATTCTAAACATGGTGACATTCATGGCACTTGAATTGCAACTCTAAAATTTACCACAGAACATGACTATGTGAAAGCTTAAACAGATCAAGCATGTCAAAACTAGCCTAGCAAAGCAAGTCTCACATTTTTCTGAGCAATAGATAATTTACTATGAATTTCTAAAGATATAAGTCAAATTAAGAAATTAAATAAAGTTCCACAGGAAAGTATGCTAAAAACCACATCTCATATTTTCTAGGGATTCTACTGCTCATAAGAAAAATAACCCAATTTGAATCACCCCAATTGGATTAAAAATGACTGAGATATGAATTTATGAAGATTAAAACTAAAACTGAAAACCTATTTTCTATTTTCTGAAATTCAAACCTAAACCGCTATGGGTACCCCAAGTGTACCCAGGCTCGGGTGAAAAAGCTAGGTGCACCCAGTGGTGTGCACCCCGCGCCAGCTCTGCCAGCGGGCCCCACGGTGGACGGGGTCCACCTGTCGGTCACACCGAGCAGAGGACAGCGGCGGCGCATGGCGGAGCTTCGCCGGCGGCGGTCCTCCGGCGCAACCACGGGCGCCTTCGAACGCGCCTCGGCCTCGCGCATCCAGCGCACCAAGAATCGCGGGCCCTAGCGGCCGGAAACCACGACGGCGATGACCGCCGACGGGCAGTGGCGACGCTCGACGGCGAGCGGCCCACCGGAGCCGTGTCGGTTACCATCAACAAGCCTACGGGCTCGGCCTTGCTTCCCTAAGCGACCCGTGACCAAGAAGCACAAGAAAGGGCGGCTCGTGCCTAGCCTAGAGCACGCCGGAGCGGCGGCCAGAAGCACGCCGGCGAACCGCGAGCGCGGCTCGTCCGAGCTCCGCATCCCACCATCTTCTACACGAAGCTCAAGCTTGGACACGCGATGCATGTGCGCGCTAATGCGGGCGAAGGCAGGGGACGACGGCACGGCGATGGCTCGCCGGAGCGCCATGGCGGCGGCGACCCCACGCGCAAGAGAGAGAGGAAATGGCGGCGCTACCTCTGCGGGTTGGGGAAAAAGAAAGTCGGCGAGGGTGGAGCGGAGGGCGGCGAGCACGATGCTGCCCTCAGCTTCAAAAATGGCCGGCTGGTTCGAGCTCTAGGCGGCGGCGAGCTCAGCGGCGACCATGGCGAACTGGAGGAAGTAGAAAGAGGGAGGAAGGAGGAGTGAGTGGGCGACAGGAGAGTGAAGGCGGACGGGACGGGACCCTGTCCCCTTTCCGTTTCGGGCAGACGGCCGCGTGAGGGAGGAGGCGAGGCAGGCGGCGAGCGCCGCGTGGCGGCCGTCGAATCCGACGGGCGGTCGCTGACGCGTGGGCCCGAGGGTCGTGGTGGCGACAACTGGGCGGCTTGGTGACGGTGTGGCCCTCCCTGTGGTGCTCCGCAGTCGATCCCGGCGGCCACACGGTGGGCGTGAGCGCGCGCCGGCGTACGGTCGCCGCGTGGCGAGCGTCGGCCCGGACACCATCGCCGCGAGGTAGGACAAGGTGGGAGGGAGCCGCTGACAGGTGGGTCCCACCCCCTCTCCAATCCAAACAGCAAATTTAAATCCCCTGTATCTCCTAAAATATCCCGAATTAGGAAAAACTTCCAACATGAAAGTTTCTCAAAATTTCGAGATGAAAAATTTTCCCAACTACGACTTTTGCTAAATCGGATTGGTTTGGGAGATTCAAAAATCAGTTTGGAAAAGGACTTTTAAAACTAATATTTTTAAAACCTTGTGCACTGTTTTGTCCAAAATGAAGCCCCAAAACACATTTTCATAAATTGGTCCCAACAGGAAAGTTTCTTGAAATATTTTTCTGCATAAATCACTCCAAAGTACCAAACTCAAATAAGCAACCTATCTAGCACTTTGGAATAGCTTTGCTTGCACACTTTAAGCTAATTATCATCCTAAGCATAAATTGATTGGAACTAATCAAAGCAAGCATTCCCTAGGCTAACAATCAAATAATGAGGTGCTTATGCAAATGATGACATGATTAGAGTAGTTTGATTAGTGCTTAACACTGGAGTTGTTAAAGGAAGGGAGAGAGGCGCAGAGACAAGATGAGAAGGAGGGAGGAATAGATTTCTTTATTGCTTGCCTTTCCCATATACAACTCTTATATATATAACAAGAGAGATCGTGCCTATCCTCTCTTTCTTATTTTAACACAACCTGGGAGCGAGCCTTGGCTCGATTGGCTAGCAGAGTTGGCCTGTGGCCGCTGCTCGCCGACCGGAGTTCGAGTCCTGGTGGACACAGAATTTTCGGTACCCACCCAAATATATTCCAGTGAAGCCTCTCAACGCGTGGAGCCACAAAGAGACTGCGATGTGCCCGTCGTCTACGAGCCTATGCCTCTGGTGATCTCCTTAAGGACGCGTATGTATCTGCGTATAGTTGTAGTTTTGTTTGTGTACTTAGGTGTGAGTGTGGTGTGAGTGTGTGTGTGGTGTAGGTGTGTGTCTATATACGAACGATGCTACAGCTGTATCCAGATGAGAGGTGTCAAAAAAAAAAAAACACAACCTAATTATACAGAAACACTAAGTGACACGTGTGTGTTTGTTTTGTCTGTAGCACATGGATTTTGTGGCCGCTCGATTTAGAATTGACGTCTCATCGCGCCCATGTGCCTTGTAACGCTGACTCGGTGGGCCCACTCTGAACGTACTGTTTTGAATTGGAAATCGCGCCTGTCTGTTCCCCATTTTCTCATCGTCTTCCTCCTCCGACAGGTCCGGTCGGAGAGGGCGATTCGTCTGGCGACGTCGCCGCTCCGCCGCTCCCCGTCTCTGTCCTTTGTCTTGTCCTCACCAAATCATTTGCTGGTTAATCTTCTACCATTGATGGAGCTCTGAAGGTACCTGCTTGTTCCCTTCTGTTCGCGAGTTTGTTTCAGATCTGGGTGGGGGATTTTTGGATTGGAAGCGGGCTGTGGGGATTGATGTGATTGGAGATGGGAGGAGCAGCATGGACGACGAACGGCGCGGAACCCTTGCCCGCGGCGGCGATGCGTGCTTGCGCTATGGCTGCCGTCTCTTCGTCACGTCCGCGGGAGACGACGAGCAGGCTGTTGCTAGTGGAGTGGTGTTGAGATCGACCGGTGGCACTGCTGTTGCGCTCGGAGCTAGCGCTGCCGTGTCTGGTAGGAGCAGTAGTTGATGAGGTGGGATTTGCGTTCGATTTTGGTGGTTGCTGTTTGTGTCACCCCTTGCCATCCAAGTGTCGTGGCCTTGGCCTCCTACAGGTCGAAAAATCCATGGATCTATGTAGCCGGCAGCGACGATTGGTCTAGCATGGCTTCTAGCCACATCAGGACGACTTCCTGTATCTGCTTAATATAGAATATGAAGCCGCTATTTGTTTGATGCATGCACCAATTTCTGATTTGTTTGTCTGAAACTCCAATCTAGTGACATGCAGCAACTGTAGCAGATTGCTTGCGCTTGCTGTTTTTTTACCTCCTTGTATGTCGATTTGGGGAATTTTGAGTTGTGCTTGTCCATCTGGTTGCAGCAGGGACGCAATGGTCTGTGTTTGATCTGAAGTAAGCGAGCCTAGGGACAGAATCCCTGCATGTTTCTGGCTTCTAGTGGATTAGCTTGTGAACTTGCTATTAACTGATGTTATGAGGTTTCTTTCAACTGCATACTGAACCCTTTTATTCTATCAGTTTGTGAGAAACTATGTCAGTTTGTGGAATTTTAGTCTTTGTGGGCTGTTTTTTTGGAAGGAAATCAAGTAGACAGGGAGGTAGCCAGACGGGTCAGTTTTTTTCCAAATGACAGAGGTTAACATATACTAGTTGCTACTACATACTCTCTGTTGTATTTATACATACTGGAGTACGGTTGATTGTCATAAATTAAGTACATACTATGTGGTTATCATCTACCTACTGGAAATTGTGTGATCCATCTCCATCTTTCAGTTATGAGAAATTACCAGTCTAGGAGGTGTTCGATGCTTCAAGCGATCTAGATGAGTTGAGTGCAAGGAAATTGTCAATCTATCTAATTATTCTTGCTACTGAATCTGGTGTTTATAGATTTGTGATAAATCTGAACCTAGCAAACTTATATTCCAGCCACTATTTTAGTACTAATGTTCATTGTTCATAGTGTGGATCAGGTTCTCTTGGGCTAATTTTGTTGGTTTGTCCCCAAATTGCTTATGTGTCTCCTGGCCAATCTGATTGGGCACCTCTCCTGGTGAGGTACTACTCTTCAGATTTTGCTACTAAATCTCATGTCAGTACAAATTGGTTGATCTGTTAGGAATCAGTAGAGCTACACCATATTTCAGGCTTTCAATTATTTAGTGATAAGCATGCTTGTCATTGTGGTGAGGGCATAGCTGCATAGGGCGCATATGGCCACATCTCAACATTCTTGTTATATTATTATTCAATGAGAATTGGAAATTAGTTAGATATCAGAACGTATCATTTTTGAGCCAAAACTGGAGAATATATAAACAATGAGTTTTGAATCTTTGTTTTCTCAATATAGCTTATGGAGAGATGCAGGATGGTACCTTTCTCTTGATCTCTGTTGTAATATGTTTTCTTTTTACTGGGCTCACTAGTAGAAGTCTTTAGTTATGAATGTAGGGCACCTTCACTCTGAATCACTCCCTCAATTGATTGTGTGTCAGTGTGAATGATAGCAGCAGGATGTGCTTGTGTCTGCTCACACATGTTGTCATTGTATTTTTTTTCTTGTCTTCAAATTTAATAGGGCATTGGTATGCGGTGTCAGCTGATGGGAGGCTTCACGCCTCATGTCATCATCATGGGTACTGAGAATGCTTGTGTGGTTGTTTCCTAGTTTTTGAACTCCATTTTGTTTCTGTGAAATGTTGTCAAAACTGCTGATTCAATTGACAGTAAAATGCACTCTTACATATTGCTTTGACTGAGACTGCAGTATATATAGTAACATCACAAGAACCATCTATAACTATATGAGTCTTATTTGAGTTTCTGGCTCTTCATCTTTATTTGTTAGTAGACATTCAGATGTCAATGTAGCAGTATGGATAACATTTCAGTCAAAGCAGTTGTTGCTTCTATCTCTGTTTGTTGGACCCCTATGCTCTTTAGTCACTAATCTTTAGTCTTTGTCTCTTTGATCAGTTTCTTTTATTAAAATTCTCTGTAATAATTTGTCATTCTTTTATTTGATTTTTACGTTTCTCCTATCTATTTCCTAAGAGAAAGCTGAAACATTTTTTGGGCTTCATACATTTATCATCCAACTGCTACCATTCAGCTAGTTATTTCTTTTATAGTAGGTTTTGACAGTTGATGTAATTGGATGGTTTAATATTGAAGGGATGTTTTTCGAATTTCTCTCACTAACACTGTGACATATAACATTTCAGTTTAAGATATTAAGATATGCAGACGTCTCATTTAACGCTTGATTCTTTTGCTTATTCAGGCCCACTAGGATATCAGCTAGGAGTTGAGTGCAATGGCTTTTGGCGGAACTCAACTGGTCCTCGGGAAGTAGCATCATGCGTAATGTAAGGAGTGGTTTTGGGAGCTTGTGTAGGAGGGGATTCGAGGTCAGGTTTCCATGTCATTGCAGGAAATCTTATGGTGTTGTCCATGCGCTGCACGACCCATTGACTGTAGTATAGAGCAACTGTTAGGCTAGTTTGCATCTTGAATTTCTTCGAGTTATCCACGGGGATGGATGCCAGCCACGGGTCTCCTGGACATTCTGATCTACCGTCAATTGCTACTGTAAGTATATTTTTTATAATTTTCTGTTGTACATAATAAATGGTAGCTATTGTGACAGTTTTTGTTTTGTTTTTCTTATCTCGAAATACAGAGCTTCTGTCCACACCCAGTCCCCGAAAATGGAAATGATTGACTCATTGTTTAAGCTACGGGAATCTAAACATGATGGTCTGATCCGGTAAGAGATCTTTACCTGCAATATCATTATTAACTTTGATCATGGTGTACTTGCTGAATATCCTTTATGTTCTAATGACATGCTTTGTCCCCATTACTTGTTGGAATATGATGTTGCTTCAGGGAGTGTTTTACTGACTTCTACACTAGTTTTGGGAAGAGAAAGCGTGACCAAGTCATCATGGCTTTGAATGACATGCTTTGTCCCATTACCTGTAATTGTTGTTGTTTAGTGTTGATCTGTGAATTATCAGGTAGTGATACCTTCAATTAGTTTACCTAAATTCCTTCTTGGTTTGATGAGTTTGCAATTTCATTTAATCTAGTGATCTCTGAAAGAAAACAATTACATCAGAGCGATCGATTCTACTCACCGTTCAAACACTCAATTACCTTCAATTAGCTTAGCTGCTATTATTTACAAACACTCAGCTTCACTTCTGATCAAAACTTCAGAAGCTCGAGTTTCTGATCAATTCAGTCATTTATGATACACTATCTTGGGATAAATCTCATTTCACTTGGTGAAATAGCTCTCAAGTTTGTCAGTTATCTCAACAGGTTTGTCTTATTTCAGGGTTAATGAGGTGATGGAAATCAGGGAGCACCATGGTTATAGTCCCCATCTAGACGTCAACAAGTCAAAGAGTTATCCCGAATGGAAGGTGAAATGCTGCTACCTGGGTATGGGAAGCCACAGAGTTTCTTGATTCTATAATGTTTGGTTCTATTCATGAGCAGGTTCTATGTGATGCTGGTGTTGTGGCACAGCTGGTTGCTAATATCTCACTTTTCAGTTAAGGTAACAATGTGATTTTTCACGGATTGTTAGTTGTATCTTATAAATCATTTCCTTACTACCTAAGTGTTTTTTATGGCTCCTCTTGTTGTAGCTGATTGCTCTGCGTTCTCTGTATTTGAAGATGCCCCTTTTTGCACCTAGGCCATCTGTAGCTCAGTGTGTATCTAGAGATGACATGTTGATATAGATAGCATAAGTGTGTTATATCTGCGAGTTTTATTGCATACCATATACTTTAGATGGTTTGAATCCGAGATTTTGCATTGAACCTAAATGGTTTGAGAAGGCACTTCTGTTTCTTTTGGAGCCTAATGGCCAAGGCAACAATTGTCTTTCATGCTACTGAGTTTTTGGTTCATGGTACAATTGCACTATCAAATAGTAATAGTTGCACTAATATAAATGCTCAATTTTCTTGTGTAAAGTCTGAATTTTTCAGCCTCTAGATTATGCCTCTTAAATGCCTCTTAATATGTTATTTTCTTGTGAGTTTTTTTAATGTCTACCATAAAATATGTTTGAACCATCCATTTCCTAGTAACAATTGGGTGAAAAAAATCCATCTGATGCGAGGGAATGGATGGTCAGATCAACTTTCACAGCTGAATATGTGTATACAATAGATTGCACATTGGATAGTAGTAGATTGCACATAGTAATTTGTGCAATTAGGGCTCTAAATATGTGCAATTATTCTGAATTTGCAGGGAAACTTGTAATAAACTGAACTTGGGCTGTGTTGGGTTAGTTTTTTCAAATTGAGGTATGGATTTTTTTTTCAAACTTGTAATTGTGCTGGTGTCGGGAGAGAGCTTTTTGTCTATTGTCCTACTATAGAAAAAAAAATTGTCTCTTGTCTTTGTGCTTGTGCTGCTACATCCCATTCTAGGTTTGTAATTTTGCTAGCCTTGGGAGAGAGTTTTTGTCTATTGTCCTACTATAGAAAATAATTGTCTCTTGTCTATGTGTTTGTGCTGTATATCCTATCATAGGTTTGTAGTTGTGCTGGCCTTTGGATAAATTTTTTGTCTATTGTGCTTCCATAGAAAAAATATTGTCTATTGTCTTTCCATAGAAAAAAAAGATTGTTCCTCTGTAATTGTGCTTGTTACGATCTAGGGGGGATAATCTGTACTTTATGATTTGTGCGAACACACGCCTCTTCTTTGTCCTTGTCTTTCCATAGAAAAAAAAATTGTTTTCTTATCATTTGTTCTTTGTGATTTGTGGCAACACATGCCTCTTCTTTGTCCTTGTCTTTTCATAGAAAAATTGTTTCTTGTCATTTGTTCTTTGTGATTTGTGCCAAGCACACGCCTCTTCTTTGTCCTTGTCTTTCCATAGAAAATAAATTATTTCTTGTCATTCGTTCTTTGTGATTTGTACCAAGCACACGCCTCTTCTTTGTCCTTGTCTTTCCATAGAAAAAAATTGTTTCTTGTAATTTGTGGTAACATGTCTGAAGCTTTGTTATTTGTGACTTGGGGAAGCACACACACATGAGTTAGCCAATCACCTCTGCATGTTCTGAATTCCAAGATTTAGTATCCAGCTAGTTGTGAATTGTGATATCAAAAAGGCTCAACTATCTGTTGTTGTGTTATTATTGATTTGAAGTCTTGTTGAGAAAGCAAGTAGACAAGTGAAAGGAAAAGGTTCAATCTACTTTTGCAACAATTTTGACCTTCATATACTTGGGCCTACTTTGCAACAATTTTGACATTCATATACTTGGGTACATGTGCCTGGCCTCCAATTTTTCCTTTTCTTCAGAATAATTCTCTCACTGTTTTTGTTCAGGGAAGCATTTGTGGCAAGTCAACACCTCCTGATGAACATCTCCTGAAATTGTCTCTCTGCACTTGTCATCTCTGTAATTGTCTTTTCTGTACTTGTCCCTCTGCACTTGTTATTTTCTTCTTCTTTCATTTGCCCTTGTGCTTGTTTACGATCTAGTGCCATAATTATGTCTATTGTCCTTCTATAGAAAAAAAATAGTCATCTCTGTAATTGTCCCTCTGCACTTGTCATCTCTGTAATTGTCTCTCTGCACTTGTCCCTCCGCACTTGTCATTTTCTTTTTCTTTCATCTGCCCTTCTGCTTGTTTACGATCTAGTGCCATAATTATGTCTATTGTCCTTCTATAGAAAAAATTGTCATCTATGTAATTGTCCCTCTGCACTTGTCATCTCTGTAATTGTCTTTTCTGTAATTGTCCCTCTGCACTTGTCCCTCTGCAGTTGTCCTTTCTGCAGTTGTCCTTTCTTTATCTCCAATTGTATTTGTGTTTCTAATTCTGATTGTGGTTTTAATAGTAATTGTCATCAGCTGTTATTTTGTCTTGTGCTTTGCTGTCTCTCCCTAACCTAACCCAACACCAGTATCTAGTACTATAGAAAACTATCATGGTGACCGAGACCCGTCAATGTCCTCATCTACCTCGCACATAACTGGACCTTTGCACAACTACCAAATCCAGTCCTGGTCCTACTGCTAACGTGGGCCTTTTTGTTGTCAGGTTAACATGGGTCTCTTTTTGTTGTCAGGTTTATGGGCCTTTTCATTTCCATTAAATTTTGTGTTTTTTCATAGAAAATTTTTAGCAAAAGACTTATGATATGTTTTTGTTGCCACCAATGCATCCTCTCTTTTCAGTAGCACAAGTTAATTGTACTGTCAGCAGGATCCACATGCATGAGATGGATTTTATATTTATATACATATAGTATAATTGCATTAACAATAAGTACTATTTGCACTATTCAAAATGTGCAATTTTCATATATGTGTCTTGTAATGTGTTTTCACATAGTGTTTTTGTCGATTTGTGGTTGGTTGAACATCATAGTATTTCCAAATAGTTGCTCATTGCTCTCAAACAGTTTCTCCATTTGTTCTTCCCATTTCTTCATACCTTCTGGTGTGTTTAGATCTAAATTTCCTGCCAAATTCCCATCCATATTGCCAATTCAGTACTTGCAAATATAAGAGATGCATTAGATTTAGTGTTACACAATTTTTTGGTCCTTGTTACTTTGTTATGCACAAAAATAACAAAGTTTGTTTCATTGTCAACATGGTTTAATTCCGCCTATGGTGGGTTATATGTTGACCCCACCATAGCTGGTCCCAAGCCCTGGTGATGGAGGAGGATTAACACCGTCTACTGTTGTGTAGGTAAAATACTTTGCAGAGCTTCAATCTTTACTTTCACAGTGCCAATGTTCTTTTTGTGCTAAATCACTGTGTCTTTTTTCTGAGTATGTGATGGCGACCTCCTATTTGTTGATCTTCTTTTTTCTAGAGGAGGGTAGATGCATGTTGTTTCAAAGCAACTCACTTGTGCTTTTTGCGACTAGTTGTATTGCTACAGGTAAAGCAAATTTTGGTTTGTGTTTTTGTACTAGTTGATTTTCTCATTTCCCTATGATGGCAAGTTGTACCTGGAGATTGATTATTTATGTTTGTGTTATTCCAATAGGTTATGCAGCTTTATTTCCTACATGTTATGGAGCACCAGTAGATAGGATTCAAGAATTCAGTTCTTTATAAGATATGGATGCATTGGATGTCGAGGTGAGTCTTGTTATATGATGATTGCATTTTGACGATCCTATGTCTGATCCTTGGCAAATATAAAATTCAGATACACAATTTTGCATTTGATGATTCTGTAATTTGCATTTCTTGGACACTGCAATGCTAATTCTCAGGAAATGTAAATTGAAATTCTGGACATTTTTTTGTTGATTTTATTACTAGCAATTCTGGATATAAATTTTAGTGCTACAAAAATTGACACATTGGTTATATAAACTAACTATGATTGTGCTGGAGGTAGAACATCTTAATCCTATCCTTGGAAACTATTAATTCAGATACAGAATTTACATTTCATCATTCTGTAATTTACATTTTTTCGGAACTGCAGTTCTACTTCTCAAGATATGCAATTTTCAATTTCTTGTCAATTTTTTGCTGTTTTTTATTACTAGCAGTTCTAGTTAAATTTCAGAGCTACCAAATGGACATCTAAAGATTCTCCGAAACTAGTTTACTTCATTTTTGCTAGGAATTATTGCTTCACAAGTCATTTTGTTCATATATGTAGTGCAGTTTGTGGTAAAATGCAAACTAATTAGGCAAATTCTTTTCTGCAGTTTGATTCAGATAAAAAAAGAGGGTTGTTTTTGGATAATGGTTGTACTGACCTTGTCAGATCTTGAGGTGAGTCATGGCTTCAACCCCCTTCCTTCTTTTTCCAGTGCTTTTTTTACCCTGTGAAATGGAGCAGCTTGATTTGATGATTTGGAAACTAATTTGGGTAAACTCAATTCTGCAGATTGTTTCAGATCAAGCTCAAGGATGCCTAGGATTATGGATGTACTGACCTTCGATGTTCTTGAGGTGAGCCTTGCCTTCTCTCGCCTTCCTTTTCCAGTGCTCTGATTCTGAGATTTGGTGTCTTTGGGGAAGAGATCGGGAGAGCCAAATCTGTTTTTGCTCTCTTTAGCCACGCACATCTGTTTAGTGGTTTTTTGGGCCTGCAACTTTTGACCCCTAGACAATTGTGTTGTTTGTCTTCAGGTTTTATGGGCTGGCTGAACCAGAGCTGCTATGTTTGGGCCTTCCTTTTGTGGACTAGAACAGGGTACAACCATTACTAGGACAGAATAGGTTTGCTTTGTTGGGCCTTGGTTGACAGAAGGAAAAAAAGCAAGTACAAGTAGAACTGCAACTACAGATTTGTGTGTAACCTTGTAATAAAACACATTGATTTTCCAAGGCAAGGAATCCGTGTGTTATTATGGAATTGAACACACGTTTTTTTTGCTGTTTTGAGTGTTGTAACCTAGTCTGGGTAAAAGCGTGTGTTACCTTTGCAAAAAACACACACTTTTTCCCCTCCTTAAAATCTGTGTGTTTTTCTGCCATAAAACACACATGTGTTGTTTGGCATAAAAATACACGTGTGATCGGTAGACAGGTCCCAATACTTGGCGACGGACGTGTCTTCCCATAACGATCCTTCCTTCCTGACCCCACTTGGTCCAATTTCCTTGCCAAGTTGTCTGGTCCGCATTGCACCCATGACAGGGTAGAGCCATAAAAAAATAGGAACCAGAAAAATATTTAACATTACTTTGGTCCAAATCCTCGCACAGTATTAACCAATGACAACATTAAGTCCTACATTGACATCTATAGAAACTAGAAACTATATGTTAAGGGGATTGCTATTGTGGGATTGCTATTGTACAGATGCCTGATTTTTTTTAATGGATCAGCCGACATGCTATCTACATACACATCATGCTTCTCGTGTTTCAAGTCAACTCAAATAAAAATCTGAAACCTCAGGCGACTGAACTGTAGAATTTGTGATAAGTTAAACCTTCTACAAAATAAAAATACTTAAACTTTTCATGCTGCTAATCAAACTAGCTAACTGATGACGCCAAAACTCTCTCTACATATAGCTGATGATCTGTACCCAACAACTCTCTCTATATGTTCACGACAGCCGTGGCCTCTTGAACCTGTTCTGTACATGGTCTAGCAAAGCAGGGACCTTCTTCATCAGGTCGATGTACTCGTTGGTTACCGCCACCGCCTTGAAATTTTCGCCGACCGCTAGGAAATCGAGGCACCTGGACTTGAGCTTCAGGCACGCGTGCTCTTCGGCAAACTTCAAGTTCGGCAACACCGTGTCTTTGTTGACTCTAAAGCAGAGTATCTCCTCGCACGTCTGTTTCAGGGTGTCCAGCCCGTACTTGTCGGCAGCAACGTGTAGATTCTGGAACTCCGACACCTGGCAATCAGCATCCGTCTCTGGAGCAGGCAGCAAGCCTTGGTACATGTAGTGGAGCATGGATTTGAATGTGGATGCCTTCATGTCCTGGATGGCGATCGAGCTGATCGCCTGCTGCTGCTGGCCTTCCTGCTGCTGCTGGCCTTCAGCCGTTTGAGTTTGGCCGAAGAGCTCCGCCCTGAACACCGGAGAGCGCGCCGCGAGCACGAGGCGGTGCGCCCTGAAAGTCTCCCCGTCGACTTGGACGGAGACGTCGGTGAGATCAGAGGTCATGTGGATATCATGCTCTAGTCTTGACGGCGTCGGCAGCAGCAATGGCGGCCAGGCTTTGGAGACCGTCACCGTGCAGATCGCGGTGAAGTGGTCATCCACGACGCACCTTGCCTCGACATCGGCCCTGTTGGCGACCAAAGAGACGCCTTCCTTGCAGCAATCTGTGGTGGCCACGGCTTCTCGTTTAACTTCACTGGTTTCTTGTTTCACCGTCACGTGGGGAGGTGTCATGCCGGTCCTAGCTGGAAGATCGATATGCGCCGCCAGGAGCCTGTACCTCTGCTGCTGGTCATCCGCCGTGCGAGTGAATGTGATCAGCACGGCTATCTTGATGTTGTAGCTAGCCGATTGCCACTTCGGCCAGTACTTGGCGGTGCACGTGAAGCCGGCACCGGCAGGGAAGGGGACGTCAATGTCGACGCACTCGTTGACGGCGAGGCGCTTAGTGGCCGAGTTGTTTACTCTGAGGTTGAAGGACTTGGACTCCCGGGCGGAGAAGGCAGTGCAGCATGCTTTCTCTTCGGTGGCCATGGTCGAGAGAAAAAGCTTCGTCGATGCGGCGGGACAAGTAGTGCGACTTCGCTAGAGGAGTTGACAGGGGGGCTAGCATGTCGGCCGGGAAACAAGGGAGGAGGCAGCCTTTTAACTGATGATGCATCTGCAGACATCCAAATTGTATCCAACTGCAAATTCACAATAGGCAAATTCAGAACAGGCAAAGTCAGAATTGGATAAGACTTTTTTTTTTATGTATGGAAGCAGATCGTCGTAGGAGACGGAGAGACGGTATATATATTAAAAGGAAACAACTCTACAACGTCTCGCTGTGGCCAGCTGTTTTTATCGTGCCAACAACCAAGCTGCTCCTACTCAAAGGAGGGTTGATGTTGAGGCAAAATCTCTTAAAAGAAGTCCTCCGCTAAAACAGACATTGTACCAAAGAAATCTCTATTATAAAGGAACACTAGCTCAAAGCGCACAACACTTGGCGCACCCTATGTGGCGTCCTCCGCTGTGGATATTGTGACCTAAGAAGTTGTATCAGCGAATCGTCCTCATTAAAATTAAGGACTAGTAATAATCATCTCTGAAGGCTTAAAAGTTAAAACCCAATATAATGGCCATGTCAAAAAAAAAAAAAAAAAAAAATCCCACACCTTGCTTCAACGCGTCCACTCCACACGCCCTGTTTTTTATTTTATTTTATTTTGAAAAGATCTAGAGGAGGGAGAGAGACCATGGTGGGCAGCGCAGGCTTGTCCATTCAATGCCTTTTTTTACAACAAAAAAAAAAGAAAAAGAAAAAAGAAAGCAGGATAACCTCTGCTTTTCATAAAGCAACGTAGCAATTCTGGAGACACCACATTACAATGAGTGAAAACAAGAAATCTCCAAGGAATGCTTAGCCTAAAAAAATCTAAATCCCGAGACCACATCCAACATAAGCAAAGCATCAGGCTTGAAGTCTTTGAGCCACCTCAGCATCGAGTCCTTCACTTGCAGAATGCGACCCTGATCCTTCTCCTTAAGCTTGGGCTCCAGTTCAATGCCTATTCAGTTAGCTAATTTTTAGCTAAATATCAATTAGCTTTTTATCAAACATGTTCTAACTCGCACCGACGCGGGACATATATAGATGGTCAGACTCTGAAGAGATACTTTAATTTGCAGGTCTCAAAGAGCTAGTGACGCTCACATAATATTCTTCTATATAAGTACAGCATAATAGTAAGACTAGTAGAAACCTAATAAACCTATAAATATTGACTCCAAGAACGATCTTGTCGGATCTCTAATACACCAAATATATCCTCCCACACCTATATACAAATATATATAGATTTTATTAGGAGTAAACAATCATCCCTTCACACCCTTATTCGTGGTGTCTTGCACCTGTCCCGTACTTCGGCTAGCAAAGATGAGCGCCTGGTCATCAAATCAAGGTACTCTTGAGTTGCAGCCACCTCTTGGAAATTTGCAGGAACCGTGAGGAAATCAAGGCACTTGACCTTTAGTTTAGGGCGTGCCTTCTCTTCCGCGAACTCCATGATCGATAGCACCGTGGATGTCTTGATGCCAGCGAACATCATCTCCTCGCACGTCTCCTTCAGCTTGTCCAACCCATACATATCGGCAGCCACAAACAGACGCTGAAACTCCGTCATTTCAGCAGCGTCGCCCACCCCGGCTGGAGCCGGCGGCAGCACATTGTGGTACATGTAGTAGAGCATGGACGCAAAGGTGTTGGGCCTCGTCTCGTCTTCGATGGTAACGGAACTTGCCCTGCTCTCGACCATCTCGCCGAATAGCATCGCCCTGAACACCGGTGAGCAGGCGGCGAGAACGAGGCGGTGCGCCTTGAAAATGTGTCCCTGTACTTGGAAGGAAACATCGCTGAGATCCGTCATGCTGAATATGACGCTTCCTAGATTGTAAGGGACGGGGAGGTTTAACGGCGGCCAGTCCCTCAGGATGGTCACCGCGCAGATCGCGGTGAAGTGGTCGTCGATGAGGCAATCCCTCTCGACTTCGTCTTTTCGTATGCAGAGGGCGGTTCCTCCAAAGATATCTCCGGTGACGGTAAAGCAATCTCCGGTGACGGTGCCAGTGCGAAGCGGGAGCCCGTCCCTGTTGCGTAGTTGTATGCTTGCAGCAGCAACCTTGGGAGCTTGGACCCTCTGTTGTCCGAACATGCTGGTGATGACGATGGAGAACCTGATGAACAAGCCCGAGGACCAGCAGGGCCAGCACCTTGCGGTGACCCTAAATCCGTTGACTAGCTCCAAGACCTTCTCGACGCACTGGCTGGCGGCGAGATTCTTGGTAGCGGAGTGGCTCACCCGGAAGTGGAAGCCCTGTACGTCCCGAGTTCTGTAGATGTAGAATGCTCTGCCTTCGGCGGCTGCCATGATGCTTCTTCAAGCAGCGGCGGCGACGACGACAATCGGCTGGAGGACGGGTGGCACGGAGGAGGAGGAGGAGAACGTTAGGGTAGGAGCCGTGTCGGGTCAACAATATATATGTATGCATGTGTACCGAAAAATTTCGGTAGGTAGGGACTGTGTAGTCATGGCAATCGTGGACACGTCCATCCATACGGGAAAAACTCGGTACGACTGCACTCATGCAATGCATGGCAACCGTGGACACGTTTGGATTTACGCTACATGTCCATAAGTAGTATCTAATCTAACACATATAATAACTTGCTATATAAATTCAGAAAAAATATTTGGTTTTGTAAAATAAGTAGACTCTAAAAGGAGGGCGTGCCTTTACTAAATTCTTAGGTGTTAGCCGTACATACAAATTTTCCTTTAAAAAGCCGTACATACATATATACTTTGGAGCTCTATAGTGTTCATTATGTAGAGACCGAGCGAGAAACATCCTAGTCGCTGACGTGTTTTGTTTACTTTTTTTTCTTCATTAAACAGAAGTAGAGTATTGCGAATTATAAACATGGAACATCCTAATCACATGAGCATAGAGCTTATCGTGCTAATATAACGTGTCATAAACAAGGCTGCTGCCAAAGCAAACACAGCCATCCAGAAGTCGCCAACTTCAATTCATGCATGTTCTTGTACACGTCACGGCATCGACCAGACCGTGTGATTCGTTCCAACTCCCTACGCTGGCAGCACCGACCCTGATGTCACGGCGTCCTTTGTAAGTTCGACTCCAATCTCCTAGCTGGACACCCGCGCAGTATACCGCCGTGCGGCCGTGGTGCACGCGGCCGGTCGTGTTCGTGGCCAGCTCCGTTTCCGTCATGTCGCATCCAACATTGCTGAGTAATCGAACCCGCCATCGATCTCGCCGGCCGACTTCTCGTTCGAGTCCGGCCTTGCTACCTCCACTCCCTGTCCAAACAAAGCCTGTTTAGAATCGCAATGTTGAAAGGCCCCATGCCGTCTCGGCCCAAACAACATAGAGCATTTTCCCTCACAATCACCACCACCGAAAATGCACCACTATAAAACATCACAATTCTTCCTATATATATGCCACCTCAAAATTTTAAAGTTCTCCATGAATTTGTTCCCCCATGTGCCACTCTTGTCTATTCCTCTACTAGCTAGCAAAAAGGACCCTTTTGTCCTCAGTGAAGAATGCATAAAAAATTCTCATATTTCCTATGATACCACTGTGATAGCCCGTGCGTTGCATAAAAAAACAAATAAATTTCTCCACTGGTACCACCATGACAATTTCTATGTGGGCGCCTACAGTTTTTCAAATAAATATAATAAGTTTGCAATGTATACAAAAAGATTTCACAATTACAGCAACCAAAATTAGTGAGAAATAAATAGTTGCATACTCATGCAAAAATAGCTATCATCGAGACATAAGGATACCCAAAAGTATCATCTGAGTACACATGTAATGTAAGCACATTAACCTTACCAACATAAAATTAGACCGTATATGTAATGTCACATGCATAGTCAGTCTGATTAAATGGTCTCCAACAATCACAACTCAAAATACAAGACCTATTTATCCTTTGGGTAGTGCTACAGGCAAAGGGTTCAATATCTATTTTTTGGTCTTCTTCAATAACAAGTCAAATAGAAGGCTTCAATTCTTCTAGGGATTTTCCGACAATCGGGATCAAAATGAACTCCAATTCTTCTAGGGATTTAGTCTACTCAAAATCCACCATAGTAACCAAATCCTTAACGAACATAAATGGGCTAGCCCAATGTTTCCGAAAAAAGATCATCTAACTTCACCTCGAACTATTGCACCTGCAGTCACGCCATCTGTGTCGTCACCTTAGCATCGAACGTCTGCCGGCTTTGACAAATAGTTTATATGCTCACAGCCCTACTGGTTCGACTACGGTGCTCCTGCACTACATGGGCCTCAGCCCAAAATGGACTTTGTATTTTACATGTTTAATTTGTATGATTGTCTCTTGCCACTGATGTGCAATCGGACTGTCTTTTGCAAGTTTAGTTTGTATGACTCCTTTTGCAATCCAAATATATTTTACTACGATGTATGTATGTTTACTGAAATGCGAGCACTAGAAGCTCTTTTCCAAACAAGACATGATCATTATGCAACAATATGTACATCTAGTCATTCACTTGAGCAATTCAGGTCACGGCTGCCAACAATCCTGTCTAACAATCCTTTTCTGAAACCGCAAACAACTCTACTATTTACAATTTTGTGTCAAAACATCCTGACAAGCAGAATTGCAGAACCACGGCTGCCCTTCCCTTTCTCGGAATGCAGAATCACACAAAGATGGATGAAGTGTTACATCTGTAGCTGGGCCTACTATTGTTGCGTTGTGTATGACCTGATAACTAGAAAAGGAGAAGTGGGATCACCACAACCTGAATATGTAGAAAGACAAGGGTCCCAAAAACTAGCATTTCAATACAAGCATGAAAAGCTCAATACTAATGAGCGAGCTACGACATTTACATAGGGATTCTAATAAACGTAGTGTTTCAATACAAGCATGAAAACCATGTTTCCTTACTAGAACACATTGATTCTCTTTGAGATCCTTGCATACAACTCCCTTAATTGAGCATCGAATTTTACATAGGGATTATGCCAATGCCTTTGCATCAACCAGTTTATATGCAAACACCTTGCCAATCACATGAGGTTCTATGACCCTTAGTTGAGCATGACCATCACCTCCGATCTTGATCCCTCTTCTCTCCTCCGCCAATAGATTCACATTCGTCATTAAATTCCACTGACCTATATCCTGATAGCTTCCAACATCTGTTACCCACTTAAAACGAGGATGAGAGAGAAATCGAACGACTAGGGTTTATATAAGCAATTAGTAGATCGTGGTTGGCCTAAAATGGAGAATATACGTGGAAATCACCCTAAGAGAATTGAATAGAGAGAGATGTGGAAATTAAATCTAGAGAAAGAAGACTAATCGCCTGAACTAACCATGATCCTTGAGTCGCCTAGGAACCTTAGGCGGTAAGGATCTGGAGTCGTTCTCACCCTAATTTCATTTTATGATGTCTATTTTATACTTATTGGATTGTGCGGACTAAAATTAAGTTCCTGATTTGATATAGATGCTTGTAATTTTTTTATTTATGCTAAGACGTAATGATGCTATTTTTGTAGTGGTAGTGATGCGCCCTTCGTCCCTCGATAATGAGGCACGTACAGTAACTCTGTCAATCTCGAGATTTTTCAGTCCAACTCAGTCATTCGAAAGTGCTTATATGTAGTATGTGGCCATGTATATTCATAGAGATGAGTGCACACTTAACGTGACTGTGGTGCCTTCATACATCTTAAGATTTTATAGGTATAACTAAATTTGTAGAATGTACTCCTAAAGATAAAGTGTGCATAAATAATGTTGTTAGGTGAATCTACGTTTACAGTGTATTTATATGAGCCAATTTATGTTAGGATGATCTCAATCCCGAGTTGGGCCCAACGGCCCAACTCGGGCCCCTTGTGAACCTCGCGCCCTGATCGGTTTAAAAGTGGTCGATGACATCAATGGACCAATGACTCTATACTGTGATAATAATCCAGCTATAGAGTATGCTCACAACAATAGGTCAAGTGGTGCTGCCAAACACATTGACATAAAGTACTATGTTGTGAAAGAGAAAATCCAGGATCGTGTTATAAATCTTGAGCATATAAGCACTGAAAAGATGCTCGCGGATCCGCTTACAAAAAGGCTTACCACCCAAAGTGTTCGTTGAACACGTAGCCGGCATGGGTTTAAGGCGAAGCCTATGATTCCCGGATAATAATAAGGGCCCAAAGATAAAGTATTTATTTATTTCAAACCGTGGATGTGTATTGTAGTCGAAATCCAACGGCAATGTAGACCGTGACGATGAAACATGTTCTATGCACAAATCTGAGATGGAATAAGTAAAATGAAAAAGGTTAAAGTGAAAGAGTAAAGTTAAAGATAAAGTTAAAGATGAGATCAAGGGAGAATGTTAGGATGATCTCAATCCCGAGTTGGGCCCAACGGACCAACTCGGGCCCCTTGGAACCTCGCGCCCGATCGGGGCGCCCCCATCTATTGGAGGGCCCCGTCACCCCCGCGCTATATAAAGAGGTGGGCGCCGGCGACTCGCACGAGGTTCACCGTGAGCCGCCACACCCACCGACAACCCTAATCCGATCCCTAGGGGCGCGGCCGTGACGGGAAGCTCTCCGCCGCCGCGACCGCACCGCGCCGTCGTCCACTCCTTCCCCGACGTCGCCTCCCCTCTCCCTCGACACGATGGCCGAGGGCAGCAGCGCCGCCGCCGGATCGTCCTCCTCTCGCCCCGTCAAGCCCTCTCGGGTGATGATTCTTCCCACTCTCTCTTCCTCTCTCTCTCTCTGTCTATCTCGTTGTAAAGGTTATACCCGCTCTAGTCTCACCGCTAGATGATCCTATGAACTAACAATGGTATCGCCGCCTAACTAGTCGCTGGATCTAGAGTTTAGGGTAGAAAAGCGCTTGATCCGGTTGGATCAAGAAAGGAAAACCGTCTCGTATTGGCAAAGCAAAACCCTAACCCTAACCCTAACCCTAACCCTAATCGGGTCTCCCGGACCGGAAAGGAAAAGACCGAGGAGGGGGCCCTGGTTCCCTACCTCGACGCCGTCGCGCGGACGGCCAACCGAGCCGGCGGCCGTCGTGTCCTCGCCACCGCGGTGCCGGGCCATCGGGGTCGTCCGAAGGCGTCGCCCGGGAAAGCCGCTGACGGCGGGCGCGCTCCGCTTAAAGCGAGCGCGCGCACCGGGCGAGGCTCCGTGACGGCGCGCCTCATCTTCTTCCTCAATCCGCCATGGCGGGGCGGCGCTCTATGCTTGTTGCTGCGCGCGGAGGTAGGGCGGGAGGAAGAAGGAAGAATAGAGAAGCCGGGGCGGGGAGCCGCCGCCGCCGGAGCCCGGCGGAGCCTTGAACTCGCCGCCAGCTTGCGGCGGCGACCGCCCGATCGCCGTCGCTTCTTGCGGCCGACGGAGAAAGGAGAGGAGGAGGAAGAAAATGGGATTAGGGTTTCGGCCCCGTCGGGGCCGGCTTTGATCTCGGCGAAATCGACGGAGAGCCGTCGGATCGTGATCAACGGCCGAGATCCGATGGGCCGGCTTTCGGCCCGAGGCGGGAAGAGGAATTCCCGCCTGTGCCCACGTTAAGGCTCGGGACGCGGGAGAGCCGCGCGCGGCCGTGGGCCGGTCCGGCTGGCTCCGGGGCTATCTCCTCCTCGTTGGCCGAACAGAAAAAAAAAAAAAGAAAAGAGGCGCAAGGCCTTCGGGCCGTGTCGCCGCGCCGCGCTTAGCGGGCCGCGCTAGACCGGGCCGCGCGCAGCCGCGCCGCGAGAGGATGCGGGCCGAGGTCACATGCGTTGGGCGTTCGGGCCGAAATAGATGATCGCATAGTGTTTCGCAAGTTTTGGTCTTTTCTTTTCCCGTAAACAAGTTTGAAGCATATTTTGCTCAATTTGAATTGTTTTTTGATGCAAATCTCATGCAAAATTTGATCCAACGACATTTTTGCACCGAGAGCGATGAGTTATTTCATGTTTCGGAAAAATGATTATGCAAAGTTAAAGTTTTCGCAGCCGTATTTAAAGTTATTATCGTTTTCATTGTTAAATTCGAACCAACGGGAGAGTTTAATATTTGAAAATAGATAATTTTACTTGTGATTATAATATTGTTATTATTCTGACCAACGTTGATTAATAGCAATATTATGATATTGATTAATAGTTGTTGCCTACATTAATTCTATTTCTCGCCCAACTATGATTTAGAATTATTGCAAAGAAAATTTTATATTATGTTCTCACCTCATATGAATTGTAATTTCAGGTAGTTCCTCCCCGATGTCTCGCCCCCGAGAGAGATTCCACCACCGAGGGGAGACAACTACCTTGAGTGGAAGAGGAAGATTGACTTCACTTTCACTATAGCCGAGGTTGACCGGGTACTCACCGAACCGTGTCCCACAAAGCCCGTGGAACCGTGCGGGAGACCAAGGAAAGTGATGAAGCATGGGACAAAAGGGTGAAAGATTTTGGCCCCATAAAGATGGCTTATGACATAAAGCATACTCGATGGGTCGGTGACAACAAGAAATGTTGTGCATGTCATTGAGAATACAATTGACCCAAATCTTACAGGTCAATTGAAAAGTGTGACACCGCGTTGCTTACTTTGAGAGGATCAAGAACCAGCTTCACTGGTTCCTCCAAAGTGTATGCTACCCATTTGTTCAAGCAATTGACAAATGAAAAGTTCAAAGGAGGTAGCATACGTGACCATATTTTGAAAATGAGTCACTTGGCAAATAAGCCGAAAGGAATGGATCTGGAAATACAACCACAAACTCCCTTATCCATTTTGTTTTGGCTTCCTTGCCTAGAGAGTATGAGAATTTTGTCATAAACTACAACATGCGGCTGAGAAATGGGACTTAGACAAGCTCATTGCTCGGGTGTTGATGATGAGCTTCAGATCAATGGCCAACCCGGTGGCCAAGCGAACCTGGTCAAAGGGAAGGGCAAAGGCCCTTCAATCCCGGCTCCCCAAGAAAGAAAGGTCCTATGCAACGAAACCACAGCAAAGAATAGGCAAGCCATGTGCAGTGACAACTTGTCCGGCACCGTGGTGGAGGCACAAGAAGACCGACCGCCCGATTGGTTAAGAGAGCTCATGAAGAAAAAGGGTGAGAATGTTATTTCATTTGTAAATGAATCTCTGTATGCAAAGTTTTCAAAGTCAACATGGTTTATTGACTCTGGTGCAACTATTCATGTTGCAAATTCTTTACAGGGATTCATTTCGACGAGAACTACGCTAAAAGAGAAGAGGCCATTAGCGCTGCGAATGGCGACAGTGCCGATAGAGGCAATTGGAGATGTAGCATTAGATTTACCTAATGGCTATAGTCTTACTTTGAGATGTTTTTTATGTTCCTACACTCAGTACGCAATTTGATAAGTGTAATAAAGTTGGATGATTCAGTTTTACTCCGTAATTTTGGACATGGCAAATGTGTCATTTGGTTTAATGATATTTGTGTTGGTCTTGCCTTCCGACAAGACGAATTATATATGTTATCACTATGTGAAAGTGTGAATTCCATATGTAATGTGAATGATAGCGTTTCTCGTCTACAAATGAGAAAAGAAAAAGAAAGCGAACTACAAACGCAACGGCGAAATTATGGCACGTCGTTTAGGCCATATTTCGAGGGGGAGAATAGAAAGACTAGTAAAGAATGAAATTCTTCCTCCTTTGGAGTTCGTTGAATTAGATCAATGCATCGATTGCATAAAAGGAAAATATGTAAAGCAAATTAAAAAGAATGCCAAACGAAGCACAGAATATTAGAGATCATTCACACCGACATATGTGGTCCTTTTCCGTAAAGAGTGTGGATGGCTATGATTCGTTCATTACATTCACGTACGATTACTCCTTGGTTTGGCTATATTTATCCAATTAAAGGAAGAGATGAAGCATTGGATAAATTTAAAATATTTAAGGTCAAGTAGAAAATCAGCATAGTTTAAAGATTAAGCTAGTCCGGTCCGACCGTGGGGGAGTACTATGGTCGGCATACCCCATATGGTCAAGTTCCCGGACCTTTCGCAAGGTTTCTACAGAAAAATGGTATAGTTGCCCAAGATTCCATGCCTAGGTGAACCTCAAGAAAATGGAGTAGCCGAAAGGCGTAATCGTACCCGATGGATATGGTGCGCATATGATGAGTTACTCGATTTACCATTGAGTTTATGGATAGAGGCATTAAAAACCTCCATTCATATTCTCAATAGAGTGCCAAGTAAATCGGTGCCCAAAACACCGTATGAATTATGGACAAGAAGGGTACCTTCACTAGATCACTTCCGTGTGTGGGGGTGTCCCGCCGAGGCTAAAGTCTTTAACCCAAATATTGGGAAACTTGATCCCAAAAAGGAGTTGCCATTTCATTGGCTATCCCGAAAGGTCAAAAGGTTATCGTTTCTACCGTCCCGATAGACTCACAAAGTTTGTGGAAACGAGACACGCTATTTTTCTAGAGGATGAAATGATGAGGGGAAGTATGGCTACTCGGAAAATTGATCTTGAAGAGAAGCGGGTGTGTGCACCCAATCCCGTGATTCAAAGAGCCATTTTTCGAGCTACCTATTGTTCCCGCACCAATAGTGCAAGACACCGTGGAGCAAGAACATGTTGTTGTTCCTCCCGTGGTAACAACAGGAGAATGAGGAACCCGTTCAGCGGAACCCATTGAAAATGTTGCCACAAATGAGGGGAGCAATCTCAAATTCTCCAATAATAGATGTGCCAAATGTAGAGGCCCCTAGAAGGTCTCAAAGAGAAAGAAGGCTGCCTATCTCCGAAAGATATATATGAGTTAAATAATATCACCGAAGAGTATCAAATGGAGGGTGATCCCACCTCATTTGAACAAGCCATAAGAAGCGATCATTCATCCAAGTGGTTTGAAGCCATGGAAGATGAAATGAGATCAATGAGTGCCAACGATATTTGGGACTTGGAAGAAATTCCCAAAGGAGCCAAAACAAAAGAGGGCCGTAAATGGGTCTACAAAATAAAATATGACTCCCAAGGGAACATAGAGAGATTTAAAGCGCGACTTGTGGCTAAAGGTTTCACACAAAGGGAGGGGAATTGATTACACCGAGACTTTTCTCCGGTCATGTAAAGATTCTCTCGAATAATAATGGCATTGGTGGCACACTATGATTTAGAGTTGCATCGATGGATGTGAAGACGGCATTCCTAAATGGGATTTGGAGGAAAATGTATACATGGCACAACCGAAAGGTTTTGTCGTGGAAGGCAAAGAAAAGATGGGATGTCGCCTAAAGAAATCGATTTATGGGTTAAAGCAAGCTTCAAGGCAATTGGAACTTGAAGTTTGATAAAACCGTAAAGAATTTTGGGTTTAAAGCAAATGTCGAGGACAATTGTGTTTATACAAAGTTTAAGAATGGAAAATACATTTTCCTAGTCCCGTACGTAGACGATATTTTACTTGCAAGTAACGATATGAGTCTACTACAGAAACAAAAAGATTTTTGTCCTCAAAGTTTGAGATGAAAGATCTTGGTGAAGCTTCCTATGTTTTGGGCATAGAAATTCACCGTGATAGAAGAAATGGGGTATTAGGACTGGCCTCAAAAGGCATACATTGAAAGGGTCTTCGAGAAATTCCAGATGCATAAATGTAGTCCATCACCCGCACCTATAGTCAAGGGCGATAAGTATGGGGATTTTCGGTGTCCCAAGAATGAGTATGAGCTCAACCAAATGAAAAGTGTGCCATATGCTTCTCGCAGCTTGGACATTTACAAGATGCTCAAGTATGCACACGCCCGACTTGGCTTATGTAACCGGCCGCTTGCGTATTCCAAAGTAATCCAGGTGTTGAACACCGGAAATTGGTAAAGAAAGTTTTGCGATATTTACAAGGAACAAAAGACCTCGATGCTAACGTACGTAAGATCTCGACTCGCTAAAAATCTTAGGATACTCGTAGATTCCGATTATGCGGGAGAAGACGTAAAGTCCACATCTGGATATGTGTTCACTCTCGCAAAAGGAGCTATATCATGGAAAAGCTCAAAACAAACAGTTACTACAAACTCTACTATGTATGCCGAGTTTGTAGCATGTTATGAGGCATCGGGGCAAGGTGAATTGGCTAAAGAAATTCATACCCGGTTTAAAAGTGGTCGATGACATCAATGGACCAATGACTCTATACCGTGATAATAATCCGGCTATAGAGTATGCTCACAACAATAGGTCAAGTGGTGTTTGCCAAACACATTGACATAAAGTACTATGTTGTGAAAGAGAAAATCCAGGATCGTGTTATAAATCTTGAGCGTATAAGCACCGAAAAGATGCTCGCGGATCCGCTTACAAAAGGCTTACCACCCAAAGTGTTCGTTGAACACGTAGCCGATGGGTTTAAGGCGAAGCCTATGATTCCCGGATAATAATAAGGGCCCAAAGATAAAGTATTTATTTATTTCAAACCGAGATGTGTATTGTAGTCGTGAAATCCAACGGCAATAGACCGTGACGATGAAACATGTTCTATGCACAAATCGAGATGGAATAAGTAAAATGAAAAAGGTTAAAGTGAAAGAGTAAAGTTAAAGATAAAGTTAAAGATGAGATCTAGGGGAGAATGTTAGGATGATCTCAATCCCGAGTTAGCCCAACGGCCCAACTCGGCCCCTTAGAACCTCGCGCTCGATCGGGGCGCCCCATCTATTTACCGGAGGGCCCCGTCACCCCGCGCTATATAAAGAGGTGGCGCCGGCGCTCTCGCACGAGGTTCACCGTGAGCCGCCACACCCACCGACAACCCTAATCCGATCCCTGGGCGCCGGCCGACGGGAAGCTCCTCCGCCGCTCGCCGCACCGCGCCGTCGTCCACTCCTTCCCCGACGCCGCCCCCTCCCCTCTCCTCGACACGATGGCCGAGGGCGACGCGCCGCCGGATCGTCCTCCTCTCGCCCCCGTCAAGCCCTCCGGTGATGATTCTTCCCACTCTCTTCCTCTCTCTCTCTCTATCTGTTGTAAAGGTTATACCCGCTCTAGTCTCACTGCTAGATGATCCTATGAACTAACAATCTATACTTGAGCAAAATGAGTTGACGGGTTTTGGCCCGCTTCGAACCTTACTGGAGAGGGTCTGGACACATATCTTGCAGCCCGATAAAAGTTTTCTTGCTCCGAAACCAACCTACAGTACTATTTTTATCTAGTTTACACTACAAAATGGCGTGGGCGGCCTGCCCAAAAATGAGGCCCGAGTAGATTGTGTGACGATCATGGACAAGATTTTTTAGCTCGAAATAGCTAGGATTCTTTTTGGCCCAGCCCAAATCCGACCCAGCCCACAAAATGCTCTGCAAACATAAGCTGATGTTATGATTTTTTTTTATCGTTCATGTCATGACTCATGGGCGTTTGCCCGTTTGTACAGTAAAAAAATCTTATTAGACTGCGACATGCAATGTGCAGTGAGAAAAAAGACAAGAAAAGAACGGTCGTCATCCTTGCTCTCTCCCGGCCCTAGTGCTCGAGCGCGTGACCCGTCAGGCCGCAAATCCGCTCTACCACCCGCAGCCTCGCTATGGACCACCCAGCCCATCAAACACACGGATATTCCTTTTTTTTTTTCCTTCCTTCCTCCTCTCCTCACAACACCACAGCGCCACCAAGATCCGATCTCCCTCCCCTACCTCTCGCTCCCCAATCCTCCCTCCCCGCCTCCCAATCCGGGCCACGGCCGCGCAATTCCGCCGCCCTCCGTCGACGCAATGCCGGCCCCCGTCGACGCCCCCACCTCCCCCGCCACCCCCACCCCCACCCCCGCCTCCATGCGCATGATCTCCTCCAAGGAGCTCCGCTCCCACGCCACCGCCGACGACCTGTGGATCTCCATCTCGGGCGACGTGTACGATGTGACGCCCTGGCTGCCGCACCACCCGGGCGGGGACATCCCGCTCGTCACGCTGGCCGGGCAGGACGCGACGGACGCGTTCGCCGCCTACCACCCCCCCACCGCGCGCCCGCTCCTCCGCCGGTTCCTCGTGGGCCGCCTCTCCGACTACGCGGTCTCGCCCGCCTCCGCCGACTACCGCCGCCTGCTCGCGCAGCTGTCCTCGGCCGGGCTCTTCGACCGCGTCGGGCCCGTGCCGCGCCTCCAGCTCGCGCTCATGTGCGTCCTCTTCTCCCTCGCGCTCTACCTCGTCCTCTGCTGCGCGTCCGCCGCCGCGCACCTGGCCGCCGGCGGGCTCATCGGGTTCGTCTGGATCCAGTCGGGCTGGATGGGCCACGACTCCGGCCACCACCGCGTCACGGGCAGCCCCGTCCTCGACCGCGTCGTGCAGGTGCTCTCCGGCAACTGCCTGACCGGGCTCAGCATCGCGTGGTGGAAGTGCAACCACAACACGCACCACCTCGCCTGCAACAGCCTCGACCACGACCCGGACCTCCAGCACATGCCGCTCTTCGCCGTCAGCCCCAAGCTCTTCGGCAACATCTGGTCCTGCTTCTACCGCCGCACGCTCGCCTTCGACGCGGCGTCCAAGCTCTTCATCAGCTACCAGCACTGGACCTTCTACCCGGTCATGTGCGTCGCCAGGATCAACCTCCTCGCGCAGTCCGCGCTCTTCGTGCTCACCGAGAAGCGGGTGGCGCAGCGGCCGCTCGAGATCGCGGGCGTCGCCGCGTTCTGGGCCTGGTACCCGATGCTCGTGGCCACGCTGCCGAGCTGGTGGGAGAGGGTCGCGTTCGTGCTCCTCAGCTTCGCCTTCTGCGGGATCCAGCACGTCCAGTTCTGCCTCAACCACTTCTCGTCCGATGTCTATGTCGGCCCGCCCAAGGGGAACGACTGGTTCGAGAAGCAGACGGCCGGCACGCTCGACATCCTGTGCCCGCCGTGGATGGATTGGTTCCATGGCGGTCTGCAGTTCCAGATTGAGCACCATCTGTTCCCCCGCCTGCCGCGGTGCCACCTTCGCAAGATCGCGCCGGCTGTTCGTGATCTTTGCAAGAAGCATGGCCTCACCTATTCTGCTGCCTCGTTCTGGGGCGCTAATGTGCGTACATGGAAGACGCTCAGGGCTGCTGCATTGCAGGCCAGGACCGCCACAAGCGGTGGTGGCGGCTCCCAAGAATTTGGTCTGGGAGGCTTTGAACACCCATGGATAAATGAGGATATATCAAGAGTCCGAAGGCAGGCAGCTTCTGGTGGTGTTCAGCTTTGTGCCCATGCGATTGCCTGATTGCTTCTCAGTTATTTAGAGATATTGATCATTTAACCCGTCTCTGAGTCGGGTTGGAATTTTCGTGTTGACAAGTGACTGTCTATCCAGTTGAAGATCAAGTTCATGCTTCAATTGTCTGGTTGTTCGCCGGCTGTTCTCTTCTGTTCTCCCTATCATCATGGTAACTATATTATGATCCTTGCTTTAAATCATGAACCTCTCTGTGTTTTAAGATTATGTCCAACTATTTGATTTTGCTTGCATTGTCAAGATTGTGGATGCTTGATGTTCATGATGTTGTAAGCTTAATGAACTCCTGGTAATATTGTTTGGTACCCCTGTATTCTCAGTTGCTGTGGCAGCTTGACTTTCTCTTTGAAAAACTAGTATTATGTAAATGACAATCAGCGATCAGTTTATCCATATTCCTACAGCATTCCCATTATCTGCTTTCTTCTTGACCTACTTTGTTTTGGTCCTGTAAAGTGATGCTGTCTTTGTATTTGGCTTATGCATTATTCTAAATGGAAGTTTGAGGTAATTGATAGTGACCCTGTCATACAGCCACTCTTCATAACTCCTATTTCCGACAGTTTGTTGAGTGCAGCTTAGAATCAGTTTTTTCTTATCAAAGAAAAGCTTAATACCGGCTATTTTGAGAAGTTTATCAGAGTCACCTGCTCAGCTAACCATCCACAATCTTTTCCTATCATGGTAACTATATTATGATTCTTGCTTTTAAATCATGAACCTCTGTTTTAAGATTATGTCCATTCGATTTTGCTTGCATTGTCAAGATTGTGGATGGTTGATGTTCATGATGTTGTAAGCTTAATGAGCGGCTGGTAATATTATGTCGTACCCCTGTATTCTCAATTGCTGTGGCAGCTTGACTCTCTTTGAAAAACTAGTATGTATATGACAATCAGTGATCAATTTATCCATATTCCTACAGTTTTTTGCTTTGTTCATGACCTAATTTTTATTTGGTCCTGTAAAGTGATGCTGTCTTTGTATTTAGCTTATGCATTACTCTAGATGGAAGTTTGAGGTAATTGATAGTGACCTGACCCTATCATACAGCCACTCTTCATAACTCCTATGTCTGACTGTTCCTTGAGTGCTTCTTCTTAGAATCAGTTTTTTCTTATCAATGAACAGCTTAATACCGGCTATGTTGAAAAGTTTATCAAAGTCACCTGCTAAGCTAACCATCCACAATCTTTCTTATCTGCATAAGCAAGCCAGACTACCTTTACACTGCAAGAATATCACCAACCTGGACATAGTCTACAGATTTGCATCGTGTTTTTTTTCCATCTCGTACCGTGCCTGGACAGTGTCCGGGCTCCGGACGAGTTTGGACTGCATTGCTGGCTATCCGGTCCCTGAGGTAGTCCCCCTGGGTTTCTGGATCTTGGACCATCCCCTGTCTTTCCCTTGATTCTTCAATTGTGGTTGAGAGATGCTGCACATGTAACATGTCCTGGCATACTCAGGGCCCCTGTCTCTTTGTGTAACAGAAATATCTTTATGGCATGTACCGTTGAGGGCTCCATTTCTTGCTGTCAAGCTAGAATAGCTCTTTGCCAGGTAAGCGTACGTTGTACCTGAGAGAGATGGAGCCATGGAGGAAGCCATGCATCCTGGTCTATCTAGCACTTGAGTTTTTATGTGAACATTGTGATAAAACCTTTCAAAATTGTGGGAAAAAAGAACTGGGACCTAACATGCTAGTAGCAGAGAAATGGAATATCTGCTATGGACTGAGAGGTAGTGCTCCATGGAACAGGGATTGCAGCTCATCAGATGGGGCGATGCCATGCGTCCATGCCGGCTTACCCACGGAAGCCGACGGCCGAAAAGATGGCAACACACGCCACCATGTCGATGGAGCCATGCGCGTCGGCATTTCTTCTTTTTGCCGAAACAACAAACGGGTAGTTACGTATTCTTATCACACTTCAAAGCGTTCAACATCACAATGTTTCGGTGAAACAAGCTTCTTTCTCCCTATGGTTTGCCTCGATACCACTGCATCACAATGTTTCACTGGAACAAGTTTCTTTGTTCCTATGGCTTGCCTCGATACCATTGCCGATTGCCGTGGACTACTTGCAGCCCACCCAAAGGCAGGAAACCACGCCACATGATCATCGGATCGATGCCTGCGACTGGGATGGTGCTGCCAAGAGCATCCACACTCGTGTGTCGATGCCTCTTCGGCTTCGGCTTTGCGGCCGCTGGCAGGCATGACATTCATCGTATTCTATTCCTATTGGGACGGGAGGCAAAATATCTTCTCGCCGGATGCCTCGACCTCGAGAACCAAACTTGGGTTGGGACTTGGGAGGATCGATCACGTCCACTTGCTCCTAATCTTTCCAAGAATCTTTAGTCTTTTTATCATGCCCTTGGAGGACACAGAGCATCCTGTCCTACAGCAACACCGACGACGGCGACGAGGCAGTGGCTGTACTTGTAAAGATTCCCATGTGACTCAACTCGTGATCTGCTACTGCTTGCTATTTCTAGTTTTTATACACGTTGTGATCTGATCTACTTACACACAATCTTACTATAATCATTTTTTTTGGGCGAAGACTTACATAATCATTCAAAGTTTGCCAATTGCCTTGACCCATGGTGCCTTGGCTCTGCTAGTCTTCTTTTTTTTATTTTCCTTCCTTGTTAACCAAAGTTTCTTTTAAATATAGTATAAAATTGGTACAGACTGATGGTGAACGGAGAAAAGAAGCAGAGAAAATACTACTCTATTGCTGCTTGATATTAACGTCCCGATAACTAGCTCAGTAATAGTATTAGAGAATCTCCAAAAACTCTTTATGTCTTTGCTAATTTAGAAGAAATAGAGAGTTTGGTGAAAAAAATAGCCTCCAATAGTGTCGGATACCTAGATTAGGGGGTGCTAAATTGGGTGAATTAGAGATGAGCAAATCAGCCTCATCCATCTCTAAGAATCCCAAAAGCTAATTGACCGTAAAACCCCAATCCTTCACACCTGGCCGGCCCACTACCAGCCCGCAAAGCCTCGAAACCTTCCGCTCGAGCGGTGGCCGCCACCCGCTCGAGAAAGAAGTACGGAAACCGCTGAGCGCCGACCGCTCGAGACGGCATAAACCGCCGGAGCGCCGACCGCTCGAGCGGAGACGCGAGAACGCCGAGCGAGCACCCGCTCGAGTCTCGCCCTCAATCATTGCCCGAACAGAGCACCCACATGGCCACAGGCTCGAACGCGCCAAAGTACTCGACGCCGCCTAACCCCATGGCTACGGGGCTCGCAATGGTGGGACGTGCGCGGTCGCCTCCGCCATTACGCCGCCCATCCCCCGGATTCAAGGATGGCGTGTGCCACCGTGGAGCCGTGCTACGCACTGTGCCACATGCGACGTCCCCTTTAGGCGCCGTAGTCAAGCCCCCGCACCATCAAACACGTCGTGCCGTCCCATCGCTCGGGTCGACGACCCCTCGAGCCGGCACCCAGGCGCTCGAGGAAGTAATGGCGGACGCGATTGGCGTACGGAGCAAGCAGTGCCCTGTCTTTCCCACCTCGACGACCATACCGCAGGGTTCCCGGGCGCACGTGCTCAGCTACGCCGGCACCGCACCTCGACTACGTCAGCCCACGACCGAGAAGGACGAGCAGGCCATCAATGACCATACCGCTACAGCTCGAACCGGACCCGAGGGAACGTCCTACGAGCCTCGACGACACGACATGGCGCATGTACCTCGACGTCACACCCACGACAGCCTCTATCTACTCTGTACACCCGAGCCTCCCCTTGGCCTATAAAAGGGGATGCCGGACCTAGCCTAGGGAGGTTTTTTGACGCCTTCACTCACACTCACTCACCAAGTCTCGGACTACCTTGTACTCACCCCCGTACAAGCACCCCGGTGCAAGATAATACAAATCTCTCCCCACCGCCGGACGTAGGGCATTCTTGGCCCGAACCAGGATAAACGCTTGTGTCCATCTTGCATCACCATCCGGATTAGGGAGCACGCATAGAAATTTACTCGTTGGTGTTATACCCCCTGTACGAAACACCGACGGTTGGCGCGCGTGTAGGGGTACCGCGTGTTTTTCGCTCGATTCCCGCCATTTTCCGATGGCATCACCCGCTTCCTCGTTTCCGTTCGCCACGGTGATCCGGTTTGGGAGTCTAGAGTTCGTGTTGCTCGGCCCGGCCACGACATGGCTCTACTCGATCGGTGAACCGGGAGGGGACGCTCGTCACCCTCACGCGCTGGTGGAGCCGCGCGCCGACCGCGCCACCACGGCTCGCCTCCACGTCGCCGACGCCACCAGCATCGGCATCACCACCAGCAGGCACAGGGCCTTGAGCACCCTGCTCGTGTGCCCTCCCAGCCAGACGCCACGATGCACCCAGCCGGGTGCCAAGTGTACGGCAGGGTGGCACATGGACGGGAGTCCTTGACATGGACCCCGGGCTTCACGTTCGCCATGCGCTCGCCGAGAGGGCCGGCGTGGCGCCCGAGCGCGCGCACGGCCGACGCCGCCCAACCCAAGCCACACGGGCTATACCGAGCTCGGCGCAGGCTCCCGTTTGGGCTCGCCAACGCCGCCACTACCTATGCCAACGCGATCCGGCCAGTCATGGGACCGCGGGAGGAGAGCCCCGGCCCTCTGCGTGCCACTATGAACTTGGAGATCGTGTGGCCTACGACGGTGGACCGCGGATTTGACAGAGCACCGGGCTCACGACGCCGCAACACGGTCGGGAATATGCGTCGCTGGATCGAGGAGGAGAGCACGGGGAGGCCCTGGACGCCGTCCAGCGCTAGCCTAGACTCCGATGACTCGGACTCGGGGTGCTATGACCCGGCTCGCGAGTGTTTTCATCTTAACGACGACATCCCGTCGGATGAGGAGACCAGAGACGCCGCCGCCGTGGCCGTCCCCACAGCCAACCGAGCGTACGTAACGCCGGGCCGCTGGGACATCGGCAGCTGGAGCTCTGCAGGTGATCGAGCCGCGTGGGCCACCACCGCAAGCCCAAGATAACCAGCGACCTGAAGACGATGCTCGAGCAGCACAATGGGCCCAGCTCAGAGAAATCGAGGCCAAGATGAATGAGGAACGCGCGAATGCCGGAGCTACTCAAGCGCGCGCTTGAGCGTAACCATCCGCCCTCCTCGAGCTCTTGGCGCTCGAGGAAAGGCACGAGACGTCTTCAACCGCATCGTCAACGACGGGCGGCCGAGGCGCCGATCGAGCCGGCCCATTTCCCCGAGCAAGCGGGGACATGTACTTGCGGCGGCTATCTTTGCCGCGGGACATGCCGGCACCCTCGAATCCGCATGCATTGCGGATACGAGATGAGATCCAAGGGCTCCTCCAAGTCGCGGCCGTCCGCCAGGCCGAAAGCTCGGCCTCGAGACGGCGTGAGGCAGCCCTGCAACAACCACGGCACGAGCGGGTGGGTTCCGTCCACCGAGGCACCCCCGAGGTGGTAGAGCACCCGCTCGAGAACGCATCCTCGACAACCGCACGCCTCAAGATGCGCGTCATGACATCAACGACAACCGACGACGCAAGGCTGCGGGTGCCGAGGACCGTGGTTACAAGGCCCATCGAGGGGGGCGTTACGACAGCGACGAGGACCGGCAGGCTCCCGAGCCGCCAGGCCCTCGAGTCTTCAGTCGAGCTATCCGCAACACGCCGTTGCCAAACCCGTTTCGACCCCCACGAGCGTGGTCAAGTACAACGGAGAAACCAAGCCGTAACTCGGCTAGCTGATTTCCGGGCCGGGCCCGCGGTCGGGAGGGGCTCGAGAGGATAGGGCAATCATACGCCGCCTTCCTCTATTCCTCTCGACACCGCTCGACGGTGGCTCGAGGAGCTTCCCCCAATCGATCTACGATTGGGCCGACTGGTCCAGATTTTCGAGGAAACTTCAAGGGCACCTACATCCGACCCGGCAACTCGTGGGATCTCCCGTAATCGCAAGCAAAATACCACGGAATCTCTCCGGACTTTGCTCGACGTTTCTCAAAATCGCGCACCGAGCCGCCACACATTCCGATCACGACGTCATCCCGGCATTCGTCTCGTGCACCACTTGCAAAGAGCTCGTGCGGGAGCTCGGGCGCACCGCCCAAAGACGGTGAACGAGCTCATGGACGTCGTCGCCGACTACGCCGCCGGCGACGAGGCGTGGGAGCCTTCTTTGGTGGGGCCGGAACAAGCCCGCGCCGTCCCCGGAGGCGGTGAGGGCTCAAGCAAGGCCCGGAAGAACGGAAGAAGAAGAAAGGCAACCGGCAAGGCAAGCGTGCGGTCGTGGAAGACGAAGTGGCCGGCCGAACGCAAGAAGCCTAGACCCCCTCCGGATGGGGGCGTCTTCGACAAAATGCTTAAGCGGCCCCGCCCGTACCACAAGGAACCGGTCAAGCACAACCTCGAGGACCGCCGAATGCTTCGAGGCTACTTCAAGCGGCTCGGGATCGACAAGGACGACGACAAGAAGGACAAGGGTGGAAACGATCAAGCCAACGACGACGACGACGATGGGTACCCGCCCATCACCGAGTGCTTCATGATCTACGGCGGCCCAACCACCCAAATGACACGTCGAGAGCGGAAGGCCGAGCGCAGGGAGGTTTTCGCCCTGAAACCCACCACGCCTCAGTTCCTCGACTGGTCGGAAGCTCCCATCACGTTCGACCGTGATGATCATCCAGAGCACGTCACCAATCCCGGCGCATACCCTCTCGTCGTCGACCCGATCATCCTCAACGCCCGCTTCACTAAAGTTCTCATGGATGGAGGCGGCCTCAACATCATCTACATGAAGACCCTCACGCGGCTCGGCCTCACAAGAGCTCACCTCCAGCCGAGCGCCGGGGGCTTCCACGGAGTGGTCCCTGGCAAGAAAGCGCTCACGATCGGCCGCATCGACCTCCCCGTCGTCTTTGGGACACGCTCGAACTTCCGTCGAGAGGTCATAACTTTTGACGTGCCCAGCTTCGAGGGGACCTACCACGCCATCCTGGGCAGGCCGTGCTACACCCGGTTCATGGCGATCCCCAACTATGCCTATCTCAAGCTCAAGATGCCGGGACCAAAGTGAGTCATCACCGTCGACTCCACGTACGAGCACGCCTACCACTGCGATGTGGAGTGCGTCGAGTACGGGGAATCACTGACGAACGTGATGGGAGCATCTGAAGACTTAGCCATGATGCTCGACCACATGGCGGCCGAGCCCTCCTCCAACACCCAAGCGACAGCCGGCAACTTCGAGCCCGCCGAAGACACCAAGAAGATCCCGCTCGATCCAAGCTCCTCGGGGAGAAGACGCTGTCATCGCCGCCTCCTCGACAAAGCAAATAGAGGCAGTGCTCGTCGACTTTCTCCGCGCAAACGCCGACATGTTTGCGTGGAGTCCCTCGGACATGCCCGGCATACCGAGGGATGTCGCGAGCACGCCTTGAGATCCGTCCGGTTCGAGACCCGTCAAGCAACGCCTCGCGCCGCTCGACGAGGAGAAACGCAGGATCATCCGCGAGGAGGTCGAGAAGCTCGAGAAGGCCGGATTCATCAAGGAGGTACATCATCCCGAGTGGTTAGCTAATCCCGTGTTGGTAGAGAAAAAGAATGGAAAAATGAGGATGTGTGTAGATTACACTAGTTTAAATAAAGCATGTCCCAAAGTCCTATTTCCTTTACCTCGAATAGATCAAATCGTTGATTCCACCGGGTTGCGAAGTACTTTCCTTTCTCGACGCCTACTCCGGCTACCACCAAATCAAAATGAAGGAGTCCGACCGGCCAAGGAAGTTCATTCATTACCCCCATGGGCATGTATTGTTATGTCACAATGCCTTTCGGCCTTCGAAACGCCGGGGCAACATATCGGGGCGCATGCTCCATGTCTTCAAGAAACACATAGGAGAGACCGTCGAGGCCTACGTCGATGACATCGTTGTCAAAACTCGAAAAGTAGAAAACCTTGTCGCGGACCTCAAGTTGACGTTTGGATGCCTCCGGCTAAAAACATCAAGTTGAATCCCGAGAAATGTGTCTTTGGTGTGCCTCGAGGCATGTTGTTAGGGTATATCGTCTCCCGCCGTGGCATCGAGGCCAATCCCGAGAAGGTCGCGGCCATCATGAGAATGGGGCCAATTCGAGACCCGAAAGGGGTGCAAAGATCACCGGATGCCTAGCCGCGCCGCCGGTTCATTGCGCGCCGGGAGAAAAAGCCTTGCCTCTATACCGGCTCCTCAGAAAATCTGAGCACTTTGCATGGACACCTGAAGCAGAGGAGGCCCTATCAAAGCTGAAAAGCATGCTCACATCTCCTCCCGTGCTCGTGCCGCCTCGACCGGCTCGAGACGGCATACCCGCCGAATCCCTCCTCCTCTATGTTGCCGCAACCACTCAGGTGGTCAGCACAGTCATAGTGGTCGAGAGGCAGGAAGAGGGGCACGCGCTCCCCGTCTAGCGGCCGGTGTATTTCATCAGTGAGGTGCTCTCAGATGCCAAAATTCGATACCTCCATATCCAAAAGCTGCTCTACGCAATCGTCCTCACTCGTCGAAAACTCCAGCACTATTTCCTAAGCCACCCGGTGACGGTAGTGTCGTCATTCCCGCTTGGCGAAATTATCCAAAACCGGGAAGTAGTGGGTCGAATCGCCAAGTGGTCAGTCGAGCTCATGGGCGAGACCATCACGTACGCCCCGCGAAAGGCTATCAAATCCTGGGCACCGGGCCGACTTTGTCGCCGAGTGGACCGACGTCCAACTCCCCCTAGTCCAGATCCAGGCCGAGCTGTGGACCATGTATTTCGACGGGTCACTTATGAAGACAGGAGCAGGCGCGGGCTTGCTCTTCATCTCACCCCTCGGAGTACACATGCGTTACGTGGTACGCATCCACTTTGCCGCCTCGAACAACATGGCAGAGTATGAGGCGCTCGTTACCGGGTTGCGCATTGCCATCGAGCTTGGGGTCCGACGCCTCGATGCTCGAGGCGACTCGCAGCTCGTTATCGATCAAGTGATGAAAGCCTCGAGCTGCCATGATGAAAAGATGGAAGCGTACGCAATGAGGTGCGCAAGCCGGAAGCCGCCTTCCATGGTCTCGAGCTCAACCACATCCCAAGGCGCTTCAACGAGGCCGTGGACGAACCGGCCAAAATCGCTTCATCTCGAGCGCCGCTACCCCCGCACGTCTTCTCGAAAGATCTTCACGATCCATCCGTGAAGTGGACTCGGGGGCCGGGGCGGACTGCCCGTTGAGCTCGCTCCTACGACCGAACCCCCTCGACGGGGCCACAAGGTCATGGAGATCGACCGTGTCACGAGCCCACCAACCGACCGGCGTGCACCATTCCTCGAGTATCTCATTCGAGGGAGTTGCCGAGGATCGAACGGAGGCGAGGCGACTAGCTCGTCGAGCCAAAACTTACGTCCTTACGGGGACGACGAGAGCTCTACCGCCGCAGCCCGACCGGTATACTTCAACGGTGTATCTCGATCGAAGAAGGCAGGAAACCGCCGTAGACATGCACTCGGGGCTTGTGGCCACCACGCCGCGCCAAGAACCCTTGTCGGGAACGCATTCCGTCGAGGCTTCTACCGGCCCACCGCAACCGCGACACCATCAAGCTTGTTCGAGCGTGTGAAGGATGCCAATTCTACGCCAAGCAAACGCATCTTCCAAAGACACGCACTCCGATGATCCCCCTCACGTGGCCATTTGTGGTCCGGGGGCTCGATCCGGTCGGACCCCTCAAAAGACGACGGGAGGCTGCACCCACTTGCTCGTGGCCATCGATAAGTTCACCAAGTGGATCGAGGCCAAGCCCATCACTAACATCCGCTCGGAGCGAGCGGTCGAGTTTTTCACCGACATCGTCCATCGCTTTGGAGTCCCCAACGTCATCATTACGACAATGGCACCCGGTTCACGGCAAAAAGTTCTTGGACTTCGCGATCGGTACCACATCCGTGTGAACTGGCGGTCGGTCGCCGCCACCCTCGAACTAATGGCCAAGTCGAACGCGCAAATGGCATGATCTTGCAAGGTCTAAAGCCAAGGATTTTCAAACGCTTGAACAAACACGGCAACAAGTGGGTAGCTGAACTCCCATCTCGTCCCGTGGAGTCCGTGGACGACCGAGAGTCGAGCCACCGGGTTCACCCCGTTCTTCTTGGTCTATGGGTCTCGAGGCCGTCCTTCCCCACCGACCTCGAGTACGGGTCCCCTCGACTCAAGGCCTACAACGAGCGTACTAATCGGGAAAGGCCGGCAAACGCCATCGACCAAGCGTAAGAGGCTCGAGACATGGCGCTCCTACACTCCGCGCGCTACCAACAGAAGCTACGGCAATATCACGAGAAGAATGTGCGCAAGAGGGATTTCAAGGTCGGTGATCTCGTGCTCCGTCGACGCCAAGATAACAAGCGGCGCCACAAGCTCACTCCTCCTTGGGAAGGCCCGTTCATCGTGGTCAAGGTGCTGAAACCAGGGACGTACAAGTTAGCCGACGAGAACGGCTCGACCCTCACCAACGCGTGGAACATCGAACAGCTACGTCGCTTTTTCCCCTAGACCTCGATGTTTTGTACATATTTCGTCTAAATGTACCGCTAGTATGAATAAATAAGTCAGTTTCTTACTTGTTGTTCATACACAAGGTGGGCTCGACTTTGTTTCCACAAAGTCAAGCCCCCTCGGGGCTAGACCGGGGGGACCCCCCGAAGTCCTCGAAACGCACCTAGTTTTTTCGAAAACAAAGTCTGCTCGACGTAATCTTTCCCTCCTCGCCTCGAAATTTTTCGTAAGCTAAGTATTTGCGTCACCTCGAGCTCGTCGAGCCGGGCGATCGAGCACAAGGCTTCCCACGCTTCCGAGCTACGGCACCCTAACTCATCCCCTCTTGAAATGGTTCGAGCACGCGCCAACACTTAGCTAAAACAAAGTAAAAGCGGGAAGTGGAAAATGACATTAAGCGCAAAGAAAAAACTAGAGCATAACGGTTTAAATTACAAGCATCAAGATTTTAGGCCGCTTAGGCCATTCCACGACCAGAATATTTCGATTCTTACAAGGGCCTTGTCGCCCGATTTTGGCTCGCAGTCCGGATAAAAACTACTCCATGTCGCGGGAGGACTTCTCGCAGCCAGATCACCTCCAAGACGGGCGCCCGGCTCCTCGCCTCGGCCTTGAGCTGCTCGATCCGGGGTTGACCCCTCCTTCTTGTTCGCCCTCGGCGTAGGTGAAGCCGCTCGCAACGGCCTCCATCCCGCCGGCGTCCTCCCTCGAGATGCTAAACCCCGAGTAGAAGATGGCCATCGTCCGGCGCGCAAAAAAGACAAGGGCTTCCCGAATACGACCCCGCAGAGGCGCCGAACTCACGGACCCGGCTAGCGTAGCTCGCCGCATCCGGCCCCTCGACGTCCACCACCGGCGGAAGCCCTGGGCTGGCGCTAAGGGTGTCGATGGCGCGGTAATGTGGGCCTTGGCTGAAAGCACGCGGTCGCTAGCGCATGGGTTGACTTTGCGTACTCACGCGCGTCCACCAAATCCGCCTCCAAACCTGAAAAGGACGACAAGAATCAAGTACTCAATCAAGTACTCGAGCAACACGTATGAATCACGCACAAAAAAAGAACTAAAGGACTCGAGCACTTACCGGCGGGTCGGTCGAGAGCCTTGCTCGCGCTCGGCGCCCGCGCGAGCTCGCCTCCCTTTCTCTCGGAGGGCGCGCTCGATGTCGCGTTTCTCCACGCGCGGCTCCTCATAAGCCTTGCCGGCGCCCGGATGGCGAGGTCCTTCTCCGTCATCTCTTGACGGAGGTTGACCGCCTCCGTCTGGAGACCGCTCGCCCGCTCTTTCTCCGCTTCAAGCGCGCTGGCAAGGGCCTCCTTCTCGGCAGCCTCCCGGGTGACCGTTGCCTGGAGCTCCTTCACGTAGGCCTCGACGCCGGCCTTGTCCTTCTGGAGCTGCTCCATGTCCCGGCACTTGGCCTTATAGCCTTGCAGCGCCGTAGCCGCGTCCTTCTTGAGCTGCTCGAAGGCTTCGTGCGCCGCGCGTACTTCCGACGAGCGGCCTCGGCCTCTGCGTGGCTCGGGCGAGCTTCGGCCGGCCTCCCGCGAGCCGCCTCGGCCCCCGTGCCACTCGAGCGAGGTCGTCCCGAGCTCTTCCGGCTTCTCCCTTGGCGACGTCCGGGCGGCGTTGGCCTCTCGAAGGAGTCGGGCGGACCGGTGCAGCTCCGCAAGATCCCGCCCCATGCGCACGTATCGCCGGATCTCGTCCCGCTCGCTAAGGGCGCGGATGTGAACCGACTTGGCGTATGAGCAACTCGCGCCGTCCCGAATCATGAAAAAAAAATCGATGCAAGCTACGATAAGTCCGAATAAAAATGGCCGTGCTCGAGAATACTCACGGAAGAAAGCCGAGGCAGTCCTCGGAGACAAGTGACAGGGCGGTTTTCAGGGCATGCTCGAGCCACTGCCGGCGCTCCTCGGCCTCCATATGCGCCTCGAGCTCCTTTTGATCGTTCATCACGATCGCAGGGGCCTCGTGGTCGAGGGGGTCGGGAAGCACCAGCGGCGGCCTTTCCCACATGGGGAACTCCTCCCGCATCTCCTTATCGACGGAGGAGTGGAGTTTCCTCACCGCCTCTAAGTCGACGCCCGCCGTCACCACTCGTTCAGCCAGGGTTGCCGGGCGCTGTGGTTGACTCCGGAGAGAAGATGCCTCTTGGGCGAGCGCCGCGCCTCGATCCGCCTCCGCTCCTCGATGGATACGTCGGTGGGCTCGGTGCGTCCCAAAACCGACCGTCCGCATATGACTGTCTATGATGGCGGACGCCGTCAGCTTCCTTTGGGCCTCCTCCCAGTGGTCGGCCTCGGACATGGCGGTGAACTCCACCTCACCCGTCGTCGAGTCAGGCACGAGGTGAGGTACCATAACCTCCCTTAGCCGCTGCAGAGACAGCGGCGCGCCGATACGGCGCCGAGTGGAGTTACGCTTTGCCGTCCCACTGCGGCCGCCGCTCCTCTAGCTCGCCCGCGCTCCACCTGCGGGCCGGCGCTCATCGCCACCCGTGACGCAGGGCTGCTCCACCACCGGCTCCGCCGCGCTCCACCACCGCCGCCCGTCGCTCCGCCCGCGGCTGATGCTTTCGCCACTCGCGGCGGCCGGGAGTTGCACCGCCGGCTCCGCCTGCTGCTCCACCGGCTCCTCCGCCTTCTCCTCCTCTTGCGTGGCGGCAGGGTGCTCCTCGAGCGCCCCCTCTCGAGCGGCAGTTTGGGCCTCCCCGTCCTCGACCCTTTGCCTAGCAGAGGAGTCGACCTCCATATCCCGAGGAGGGGTGGGGGCTCGGCCGGCCGAGGCTCGGCGCCGTTTCGCTCTCCCCGCATCTCCACATCCCCCACCGGCCGATCGGTGGCGACCAGCGTTTCCTCCTCCTCCTTCTCCCCGCGCCTCCTCGAGCCGGGCGCCGGGCCGGCCGGGAGGACTTGGCGCCCGAGCTCGGACTCGTCTTCGAGCGTGATGGGCCGCCGCTCCGATCCGGCCCCCGTCGCCGGGATAGAGGCCGCCGGCTCGCGCGCCATCGCCCTTGGTCGCCCGCCGCCGCGTCGCCCGGCCGCGCCCGACGATGACAGGTCTCGAGCGGGAGGGCGATCGAGGCCGTGATGGTGGTGGCGTCCTCATCCCCCGTGGCCTTGGTCACGGCCCCGCACTCGCACGGACGTAGCCGCCATCGCCCCCGCCACGCCTAAGCGCATCCTTGGCCCGCTCTAACCAAACCGGAGTAGAAGGGGAAGGGTCACTCCACCCGACATCGACGGGGTGCCGCTCGACCTCTCCTGTGGTCCTCGGCCTCTTAGTAGGCAAGCATGGGGGGAGGGACGGTAACGTCTGCGGGGACGCTTAGTCCCGGAAGAAAGAGAAAAACAAAAATTCGTTGTGACAAAATACTCACACACGAACAAAATGGTACAATAAGGGATAGGTCGACCGTAAGACTTACCCCGCGGTCGAGGTGGCGCCGCCCGAGCCACCCGGCTCGCTCAAAGCGCTCGGGGCCGTCGAGCCTCGCCGCCCCCTCGAGTCACTCGAGGACTTGGGGACCTCGAGCCCGCCGCTTGCGCCGCTCGGGGCTTCGAGACCACGGGCGGCCGCCCGGGCCGGCCGACTCCGTGGCCGGGACGGGCACGGTGTCCCTTACGGGATCCTGGGTCCTGCGGGTCGAGGTCCGCTCGGCCCGGCGGTCGCTGGAAGGAGCCCGGCGTTGCTCGTCGGGCTGTGCAGGAGTTGAAGTGCGCACATTTGCAGCCTCATGCTGCTGGGTGTGCGCGCCCGTTGAAGAAGAATGATGGTGGGAGGAAGAGTCCCGCCGCGTCGGAGATGGCGCCCGCCCACCATGGCTAGAGCGGCGGGGCGACCCCTCTCGCCACCCTGCTTGAGCCGGCGACGGCGAGCGAGCGCGGTGGCTGGAGCGTTGAGACACCCCCCCCCGCTGCCTCGCCTGGGCCGGCGACGGCGCTCGAGCGCCACGGCTCGACGACTCCTCCCGCGGCTCGCTGAACCAGCCGACGACGTCGCGCGAAGGCCCGGCGCCAAAGCTAGCTCGCACGCGGAGCGGGAGGCGTCGGGGCTCGGGTGTCGGTGGCGCCATCGGCTGCCGGTCGCCTCGTCGTCCTCCTCGTCGTCATCGCCCTCGTCCTCATCGGTCGACTCGAGACTAGGGCTCCGGTCGGTCGTCCGCCGCGGACGTATTTCACGCTCCCGGCGGCGCCTAGCCTTACGCTTCTCCTTCTCCTCTAGCGCACGGGCTTTCGCGCCCTCTCCTCCTCCTCGAGACCACGGCGGCGTGTTCTCGTTCGCCCCTCGGGCGTCTTACCTCGCGGACGGGCGCGTCCTCCTTCACCGGGGCCTCGACTCCGCGTGGTCGTTGATATTCGAAAAAAGGAGAGAGAGGACAGGCCTCGATAAGGACCGCTCGAGTAAAAGAAACGACGAGAGAAGAGCTCGAAAAACTTACAAAACCCGGCGGGTTGAAGGCCGGACGCATGCGGAAGAGGCCGACTTGGTTCTCGCCGGTTCCTCCCGCCATCAATCGCGTCGCGCACCCGAGCCACGATTGTGGCGACCGGGAGGGGCGCGTTCGACATCCCGCGGCCGCGAGCGCCGCAGGGATCGGCGTCCTCCGTCATCCGGTCGAGCCGCGGCGGGCGCTCGGCGAGCGGGAGCACCCGGCGGCCGTGGAACTCGGCAACCACGTGCGCAATGTTGAAGAAGAGGTGCCGGACCTCCGGTTGCGGAGGCTCGAGATGGCGTTGAGCGGGAGTCCATGCGGGGCCGGCGCGCTGCGGCTGGCCGTGCGTCCGTTGAAACCGGCGCAGCGGTTAGCACGGCGCCGGTGTATTCGGGAAGAGGCCCTCCTCATTGCGGAGGTAGAACCATTCCGGTCCCAGCCGGCGTTGTTCGACGTCCACGCGCGGACAACCAGCACTCCTTCCTCTTCGCCCCGATCCCGAGCGGGAACCCGCTCGAGCATAGCGGCGGACCTTTGGCTTCTTCTTCTTCTCCTCTTCCTCCTCGTTCTCCTCTTCCTCCTCCTCGTCGCCCTCATCACCGTCGTCGTCGACGGCCTCCTTGTCCTTCACCGCCTTGGTGAAGAGTGTCGCCTTGAAGATGTGGGTGAACAGTCCCACCGCGGCGCCATGCCCGGATACCCTCACACACGGCGGCGTAAGTAGCCGCGAGCGAGATGGAGTTGGGGCCGAAGTGCCGGAGCTCAACCCCGAAATGGTGGGGAGCGCCCGCATGAAGCGGCTCGGCCGCGCACCAAGCCCCCGCCGGTGGAACCCGATGAAACTCGGGATGTAGCCCGGCGGGGATTGGGCTCGGTGGTCGTCGTCCGGCACCCGCCACTCCGGTAACCCTCCGCCGGATTGGGCGGAAGCAGTCCCGCCATTCACCAAGTTGATCGGATCGCCTCGGTCACCGAGGACCGAGGCCACGGAAGCGCATCCTCCATCACCACCGGCGTGGAGGCTCCTTGCCTTTGCCCTTGCCTTTTCCACCGGCACCCTGACCGGAGCTCTGACCCGACTTCCTGACTGACCTCCTCATGTCGATGACGGAAGCGGGACGGCGGAGCGACGACGGCGGCGGCGCACGAGGAACGATGGCGCGGGGAACGGCGGCACAGAAAGCAGGCACGGTCGCGGGCGCTGGTGGTCGCGGGCGGCGGTGGCAGCGGTTGCAGATGATGACAGCGGCGGATCGGATCTCAAGCAGGGCGCAAATGGCGGCGTGAGCAGCGAGAAAGGCAAGAATGCGGGGAAGGAGAACCAGGAGCCTACCCCTCCATATTTATAGAGCCCAAGCCGATCCGCGTGAATCGCATCCAACGGCCTAGATTACGCCATCCAACGGCCGCGCGCCCCCGGCGGACTCGACGAAAAACGGTAACCGCATTTATTGCCCTGACAAACCACCACCTACCTCCACTTACAGGGCGCACGCGTCGCGAGACGGAGTGGAACCGTCGCCAAGCCACGATCACCACGATGCGCCGGTTTCCGCCTAAAAAGGCGCGCCACTTGCAACGGACGGATGCGCCTCGAACGGGCGCAATGACGGGACGTCTCGACAGACGGTCCCTTACACGGTAAGAAACCTGGGGACCCCGGTCCCACAAGTAAGTCTCGAGGGAGCGGAGGCTGACCCACGGACGGGTTCGAACAGCCGCCCCCGAGCACCCGAGTTAGGGGCGCCTATGGGAAGGAACCCTCGAAAGGTTCCGCTCGAGAACGAACCCTCGAACCCAGATAGCGTGTCCAAGGCGGGGCACTAGGTATCCAAGAGATCCCGTCGACGGGAGGCACTCGAGCCGCCGGTCCCCTCGAACGGGGCCGGTCCTCTGGAAACTAAGCGCCCTGCTCTAATGAGAGCGCCCCCGGGCCACGAAGTCGTCTTCCCCCGAAAGGAGGCGAGCTCTCACTTGGACTACCCGCCATCAGCTCACAGGGGGGTATGGCGCTCGCTCGGCCGCGAGTAGTGTCAGACCTCTCACCACTTGGATCGATCCAAGAGATCCAAATGAGGAACCGGATCACGACTCCGGCCCAGCTATTCGAGGCTCGGGGGCTCGAGCCACATAAACAACCTCCCTCGACACGGGAAGAACAGGAAATACTCGGGGGCTCGAACAGTTATCAGAAACCTCCTACCTCGAGCTGCTACAACTCCAGTTAATAATACTCTTACTTAAACCCGTTCATCTCAAAGCCCCCGCAGGAATGCCTCATTCCTCCGGGGCCTCGAGGCTACCCCGCGCGGACGCCGCGCGCCCCACGGAGAAAGGACGAAACGACTCCTCGAAACAACATGACCCTAAGTCTAGGTACTTCAACTCCACTTCATGATCCCTTGCTTGAAGTTTTTCACAATCAAGCAACGGCTCGGGGCTACCGTCGGATACCTAGATTAGGGGTCCTAAATTGGGTGAATTAGAGATGAGCAAATCAGCCTCATCCCTCTCTAAGAATCCCAAAAGCTAATTGACCGAGAAACCCCAATCCTTCTCACACCGGGCCGGCCCACTACCAGCCCACAAAGCCTCGAAACCTTCCGCTCGAGCGGGCCGCTCACCCGCTCGAGAAAGAAGTACGGAAACCGCCGAGCGAGCGACCGCTCGAGATCAGAGCATAAACCGCTCGAGCGCCGACCGCTCGAGCGGAGATGGAGAACGCTCGAGCGAGCACCCGCTCGAGTCCGCCCTCAATCATTGCCCGAACGAGCACCCACATGGCCACAGGGGCTCGAACGCCGCGCCAAAGTACTCTGACGCCGCCTAACCCCATGGCTACAGGGCCTGCAATGGTGGGACGTGCGCCGGTCGCCTCCGCCATTACGCCGCCCATCCCCTGGATTCAAGGATGGCAGGTGCCACTGTGGAGCCGTGCTACGCACTGTGCCACATGCGACGTCCCCTTTAGGCGCCGTAGTCAAGCCCCCGCACCATCAAACACGTCGTGCCGTCCCTTCGCTCGGGTCGACGACCCTCGAGCCGGCACCCGGCGCTCGAGGAAGTAATGGCGGACGCGATTGGCGTACGGAGCAAGCAAAGGCCCCCACGTCTTTCCCACCTCGACGACCATACCGCAGGGGTCCCGGGCGCACGTGCTCGCCTACGCCGGCACCGCACCTCGACTACGTCAGCCCACGACCGAGAAGGACGAGCAGGCCATCAATGACCATACCGCTACGGGCTCGAACCGGACCGTAGGGAACGTCTACGCTCGACGACACGACATGGCGCATGTACCTCGACGTCACACCCACGACAGCCCTATCTACTCTGTACACCTGAGCCTCCCCTTGGCCTATAAAAGGGGATGCCAGGACCTAGCCTAGGGGAGGTTTTTTGACGCCTTCACTCACACTCACTCACTAAGTCTCAGGACTACCTTGTACTCACCCCTGTACAAGCACCCCGGTGCAAGATAATACAAATCTCTCCCCACTGCTGGACGTAGGGCATTCTTGGCCTGAACCAGGATAAACGCTTGTGTCCATCTTGCATCACCATCCGGATTAGGGAGCACGCATATAAATTTACTCGTTGGTGTTATACCCCCCAGGGTACGAAACACCGACAAATAGTCTCTTCAATTGGATATCCATATATAGATATCATCTATTCCGGATTTCTCGCTAGCAAAAAAATGAAGAGCAAGGATGACTCTCTAGACTAGACACCAGATATAGAAAAGCTATTAGAGAATACAAATATACACAAAATGATTTTTAATCAAATGGCTCTGTAAATGATGATTTAGAGAGTAGATTTTTGAAATGCTCATGGAGAGGCTGTTCCTGTTTCATGATCGAGAATGCACAGGAAAGAATTGGTTTTCTATGTATACTTAAAAAAGGAATCGTTTCCCTTTGAAATTGTCCATCACACTAAAACAATGTACTCCTTTCATTCCAAAATAAATGCCCATCTTGTTTCCCGATGAGTCAAACTTTTTGAAAGGCTCATGGAGATGTTGTTCTTGTTTCATGATCGAGAATGCAAATGAAAGAATTGGTTTTCTATGTATCTCTCACAAATAAAAAGAAAGAAAGTAAGACTGCCATTTCATGCGTAATAAATTTTTCCGTCCGCCTCCGCCCTCTGCCCGTGCGATACCGCGCCACGCCGACAATGAGAGTGGGAGTTACGTGAGAGATTTATTTTACGAGGGAAAAATATGGAAAGAAAAGTCTCGCAAAGAAAACAGAAATTATGGGAGGGAATTATTATATACGGGAGAAAAACAGGAAAGAAAATTACCCCATCCACTCCTTTCTTCATGTGATCCACCCGCGTCCCTAGCCCTCCAAATTTAGAATGAGCCCTCACCCGCATCGTCCTGCCACGTCGCGGCATGCAACCACAGCGCGCCGCACTGCCGCCTCAACGCCACCGGTCATGCCACCGCTTCGACGCCGTGAACGAGTCGTCGCCCCGTCCATGCGATCGCGTCACTGGAAACACTACCGCGGACTCCACGACGCCCGCACCGTCGTCCTCGCCGTTCGCCCACGTCGTGCACCCAAGCAATCGTCCTCGACTTCTGCGCGGTCGCCTCGATGACACCAAAGGCAATGCAGCGAGTCGGCATAGGGTTTGAACTCTCCTCGACTTCAGTATGTTTCAGTTTCATTACCCTATGCAACTGCTCGAGGGGCGCTCTCATGGTATTTGATGAAATGTCTCTTAAACCACTGTAACTTTATTTGATAGCAGAAGTTGGCATGTGCATGTCCATTGCATCTCGCTTTGTTCACTTGATATCGGTGTTAGTATGCGTAAAAAAAAAAGATATTGGTGTTAGTACGAGCGGGAATCTGGGGTCAGAAGTTTGAATAGTGTTCTTTAATGTATCTTTGTCCAAAATTCTATTGCTACTTGAACTATCAACCTCCCAAGATATAAAGATTTGTGCCCTTGCGGACTGTATGATGCATAGTTGTTGGTACATATGCATCAGGCTTAGGTCCTAAAGTAACTGTATGATGCATTCCCCCTCTTTAAGATGGAATACACATCATTTTGGTATTTTTTTTGTTAAAAGTCAAAATCATCTTGGTATATATATACTCTGCTTTGCACTTTTAATACTAAATTGTATTTTAGTTTAGGGTCTACCAATTAAAATTGGCACCTTCCCTTCTAAAAATACATTGTTTCCTGCCAGTTTTTTAGTCGCATTTTGTTGATTATCATAAAAGTGGTTGGTGGACAATATCTCTGTAGAAGACATACCTGGATACTGATGATCTTTTTCATGATTTGTTTTAGTATTCGTTGAAAGAAAGCTAGAAATTACAAGAATCTAACATTTAAAAATGTTACATGGTCAAGACCAATAAATAGCTCTAAACATCCTATTTTAGTATTTTTTCAAATCGACTCAGGCCAAAAATTACCTACATACATCCAAATTACTCAGGACCAAAACTCACCTCCAATCATCCAACTTTTTTCTGCAGTTTGTTTTTGTATGGTCAGTTGTTGGTTTTAGTTTTTCTTGCTGAGCATGATCTTATTTCTTCTGTAATGCAGAGGCAACATCTGAGGATGCAACTGGCAGACTTTAAAAGATGCATTCTGTTAGCTGCTAATACTATGGCTGCCCAACAATACACTGCATTGAGCTTCACAAATACCGTGCTGGGTACCTAACGGATTGTGCGTCTGAATTGAGTTACATTGTACTCCACTCCATCAGGTAAATTCATGGATTTCATCTCAACCATTCTCTTTCTGTCGTCATCAAAAACCTCTGTTTTGTACTGCAATAAAATTTTCAAGCAATTTATTTGTTCAAAAGGAAAAACATTGGCGGTCGATAGCGATTAAATATTCAAAATGGAGGAAAAAATGACACGCTCGCATGGATTGTGTTGGTATTTCTTAGCGTAAGCAGATAAATCCGCAAGCGCACGGAGTACCGTTGTAGCTTTCACCCGGAAGTATTCAGGGTATCGTATTTTTCCACAGGGAACGGAAGTGTACTAGAGAGAAACAAGGTCGTCCAAGAGAAGTAGGTAGAAGGATATTTTTGTAGGTCGAGAGGGTTTTCTAAATTCAGCCCTAGGTCACCAGATAACTAAAGTCTCGGCTCGCTATACTTGCTCACTTCGGAGCAGCTGTTCCATTCCGGTTCTCGAAAAGACTGGGAAGATGTAACCGGGGTCAGGCAGCCAAAGCTCTACGAAAACACCAACCCGAACGTGGTGGAATACAATGGCCTTGTCGGAGCTGTCACCCCCGGGGCTACCACAACTATCCGTGGGGTTGGGCGCAAACTCAGGTAACTCGCTAGCCCAGACACCACGTCTATGCTAACGGCTACTACTCTAGCCTGAATTCTTAATTAGACTAGAGCACTCGGTCGAGCGGAGATCCCATAAGCAAGCAAGCAAGCGCTGAACTTTAATCAAATAGATCACTAAGGAAAGAATGCGAATATTACTCACGAAGGAGTCGGCTCCGTAGAGGTACAAACTAGAGGGGAACCCGACAAGCCGGCTCCGCCTCCGCTCTTCCCTCCTCTCTCTTCCTCTTTTCTAATGTATACAACTAGGCACTAGCACCTAGAGGGACACTACTACAAAGAATATGATGTGGGAGTGGAGCTCTTCTTGTGTAGAATGTGTGTCTTTGAGAAATGCTTCATTTTCCCCTCTTATAGTGTGGGGAGGTCGGTTCGGCGTAGCTAAACATGGAAACACCCTGGAACCGCCATAAGGAACCGCCATAGCACCTTCCAAACGAAGCTGAGTCCGATTGGTTCCCGCGCGGGCGCGCTCGCTCCCTTGGCGCGGCCGTGCCAAGGGTGGTTCTGCTGGGCCTCAGCTTTTGCAGGCACGTGGGCCTCGTCGTTAGCTTTCCAACGCATATTCGTTTGCCTGAATCGGAGTCCGTATGACTGAGATATGGCCTGTTTACCAAAGCCCACTCATCCAACCCGAGAAGGAGTTGGACCGGGTTTTGGTCTTCCATCTCTTGGGCTTATGTTTGGCATTTTGGCCCATGTTTAAGACTCACAATTGTCAGGCAAATGGGCCACCCTCTTATTCATGGTTTTCTTGTGTGCTTTGGCCCATTTGTGTGCATTTCCGGAGTTGTCTTCCTGTAAGCGACAATCACCGAAACTCGTGGAATATGTTAGCGTAAAACCCTATTGCTAAGTTTTGGTGACTATTTTTATAATAAGTTGGCAATGAAAAGCATGCAATAAGGAGCGCCAACAAGTTCCCCCACACTTATTCTTTGCTCGTCCCGAGCAAAGGCTAGGAAAAAGTAAACATGAACATAGCTATTCAAGATATGAAACCGGCATAAAGGTCATTCCAAAACATACCTCATACCTGTGGGATATGTGGAGTGTCTAACAAATCTCCTTGAGTGGTTGAGAAGTGGAATGCCTCTGAAACATAGACATCTCATCCCATTTTCATATCTTAGTGACTTGGAGTTTTTATGAGATTTTTCAAATAAAGCATAGTTCACATGTACTCCTCAAATGGCACTCTCGAATCGCTCAGAGTGTATGGTAACCTCATCGAAGGCTTCTGATGTTTTGCCTTTGTATCCTACCTCTAGTATTTTTGAGTGGAGTTTTGGGTAGGCATACAAGGAATGGCTTACTTACCGCTTGTGGATAGCCGAGTCAAAGTCCAAACCATGTTAAGGTAAAGGCCATACACTAGGTTGAGATGTGCAAGTGTGTGGGATGGATGAAGAATGATTCCTAATTTTTGTGGTATTTTTGGGTCTCCATGCATCATGACTAACTCCCTTTTATTGGTGGATGAAGAGATGAAGAAATATGGGCTATCAAAGAGTAACTTGAAATTGTGTTTTTTTTTTCATTTTTTTTGTCTCTCTTTTTTTTTCTTTCTTTTTTTCTCTTCTTTTTTTTGTTTGAACGGGGATTTAAGATTTCCCGTTTGTCTACTAGATTGGAATATCTAAAACTTATTTCTCCGTTTTTTTTTCTTTCTCTCTCTTTTTTTCAACTAAGAACATGGCCCATAACTTATTGCCTGGAAAAGGATAAAGGAGAGAGATGTCATGATGGAATGCATGGAGAATTTTTGGTAATCTAAAAGAGGGGTGCGTGATCCTCGGGGTAAGGGTCGCACTTTTATTTGGTGGAATGATGCGCAATTCTCGGTGTAAGAATTGGCATTCTGGGCGAAAGGGGTGCATGTTGTGCGCGACTCTCAGTGTGAGAGTCGGCAATTATTTGGTGGGTGCAAGTGAATCTCAACCATATGTGTAAGACCCAAATCTAGGTTAGGTTCAAACCGTGACAAGGCCCAACAATCGGTAAGAAGAATAAGACAAAAAGGTTTTGTAAACTTGTTTGATAAGCATGTCGTATTTGGCCTTGATAGGTATTTTTGCCATTGAGGAGTATGTGAAACTATGATTTTGGTATTTTTCAAAAGAAAATTCTCCAATTACTTCGATAGAAATGGTAGGACAACTATGCCAAAACTATATCTCACTTCACAACAACTTAGTCAAAATATTTTTCCTATGAGATATTTTCCCACAAGCATGAAGGATATGTAAGGTTGTAAGGTCCTAAATGGCTAGAGGGGGGGGTGAATAGCCTATAAAAATTTCTACAAACTCACTAAGCAAACTTCGTTAGATACACAAACGGCAGAAATCAAGTTATGCTTAGCCTACTAGGTGTTGCAAGCCTCCTATCCAAACAATTCTAGTAGGTGATCACTAGTACACACAAGAGCTACCACTAGTGATCAAGAGTTCTACCCACGGGATTTAATCTACACAAAGAGTGGTTCCCGACCGACCACACAAACAATTCTACTTTGCAAGAATGTAATCAAAGTAATACAAGAGAGGATAGAGACTTGTTATACCGACGCGTAGAGTCGAGGTTGCCAATCACCAAGAGAATAGACAATCAATCAATTGGCAACACACAATCGATGACGACCAATCACCGGGAACAAGATGAACACAATTATTTTTGTTCACCCGGTGTTCACTTGGGCACCGCCAAGCTAGTCACCGGTTGTGTCGACCAACACCTAGATGGTCCTTTGGTGTGACCCTCAAGCCACTTGCCCCGCAAGGCACTTCCCCGCAAGGAAACCACAAGGCACCACTCTCAAGTGAGGTACTCAATGACACGCGCAATGTATTAGAGTTGCTTTTGGCACTCCACCGAGGAAAGCACAAGAACCTCTCACAAATCAACCGGAGGTGGCCAAGAACAATCACCTTCCCTTGCCAATGCCTCCAACAACCTCCAAGCCGGCTAGGAGCGGTACTCTCCAAGAGTAACAAGAAATCCCCAATCACAAGGATTACCTAGTGCCACCAAATGCAAATCCTGAATGCACACACACTAGGCTCTCATCCCTCACTCAAAATCGCATCAAGCATGAGAGGGAGAGGAAGGGGAGGAGGTGGATCTTCAACCTCTCAAGCACAGCCACAAAGATCTCTCAATCTCTCCTAAAGATTTGCTCATCAACAATGGAGGAAGAGAGGGAGAGGGGAAGGAGATGGAACCCTAGCTTTTCTTTCTCTTTCAACAAATGAGCCAAGAGGTGAGGGAGAAGGTGGGGGAAGCCAACCTTATCCTCCCGTGCAGCAGCCCCTCCCCACGCTCCAAAGGGCCCTGGGCCCACTCCCACGCTCCTCCAACGTCTATTTTCGAATCTAACCGTTGGGCTGATTTCTGGCAGACTTGGAATTTCCTTGCCGCCTTGGAATATCCAAGCGCAGAAATTATTTGAGGCAGAGAGCCCCGCCAGGAAATTTCCTTGGATATTCCTGTCACCTGGAAATTCCTGGGAAACCAGAATTAGCTCTCCAAACTCCATTTTTAAGGCCTTTTCAAATGTGCTCAACTCCACCACGTGTACCAACATGTCAAGTGTGTGAGTTAGCATTTCTCAAACATTTTAAAAGCCTTTTCTCTTGTACCTCACCACGTCACTAAGCGTAATGCATATGCACATGAGACTCACACTTAGTGGCACTAGATAACCGTTGTAACTAAAAGATTTCACCTCTTTATAGTACGGCTATCTAACCTAAACCACTCACACCCTCTATGGTGTCTTGAGTGTAAAACAAAATGGCCCTATAGTTATACCTTTGCCTTGAGCCCATTTTGTTCCTCCAAATGATATGAACACTTCACATCAACACGTGACTGTTTTGATTCATCGATCTTGACTTCACTTGCTCTTCACCGTGCATCGGTCCATTGGCACCTAGTCTTGCCCAAGCTTCACCATCGCACGGTCCTTCGCTTCGCAGCCTCGACTAGCCCTTCACCTTCATAACCGGTCCATGGAGCCAAGCCTTGTCTCGATCTTCATCTTTTGGTCACATGACATGTGTCATGTCTCATATTCAATAAGCTCATCGTGTGGACAACCTTTCTCTAATTCAACCACTTAGATAAACAAGGTTAGTCCATGGTTTCATCAATTAGCCAAAACCAAACTAGAGACTTTCAAAGGTCTAACAATTATGCAGTCCAATCTCAAAAAGCAATCTTCATATTTACTTTTCAAAAATTGAATCTAAGTGGGAAACTTGATTTGCAGGAAGGAACAGGATTAAATCAGGAGCATGAAAATAAACAGGGTGGGAGGAAAGTGATCAAACAGAGTTGTGTGCAGGCTCCTCCACCAGTTCATGATGTGCTTTGGTACGGTGCTCCCCTTTTTTTCTTTTCTTTTTCTTTTTTTTTTACCAAGGCAAAGCTAACATCATCCATCATCAAAAAAAATTTTGGATGCCTCTTGGTGTGAGTGGGACTCAAGATTATCAAAATCCTCCCCCACACTTGGACTTTTGTGTAAAAGTCAAAGTGTGTGTTGGGTCAGAGTCTCCTTGTGAGTGTGTTCCACCTCTCAAGAGCATCTTGATTGTAGTTGATGTCGCTCCATGTTCTCAAGTGTCGTATGACCTGAAATGGTTAGTGACAAGGATACCCGAAGGTGCACACTAACCTGATAACATGACCTTGCTTTTATTTGGAAAGAAAAGATTTTTTTTATGATGACAAGACAAAATATATTTTTTTTTCAAGATAATCCGGGGTATCTCCCGGCAGTGCTTGTTTAAGGACAAAGCTTGTCCCTGGGAAACCTTTTTGAAACTAGTCCAATGTTGGTGATGTGGTTTCCCCTCCATCACCTACCTTTGTGGGCAGATCTGTAAAAACTCATGCCAAAACATTTCGAGACTTGCAAAACGTATGATAGACAAAAGCATCTACAACAACCTTCTTAAAAATTTTATAAACAAGGAGCAAGAAGGAGTTGTAGATCTTGCAAGTCATGGCAGAGTTATTGACTGATCCAGGAGATTTTTCATATGAGCATGGAATGAATGGGATAGTTAGGAAATAACTTCCATGCTCATCGGTAAAATCTTCTGTTTTAGAGGGAGCACTTTCTTCTCCATGATAGTTCAAGTCCTTCACGGGATTTGGATAACTCATGGATATATCGAGATTGACATAAGCTCTCCCTCGAGATCGAATATATGAGACATTAGGTGTGGGCATAGAGGGAGAGTGCATAGAATTATCTTCTATGTGACTTGATCCTCCCTCTATGTGAGGTTGATGTCTCATATAGGAATTTGAGGTATGAGATGATGTTGAAGTGGGAAACTCTATAGAATTCTCAAAATCGACATTAAGAAAAAGGTCATCCTCAAATTCAAAGGGGCATACATCAGAATAGGATTCATTATCCTTGTGATGTGTCCCCTTATTGGGAGGTTCATCAGCAATTGGATTATGAGAGGGATTTGAAGGAATTTCAAATCCAATTGCTGGTGCCTCTTCTTGTTGGTCGGGGCTTGACTCCATTGTATCTTCTGGAAGCTCATCATAAACACCAGTGTAGGGAGTGTTTTTAAGGATTTTCTCCAAAATGGCTTTTCCCTCACTAATGGTCATGTGCGTGAACGAACCTCCAGAAGTTATATCAAGGTGGAGAGCATCGTCTTTGCTAAGACCAAGATGGAAGTGAAATAGGAGGACTTGGTCAGGCAAAGAGAGGTTTGGGCCAGTATTTATGAGATTCGTGAACCTAGCCCAGGCTGCTCCTAGAGTCTCCTTCTCCTTTTGCTGAAAGGTTAGAATTTCTATTCGAAGGGCGGCAACTCTAGAAAGAGGGAAGAACGCAAGAAAAAATTTGTCTCGAAGTTCATCCCAATTTCCATGAACACCTCCTACGGTATGAGCGTACCATTCTTTCGCTCTTCCCAAAAGGGAGAATGGAAATAGTTTCCATCTAATGGTTTCTTGTGTCATGCCGTAAAAATAGGCAAGAACACAAGTGCTCAAATTCCCGAAGGTGGGTATAGGGATTTTCGTCTAGTTGCCCAGAGAAGGGTTGCTCCCGAACCATGGCTATGAAAGCGGGGCGAATTTCATAGCTATTTGTAAGAATAGGATGGGATGATGGTGGAGGTTCCGGTGAATCGCCCTTTGGAACCGAAAAGTTTTGATAGGAGTGGAATCCATGTGGTAGTGATGGTAATGGTGGTGGTAGGTTGCATATAATTTTTGGTCAAAATAAAATAAAAAGGATACACAGACGACTTGGTTCGAATCTAGAACAGCTACCGTTCCCCGGCAACGGCGCCAGAAAGCTTGTTGGTATTTCTTAGCGTAAGCAGATAAATCCGCAAGCGCACGGAGTACCGTTGTAGCTTTCACCCGTAAGTATTCAGGGTATCGTATTTTTCCACAGGGAACGGAAGTGTACTAGAGAGAAACAAGGTCGTCCAAGAGAAGTAGGTAGAAGGATATTTTTGTAGGTCGAGAGGGTTTTCTAAATTCAGCCCTAGGTCACCAGATAACTAAAGTCTCGGCTCGCTATACTCGCTCACTTCGGAGCAGCTGTTCCTTTCCGGTTCTCGAAAAGACTGGGAAGATGTAACCGGGGTCAGGCAGCCAAAGCTCTACGAAAACACCAACCCGAACGTGGTGGAATACAAAGGCCTTGTCGGAGCTGTCACCCCCGGGGCTACCACAACTATCCGTGGGGTTGGGCGCAAACTCAGGTAACTCGCTAGCCCAGACACCACGTCTATGCTAACGGCTACTACTCTAGCCCGAATTCTTAATTAGACTAGAGCACTCGGTCGAGCGGAGATCCCGTAAGCAAGCAAGCAAGCGCTGAACTTTAATCAAATAGATCACTAAGGAAAGAATACGGATATTACTCACGAAGGAGTCGGCTCCGTAGAGGTACAAACTAGAGGGGAACCCGACAAGCCGGCTCCGCCTCCGCTCTTCCCTCCTCTCTCTTTTCTAATGTATACAACTAGGCACTAGCACCTAGAGGGACACTACTACAAAGAGTATGATGTGGGAGTGGAGCTCTTCTTGTGTAGAATGTGTGTCTTTGAGAAATACTTCATTTTCCCCTCTTATAGTGTGGGGAGGTCGGTTCGGCGTAGCTAAACATGGAAACACCCTGGAACTACCATAAGGAACCGCCATAGCACCTTCCAAACGAAGCTGGGTCCGATTGGTTCCCGCGCGGGCGCGCTCGCTCCCTTGGCGCGGCCGCGCCAAGGGTGGCTCTGCTGGGCCTCAGCTTTTGCAGGCACGTGGGCCTCGTCATTAGCTTTCCAACGCATATTCGTTTGCCTGAATCGGAGTCCGTATGAGTGAGATATGGCCTGTTTACCAAAGCCCACTCATCCAACCCGAGATGGAGTTGGACCGGGTTTTGGTCTTCCATCTCTTGGGCTTATGTTTGGCATTTTGGCCCATGTTTAAGACTCACAATTGTCAGGCAAATGGGCCACCCTCTTATTCATGGTTTTCTTGTGTGCTTTGGCCCATTTGTGTGCATTTCCGGAGTTGTCTTCCTGTAAGCGACAATCACCGAAACTCGTGGAATATGTTAGCGTAAAACCCTATTGCTAAGTTTTGGTGACTATTTTTATAATAAGTTGGCAATGAAAAGCATGCAATAAGGAGCGCCAACAGATTGCACCTCTCTTTAGATGGATAGAAGACGGTCATATTTATATAATGTCATCTAAAAGCTTTCCTATGTAATCTTAATATGGCCAGGTTAAGAGCACCAAGCTGCCATCGCTTGTTCTTAACTTGGCACTTTGACGACAGGTATAATCCATTCTTGTTTTTGGACTTGTTTTCCTCCATGTACCCATTCATGTTAAGTTGTGTGATGGAATCATGGCTTCAGATTTAGTCATGTGTTCATGTCTATCAAAGTATCTATTATAAATTTGGTATATGCAAATCAAGCTTTCTTGAATAATTCAGGTTACAAACTTTGCTTTTTCGATTGACTATTACTTTAACGTCGGTGTTTAATTTCACATTATTGTTATCTTATCGTGTGATCCATATGTTTTAGTAAAAAAAGTTTAGCCATCCCGTAGCAATGCACTGGCACGATGCTAGTAGTTAAAAAAAATGGAATCGCTTCCATTTGAAATTGTCCATCACACTAAAACAATGTACTCCTTCCATTCCAAAATAAATGCACATCTTGTTTGCCGATGAGTCAAACTTTTTGAAAGGCTCATGGAGATGTTGTTCTTGTTTCATGATCGAGAATGCAAACGAAAGAATTGGTTTTCTATGTATAGGTTAAAAAAAAAAATCGCTTCCCTTTGAAATTGTCCATCACACTAAAACAATGTACTCCTTCCGTTCCAAAATAAATGCACATCTTGTTTCCCGATGAGTCAAACTTTTTGAAAGGCTCATGGAGATGTTATTCCTGTTTCATGATCGAGAATGCAAAGGAAAGTATTGGTTTTCTATGTATAGTTAAAAAAAAAAGGAATCGTTTCCCTTTGAAATTGTCCATCACACTAAAACAATGTCCTCCTTCCATTCCAAAATAAATGCGCATATTGTTTTTTGATAAGTCAAACTTTTTAAAGTTTTATTATTAAATTTGTACAAAAATATACTAATTTTTTGTATGCATAATAATTAGTCTTAGATTGAAAAACATGCGACTACCGTAATAAGCTTATTTGAAGATATAAATATTGGTACTACTTTCTCTATTCATACTCAAAATTTTTTAAAAATAAATCCTTGAGAAGGAAGATGCGCATTTGTTTTGGGACGGTGGGAGTAACAACTATTGTGTAAATAGAGTTTCATTTGAATCCTTGGTTGCAGTGGTTTAATCGACAGAAGAGTACGTCCAAATTCAAAGAAGCAAAGACAATCTATGAGTTTAGTTTCATCGGATTTGATTGGCAGATCACCGAAGTTGGAATTTAAGATGACGATACAAGATTGTTTTCATTGGATTTGATTGAAGTTGGAGGTAAAGACGCTAGGATAAGGTTCTACTTGGATTTTGATTAGCACACCACCAAAGTTGGAACTAAATACGCTACGATATCCTTATCATAAGTTTTGATTATCAGATGACCGAAGTTGGAAGACTATGGTTATCATTGGTTTCGATTATCGGATTACTGATGTTGAAGACTTCGGATTTGCAATGCGGACTTGTAGAGAACTAGCCACAAAAACAACAAAGTCGTTGTAGTATAGTGGTGAGTATTCCCGCCTGTCACGCGGGTGACCCGGGTTCGATCCCCGGCAACGGCGCTTTTTTTATTTCTTTTTGCCCCTCCGGTCACAATGACCCTACTATGGGCCTCTACATCGTAGTGGGCTTCTCAGAAGGCTCTGTTGGGCCTGAACGAAATATAACCTCTCCTGCTTCTCAGAGGGCCTGTTGGGCCTGAACGAAATAAAACAGCCCCTGCGTCCATCCGCATGACTTCATTTGGTATTTCCCGTGGGCGTTCATCACTGATCACTCTGCCGGCTCCTCTCGATTTTGAAGCGCAGAATTCATGATTGCGTAATTTCAAACAACTAACGAGACTAAGTACAGTCGAGGACTAGCTTCAGTCTAACGAAAACAATCTGTTGGACAATTCACAAAATCACTATTCAGATCACTGTTTTAACTTATGGCTTTGAGGCTTCTGTCAAGTGCTAGTATTAGTCTTAGAGAGGGGGACCTAGAGTGATTACCCTAGCCTAGGACTAGTCCTGTGTCTCACTATAAATTGATATACAATGACCATTAGGAAAAATACCATCAAAATTTTTAGAATAAATATAGAAAAATACAAACACATACGTGTCTGTAGAGGGGTGTCTTGGTTTCGGGGACTTCAAAGTGACCGGTCCACCCTAAACCTATCCCTATCTCTATGTCTTGCTATCAATGGGTATATTCTCAATATAGCACCATTTATTTCATAAATATAGAAAAACTCAAGAACCTTCGTCGAAGCCTTCGGAACTCTTTATTAGATAGGTCCCACCATAAGTTGCCTAACGAGTTAAAGATATGTGAGACCAAAACTAAATCATATAGAAGAGGACATTGCTAGCTAGTTGTTGGTAACATCAGGTGCGCATGAGCATTCACACAAAATACCCCTAGCCATAGATCTACGACATGTTTGGTAGGGACTAACTAAAAGGATGGAATGAGGGTTCGGAGGTAGGAGTTTAGAAACCTTTGTTTACTTTGTGGGAGTGGGAGTTTAGGTGGTAAGGAAAATGAGAATTTAGAGAGCCAACTCCCACTAATAATTTCGTTGGGGAGGGGTGGGAATTAATTGGACTCATGAAAGGTAAATACATTCTCATAGTCCATCATGACTTATCATATAATTTCTCACACAAAACCCCCACATCAAACAAGGGTTGTGGATTCCCTTTTCAACTCCCTCTCTAACTTTCCTCTATTAGCCAAACAAGCGTTTGAGACTAAAAGACAAATTTCCACCTTAATTATTTCCATCAACTCCCACCACTAATTCATGCTTTTTCGCATGTAGTTGCCAAACACACCTCTACTATTTTCCATACCAAAAAAAAACCCTTGTATTTCACAGAATACAATCTAAATCTTCCCCAACTTTGGAACTGAGAATGCTCAATGACGGGCAATATAATACAAATAAAGGAAAGATGTATTATTAGTGGTATATGACAGTAAGAACAGTCGGTTGGACTAGCCAGTAGGTACTTTTTTAGAAGGATTGGAGTATTGGTGTATATAAATATGCACTGAATAAGGTTATACAAATTGCCCCAAAAAGAACAAGGCTATACAAAAGATCAAATATGGTATAAGTGAGCCTTCCTGATAATTTATTTTTGGTTTTACGGATTTCCAGCATTTGAGACAACATTCCTCTGTAAAAAAACATTCATATTCAGCTCTCCAATTAAACAGTACATATCCATGAATGTCTAAATCCCATCCAGGGATATTCATCCAACCTAAAGCCCACAGATGTCAGATTGTCAACTAGGAAAAATATGCAGACCACCCCCAACATGGAATGCTCAAGAAAGCACAAAATTATTCAGCACATCATGGCCCTATCATTTGGCATACTATTCCGGTGAAGGTGATATCACTCCGGTGGTTGCCGAGGAAGAGCGGACGCCGCTGGATAAGGAGTTACTAGAGGCACCGCTCTCGCTCTCGCCCACGCCCCAGCTCCGTGGCGCTACCTGCTTGTACATCTGCGGCGAGAGCACCGGCAGCCTCGCGTCCTCCGACTGCAGCACGTGCATCGCCTGCGCCATGGACGGTCGCTCTGCCGGGTCGGGGTGCGCGCACCAGAGCCCCACGACAAGGGCGCGCTCCATCTGCTGCTCGCTGGCGTCGTCGTCTCCCCTCAGCCGTGCGTCAACGGCCTCGAGGGTCAGGTCCTGGCTGTAGAGGCTCCACACCCACTTAGGCAGCATGAAGGATGGTTCCTCACGGCTCATGGGCAGCCGGCCGGAGATGATCTCCAGGAGAACGACGCCAAAGCTGTAGACATCCGACTCACTGCTCCGCCGGCACATGTTGACGAACTCCGGGTCCATGTAACCCACGCTGCCGCGTATGATCGACGTCGTTTGCGTACCGATGCCGTGGTCCACGAGCCGGGCGAGACCAAAGTCTTCCAGCTTGCTGTTGTGTGACGAGTCGAGCATTATGTTACTCGGCTTGATGTCACCATGCACGACGCATTGCTCCCAATCCAGGTGCAGGTAGCGTAGCGCTGAACCCAATCCTAAAATGATCTTGTACCTAGCAATTGAAAGTTTAAAACACAAATTTGAAGATCAGTAACTTCATAGGAATATGTCTTTTTAGTACAAAACCACTTGTTCATGAGGAGGCAGAAAACAAGATAGGACCTCTGAGAACCCACTATTAGTTTGGAGTAGGACAGTCAGTAGATCAAGGTGGTTATGCACTTATAATCACACTCAGCAGGGACTAATTAAACACTGTTTTAACTAGCAAACGTGTGTGTGCGTTGCAACAGACCGAGCCCATTATATGCTTACAAATCAGTCTCTGTATGATCACTAAATGCAAGTTGTTCTAACTCGTATAAACATGTCATAGGTCTGGATCAAAAGGATACGAAGAGCTTGACCCAATAGGTCTTGGAATTGAGCTTAACATTGACCACCGCTATAGGTATGTTATGCCGGCCGTGTTCGTACCACAGTCACAAAGTTCCCAGTACGGAAGTTCCAGGCAGGGAACACGGCGTCGTACCGCGTTCCGTGTGACTGTGGTTCATACCTGTTTTTCATAGACATGATAGGGCACACGGGCCATTATTAGTCATGTTATGACAAATCAACCTAAACCATGGACCCGAAGACAAGTTGAGCAAAACTAATGCAAGTGTCACGTGTGATAGTGGGTTTAATTGATCATCACCTAATTAAAGGACGACTAGATTACTCCCACTATATCATCACTAATTAATTATTAATGGATGTTTTCAAAACTTAGCCCCCCGTCCCCATCACTAACTAATTATTAGTGGATGTTTTCAAAACCTAGTGCCCCCACCCCCACCCCCACCCCACCCCACCCCGAAAAATAAAAATGTACAAAACTTGGAAGCTAATGTAATAGTTACCAGATTTGTGCATGGTATGGTGAGGTAGATCGGTTAAATGCTGAAATGAAATTTAGCCAGTTTGTTCATCAATCATACCTGTCAGATTTGTGCATGGTATGTTAGATCAGTTAAATGCCCAGTTTGTTCATCAATCATACCTGTTGTTGTGGATGTGCTTATCTAGGCTCCCTTGTGGAACAAGCTCGTAGACGAGCAAGAGCCCTTTGGGGCTGTCGCACCAACCCAAGAGCTGCACAAGGTTGCGATGCCTGAGTCGGCTTATGATCTTCACTTCGGCCTCAAACTCCTTCCTCCCCTGAGAAGAGGACGACGAGAACCTCTTGATGGCCACCAGCAGCTGGCCGTTGTGAGCCTCTTCGCTCAGGAGGCGGCCCTTGTACACACTGCCGAAACCTCCCTCTCCGAGCTTGTTCGCCTCTGCAAAGTTGTCGGTTGCAGCGGCGAGCTCGTGGTACAGGTACCGTCTTGGCCCGATCATCCCCATCTCGAAGTCAGCATTGCCGTTTGCCTCGCCCGTTCTGCTGGGTTTTCGCCACAGCCATACGAGGAGGCCCACTATTGCAAAGACCGACACAGACGCTACTATAGGAATTAGTACCTTGGGTAGCAGTTTCTTCGAGTTGACCGCTGGTGGTAGTGGAGTTGGTGCAGCCGGCGCGGCCATCGGAGTCGGAGTCGGAGCCGCCATTTCTGCTTGCAGCGTCGATCTGAACGACCATGACAATACCCGGTGCAGGTCGAAGCAGTCACCAGTCCCCGCGGAGAAGCCGACAGCCACCTCCTCCGGTAACTCTTTCTTCAGATCAACGACGGCGTTCACACGGTATAAAGTGTGGCCGATCCAGAGATCAGCGGCTAACAACTTGCTCGAGTTGTCGTAGTGCACCGTGGAATTCATTCTTGCGCCGGATGTGAGGTTGTTGCTGTTCGTCTCCGGCGAGAACGTGCTCGTGTAGCTCACCGACTTGATGGAGTTGACGTCGATGCCAACGTGCTGGCTGCTGTCGTCCCATTCATTCTGGACTGTATCAAACTCGACGGCGACGACCCGACTATCACCCGTCACCGGGGTCACGTCTATGGCGCTGCCACTATTTCTGAGAGGGAAAAGGCCCAATAACCCGGCACCGTATGTGCCGCTCAGGGCACCGTCCCGCGTATAACACGCGAGGAAGAAAGCCATCCCGTCGCCGTCGCACGGGCTGTCCGTGATCTGCATGATCTCAAAGGAGAAGGTGGTGGTGAAGCTTGCTACCTCACCGGTGACGGCGTTCCAGAGGGGCACTGCCGTCGCGTACCACACCACGCCTCGGCTGTAGCTGCTTGCTGTCAGCTCGATCATGGTGGTGTTGCGGAAGGCAACGCCGCCGCTGCACGTGAGATCACCACCACACGGGTCTCCTGTCTTGGAGAAGTCGAGGCTGAATGAAAGTGAGGAAGCACAAGGGAAATGGACGCTGATCATCAAGCAGTAGAGGCACAGGAAAGCGAGACACGAGGTCGCGGCAGCCATCGTGTTGGAAACACTACTAACTTTGTGTGTTGGAGGAGCTACTTGGCAGGAATAATGCATGGGTGGCTACAAGAAGATCCAGTGAAACAATGCCACCGAGCTATGCTTTTTATTGTTGCCCATGAAGCCAACTCTATGCTTTTTATTGTTGCCCATGAAGCCAACTACGTAAGTCAAGGTCGTCTCCAACTGTGTTTTTGTTAATTGAGAAATGAAATTTCGAGCTGTGGCGTGCTGTCCTGTTGTCATCATCATATATTCTATATTGTATAGTTGTGGTTGCTTCCTTCCTGGCAATAACGTTGTCCACACTGGCGATGCACAACTGATCTGCCCTGATCTGCCGGGCACTGGATTTCACTAGTACAATATGGTTAAACAAAGACGGTCAAAGGAGATTAACGGAGTCAAGCATACTCCCTGTGGCCGGTTTCTTGGGCGCATACGCGTTTATGAGAAAAACCGATGTGTTAGGCGCCGCCGTGTTCTGAGGCATATGTTCCATGAGTTTAAAGTGTTTATTTGCATAAGTTAAAACACCCGCAACAATAGATGAGCAGTCATTGTGCCAATTAAATTACCTGCATAATAAACGAGCCGACTGTGAACACATGGTTGAGATATGCTTATGTGTGCTTGTGATGAATGATTGACACATGTGAGTAAGGTTTAAGACTTTTCCAGTTGAGTCATACTTAATATGTGCTTGATTATGCTGACTAACCAGAGCTGGTGTTGCGTTGAGTTGCGTTCAAATCGGTGTGTGTTGTGCAACATATCTCTTGGCTTGTGGTGTGTAGGTGTCGAGCTCGGAGGCGGTGGTCGATGGCGAGTGAAGGTCAAGTAGGATGTGCCGTGCTGATGGATCGGGAGCGGTGAAGGACGGACGTGAGGCTTGGACTTATAGGCAGGACTTAGCCACGGTGGCTGACATTTGGGACATCGACAAGTGTAAGTGTACATGGATGATGAAGATGGAGTCGACCAAGTCAAGGAGGAGGACGATGGCGTCGTGGCACTTGGCAGAGGCCGGACACACATCTACATGGGAGATGTAGATGGCGTCGGTCCAGTCAAGAAGGAAGGCGAAGGCGTCTAGCTTGGCGGAGGTCGGACACATGTCGACATCGAGGGGTTTGGTGGTTTTGGCCTCAAAACCATAGGTGGCGGGTTACGCGGGTTTGAGCGTCAAAACCCGGGCGGAGGTCCTGATGCGGGACGGATGACATGTGGCGGCATCGGTGAGTTTGCGTCGAAGGGAAGCTACCGGTGAGATGACACGGTCGTCGGATCAAGAGAAGTTTGGACTGGTTTGACTCATTTGTATCCAAGGGCAAAACTGAGATGTGTAGTAGCCCGGTTAAATAGGATGAGGAGCTCCCATCTCCCTCACCTCTTTCATTTTCGTTTTCCTCTTTTCTCTAGTTTAGGGTTCATGTGAGAGAGGTCCACGTATATAGAAATTCGTGTGTGTAATCTGAGATTGGAACATTTGATTCATGTGGGAAGTGAGGTCCTTACCTCATTGTTGTTGTGAATGACGGGGAATAAACGAGATCAATCACAGTAGAGACACAAGATTTAACGTGGAAAATCCTCTCAATATGGAAGGGAAAAACTACGGATCCTAGCCATCAAACACTTTGGAACATATACAACAATCATGACCTCTGGGCTCAAAATTTTTGTCTCTCTAGCTCCATTTTCTCAGCCATGTGGTCTTGTTTTCTTCCTCCTCGTTCATGATTTGTTCCATCAATTCTAGACCGCTTTGAGTTGTTCTTTTTGCGTGGATTCGTGCTATGATATGAGTTGAAGCTACCGCAGAGATTATTTGGCTTGAATCAACCCGACCACGGAGAAATCAACGTTTTTCTTTTGGGGTGATTTTTTTTAGGTTCGTGACCATGATCTGACTTTCCTACAGTTTGAAGTTGGTTCGAGCTACGATCTTGTAGGAGTAGCTCGACAACTTCGTTGTGATAACCTGTGTCAAGTTTGGGAGCAAATCGCTGAGATTTGTTTGAGGTTTTGTCGATTTTTCTTGTCGCGTCACTACTGTCCAGGATACTGAGTTCTGCTCTGTGTTCAACAGGTGTGGGAGAACAGCAGCAGCGCTACAGTGCTGAGCGCCTCTCAACCAGCTAGTGCCCAGGTCTCCATGTCGATCTCCTCTCTCTGCTGTTCGTGTGCAAGTTTCAGTTCTTCAGTTCGTCAGAGAACAGTGCCTTGCAGCTGTGCGTGTGTTGATTTTGATTGCTGGTGTGCAGACAGCAGACACACCAGCTGCTGATCTCTCTCTCTGTTCTCGTGCTTTTTGGTTTGGTCAGCTGTATCAGTCAGCAGAGTAGGAACACCCCAGAGCTGTGTCATCGATCAGCTGCAAGAAGTGTTCGCTGTGAAGCCAAGGTAATCCCGTGCTTGACTTTATTTGGTCAAAAATTCATATTGATGCTTATAACACTCACGGTTTTGCAAAGAAGCTGGCACCTTTTGGTTAGAAAGTGAAGCTTCGTAATTCACTAGTTCAGTGCTGGTTCATTTTCTGTCTTACATAAATCAGCTCAATTTTGTCAACTATAAATTCAATTTTATCTCTGCTCTTGGTGGTGCTAGGTGGTCTCGGCCTTGGGCTCCAGTGAGCTTGTGCTCGGTCCAAGCTTTTCTCAGGAAGCTGGTGTTCCTGCTGTTTCTATGAGCATGGTATTTTGTTACAGAATTGGCTATTGCTTCAGTATGCAGGTTCAGTGAGTTTTGCACGTGCCGATCCCAGCTGTGTGTTTTTAGTTTTGTGTTGTCTTCCAGTTCTCCCTGGTAAAGTAAGAGTGCACATATTTTCACACGATCTTTGTTCGATTGCTAAATTTCTAGTTGAGCTTCTAAATTTGCCGATCCGGGATTTTGTTTCATCCGCGGGTTTCGCGTTTGAGCTCCGATTCAATTTTCTTCAGTTGTATTGGCTTTGTGGTGTGTCGCTGTGTTCCTAGGGAGCATCCACCCAATCATTTGGGTCGTGGACATCACAGTGTTTTGTTTACGCTTTTGATGGTAAATTTGGGACAACGTTTGAATATTTCATTTGAAATTTAAGGCTCTCATTCACCCATCCAGTCGCTGTTTTTCGGTCCTTCAAAATAGAAAGCGAGGAGAAGGGGTGAAGAGGCCATTGTCATTCCAATCCTTTTCCATCAAAGTTCAGTCTCTCCAAACAAATTCACAACGATATCTCGTCTTATACTTGGGGCTCCACATCCTTTTCCTCAAGACAAGTTTACAGACATCTTTCTGGTCATACTCAAGTTCATCGATCTCATCGTTGGCTGTGGCTATGCTCATGTCAAAACAAGCGGAAAGTCTTCTCCTGGCTCGTCTAAAAGACAGACTGAACACAAGATCAATGCTCAGACGACGTGGTATGCACATTGATGATCATACATGTGCCTTGTGTATGCTCGGTGTTGATGAGGAGTTGCTGCATATGCTCTTCCATTGTCCTTTTGCTTCAGCTTGTTGGTACAACATTAACGTTATTATTCCTAATTCTGATGATTTAAGTGTTATTCTAGAAAGCATCAAGATTCAGCTGAATGTCAGATTCTTCATGGAGATTTTGGTTACAATGTGTTGGGCAATCTGGATGATGAGGAATGATTGCATTTTCAGACTTCTGGCTCACTCTGTTGCTAGATGCGGAATGGTTTTCAAGAAAGAGTTTGCTCTAGTTGTGCTAAGAGCAAAGGCTGGCTAGACAACTTTGTGTAATTGCTGCTATCTTTTTTGTTTCTTGAAGTGACTCTGTAAACTTTGTTGTACTTTATTTTTTCATAAAAAGCAATAAAATTTCAGTAGAGGTTTTGCCCCTCCTGTTTCCTTAAAAAAAAAGAGGTCATTGTCGTTGGACCTTGGTAATTGTAGGAATGTATGTTTAATGGAGGAGGGCTACAGGATCCAGCAAAATAATCTCACGCCATTGGGAAGGGAGAAGGGAGGCTTCTCCTTTCACTAGATTCGAGTCAATGTCAAGGTCTGGCACTCTGTTCCTTAATTACTTACAATGCAAGTTGTACCGTAATAAACAAAAGACGAGCAAGTCGTCACGTGCCTTGTCCTTTAATTTCACTCGCACTGTTATTTTGTATTCTCTGATGAAGTTAAAAATTCTAATTTTTGTTTTTAAAAATTAAAATGCAGTTCTTCGTGAGCGGGAAGACATTCTTTGTAGAAAATGTTCATTTACCCTAAATAGTATATTATTGCCTGTGCTAACGCTACGGCGACATTTAGAACAACACAAGTTAAACAACCAAAATGGTGTATATGCTTTGGTGAATTTGAAAAATCATCGATCACATATTATAATACATTAGAATAAAGAAAACATGATTCTATTTCAGATAGTGGACACATAACCAAACTTGCGGTTTTCTAAATGCACCAAAAAATAGTTTGTCAAACACTAAGAATTTACATGTTTTGTAGCCTGACTAACTGGTAGCCTCGGTTGTGCTTTAGATTTTTCTCAGCACGTGACAATCAAAATTACACTTTATAGTGCATTGCATAAAAGCTGACCTGATTTCTTCACATGCTAGGTAATTCTAATTCTTTCGAGCCTTTTTACAGTGGTTGGGGGTACTTCCCGGTACCTCAATTCTTTAACTACTAAACTCATTTGTTTAACCCTCCCAAATCAATTGAAGAAAGCAAATCGAAAAGATAAATGAGCACACGTACATCACATCAGCTGATATCAATTCTCCTGAAGGAATTGCATTGGCATTAGACGGTGCCATCTGTAGTAGGTCACCTATATGATTTGTGAAATAATATCAGGATTATCCTGTAACAAGTAAGCATACAAATAACTTGGCCCTTCGTGGTGCCAAGATCATTCGGAACTGAAAGTGGTACTCCGTATGTGGGAATGAAGATGCTTTGCTTTTGAACCCATGTCACAGCATTGATGGGTTTGAGTCTGATTTGGTGGCCAAATATTTGTTCATAATAGACTGATTGTTTGAACCTAGCTATGTAATCATCGCGCAACGCAACAGGAGTTCGCTCATTTAGATCTATCCAGATCTATCCTTGAATGTCATTATCATTCAGTTTCAATTTCAAAAAGTTACTACATTTCCTAAATAAATAACGAAGGTGTGGCATTGATTTGGAGTTGTGGGATGTCATTTCACTCACCAGCACGCTCCATATGATGAACTTGTGATTGGTTTGTAGAGTTTCTATAATATAATCTTAGCTTCAACAGTGAGGAGCTGAAACTGCATGCTAACCAAGAGGTCATGCAAGGGGCAAATATGAATTTCCAAAAATCTGTCTCATGCTGACTTGTCATGACAAGCTTTAACGCCACTCAACTATACAAATTCAATGACTCTAGGAAACCAAAAAAAATGCAATAGTGAGACCAAATATATATCATATCATATTATCAATAATGAACCAGATAGTTTAAACAGCTGCGGGTAAGAATGATAACCAACATCATCTCATCACATCTCACATCTCAGTGATATAGACTCAAGACAGTACCACACTGATGACAATTAGACCGGGCGAACTAATAGTTATTATAGACAGGGACCCGACTAAGTAGTAGCATAATATTGCTTTACCGATATGTGCGAACTAATAGTTATTATAGACAGGACCTGACAAAGTAGTAGCATAATATTGCTCCACCGATACGATACCCCTCTGCACGCATGATGCACCCCTTTCCTCACACTGCACACCCTTGATCCTCTAGGGAAAGATGAAGATCTTCTTGACACCGTCGGTGAAGTCGATGCCCACCTCGGCGAACCCCTTCTTCGCGTCCTGCTCCAAGACATCCACGTGCAGGTCCACCAGATAGTTCCAATGAGCAATATGGGAGAGATAGCTCTCGCGCAGCTCGGGGAATATGATGTAGAGATCGGAAATATCGTCGTTGATAGGAGGCAGCTTCTTGAAGGGGCGTTTCATCTTGAGCCTGTCGATGATAACCTTGGGCACCCTCTCCTTGGTGATCATAGTCCCCGTTGGCTCCGCCTTGCGCTGGAGCAGCTCCACTGGCGGCTTGGGGAAGACGAACTCGATCCAGGCTGCCTCCGTCACCACGCCTGGTCCGGCCGCCTCCTTGTTCCCCGCATCAGCCTTGGTGACGCCGATCTTGCTGTCGACGACGATGCTGCTCCCTGACATGACCGACCGTGGATCCTCGTTTGTCGCCGTCTTCTCGACGACGATGCTGCTCCCTGACGACATCATCGATCCTGACCACGCACGGGATTCGATGACGACCGGCGCGAGTGCCCTAGATGGTAACGTCGATGACGAGACACGCGGGTACGCCTTATTGTGTGCAGGGGTGGAGGCGCGGTGGCGTGGTGTGCGTGTGTTATGTGTTCAGCAGAAAACACCCAGGGCGTCGTGTTCGCGCCTCGACCGTGCACGCTATATATGTATGTACTACGGGTCCCTTCCCTTCTCTTGTCGGACTCAGGCTCCCCTGATCCGACTCGACCTCACATGACATCGCACGGCCGGGCACACGCACACCGTAGTCGATGATGATACGTGTGGATGCGGCCGGCCGGCCGGCATCCAGTTAGGATGTCTCTCTGGTCCGATTCCGATCCACCAACTCCGCGTAGCTAGAGCTAGCTAGCTCGTCCGTCCCTCCAAAGCCCCCACCCCGACTCGATCGCCATCGCCATGAGTCGATGACGGTGCCACTGTGCCAGTATGATCAGAAAGTAGATCGATGAGCACTGTGTTAATAAGGTAATAAGGTGGATCATCTGGTCGTCTAGTAGTTATTATAACAAGAATTAAGTGAGTCTTGGTGTCAAAGCATGCCTTTTATATTCGGCTTGCAAATTCATTGTTCATGTCTGACCAGATGATCCAACTGTTATCATATACTGATAGCTAAAGGATCCGGTGGAGAATACCTGATGCAAATGCAATTGAGATACATGGGACGAAGCTCTGCATGCTTTTATGGTCAACTACGGTCCTTAGTCGAGTCTAAGGTCTTCCATCGTGCAAGAAATAAGTCAAGGTCTCCAATTGAATAGTGGGTGTAGTTGTTCAAAAAATGTGCGGCAAGCCAGCAAGTGGAATGTGACGTGTACTTCCTCTTTTCTTAAAAAGTAAAATGCTTTATCAACTCATTCTAGTACACAGATTAAAATTTGATGAGATACTATAAGTGTTCCAAGTACGTGGATAGAGCCAGTACCTGCAACTAACTAGAACTGCTTATCTTTGTGTGCTAGTATCTCTATGTTCATTTTATAACACAATACCCAAATATGTATCTCCGTAACATCCATCTTGTTGAAAAGGTAGCTCCTGCTGAGCACGACCACTGCTGAGGCTGGCCTACTCTGCTGATTCTTTTTCTTTTCTTTTTCTTCTACCACTCGAGTCGAGCCATTCCATGCCATACGTTTCAGCTTGCTCCACTGCATGCAAATACTAGACAGATGTTTTTAGTTTTCCTTTTTCATTTCTTTTTTAGCAGCGTTGGCAAATTGCATCAATAATTTATGTACATAAGTACTATAACATAACTTAGGTAACATAACGTGTATCTAATAATTTTGTACATAAACTATGTTTCATAATTTTAGATTTTTTAAGTAGTATAAGTTAATCATACTCCTTTTGTGTTTTGTTTTATGTGTTTTTAGTATTCTTCTTTTTTGTTTTTACCCATATTTTATATATTTTTCTTTACAACGACTTTTTGGTGTTATTGGACAAGATGTATAGAGTAACATATGTGCATAAGTTAAGGACCGGGCTCGTCCACCTTGGAGAGAGGAGAGTGAAGGACCGGGCTCGTCCACCTTGGAGCCGTCGCAGGCGCGCGGGCCACCGCCAGCTGCCGGCGCGACCCCCGCCGCCGTGCGGGCGCGCGCGGCACTGCCAACTGCCGGCGCGACCTCCGCTGCGTAGATCCGCCTCGAGAGCCGCCGGAGAGAGAGATGAGGGAGCTGCGCGGGCACCTCACCTATGGAGCCGGGGGGCGGCCGGGGCACCTTGGCCTCGAGTGGAGAGGAAGGGAGGGGTTCCTCCATCCGGTGCCCGCCGTGGCGAGCCCGAGGGAGGATAGAGCCCGAGGGAGGGGCGCCTCCATCCGGATATAGAAGAGGACGGAGTAGAGGACCACGCTCGACCTCCACCTCTGTGCTCACCGTGACCGAGCCCGCGGCAGAGACGGCCCACGCCTGCGTGGCTTCGTCGGCGGCGGAGGCGCCCCATCCTGCGCCGTGCCTTGCCCGAATCTTCTTCGTCGCGGACACGGCCTCCATGGCGGCATGCCATTCGATGGGCTAAACAAGGTCGCTCCGTGGAGGACGCCTGCTATATTGTTCTGTCCCTGTCATCCGCGCTCTCCGAGAGAGACCGGGGAGGAGGGAGTAGAGGCGGGCGCAAGCGAGCTGTCCATGGACGCCGGGGATGTCGTGCCTCCATGGACATAAAGGAGCCGTGCGGGCCGCTGGGGGTGCAGGGAGGGAGCTAGTGCTAGGAGGCGGTAGCGGGCGTCGGGACGTCGTCGGGAAGAGAAGGGGAATTTGGGGGGACTCGAGCTGCGTTGCTTTTGCTTTGGTAGACAGAGCGGCGGGGACGAGGAAGGGTGTCACGTGGCCGCTGGTGGAGGGGGAGGGGGCGGCCAGGCTCGCCGTCTGGAGGAAGAGACCGGGTGGGGAGATAGAGCTCCGAGAGGAGAGAGAGAGAGACCAGGTGGGGAGAAGGAAAGGAGAAGGGAGGAGAGAGACCGTGTGTATGGCATGTGGTCCCGCTGGTGGCTCGTTAGGATAGAGGAAGAATATAGAGTATGGATGGATGCGGGAAAACTGGATATTGAGGTGTGGATTTCGATGACCAGGATGGAAAATTGTCTTTAGAGGATAAATTTAGAGTACGACGAGTGCAGATAGTCTAAAGGAAGCAAGAGATACTTTCTTTCCTAAGTTACAATGCTATCCGAGTTTTGATCACTCGTTGGAACCGGTGAATGTTCGCGAAATAGGTAGGCCGAACTAGCTATGCTGGTTTTTCTTACTATTCTAAGACAAGTTAGAGTACAACTTAGGTCCAGCTGATGTTTAGAGTAGGAAACTTGCAAAACATGTTTGGAAATGGGATATAGTTTTAATACGATAACACAACCCCTCTCTATATATTGGCGAATCATATCCAATTAATAGATCCAACATTTTTTCGAGACCATATAAAATTTTTTTTGAGACCAATAGATCCAACATTCAATTGATAAAAATTTACAACTTTTATCCTACTTTTTCCAATCTCCTGTCGTTCGACGTGTCCGTCTACAAGGTTAGACGGTATTCTAGGTGGCTTTGCTGACCCTAGGACAAGTTAGTTGCATCGCTCCAACATGTCTTTCCACGAGGTGCTCTTGAATATGAAAGGAGGGCTGCTGTTGGAACCACGATGATATAGTGACAGGTTCGCGGAGGCGGCGGCATGTTGCCGGGACCATGGAGAGCGGCCGATGTTGCTGGTATTAGGAGGAGCACCCGTAATCATATGCCCCAAGGATTATGCTTCGACTGAACCTCGTTAACAAATATTGTGCCTCTAGTGTCATCTGTGATCTTGTATGTTCGTCTTGGTGGATCTAACCGACACTACCGCGCTTCGAGATTAGCAGACAACTTGCTGCTGTGGATGGCTAATTTCTAACAGACGTTATCTCAACTAAATTATGTTGATGGGATCGAGCTTGCAGCAGATCTGATCTGTTCAATATGAAATCATATCGTGCATATAATTTATAACGAGAAAATATGAGCATGGAATTAGAAATTGAGGATAATACAGTTCTAGTTGACAAGCAACATGAAATCGACACATGAACAGCAAAAAAGAAAAAGAAATGCACACGGCCCCACATTAATTAATGTGAAAACAAATGAAGAAATGATGAATGTCAATGGCCATAATTTACAATATCCTTGATTTAATGGTACATCCATTTTCGGTAAACCAGCACCAGCTGAGGCTGTCTCCGCGGGCTAATATTCATATTTTAACGGACGTGCTCCAGCACGTGTGACGTTAAAGTTTGCATGAAAATTGAGAGTGAGGTAGTACACTAATACGTGGGGAGAGAAGCAACCCCGGCTGCCCAGGCGCAGGAGAGCACAATGAGAGGAGCGATGTTCACCGGTGGTGACCTCCGGTGGTGGATGCTGGCCATCTTGTTGCTCTGCAGCCGCTTGTGGTCCTTCTCCTCTCCATCCCTGGTTATTGGCGCCGCGGAGGAGCGCGTCGTCACCCATCTCCCCGGCTTCCAGGGACCCCTCCCCTTCCAGCTCCGAACAGGGTTTGTCTGTGGAATGGCTCTGCCTCTGAGCCGTTAATAATCTCTTGGATTTCTATCAACGTGATTAGCTATAGCTCACCGGCCGGCCGGCGTACAGATACGTGGAGGTGGACGAGCGCAATGGCGTGCGCCTCTTCTACTACTTCACCCTCTCTGAGGGCTCTCCCGCCGACGACCCCGTCATGCTCTGGCTCAGCGGCGGCCCCGGATGCACTTCCTTCACCGGCCTTGTCTACCAGATTGGTGCGTATGGTCCTCCTACTGATGATCCATCCATCCTTCTAATTCAGAAAGGCACAAATACAATTGTTTTGCTACTGATTTTGGAGTGGCCAAAATGTGCATTAGCAGCTTTAGTACCTCCTCTTCACATAGGAGATGCTTATGCTTCTTCTTTTTTGAAACCTATGCTCCATTTATTTTTAGAATTCATTTGTAAAAAGTATGATTTATTTGTTTATGCTGAAATAAAGTTATAAATGTAGTGATCAATTTTTCTGACCAAGAAAAAGGAGGAAAATATGTACTGCACAATTTAACGATGATTTGTGCATCCCTGGAATAATTTGCAGGCCCTCTCAGTTTCGACAATGACAGCTACATGGGTGGCCTGCCTAGGCTAGTGTACAGAACGGAGTCCTGGACCAAGGTTAAATTATTTAAACCCACACTCTTATTTGGCAGAGCATGGAGCTTCTCATTGGATTGGATTTGAATCAATCTAACTAACTAATAGCATGGTAGTCCAGGTGGCCAATATCATTTTTCTTGATTCCCCGGTTGGAACTGGATTTTCATACTCTGTCAAAGAGGAAGGATACAATTCAAGTGACACCAAAGCTGTCAACCAAATTCTCATATTTCTCAAGAAGGTTCTATCCCCTGCTTCTCTAATTTCAATCCCATGCGCATCTATATATTGCTGCTAAACATAAACTGGGATATGCTTGTCGCAATAAAAACTTCAGTAAGCAAAGATGTCGAATTGTATATAAGTTTTGTTTTGTGTGTTTCTGAATAACTTTGCAGTGGTTTGAGAAGCACCCAGAGTTCTTGTCAAATCCACTTTACATTGGCGGTGATTCATATGCGGGTATGATTGTGCCTACCGTCACCTCTGAAATTGCAAAGGGTAACATCCCTCCTCAACCATCAGTTTCTGTTCCTTTTTTTCCCTTTCAGTTTCTATTGCTTCTTTTTTCTGGTATACGTGCATATTCTTTGTTGTCCCATGAACAATTTCATTTTGCGCCATGATCCCTTTGCCCTTTCCAGGTTTGAAAATTGTTGGAAGTGAACCTGCTATGAATCTAAAGGTTTGAAAATTATACTGTCAGCAGCAAAGAAATATAGAGGGATAGTTTTGAGTTCCCAAGCTGCTATCCTATTTTTGGAAGACATAATTCCCTTATTAATTTAGCATGTAATATTCAGGGCTACCTCGTCGGCAATCCGTTCACAGATTCTTCGAACTTTGATGAACCATCAAAAATTCCATTTGCAAATAGGATGGCTCTCATATCTGACCAAATGTACGAGGTAAGAAGGGTACATCTAATTATTCTGTTGTAACCTGCATGCTTTTCTGTGTTGCTGGGTGTGCACTGAATATTTCAAGAGTGACTATAAACGGGTATCCATATTATTGATGTTGTCGTATTTACAATTTTCAGGCATACAAGAAGAGTTGCCACCGTGCAGGAGACAGCAGGCACCAAAGCATTCAGTGCACAAACAGTCTTAATGCCATAGATGAGGCATGACCGCTAATAGATTATTTTCTTACATTTTCCTATGAAAATCACTTGTTGAATGGCACAATTGCTAAATGATTGACACACAGCTTCTTCTATTTGTGTAGTGTCTCAAGGATATATTTGAGTTTCACGTTCTGGAGCCAAACTGTGCTTATGCAAGCCCGCACCAATACAATGTTCTCAAGTTGAAGACGAGTTCAGGTGTTCAGAAGATGCAGCAGCTACTAGACTCAGAAGGGCTTCACTTGTCTGAGATTTCTACACAGTGCAGAGTTAGTGCCTAGATGTGGTTTTAGTTTCTTTAGCAGTACACCATTGTTTGTGTGACATTTCACATCATTCCATTCTTTGCAGACAATGCTATATACACTGTCCAGATTATGGGCAAACAATGCCACAGTGAGGGAGGCTCTTGGGATTCACAAGGTATGAAAGCCTGAAGCTGATGCAGAATAACCTATGTTCTGTGTGCTTATGAACATTATCATGGCCAAGATGATGCCAGATTTATTAGTAACTCGCTACTGTCATTTTAAGTTGTTTTGAACACAAAATTGTTCCCCCTTTGTTCCCTTTACATATGCAGTGTTAGACTAATCTAATTCATTTTGATTCGTAGAGGTAAAGTGGTTGGTATAATTATATTCTACAATGCAGGGAACAGTTCCCCTATGGTTAAGATGCAACAAGGGCATACAGTATTTGTACGATATTCAAAGTTCAGTGAAGTACCATTTGGATGTGACAACCAAAGGATACAGAAGCCTAGTTTACAGTGGTGATCATGACATGGTTATACCTTATATTGGCACACAATCCTGGATTAGGTCCCTCAATTTCTCTGTTGTGGATGACTGGAGACCATGGTATGTTGATGGGCAAGTTGCAGGGTAAGTCAATCTTTTCCCCCTGCATGTTAAGAGTACTTTTTACTGGTGCCCAAGAGGAACAAACATATGCAACTATCACCCTCAGAAAAAATGCAACAGTCAGTCTGACACTAGATATATATGTTATGTGCAGATATACAACGTTGTACTCAAATAACCTCACATTTGCAACGGTGAAGGTAAGAACATTGAATGTTCCTATCTTCTAATTTCCAACCAAGTGCTCATTTCTTGGTTTGCTATATTTATCAAATGCCATGGTTACTGTATGATACGATGTGTAGTTAAGAAGAGCCATACTGACCATATATAGCTCAGAGAAAGAAGACATAACTGAGCAGTTTGAACTCAAAAAGCATAACTGAGCAATTTGGTTTTTGCAGGGTGCTGGCCATACTGCTCCAGAGTACATGCCAAGGCAATGCCTTGCTATGATTTCAAGGTGGCTTGCTGGTTTTCCCCTTTGATTGCTGCATCGAGTTGCATTGCAAAATAATTCCAAAGAACCTTTGTAGGGGTTCTGTGTCCGAAAGAACTGTAATTTCTGTATGAACATATGTTCGAGAAGCAGTTCCGTGACATTGTTGCACATCATGGCATGATCACCGACAGGTAAGCCCCAGTGCTAATGGGTCCACACGTCACTGACAAAGTCACAGGGAGTTTGCATCAGAGTATCCCCGTCCGCATTCGGACAATGTACAGACTACGTATATACAGACAATATATGTATACACGGACCACCAAGCTACGTCCAGTTGTGGCGATACACCGACTTGGTGATTGAGATGCCCGCTCAATTTGGCTCACTGCCAAAAACCCCCACGGGGAGCCGCAACTCCAATCCACACAAGACCGGGATCCTCCAAGCCACGCTCAACTAGAGTAGCCAAATCGCGAACTCCCGTAAGGAAGGCTCAAGAACCCCTCACAATCTCTTCTCCGGAGCACCGCACAATCTCCTTGCGTGTTTCGACGGAGTCACAATCCACCAAACCGTCTAGGTGATGGCAATCACCAAGAGTAATAAGAAATCTCCAATTGCAATCACTACCTAGTGCCACAAATATGAATCACAAATGCATATGCACTAGGTTCCCAATCCCCTCTCAAATTAGCCCTAGGATTGAGATGAAACACAAAGGGGATAGGTGGATCTTGAAGCTCTCATCCACACCAACACATGGCTTCCACTCTCTCTCTAAAATCTCAGCTCAATTCATGGAGAGAAGAGAGAGAAAGGATGAACCCTAGAACACTCAAGAATGGGGAGAAAGAGCTCACTGTGTTCTCCTCACTGCAGGGGACAAGAGGAGGTGAGCCACCCTTTATCTTGCCGGGAGGGGCCTGCACACCAACGGGCAGGAGCTCAGCCACCACGCTCCCTCTGCCCGCTGCTGCTCTCCAACGGGCAGAAACGGCAAGACCGTTGCCCCCTTCCCTCACGAGCTTTTCTGTCTCTATCTTCTGTCCTGCAAAGCTAGAAACGGCGACGGCTTCACTCTTAGCAGACCGGACCAATGTTCAAGCACAGAGCACAGCAAATGAGCAACAGCAGGCATGCTCCTTCGATCCTTTTCTAGCAGGCAGCTAGCGCACGACACAGCAAAAAGATTAAGGTAGCCCAAAGCTGTAAACTTTCAGCCCAAGGCGCACAGCAAAGTAGCAGCAGCTTCGGCGGCCCACGGCTAGCAAGCAGGCCGGCCCAGTCCAGCGGAGCGCGCGCATGCGTGGCCCAAGCAGCCACGGTGGCCCGCGACAGCGTGCTGGCGGCCCAGCTCGAGCGCGCTGGCCACACGCGTGCGCGCGGCGCGGCCCAGAGGCGGGCGCTCTCCCAGCGGCCCACGAGCGGCCACGTGCGCGCGGCGCGGCGGCAGCGCATCGGCCCGCGAGGCCGAGCGGCCCAGCAGCGGCCCCAGGCCGGCGGCCTGCTGCTACCGACGACGGGCCGGCCTAGCGAGGCTCCCCCAATTGTCCAGAATAGCCCAGCCGCCCAACAGGCCTCACAGTCCAGCAGCATCCTCACTTAAACAGGCCTAAACACGATCACCAGATCAAATCCAGCCCCTAGCAGATCACAGATCAGTTCCAGAAGCCAACAGCAGCATATTTGCTCCTTTCTCTTCCAATTCTCATCCAGACATGCTAAACAAGTTTAGCACAATATATAGCATATATCCAAAGATGATCAAACCTCTTTTAAGCACTTGAGATGACAAATCTCCATGTCATCTCTAGGATTTCTCAACTATCTCATCAAGCCACTAAACCCCAATGTATATGCAAAAGCAATTCATTTTAGTGGCACTAGATAACCGATGCAATTAAAAGACTTCCCCTCTTTTATAGTACGGTTACCAATCCTAAATCCGGTCATAAACTTCTCTAATCAACTTAGGTGGGTGAAATAAAATGCCCTACAAATATACCTTTGCCTTGCGCATTCCATTCCATCTCCATCGATGTGGATGCAACACATGCACCAACAAATCAAGAATGATATGATCCACTCCATATCATCTCATGATCGTATTGGTCCATCGATCTTGACGTCACTTGCTCTACACCGTTGCATTGGTCCATCGGCGCCAAGTTCTCTCACAACTTGCCCTTCACACTTGCAACCGGTCCGTCGAGCCAAGTCTTGTCTGGATCTTCTCCACCTTGATCAAATGACTCCATGTCATGTCACATATGAAATTAAGTTCCTTCATGACACCATCACATGTGGACTAATAACCTGTATATCTCAACATAACCATATATTAGCCCATCCTAGGTTGTCACTCAATTACCAAAACCAAACAAGGACCTTTCACCTAGACACCGCAAGAAAACTTGGCTATATTTCTTGTGAATGAAATATAGCACTTCCAATTCTAAATTTCTAATAGAGTTAGGGTGATTTCAGCGGAACGCCATGGTGTGGCATATGCAGCCCTACTTTGTCAGAGGTAGAGGAGTCGAGTTCTGAATCCTGATCAATTTGTCATCCAGCAGATCATGATCCTATTCTTACTCTTTTAAATTCCTCTCGACGGTGTACTAACAAACCCTTTCATTTTTGGAATCGGTAGTTATTTGATTAGGACTATGAGCACATGGCTAAGACAAGTTAGCTTTGATCAGCTAATAGAACCTTCCATCAGAAAACTAAATATCTTGCAGGTGACCTTAAGCGATGGAGAAAGAAAAAACCATAACTATCTAATCAACTGCAGGTTATTGAAGATCAAATTCTCCATGAGCAACTTAGCCACCTAATATAATCAACAAGATCTCAACATTCAACACCAATTCAGCCAGCAACATCAACAACTCCTAATTAAAGATGGGCAATTTCATCTTCAATGTGCTAAAAAGAATTGGGCTCGCCTGGGAGATAGGAACACTTCTTATTTCCATCAAGCTATTGTTAAAAGGACAACGAAGAATAGAATTACTTATTTGGTCAACCCGGATGGTTCAGAGTCTACAACTCAAGAGCACCTTTCCAATACTTTAACTACCTACTTCCAAAATATTTTTACCACTAATCAAAATAATAACCAAACAAGCCCTCTTATGTGTGCAGGATACAGGTGCAACACAAGTTCCCAGAGTCCAAAGACTTTGTGGCATCCAGATGCACATAGGAACAGAACCTTTGCCATAGCAGCAAAGCTCTGCAACTACTAATTCCAAACCGACTCTACAAGAATTATTCAACATAGTCAAGGAAATGAGAAGTAATGCATCGCCTAGGCCAGATGGATCTAATGCATCTTTCTACAAATTAGCTTGGTCATGAATCTCCTCTAATGTACACAAAGCTGGTAACTGATTTCTATAATTTTGCTTTCATGACCCCTGAAATTAATAAAACTTTCAAAGTTTTAGTTCCTAAAAAAATCAACCTATAATCCCACAAGATTTCAGACCTATAAGTCTATGTAATGTTGCCTACAAGATAATTGCTAAATCCATAGTTGAAAGACTTAAACCCTATTTACTTGATTTCGTCGATCATGGACAGACTACTTTTGTTAAAATAGGCATATTTCTTCCAATGTTATAAGTACTCAGGAAATTATCCACTCTTTTCAGTTAAGGACTTGAAAGCAGCGGGCTTTTCTCCTTAAAATTACTTTAGCAAAAGGTTTTGACAGATTGGAATGGAACTTCATTGTTGCAGCTCTTACTCGTTTAGTCCTTTAAACCTCATTTTATTAAACTTATTTATGCATGCATCTCTACTCCTATATTTTCTGTCTTAGTTAATGGTGAACCCTCCAATTACATCAAGCCGAATCGCAGTTTTCGACAAGGATGTCCCCTCTCCCCCTTATCTTTTTGTGGTAGTTATTATTGAGTTATTTATTGCTCTACAACAGGAAATGCAATTCTCCAATCTCACGGGAATAAGTTTAGGGCCTGGATGCCCTCCAATCCACTCTCCTTTTTTGCGATGATCTCATTCTTTATGGCCATGCTACGGTTCAAGAAGCAACTACAATAAAAGCCATCCTACAAAGATTCTACGATGACTCAGTCGACCCTAATCTCCGAGAAAATATTGCTATTCTCTTCAAAAAATATAAATGCCATAACAACGCTTCTATTAAGAGTATATTCCCGGTCCCCGATGTGCAACCACATACTAAGCGGTTAGGCCACCCCATCATTTTCAATCAAGGAGACAAACAAGGCTTATAATTTCATCTTTGGCAAAATCCAATCTAAATTAACAATGGTAAGAGCCTACAAGCTCAATCATGCATGTAGACTCACTTACATCCAATCTGTGCTCTCCTCGATCCCCATTTACTACATGCCCATAGTTCTCTTCTCCAAAAAATTTTGTGCATAAAATTAACAGTATCATTAGGAGATTCTGGTCGACAAGTGTGCACGATGAGAATCCCACTTCCCCCATTGCTTATAGATCGTGGTATGACATTTGTCAGAGCAAAGAAAATGGAGGCCCGGGAGTGAGAGATTTTGGAATAGTCAACAAGACCCTTATCCTCTATGCAACCTGTAACATTGCCACTAACAAAAATTCTTTGCTTACAACTGTCCTTAAATCAAAATACTACCCTAACTCCTCTTTTTGGACAGCAAAAAATCAGGTACCCATTCCATTTTGTGGTCCTCTATAATGCAGGTACATAGGAGCTTGTTGGAGGTCTTTATCTCAGATTTTATACCGCCAATAAGAATATAAAACCATTGCCAAACTTAGTGTATAGGGTTTTAAACTAATGATTTCCACAACTTTTGGTGTTTCACTTGTTTTGCAGGACGAACAAGAAATCATACCTAAAGCGGATCCAAAGTGGGGAAAATAACAAGATAAACAAGAGGCCATTTTGAACCGAAAGCAAAACAAGAATAAACCTAATAATATTGGGTCCACTTACTAGAGTGCCTGGGCTCCAAACATGGGAACAAATGTCCAACATGAACCCGAGCAACGGATGCCCAAAAACCCAAACCAATTCCATATTGGGCTGCAGGAGTAGGCTCGGGTAATTTGGCATAACTCAATCATCCGGAGTCCGAACGGAGCATTCCAGCAGGCCACGCGAAGCTATCGACGAGACACACGCACCCACAAAATCTCAGCCCATTTGTCCCAACTTGGGGGGCGACCAGCCCCAGGGGGGTCGACCGGCCCCGCCGGGTGGACTCCAGGGCCCAACTTCGGGGAGGCGGTGCATTAACTCGTGGCATGGTCGGTTCCACCGTGGAATTTCTGATTCAGTGCACCTGGACATGTTGGAGGTTAGTCTGGAGGTGTAATGAGGGGAATCAAAGAATATTCCAAGGAATAAACCCCTCGTCTCCTCCTATAAATAGAGGGCTCCTCTCCCTCTCATTCCATCACCACTTCAAGGGAGAGAGCACCAAGCAAGAGCGACACTCCAAAGGGGCTATGCCCTAGTAGCTAGAGTTAGAGAGCGAGATGCAAGGGAGAGGGCGGAGAAGCACCGGGCTTGTCGGTGTCTCCCCGAGCTTGTACCTCTACGAGCGACTACTTGGCTCCTTAGCGGGATCTTGGCTAAGTAAGTGTTCGTGTTCCTTATAGTCTTTTATGTCTTTCGTGTAGTCAAGCCTGACCTTCTCTTGGTTGCGGGTTCATAGCCGTCTTTGTGGCGGATGCTCTAGTAGAAGGGCCTCGGGAACGGGTAACCCTTGATATCACGCTAGAGTAGTAGTTGTTAGCTTAGACGGCTACCTACGTTTGGCTCATTCCCCACTGTTGAGGGGTAGGTGGCAGGTGGTGACAGCCCTGTCTGTCCCTTGTATCCCCCACGTTCGGGTTCGACGTAGAGCTGTAGGCCGGGATCGCTTGGCAGACCACGTGTGCTCCGGTGCCCGAAGTAAGCAAGTAGAAGTACGGTGACGCTATCCCTGAGACCTAACCCTATAGGGATCCATCTCTATTGCCTCTCTATCTCTACCCCTTGTGTTGATCCTTGGGCGAACTAGCTAGTCGAAATACCTCCGTTCCCTATGGAAAATACGATACCCTAAATACTTCCGGGTGAAAGCTACAATGGTACTTCCGTACGCTTGCAGATTATGTTGCATACATTAAAAAGTACCAACAGAGCTCCACAACAACGTCATTCTACATCTGCATGTAGGAAATACCTCCATTTGGTCTAGACCATGGTGCCCAACCTGGGACTCCATTCATGACCACATGAAGAGCGTAGTCATAGTGAATCCCCAACCATCCAAAGTCTCAGATTTTTGGATTGAAAACACACATGATTGGGATCTTCAGCTTATTGATGAAATTTTTTGTTATGAAAGTGCAGGCCATAACCTCTACTATTCCTGTCCCGTCCGAAGGTCAGGATGTACTAAGATGGAGAACAAGCAGCAAAGCTAATTGCTCCATCAAGGAAATCTATAGAACTCTGTCGACAAAATAATGTGATTCAGCTGCCAACACAACGTTCAAGAAGCATTCTACCCTAGACAAATCAAATCTTATGTTGTGCCTGGAAAAGTAAAACCCTGCCACCATTAATTAAGACCTTCACATGGCGTCTCATAAGAAGGGCACTAGCGACCGGGTAGCGAGCCTCAAGGAATGCTATTCATTTAGATAAACATTGTGCTACCTGTGGACAGGTTGAGAATGACTTCCACATCTTCTTTCAATGTACACTCCCAACTGAGGTGTGGTCCACCTTCCACCCTCCCATAAATATTGCCAACCTTATGCCTGAGGATGATGGTATTCAAGTCACTTTGCTTATTGACATTCCAAGTACCACTAGTGATCTAAATTTACAAAAATTTATTTTCAGCCTATGGTACCTTTGGAAAGCCAGAAATGATTGCCACTTCAATCGCAAGCAATGGAAGGCCACCTTGGTTCACTCTGCAGCAGCAGCTCACATGCACACTTATATGTTGTAACTCGGCTATCATTATGCAGCACCCTATTCTCACTTGCAATGCTATTTCCATCAATACACATCAAGTGCGGCCCGATTCTAATAATCTTATTGCGAGATCCCATCTCCAATATGCCTTGAGATTTCAAATGCAATTGGCAATGCATCATCCATTGGGGCCCAGCCACAACATGTTGTCTCAATCCACAGCAGATCCGAACCATGCTCTACAAAGACAGAAACAGGAAAGCTCTGCAGGCATGATTTTACCATTGCAACAGGTTTCAACGATGAACAGGTATGAGGTCATAAGTTCATAACACCAACCCTTCTCCAAGGTCCTCTTGACAACTTTTTGATCCTCGTGGATGAATTCAGTAGAATATTTCTTATGTACTTCTGGTTGCCGAGTTGTTTGCCTCATTAAAGCAGGTTCCGGGGCCGGGTAGCCCGAACCCAAATCGTCACGGAGAGTGTGTTTGGGGCCGGGTAGACTCGAATCATCCAAACCACTATTTCCCTTGGCACTATCAATATCGACCGTTGTCTCAATCGCTAGGCCCTTCGGTTCTAGGGCCAGGTAGCTCGAACCTGAATCGTCTAGACCGGAACCTCTGCTCTGGACCGGGCTCTCCCCATGCTCCCTAGGCGAGGAAGAGTGCGTTTGGGGCCGGGTAGCTCGAATCGAATCGTCCAAACCACTATTTCATTTGACACGAGCATATCGATCATTGTCTCCATAACAAGGCCCTTCAGTTCTAGGGCTGGGTAGCTTCGAACCCGAATCTTCTAGACCGGACTCTCTGCGCTGATCCGGGCTCTCCCTGTGCTCCCCAGAGAGTTCGTTGGTCTTAGTGGTCTCAACCATTGTCTCCACCACTAAACCCTTTGTGCACTAGGGCCGGGGAGATTTGGACCCGAATCGTTTAGGCCGGAATGTGCTCTAGAATCGGTTAGCTACGCCGAGTTCTAGGTTGTCTTGTAGCTCAAGTGCTATCGACACTGGCTCTTCGCACTCTAGGGCCGGGTAGCTCTGAACCCGAATCATCTAGGCCGGCGTCACGTAAGCGTGGACTAGGCCAGAGAAGTTCCTTTTGTCATCTAGACTCATGTTCTAGACATTGACTCTAGACTCATGTTCTAGGCCAGAATTGTTCTTTGATTTGTCATCTAGACTCATGTTCTAGGCATTGGCTCTAGACTCGTGTTCTAGACCAGGATTATTCTTGGAGAAGATGTTGATGTCGATTTGTATCATCTAGACTCATGTTCTAGGCATTGGCTCTAGACTCATGTTCTAGGCCAGAAAAAGATCACTTTATTCATTGAAAATATCATCTACACTCATGTTCTAGTCATTGGCTCTAGACTCATGTTCTAGGCCAGAATTACATAAGAAGTCGCAGGGAATATCATCTAGACTCATGTTCTAGGCATTGGCTCTAGACTCATGTTCTAGGCCAGAATAGAAATAGCAGATTGTAAATATATCATCTAGACTAATGTTCTAGGCATTGGCTCTAGACTCGTGTTCTAGATCATAATTATCACGAGGTTGCATTGCGTCTCTCAATTGTAGAATCACCGGGCCGGCCGATATGCCAAGTGTTTTTGATTGAAATTTCATCATTTGTCAACAACTCCTAGGTGCCTGGTCCTAGAGCTCTTTTCACCTTGTATGGCCCCTTGTTGGCGGTCCTTAACTCAGATTTATACCCGCCAACTATAGGTCATTATGGGGGAAATAAATATTTTATGTCACATATATCTTTACTATTGACCTAGTTCCACCGTGCTTGGAGAAAATATTGTTTTGCGAATATATACCAAGTGCAGGAATTTTCGAATAAAAAGGCGCTTCCGGAAGGCGTAAAATGGCAAAGGAAACAAGGCAGCCCACCTCGGGGTCGAAGTGGGCCAAATCACCAACAAAAGTGCGGCCCAGAGGACGGCCCGGGCCCACACGCCAAAGGCGGTCAGGGGGCGGCGCCACCCAGGTGTTGATGTCTATTAAGTGCAACTGAAATAAAGAAGGTTCCGCAAGCGCACAGAATATATCATCGTAGCATTTTAACCGGGAGTAATCCAGGTATCGTTATTTATATTTTTACCACTGGGAAGGGAATGCACTTGGATAATGAGTGATGAGCAATGCACATGCTATAATAGAGAGCTTAACCTTGTCTGTATCGATCATCTCATACAGGGTAAGTGTCACATAAAATATAGGAATGAATGATTAATGACATAAGATAAATGAGAGCATTAGCCACATAAAATAATAGTAATAAGCCATCTCAACTTAGCACTCTAAGCTTATAACACTAGCATGGACTAGGACGATCTAGGGTATAATCCTATGTTATTCTAACTATAAAGTCAAAGCATACAATGATTAGTGCAAGAACATCTAGCAATCATGGCGGGAAAAGGTTACATCTATGCATAGTGATATTACCAGAGAAGACAAGAGACATAGCAATGACTTCAATGTAATAGGTTTGTTCTGCTAGACCTATACTCGGGAGAAGGGCTACAAAGGACTCAACAGACTGTCACTCCCGCAATCTACCTCACGATCCGAATATAGGGTGCAATCGCGGATAAATACGGTATAGGCACCATGCCTACACAATATCTACCACTCACCCATTGGCCTAATGAGCAAGCGCTATACGATCCTATGCATAAACATAATTCTAGTCCAACTATGCTAAACATATAATCAAAGTAAACTAAGAACGATATAATTGAGAACATAATCAAATAGAGCAAAGTCAAGTCGATATAATAGAATAGAATAAAGTACTACTCATAGTATCACGAACAATGATGAATATTACAAGAATATAGAGGGGAATTACCAAGAACTCCGACAGATCCGGACTCCAAGCTAGGCTTGATTCCCTCTAGATCTATTCCTATGTAGCTATGCTACTAAACTATGGAGCTCTAATTGAGATGGTGGCTCGGCTTCTCGAATTCGATGAGAGAATGAACTCTTGAATGAATTAGGGTTTTACCCGGGGCCGGGGGCTCGAATATATAGCCCCCTAGGATGAACCACAGCCCTCGGATCAAACCGACCTAAATGGACGATAATTATTCATCCTCAAAGGCGGTGGAGGCGGGATCCACGAGACTCCACTGATTGGTGGAGGCGGGAGTCGGCCGACTCCCCCCGGGTCGGCCGACCGGCCACCCCGCCGGGTGGGCCCCGGCTTCCGGGGTTTGCCTTCCGGAGTCTTCTAGATTATACAATTTTACCCGTTCGGTCTTTATCTCTATGTAATCATGACATGTGGGCCTCCTTTGGTTCTCTTTCGATAACCCCTATGAGAAATAGACAATCACCAAAACTCGTGGAATTCCCCGCGGTGTAACCCCTATATCTAACAGGTGAACTCAAATTAGTCCTTTCTCTTGCTGCGTTGACGGTATAAAATTGATACTTAACGACCGTCAACAAACTCCCCCAAGCTTACCTTTTGCTCGTCCCCGAGCAAAGATAGACTCGATGGATCGGAGTTGCCGCAATACTTTCACTCCTCACAAGTACACATGCGTTCAAACAAGAACTCTCCTCCGGATTAGAGTGAACTATTCGACTCAAAACTCACTCATATTACCTTTCACCATGGGGCTTGTAACCGTCACTTGGGTCTTGAGTAGTTGAAAGATAGAACGGTCAAGTTAAGCACCATGTTTCTCGCTCTTTGATCAACTATTATCCCGGAGTTTTTTTGCAAGGTTTGAAATAAAACTCAGAGTTCCTTGTATGAACCTTTCAAGTCTCTCATTTGTGGTATTTCTGGATCCTTTCTAAGGCATGAGTAGTGTATGCCTTCTCTCTTTCTCGAATATGTAGTATTTGTGGAACTAAGGCATAGTGGAAAGTGCCTTCTCTCTCTCACCCTTCTTTCTAATAGGCTTATGTGGAGCTCATAGGTGGGGAGACACTCAAACTCACTTGCATATATTGCACGGTTAAGACATGGATCCAATAGGAACTAAAATAATAATAAAGTCATATGTGCATGTGAATGAGGAAATGGAATGGATGAGATGATGATAGGATGATGGTGATAAGAAAATGATTATGAGGGGTACTCAACTGGTGAACATCTACTTCTACACTCGCTCCTTTGGGGATAACATGACTCCCTTTATTCGGAAACCTTGAAACTTCTTGAATGGAAGGACTTGGCTACCCTTTCTATTTCTTTCTTTCTTCTTTTTTTTTCTTTTTTTTTAGAGCAACCAATCCTCTGAAAATGAAACTTTAGCACAGGGAGTGTATAACTTGAAATGATAATGACTGGAGCTTTTTATGTAGGCAATGAAACGGCAATGATTATTTCTAGATGTTCACTTCCAGAATAGGAGTAGAACCTTTTCTGGATGAAGTGAAAATGAATAGCGTATGTATATGTGGATGGATGAATGGATGGATGCGTACTCCGGTGTAGGAGCAAAGATAAGTGCGTGTCTCTAAGGTAGAGATAGCACAATATGTGGGAATGCGTACTCCCGGGGTAGGAGCAAAGATAAGTGCGTATCTCCGGGGTAGAGATAGCACAATATGTGGTGGATATAGATCTATATGTGGGTGGTACTTCGAGGAACGTAAGTAGCACGTAATGAATGTAACATTTATAAAATGGGTGCATGCTTCGAGGACGAAGTAGCATAGATCAATGGATGGAGAGCACATAGTATTGACTTTAACTTCATGACTGATTCCTTATGGGTCCACAAAAGATAACCACTCTCAATGCCTATAAAGTCTACACTCAAACCTACAATATGATCTATATAAACAGATGGGTTTTCCTAATCTAGTAAGCATGAATATATGGCCGTGGTAGGAATTTGAACTCTCATCATAAAGGAACTCATCATGCAGGAATTTAATATTTTCAAAGATAAATTCTCCGAACTCTAGTATCTCTAGGAACAAGATGGACAAGACAGCTCAAAACCTTCCCATATCATACCCGTCAACCACCTAGACTTAGATCAAGTGTTCGCTACCCACAAGTTTCGGTTGAGCAAATCTCAAATCTAAACAAGTTGTGTCCAAAACTCGGGAGAGTGCAAGGTTGAAAACTAGGTACTTGAAAGGAATTACGGCAGAGCAACTATTCATCATCTCCATGTAGAGTTTATTCTAGGGATCACTTTTAAAGACAGTTGCAAGAGCTCTCCAAAAGTAGAAAAGATAAATAAGGAAATCTTTCGGGTTTCTATGGTTATGCATCTTTTTTAGTGGTTTTAACAAAGCATACTTTAATAAAGCATAAATAGATAAGTTGGAGGCACTTAGCTTGGTACACGGGGATGCTCTCCCCAAGCCGGATGTTGACATAGTCTGCCGATGTTGCTGACAGCACCGAAGACGTTCTAGTCCTCCAGGAGTGTCGTAGACAGTTGCCTTTGGAGACAGATTCAATTTTCGCGGGCAAAGACTCCGACGGGGACTGGATGTCCTTCGCTTGTTAGCTCTTCTTGATCCTTGATGTTCTATGAAGCTCAAAATAGACAACAAAGCTTGTGGAACTAATTAAGCATTAGTGATAAAACCTCTAGGCCTTGGTTGTCTAGAACTTTCTTAACTTAGACTTGTTCTAACGAGATCACAAGAAATATTTTTATCTTTTTATTATTTAAGGAATGCGAGACAGGAAAAATAAATATGCTGAGAAATTATTTTTGTGCCACCACAGTGAATGGTTATCCACATGGGGCTTAATGATTTTCTGGATGCAAATGCACAACATCTTTATTTTCTTTTCAAATGCAGAGATAAAAGAGTAAAGATGCAACTAAGATGCAAGTAGGGAAATAAATATGCTAAGGTAAAAATATAATGCTGAAAAGTAATCTTGATAAATACCAAGTTACCTCTTGGCGCGGCGTTCGGTGGTTTTAAGTCCTCCGAAGGACTTGTCATGTTCGCTCATTTTTCAAGGGGCGCATTGGCAGCGCCTCGATGATGTCGCCTCGTGTGTAGGAATTGATTCGATTTTGCTTTTACCTTCCACACCTTCTTTGTTGGAGAGGATGACCTTGAGGAGGAAGCTTCTTGGACCACTTGTTTCTCTTCGGTAGCACCTCTTCGGGTTCTTCTACAATGTTCTTCTCTTACGGGTACCGATCTTCATATCTTGACACTTCTCCCTTATAGTCAGCCCATCCATCTATAGTGATGTTCTTCTTGTTCTGACGACGGGTACGCTGCCTTCTCCTTGTTCTGTTCTTCTTGGGCTCCTCAGTGATTATGTAACTATTGTTAAAGTAGCGGCGTACCTTCTCAGTGAGAAAGTGGAAATGGATCTCTCCTGTTCCAATATAGATGATAGCTCAGTGGTGTTCGGAATGGTCTTCCTAGGATGATTGGAGGATCGTAGTCATCTCCCATGTCAATGACTAGGAAGTCTAGGGACATAATGGTCATCTATCTGGATGAGGACATCCTTCACTTCTCCTTCGACGAAGCGGAATGTCCGATCTGCCATTTGCAAACTTGTGCATAGGTAGGTTCCAAAGGCATAGTGCCATATAGATACTCATAGGTTACCTTGGCCATGATGTTGACGCCCGATCCGGTGTCACGGCAGACAGCTTTACTCGAAAGAGCTTCGTTGATGGTGCATTGAATGGTTGGGACACCAGGTCATCCTTCTTGATCGAGACGTGGGGACTGAGTAAGTGGTCATGCTCCTTATGGACCGTAGTGACCATCCTCCTTGTCTCCGTCTTCTTGGTCTTCTTGTTCTTCTTCTTGCTCTTCTTAGCTGGATTCTTCTTCTTCTCACTGTTACACGATGAGGGTGTGTTGGAACTAAAGACTCTGTTCTTGAAGAAGAAGGTTTCTCGCTTGCCCTTGATGTTGAAGATGATCTTGGCGGTGTTGGCATACATGATAGCTCCAGGCGGTGTTCAAGAATGGTCGTCCCAAAATGACAGGGGACCTTTTATCACCGCACGTATCCACTACCACGAAGTCCTTTGGAACATACGAGTTGCCTACTCGTACACATATGTCTTCAAGTATTCCCAAGGGGACACGGAGTGACTGATCTACAAGCTGTAAGCACATAGTTGTGTATGCTAAGGGGCATCTGAATAGCTTCTCATATATCACTCTCGGCATAATGTTGATGCTTGCACTGAAGTCACAGATTGCCTCATTAAAGTTAGTACTTCCAATGGAGATCGGAATGACTGGTCTCCCTGGATCGCCCTTCTTGATTGGCAGAGTTGAGTCAATCCATGACCCCTTCGATGGATCACTCCGGCTATCTTCTACATTGAATATATCAACAAGATTTGCGGTTTCGAGCTCTTGGGTTGTCTGCCCGGTTTACCTTGGCCGGTGGAGAGAGCAAGGTTAACAAGGCTAATTTGTACTGTGACTCAAGTATCTTATTGAAGTGAGCTGACTCTTGATGGCATTGGAAAAACCATCCATTCTCGTTCTTTGAGTGTCTCTAGGACCTTGTCATTTGATGTCGACTTCTTGGACAGATTGTCCATCATCTTGCCTTGGTTCGGCACTAACTCTCTCAAAGGCGGTGGTTGTAATTATTGTAGGAGGAGTTGTTACCTTGATAGTTGCACGAATAATTGCACGAGTAGTTAGGCCTCGTTGTTGATTCCAACCTTGATTCTCCGTGAGGATGATAATAATTATTATTGTTGTTGTTGTTGAGGTAGTTCACGTCCTCCTTCGGCTTTCGGGCGGTTAGCACCTGTGTGCCCGATCTCTCCACACTCTTCACATGTCATGCGAGCATCATGTATATGCATGACTTCTTTCTTCTCCGGGCTCTCTCATCGAGCCTCTTCATTAGCAAATCCATTTTGGCCCGCACATGACATGTCTACCTCTTTTAGCTGGTGCATTCCTCCACCTCTCTTGCGGGTCGAGTTCTTTCTTCACTCCAACCTTGGTTGGATGCCATCTTCTCCACAAGAGCCGTGGCTTGAGGAATAGTGAGTGATAAGAATGCACCTCCAGGCCAGCGGCATCCATCGTCTCACGTGTGCTTGTTGCTAAGCCCATGGTAGAATGTCCGCATAAGCGGCCAATTCTCCATGCCATGATGAGGACACTCGAGGATGTAATCTTGAAAGCGCTCCCAAGCTTCGGGACAGTCTCATCATGGTGTTCTTGAAAGCTTGATATCTTCTCACGAAGAGCATTTGTCTTGCCCATGGGGAAGAACTTCGCCAAGAAATTGGTGGAACATAGTGCCCATGTAGGATTCTTCTCCTTATTGGCGTAGAACCACGCTTCGCTCTCCCCAAGAGTGAGAATGGGAAGAGGCGAAGTAGTATAGCATCTCTGGGGACATCCTTGATAGTGAATGTGCTACAAATCTCCAGGAAGTGTTGGAGATGAGCACTAGCATCTTCATGGGCCTTCCCACAGAATTGGCTTGCTTGCACCATGTTGATTAGTGCAGGCTTGAGCTCAAAAGCTCCTTCGATGTCCGCAGCTGGTCCAGTACGAATGTTGTCCGTAGTTGGAGCTGAGAACTCGCGGAGTGACTTGTTCGCCATGGCTTCAAACGCTGGTGTCAAGTCTCGCACGAAAGGTCGACTTTCTGCTTCTGACAAACTTCCAAGTTGAGTTGATGATGATGATTGAGTGGTCTTCTTCAACTTGCTTCTGGCCTTCCTGAATAAAGCTTCTGGATTGTCAATATAGTTATTAGGAAGAATTGTCTTTTTCATACATTACCCCGCATAAGATATAAAATAGACGGAAAGACAAGGGTAAGGTCAGTATGAGTAGAGAATGGTGACAAGTGCTCAATCTCATTATGTAGTGCAATGCTGCTCATTATCCATTGGCTTTCAACCTTCCCGCAACGGCGCCAAAAATGCTTGTTGACATTTCTAACGCAATCACCAAAAGATAGAATAGAAGTCTATCCCCGGCAACGCGCCAAAAATGCTAGTTGACATTTCTAACGCAATCACCAAAAGATAGAATAGAAGTCTATCCCCGGAACGGCGCCAAAAATGCTTGTTGATGTCTATTAAGTGCAACTGAAATAAAGAAGGTTCCCGCAAGCGCACGTAATATATCATCGTAGCATTTTAACCGGGAGTAATCCAGGTATCGTTATTTATATTTTTACCACCGGGAAGGGAATGCACTTGGATAATGAGTGATGAGCAATGCACATGCTATAATGGAGAGCTTAACCTTGTCCGTATCGATCATCTCATACGGGGTAAGTGTCACATAAAATATAGGAATGAATGATTAATGACATAAGATAAATGAGAGCATTAGCCACATAAAATAATAGTAATAAGCCATCTCAACTTAGCACTCTAAGCTTATAACACTAGCATGGACTAGGACGATCTAGGGTATAATCCTATGTTATTCTAACTATAAAGTCAAAGCATACAATGATTAGTGCAAGAACATCTAGCAATCATGGCGGGAAAAGGTTACATCTATGCATAGTGATATTACCGGAGAAGACAAGAGACATAGCAATGACTTCAATGTAATAGGTTTGTTACGCTAGACCTATACTCGGGAGAAGGGCTACAAAGGACTCAACAGGGGTGATCACTCCCGCGATCTACCTCACGATCCGGAATATAGGGTGCAATCGCAGATAAATACGGTATAGGCACCATGCCTACACAATATCTACCACTCACCCATTGGCCTAATGAGCAAGCGCTATACGATCCTATGCATAAACATAATTCTAGTTCAACTATGCTAAACATATAATCAAAGTAAACTAAGAACGATATAATTGAGAACATAATCAAATAGAGCAAAGTCAAGTCGATATAATAGAATAGAATAAAGTACTACTCATAGTATCACGAACAATGATGAATATTACAAGAATGTAGAGGGGAATTACCAAGAACTCCGACAGATCCGGACTCCAAGCTAGGCTTGATTCCCTCTAGGTCTATTCCTATGTAGCTATGCTACTAAACTATGGAGCTCTAATTGAGATGGTGGCTCGGCTTCTCCGAATTCGATGAGAGAATGAACTCTTGAATGAATTAGGGTTTTACCCGAGGGGCCGGGGGCTCGAATATATAGCCCCCTAGGATGAACCACAGCCCTCGGATCAAACCGACCTAAATGGACGATAATTATTCATCCTCAAAGGCGGTGGAGGCGGGATCCACGAGACTCCACCGATTGGTGGAGGTGGGGAGTCGGCCGACTCCCCCGGGTCGGCCGACCGGCCACCCCCCAGTGGGCCCCGGCTTCCGGGGTTTGCCTTCTGGAGTCTTCTAGATTATACAATTTTACCCGTTCGGTCTTTATCTCTATGTAATCATGACATGTGGGCCTCCTTTGGTTCTCTTTCGATAACCCCTGCAAATAGACAATCACCAAAACTCGTGGAATTCATCGGTGTAACCCCTATATCTAACGGGTGAACTCAAATTAGTCCTTTCTCTTGCTGCGTTGACGGTATAAAATTGATACTTAACGACCGTCAACACCAGGCGCGGGCGCGCCTGGGGCGCGGCCGCGCCAGCCCTGCCGCCAGGTGGGCCCGGCCAAAGGCGGTTGCCTCCTTCCATCTGGGGCATGACGGTTTCGCTGGTTATTTTACCTCCATACCCCTGAACCGCCTCCAGCGCCCTATTAATGAAGAGGAGAGGCCCCCCACCTTCACACACACCATTTGGAGCCATCTCTACACTTCTCACTTGTTCATTAGTCTTAGCATTAGTCCTTTGGAGCTAGGCAAAGCTACTTGGAGAGCTTGTCTCCAGGAAGAAAAGCTACACTCTTGGTATAAATCTATGGAGCGTTCTTCCTTAGTCAAGTTCTCATTACATTTATATAGTCGTGCATATGAACTAGAGTATAGTCTAGTACACGATATATTCTATGATAAAAAACTAGGCCATAGTTCTTGTGAGAGTTGTTCATCGTGTTCTACATTGTTCTTCATCGTTCATATGTTTTACTTGTTTAGATTGGAGTGTAGAAGAGGAATAGCGGTTCGATGTGCCTTCGGGTTTGCCTATGTTCTAGCTCGTCCATCCGTAGGGTGGGAGTCCTGGGGGGACGTAGGTAGCTCCTTAGTATGCGGACGTGGTGTCCGGGTGCGAGGGAACCTTCGGATATGTCGGCATGCCACGGTTGAGGTGGTAGGCGGCAGGTGGTGACAACCCTGTTCGTCCTTTGTAATCCCCCACGTTCGCATGTTGAGTAGGAGTTCGTAAATGCCGCCATCGACTGGCAGACCAGTTGCCGCGGTCTCCCCATATTCCTAGTCTATAGTCGAGTCTTGACTTGTATAACATGTGGAATTAGCTGCTCTAGCATTGACTATATAGGACCTGCCTGCTCCGCGTTTGAGGTTGCTCTAAGTGTATGTCCACTATCCAAACTACCGTATGCTTACCCCTGTATAGCACATTGGTCGGTTTCTCCTCATGCTAGATATCGTATTCATACCCATGCTAGAATACTTAACTACCCCATGCCTTCCTTTGGGAAATTATAAATAACGATACCCCGAATACTTCCGGTGAAATGCCATGACGATAGATCCGTGCGCTTGCGGATATTTATCTACTAGGATGTGATCTATCTCTTGGCAACACTCGCGTAGTTGCTAGAACCAGTTTCTAGTAATTATGCCGAGTAAAGCCATTTAGCGTTTCTGGCGCTGTTATCAGAATTAGGCTCTAAGTCTATTTTGGTGATCGCGCTAAGAAATGCCTGGCCTCCGTATGGTGTCGAGTGACAACTTTCAATGATCTGCATCCCTTCTGCTGTCGGCACACATCTTCTCAGTATGCCGTCTGAGCACACTCGATACAGGTACGGGTCATCCCACAGATGACGACGGCTCTCAACCTCTATCTTTTTCCTGCTTTCTCCAGGTGGTACATGTCCTGCAACCATGTAATTCACAATGTTTGTATACCAGGGGTTGGAGTCCATCACTGCCAATAGCATGTCGTCGCGAAGGAAGTCATGCGACGATAGATCCGTGCGCTTGCGGATATTTATCTACTAGGATGTGATCTATCTCTTGGCAACACTCGCGTAGTTGCTAGAACCAGTTTCTAGTAATTATGCCGAGTAAAGCCATTTAGCGTTTCTGGCGCTGTTATCAGAATTAGGCTCTAAGTCTATTTTGGTGATCGCACTAAGAAATGCCAACACCCCTCCCATGGGCTGAGTAATTTGTGTCATCCTTCCTTATTCTGGATTAGCTTTAGAACTGAGTCCCCTGGTTTGAGGGTTTGCAGTCGCGTGCTCTTGTCGTAGTGTCTTTGTTGGCGGTCCTTAACTCGATTCTAACCCCGCCAACTTTAGCGTAGGCAACACTAAGTTTCACCTAGAATAGGGCTCTACTCTAACCATTTCTACAGTGTGGCGCAGAATTCTTGTTTTGCAGGTCAACACTGAAATACACCTAAAATGAGCCAAGAACTGGAGAAAAACTATGATGTGAGAAGGTGGCCCACTTACCGGATAATTCGGGTCTCAAACATAGTCCAAAATGCCAAGCATGGACCCAAGAAATGGAAGCCCAAAACCTAGTCCAACTCGATCATGGGCTGCAGGAGTGGGGTGTAGTAATTTGGCCATAACTCCCTCATCCGGACTCCGATTGATGCAATTCACCAGGCTACGGAAAGCTGACGACGAGGCCCACGTGCCTGTACAAGATGGGCCCCATCGGAGCCAAACCTGGCATGGCCGTGCCCCAGGCGCGGGCGCGCCTGCGCGTTGCCCGATCAGGCCTAAATTTGACCTGGTGGCCCATGACAATAGCCCAATGCGAATGGCGGTGGTGCTTCTATGAATGGAAGGTGCAAAACCGCCCTATGAGATCGGTTTTGAACCTACCATGTGAGGATGGCACTTTTCCAAAGAGCCCCCTCCTCTCCACCTATAAAAGGAGGCTCCCTCCTCCTCATTCAACACACCATTCCAAGGATCAAGAGCTACTACACCTAGAGAATAAAGAGCCACACTCCATGGGCTTAGGCCCTAGCTAGCTAGTAGAGCTTGGTAGTGGAGAGATGTGAGGGAAGAGCGGGGAAGAGCCGGACTTGTCGGTCTCTCCCCCAACCTTGTACCTCAACGAACACCTGTGCTACACTTCATCGGGTTTTCCCGCTACGTGGGTGTTCATGTTTTCTTTGGTAATAAGTCTTTTGGTATTTATTCTTCATTTATACTTGTTTGCGGGTTCGTCGGCCGTCCTTGTGGCGGTTGCTCTAGTAGAGGACTCCTGATAGAGACGGATGTTCCTGTACGACGCTAGAGTAGTAGCTAATAGCATAGACGTGGTGTCTAGGGCTGGCGGCTACCTTCGTTTGCCTCATAGTCCATGGTTGAGGCGGTAGGCGGCGGGTGGTGACAGCCCGTCCGTCCCTTGTAATCCCCACGTCCCCGCTACGGCGTAGAGCTACAGCCGGCATCACTTGCGGACTGTGCGATCCGGTGCCCGAAGTGAGCAAGTGTAGGTGTAGTTTATCTACTTTTAGACCCAAAAGCCATAGAATCCTTCTCCCCTCCTACCAACTCTACCCTTGGGTTGTCCTTGGACGTATTAGCTAGGAGAAATACCTCCGTTCCCTATGGAAAATACGATACCCCGAATACTTCCGGGTGAAAGCTACAACAAGCTTTCCGTACGCTTGCGGATTCTTTCGCACACGTTAAGAAGTGCCAACAAGTTTTCTAGTGCCATTGCCGGGGATAGACTTATTATCTATCCTTGGTGATTGCGCTAAGAAACGTCAACAAGCTTTCGGCGCCGTTGCCGGAACGGTTGCTATTTTCTTCGAACCTAGTTCGTCCTCGTATCTATTTAAAAAAAAAAAAATATTGTTTTATAATTCATTCTTTTTACAAAACAAAATACTCCTTTTACCTGCTCCACCATGAAGCCCGTACCAATTCAAAATCCTTCCGCTTCAAAGGGGGTTCTTTGAGCCAAAACCTTTTTCAAAACCTAAATTTTCATCTAGCTATGAACTCCACCCTAGTTTGAAAGCTATAGTTCGGGCACAACCCTTCTCAGGGCTTGATCACGAAAACCCTTTTAGCCATCTGCAAGATTTCAAGGAAATTTGTTCATGCCTAAGCATTCCTGGTATAACACAAGAAACTCTTAAGTGGAAATTGTTTCCTTTCTCCCTTATGGGAGAGGCAAAACAATGGTACACTAATGCCGTAGAAAGTGTGAGTGAAGACTGGGATGAACTAAAAGACAAGTTTTATCTTGCATTCTTCCCCATGTCTCACATCACTTCTCTACCAAGGGCAATCCTTGACTTCGAGCAGAATGAGAAGGAACCCATAGGTGCAGCCTGGGCCAGGTCCACAATGTTGGTACTTGTTGACCCAGTCTTGTCTTTGCCCGAAAGCATGCAATTGCATCTCTTTTGTTCGGGTCTAGACATAGATGCCGCCCTATGCCTTGACACAGCCGCCGGAGGGTCGTTTTCACATAAACCTAAGACGGAACAGAGGAAAATCCTTGATCACTTCCTAGAGAAACATGCTCCTCCCGTCGTAAAGGCTAAATCTCTCCAAAAGAAGGGCATGTCAAGTTTTGAGGAGCCCTCATCAGCCGAATCCTTACCCTTGCCATCCTTAGATTCGACTAGTGAGCCCTCACCCGAGCGACGAACACTGAAGGAAGGGATGTTTTATCCTTCAGAGTTCGCTATCAATTTCGAGGATTATGGCTGAAAGGACCTAATTGGCCTAGAGGGGGGGGGGTGAATAGGCCTTTTTTACAAAACCTGAAACTCACAAACTCGAAATTGCGGAAGTTAAATACCGGACCGGAAGTTCCGGTGGTCTGGATCGAAGTTCCGACAGGAAATCGGAACTTCCGGTTCGGGCGAATCGAACTTCCAAAGACCTAAAAATGCTACGAAATCGAGTGAATCGAGTTGCAATTTCAGATCCAAGTGTTACCACACCCTCCTTGATGTTGTTGAAGATGATGTTGAACTTCCCAAGACTTTGCACCGTTCCAAATCATAGATCGAGACGATGCACCTATGAAATGGGGGTCGAGAGGAAGAACAACAAATACACAAGAACAAAGGGTAGTCGAAGCTACCTCCACAGCAAGACAAAGTATTTATCCCGAGGTTCGGCAATCCCCACAATTCCTACGTCCCCGTTGTTGAGGTGACCACGAAGGTACGACCACTTAGGTCTCCTCCCTCAAAGCAACCACAAAGGTTAGCCCGAGATTTCCACTAAGGATCAAAGGGTGATACAAACACTTCGGGGTGCCCTCACAAATGATTCAACACGGGCAACCACGAAGAACGCCTAGCCGGCTAGGGTTCCAAGAACCCAAGAGTAACAAACACAAACCAAGCCGGCAAGACGAGGAACCAAAGTGCTCAAGTCGTAGATCAAAGCTCCCGCTCTCAAATCTCACTTCCTAGCTCAACAATCAAAGATTGGAGCTTGGAGGCTTAGGGGGAGAGAGAGTGGGCGAGTTAGAGCTGTTGGGAAAGCTTGGAGGCAAGAATGAAGTGAATGAGCTCGGGTAACGGTTAGAAACGCAGGTAAGAAGTATTTATAGTGAAGCATCGGAAGTTCCGGTGAGGACCATTGGAACTTCCGGTCCACTACGAACTAACCGTTGGCTTGTCGGAGGCCGACGGGGGGCCAGATCGGAACTTCCGGCCGAGGACCGGAACTTCCGATCCGAACCGGGAACCTCCGGGCCGAGGCCGTAACAAAACTCGATGCGCGCCGGCTCCGGTTCCGTGCAAATCGGAACTTCCGGTCGTGGGACCGGAACTTCCGATCCGGCTCGGAACTTCGGCCAAGGGCCGGAATGAATGTCGATGCGCGGTCGCTTGGAGCATTGTGCGAGATCGGAACTTCCGGTCGAGGACCGGAACTTCCGATCCAAGCCGAAAAACAGCTTTGCACGCTCGACTCGAATATTTGTTTTAGCCGAACTTCCGGTGCTACCACCGTAACTTCCGATCTGCCTCTCGGCCTAAAATTAGTTAGACAAGAGCACTTTTGAACCCTATTTTGCTAACTAGCTTACTTGATTTCATCAATGGACTCGACACCCGTAGATTTCACTTGAAAGAGCATGTTAGTCCCTAATTTGATTGTCATCAATTATCCAAAACCCACATCGGGGCGAATGCACTTACAAACTCCCCCTTTTTGGTAATTGATGACAACCAACTTAGGCTTACATAAATATTAGGAAGAATTAAAGCTTTTGAATTCCAAAATTCAAGTGAAGCTCCCCCTTAATGTATGCATGGAATCTAGAATTTCAGATCTTGATTCAAATCAAGATGACATACATTAGGAACAAGCTCCCCCTAAATTTTGCAATCCGTGGGGTGCCTAAGTGTGTGTGATACAATAAAACCGTGATGCATATGACAGGAGATATCACAAGAGTAAAACAAGAGAATTTGAATGGTTATGTAAGAAGGAAAAGCACTTGAGCTCAACATAACTATTCTAAAACCAACAACCACCATAAGAATCAACACAAAAGGCTAAACAAGCTAGAATAGATAATAAGCAAATAGTTTTAGCCTACAAGCATCCATCACACACAAAGTTCAAGTCTACCACATGGTTCACCACACGAGATAGAGATATAAAGACCGGCAAATAGCTATCCTATTACATAAAGGTAAGCCTAACACTCCCCCTTTGGCATCAAATGCCAAAAAAGGGTAGGCTGCGAGAAATCCCAAGGAGCTGCACTACTCATCATCATCATCATCATCATCATCATCATCAAGGTCATAGTTCACCAATGTGCTCTTGCCATGAGGATCAGAAGAGGTGGACTGCCCAAAAGTAGATGCAACTGCGGAGGACGAGTGCCGTAGAGAAGCTCTAGTGATGGCATCTCGCTTCACCAAAGATGTCTCCCCACTCACAACCGAGCCGAACGTCCCGGGCGCTGAAATGCGGACCGCTGCCCCTGATACTGCTCATAAGCTGAAAAGTCCTGCTGCTGCTGCTCATACTGTCCCTGTCCTTGACCTCCAGCTGGCTGCTGCTCATACTCACGCCACTGGTCATTAAAGGAGCGAAGAGGAGAGACCGGAGGGAGCCCGGCACGCTCCTCTAAGCGCCTCATGCGCTGATCCTGCTTGACCTGACAATAACAGAAGTAGGATACGAACCTCTGAAAAACACTGCCCATGCCACTGCCACGGCCATGACCACGGCCATGCCCACGGCCACGACCACGACCATGGCCGCCAGAACTCTCAGCAGAGGGATCCACATGAACACCTTCATCCTCTTCTTCTGCAACAGCTGTCTCCTCAGTCTCTTGTCCAGTTTCACTGTCACCTGCTGCAGACTTAGCCTGAATCCGCCGTATAGCCCAATCCGGATGGCTAACATCATGCCCAAACCGAAGACCGACACTTGCTCAATGATGTACATAAGATATGGAGCATAGGGAAATGACTCGGTTGGCGGTCAAAGATATGTCCTTGATATGACGCTACGTAAAGTCCGACACACCGAACCTCTTCCCAAGTGCAAAGCAAACAAGAATAGCGGAGCATGACCGTGAATGGAAGTGTAATCACCAACCTTGGGATCAATGGTTTCACGAAGCAAATTGTTGAGCACATAGAAGTAGGGCTTCAAACCAAGAGTCTTGCCGATGCTAGAGCGGAGATATAGATACCGGCTTCAATGAAATCTGCTCTTGTGATAGGATTTGGATAGTAATCAAACAAACTTGGGAAGATCACGGTCGGTATGATCAAAACCAAGAAGACGGCTGAACCGAACAAAATCACAAATGTGCGGCCCCTCCGTCATCCAATGAAGTACCTTGCGCTTGTTCATCAATGAAAATAGTTGCCCAAAACTAACAAAGTACCTCAGTATTCCAATCCTGTTTGAAGGTCATGAGGGGTAAAATGTTCCACTCCTCTAGACGATCAAAGCATCAATCTCGGGATTTTTCTTTGCTACTAATGAAGCTAGAGTGGGTGCCTTGTGCTTGATAATAGGAGTGGTTGGACCATAAAGACCGTACTTCAAGCATACCGACTCATAATAATCCCGGCCGAAACCGAGACCAAAAGCGAGGATCAATACCTTCAAGCCGAGTCCAAGCAAACGGAGGATCCCGACGCATACGCGGAACATCGAGGGACCGGCTTCTTGTAGTCAATGCGGGCGGCCGGTGGAGGAAGCGGGACGATGAGTGCTAGGGTTGCGAGAACCACTGGAGGACGCCAAGCACACGGTTCTGAGTGGCAACCCCAATCCGAACAGGAGAGTGGCGAACAATTGTCGGATCAATAGCACGGCCCTCCACATCAATGACATCAGGATTCTCTGCATCGTTAACCCTTTCATGATGAAGCAGAGGCGGACGATTAATAGTGAAATGATGATGACAAACTAGCGGACCTTCTGGCTCTTCCGCTGGCGCGCGGAGGGCCGGCCGCCCGACCTCGGAGGAAGAGACAGACCGCTTATGAGAAGGACGACGGGTCCGAGGAGGACGGTCCTCCTCTCCATCCCCCAAACTTGGAGGGCGAGGACGCGAGGAGCACGGAGGGTTGGAGCGACGCTGATCCATACTGCAATAGAAACACGGCAAGGAGAGTCTCAGACATGGCTCAAGTGAATGCGGCAATCGGATGAAGAAGCGGAAACATGGGCATGCACTGGACACGGCGCACCGGAAGTTCCGGCCGAGGCCGGAAGTTCCGGCCACCGGAAGTTCCGTGCCTAGGGCCGGAAGTTCCGACCCGTGGCGGCTTGCGGCGCATGACCACGTTCCCGACAAATCCAACCATGGAAATTGCACAATAGGCATTCACAAGGCATGTATTGGCTAAACATAGCTAGCACGTGGAAGGAATCGAGCCAAAAACAAAGTACATTGGGAGATCGAGGCCGAAATCCCGATACCTTGCTCTCCGAAGAGTGAGGGCCGAATCGACACGTGCCGAGCTCTCCCGGCGTCCACGAACACCACCAAGTCGATCTCCAAGGCTTGGGCAAGCTCCCCCTCGAAGGGATTTGAAAATGGCCGGAGAAGGAGGGAGATCGGAGGTGGGGCGGGTGGAGGCGCCGCCGCCGGCGTCGGTTTGGGAAGAAACGGGGTGAGAAGAAGAAAAAAAAACTTTTACCATGTGGCCCCATATTTATACCGCATCATTTTGGCGATCGGAAGTTCCGGTGGGGGCGACCGGAAGTTCGATCCGGCGAGTCGAGATCGCGCACAGAGACTTTGAACGGCCGGAGGTTCCGGGCCTAAACCGGAAGTTCCGATGCGGATCGGAAGTTCCGATAGAGGCCATCGGAAGTTCCGATAGGCCAAAATCCAAATAAAAGAAATCCTAGAATGGTGAACCAAGAGATATACTTAAACCAACTCATATATGTCCAGATTTTAAGAAACCAGTACATAGCTATGGACATATTTGAGCTGTGAAAAATAGATTTTGAAATTTTCACTCAAGTTTTTCACGAGAATTTTCATCCTATGCTAAACAAACAAGTATGCGCGAGATGTCAAGCCATGTTACGAGAATCAATGATATTGAGTTCACGCCTCAAAGCACAAAATCTTGACTCATCTAGTGGCTTTGTGAAGATATCGGCTAACTGGAATTCGGTGCTCACATGTTGCACATCGATATCTCCTTTGGCTTGGTGGTCTCTCAGGAAGTGATGGCGGATGTCTATGTGCTTTGTTCTAGAGTGGTTTATCAAGGGTTGTCGGCTAGCTTGACAAACTCCTCATTATCACACAAGAGGGAATCTTGCTTTGCTCACAACCAAAGTCCCTCAAGGTTTGCTTCATCCAAAGTAATTGGGCACAAAGGCAAGCGCCGGCCGCCACATACTCGGCTTCGGCTATGGAAAGAGCAATGGAATTTTGCTTCTTAGAACTCCATGACACCAAGGACTTGCCAAGAAATTGACATGTCCCGGATGTACTCTTTCTCTCTACCCTGCAACCGGCATAATCCGAATCGGAGTAGCCAAGTAGAGTGAAAGTGGAGCCCTTGGGATACCATAAGCCAAGATTAGGTGTGAACACAAGATACCGAAAAATTCTCTTAACAGCCATGAGATGACATTCTTTCGGATTGGCTTGAAATCTTGCACACATGCACACGCTAAACATAATATCGGGCCTAGATGCACAAAGGTAAAGCGAGGATCCAATCATGGAGCTATATACCTTTTGATCTACAAATTTGCCGTCATTATCAAGATCAAGATGTCCAGTTGTGGGCATTGGTGTCTTCATGGGCTTGGCCTCGTTCATGTCAAACTTCTTTAGCATGTCGGAGGTGTACTTGGTTTGACTTATGAACGTGCCATCTCTATGTTGCTTGATTTGAAAACCGAGAAAATATGTCAACTCTCCCATCATGGACATCTCAAACCTTTTGGTCATGATCCTACTAAATTGCTCACAGAGAACATCATTAGTACTACCAAATATAATGTCATCGACATATATTTGGCATATGAAAATATCATTATTGACTCTGCGAGTAAATAAAGTGGGATCGGCCTTTCCTATCTCAAACCCTTGTTTGATTAGGAAATCCTTGAGACAATCATACCAAGCTCTAGGGGCTTGCTTGAGCCCATAGAGTGCCTTTGAGAGCTTGTAGACATGGTTGGGACAATGTGGATCTTCAAAATCCGGTGGTTGCTCCACGTACACGGTTTCGGAGAGGGGGCCGTTGAGGAATGCACTTTTCACGTCCATTTGAAACAACTTGAAATCATGGTGAGCAAAGAAAGGCAAGTAATATACGAATAGATTCAAGCCTAGCTACAGGTGCATAGGTCTCCCCAAAGTCCAAACCTTCGACTTGTGTAAAACCTTTGGCAACCAACCGTGCTTTGTTTCTTGTAACCACGCCGTACTCATCTTCTTTGTTGCGGAAGACCCATTTGGTACCTATAACATTTTGCTTGGGTCTTTCCACCAAGGACCGACTTCATTCCCGGTGAAGTTGTTCAATTCTTCTTGCATGGCTATTACCCAGTCCGGATCCCGCAAAGCGTCCTCCACCTTTTACGGCAAGATGGAAGAGACAAAAGAGTAATTTTCACGAAACCCGCTAAGCGTGAACATGTTGTTACCCCTCTTTTGATGTCTCCCAAAATGCTATCAACGGGATGGTCCCGTTGAATTGATTGATGAACTCTTGGGTGAGGCACCTGTTCTTCTTTGGATGGGGCTGTTATCATCATCTTCATTGCCTTGATTGATTGAAAAATCAAGGTCTTGATCTTCTTGATCATCTCCTTGATTGATTTCATGATCTTGTGGAACATCATCATTAGCTTGTTCTCCCGAGTCATGATCCCTTCTTGCAAGGAAGCATCATCATGAGCATCGGTTGACCCATGATGCATGGCGGGACCATGAGGAATTTGCACTTGTGCATCATCATCTTCTTCTTCAACGGGTTTGACTTCTCCGGTAGCTAGCTTCTTGATCACTTGATGTGATGGTTCTTCTTTACCTACAATTTCAGCATTGACTTGCTCCTTTTGAGAGCCGTCGCTTTCATCGAAAGTCACGTCTACCGTTATTTCAGTTTGACCGGTGGTCTCATTGAAAACACGGTAGCCATGTTCGTTAGTACCATAACCAAGTAAGAACCCTTCATCAACCTTAGGTGAAAACTTAGAGTCTTTGGATTTCTTTCTAAGTATGAAACACTTGCATCCAAACACTCTAAAGTAGTCCACCTTAGGCCTTTTACCGGTTAGAAGTTCGTAGGCGGTCTTGTTCCTTATCTTGTGCAAGTACAAGCGGTTGATGGCATGACATGCCGTGTTGACCGCTTCCGCCCAATAGTCTTTTTCTGAAATCTTGTATTCATCCAACATTGCTCTTGCAGCTTCGATGAGTGTCCGGTTCTTTCTCTCCACAACACCATTTTGTTGTGGAGTGTATGGAACCGAAAACTCATGTTTGATGCCTTCTTCATCAAGAAATGCTTCAATGTTGGTGTTCTTGAACTCCGTCCGTTGTCACTTCTCACTTTCTTGATCTTCACTTCAAACTCATTTTGAGCTCTTCTAGCAAACTTCTTGAAGATCCCTTGGGTCTCACTTTTGTCCTTCAAAAAGAATACCCAAGTGAAGCGAGAAAAATCATCAACAATTACAAAACCATATTTGTTACCTCCAATGCTTATGTAAGCATTGGGTCCGAAGATATCCATATGTAGTAGCTCAAGAGGTCTTGTAGTTGTGACGATGTTTTTCGCGGGATGCTTAGCTCCAACTTGTTTGCCCGCTTGACATGCACTGCAAATTCTATCTTTCTCAAAAGAAACATTTGTTAGTCCAAGGATGTGTCCACCTCTTTGGAGATCGGCCAAGTTCCTCATGCCAACATGAGCTAGTCGGTGATGCCATAACCAGCCCATGCTAGATTTTGCCACAAAACAAGTGTCGGACCCCACTCTACTAGCTGAAAAATCAACTAGATAGAGCTTGCCCTTCAATTCACCTAAAGACAATAGAGGAATCCGATCTCTTAGAGACTTCCACACCCTTATCCGTAAAGAGACAATTGTAGCCCATCACACACAATTGTGAGACAGACAAACAAATTGTATCCCAACGAATCCACAAGTAAAACATTGGAAATGGAATTATCATTTGAGATAGCAACTTTACCCAAACCAAGAACATCTCCTTTACTATTGTCCCCAAAGACAATCCTTTCACTTGATGAAGCATTTGGTTGAAAGGAGGAGAACATACTTTCCGCCCCGGTCATATGGTTGGTGCATCCACTATCAAGCACCCATTTTGGTCCACCGGAGGCGTATTCCTGCAAGACAAATTCAAGCCTTTAATTTAGGTCCCGAGTTGGAACCTAGGGGGTTAGACACATAAGACTTGGGAACCCAAACACTCCTCAAGATTTGTCTCTTCTTGAGAGCACCAACATATCTCACAACAATCTTTCCATCCTTGTCCCAACAACACATGTAATCACAAATGTTGTTATGTGAGATAGGTACTTGTTGCTTGGGCACCTCCACTTGCTGCTTCTTGTTGTTCTTGTTGCTTGCTCGTGGACTTGTGGGTGGAGTGGCATTGTTTACCTTATCAATAAGGTCAACAAGTGGTACACCTTTGTTGAACTTAACACATGCCACTCCATTCACCATGTTCCTTCCATTTGACTTACCATTGTACCTATTATATCCGAGGCCATCTTTGATGATGGGGTGCCTTGATGCCTTGAACACATTTGCCGGTTGCTTATCCTTGCATTTGCAACCTTTCTTGACAATTGTGTTCAACCTTTGAATCTTCTTGTTTTTCTTTGCTAGCTCATCAAGGTTAGTAGCACAAGCATTTACAACAATTTTTGGGGATTTTTCACAATTTTTACTTGTAGAAGCTTTGGCATCCTTGGAAGTGGTGGAAGTGCTAGTCCAAAGTTTCTCATAGTTTAGCTCAAGCTCATGATATTTATTTGTCAAGCTTGTAAGGCTTTCTTGAGTCAAACTATGATCATTCTTTACACTAGCCAAAGAGTCGTTGAGTGAAGAATGTTCCTTAGCCAAGCGCTCATTAGTATCCTTGGCTAAAGACAATTCTACATTCAATTTCTCAACCTTCTCCTTTTCCTTGGAGAGACATGCCTCAAGTCCTTGGGTCTTCTCCCTTTCCTTTAGGAGCAATTCCCATATTTCTTGCGACTCAATATCATGACTCAAGATGGAGATTATCTTTTGCCATGATTAGCTTCAAGATTTTAGTTGCAGCAACTTTACCATATTTCTTGAACAAGTTTGAGGCGTAGTCCTCATCATCTTCATCATCACTATTACAATCATGAGATGGAGATGAGGAGGAGTCGATTGTACCTTGTCTCCTAGTGCCATGAGGCAAATAGGAGCTTCATCCTCATCGTCGGAGAGGTTGGCGAAGAGTCTTGGTGATGAAGAGGTGTTGGTGAAGAGTGATGTTGAGGTAGAAGTCCCTTGAATGGCAATTGCAGCAACACTTGTTACATTGTCATCTTCATCATCACTATCGCTGTCCGATTGCCACTCTTGACCTATGTGTGCTTCACCCTTCTTCTTGTCCTTGTACTTTTTGTCACCTTGTTTGTGATATCTTGATTTCTTCCCTTTGTTGGGGCAATCGGCCGCAAGATGACCGGTGTCACCACATTCATAGCAAAACCTCTTCTTGTATGGCTTGTTTCCTCCATACCTTCTCATCTTATCTTTCTTCATCCTCAAATAGTTCTTGTAGTTGCCGACTAACATAGCTTGTTCTTCATCAAGATCATCATCATCCTTATGCTTGCCACAAGAACCTTTGTGGTGATGGCTTGATTCACCTCCTTGGGATGCCGAAAGGGCAATGCTCTTACTTTCACTCTTGGCTTCCTTGGCTTCATCATCCAATACTTCATGCTGCATTAATTTTGCAAGCATTTCTTGAGGTGTCATGATCATATAGTTTTCCTTTTCCATGATGACAGAGGCAAGCACTTTATTCTTTGTTCTGTAGATCCTACAAATTTTCCTTGCTGCTGCATTGTCATCCCAACATGTTGAACCAAGTGCTCTAATTTGGTTTACCATGGTCATGAATCTATCGAAGAACATCTTGGTTGTTTCTTCTTCACGAATTTGGAAATTCTCAAGCTTGTGTTGTAAGAGCTCTCGTGTTGCCAACCCTTACACTCTTGTCTCCTTCAAATGAAACTCTTATGGTTTCCCAAATTTGCTTTGCATTGGTCATACCTATGACTTTGTTGTTGTCCTCCATGTTGAGGCATTGCAAGATCAAGGTTGCTTCTTGCGTTGAGGTGAAAGTCTCTTTCATCTTCGGGTCCCCATTTACTTGGATCTTCCGGTATATCTATGCCAATACTCACAACTTCCCAACATCTTGCCGCAATAAGATGTAGCTTCATTCTATGAGACCAATCGGTGTACCTTACACCATCAAATGGAGGTGGCTTGCCGGGGTTGATCATGGGCAAGCCGGGGTTGATGCTCTTGCTCGATGAACTTACTCAAATGGCATCTTGTTATAGCTCTTGGGAGTTTTGTCGCCGCCTTCACTTGATGATTCACTTGCTTTTCTTTTCTAAGAGCCGCGACAACTTGGTGAGTTGATCTTGCATCTTTGTCATCTCGCTTTTGCTGCTGCATTTGTAGTGTAGTTGTGATCTTTTCTCAGATTTGCTCAATCATTTGCTTTTGTGTGGCTTCATCCATCTTGGCCAATGTTGTTCCTCACGCGGTCAAGCGTATATCCGAGGCACCGGGCTCGATACCAATTGAAAGGACCTAATTGGCCTAGAGGGGGGTGAATAGGCCTTTTTACAAAACCGAAACTCACAAACTCGAAATTGCGGAAGTTAAATACCGCACCGGAAGTTAAAGGGTCTGGATCGGAAGTTCCAACAGGGGAAATCGGAACTTCCGGTTCGTACGACCGAACTTCCAAAGACCTAAAAATGCTACGAAATTAGAGTGAATCGAGTTGCAATTTCAGATCCAAGTGTTACCACACCCTCCTTGATGTTGTTGAAGATGATGTTGAACTTCCCAAGACTTTGCACCGTTCCAAATCGTAGATCGAGACGATGCACCTATGAAATGGGGGTCGAGAGGAAGAACAACAAATACACAAGAACAAAGGGTAGTCGAAGCTACCTCCACAAGAAGACAAAGTATTTATCCCGAGGTTCGGCAATCCCCACAAAGGAGTTCCTACGTCCCCGTTGTTCGGTGACCACGAAGGTCCGACCACTTAGGTCTCCTCCCTCAAAGCAACCACAAAGGTTAGCCCGAGATTTCCACTAAGGATCAAAGGGTGATACAAACACTTCGGGTGCCCTCACAAATGATTCAACACGGGCAACCACGAAGAACGCCTAGCCGGCTAGGGTTCCAAGAACCCAAGAGTAACAAACACAAACCAAGCCGGCAAGACGAGGAACCAAAGTGCTCAAGTCGTAGATCAAAGCTCCCGCTCTCAAATCCACTTCCCTAGCTCAACAATCAAAGATTGGAGCTTGGAGGCTTAGGGGGAGAGAGAGTGGGCGAGTTAGAGCTGTTGGGAAAGCTTGGAGGCAAGAATGAAGTGAATGAGCTCGGGTAACGGTTAGAAACGCAGGTAAGAAGTATTTATAGTGAAGCATCGGAAGTTCCGGTGAGGACCATCGGAACTTCCGGTCCACTACGAACTAACCGTTGGCTTGTCAGAGCTGACAGGGCCAGATCGGAACTTCCGGTCAGAGGACCGGAACTTCCGATCCGAACCGGAACCTCCGGGGCCGAGGCCGAACAAAACTCGATGCGCGCCGGCTCGGTTCTCGTGCAAATCGGAACTTCCGGTCGTGGACCGGAACTTCCGATCCGGCTCGGAACTTCCGGCCAAGGGCCGGAACAATGTCGATGCGCGGTCGCTTGAAGCATCAGGCGGTCGGAACTTCCGGCCGAGGACCGGAACTTCCGATCCAAGCTGAAAAACAGCTTTGCACGCTCGACTCGAATATTTGTTTTAGCCGAAACTTCCGGTGCTACCACCGGAACTTCCGATCCGCCTCTCTCCCTAAAATTAGTTAGACAAGAGCACTTTTGAACCCCATTTTGCTAACTAGCTTTGTGTCCCTCTTGATAGTGCGGCGTTTCCTACGACTCAAAGCAAAGATAAAAGATTAGAGCATCCGTGAGTCGAAGCGCCTCCTTGTCCATGAAATTTAGGGTGCTTTAATTCACCAAATATTCAACTTGATTTCATCAATGGACTGACACCTGTAGATTTCACTTGAAAGAGCATGTTAGTCCCTAATTTGATTGTCATCAATTATCCAAAACCCACATCGGGGCGAATGCACTTACAATGCACAACATCAAGCAACTCATCATGCGAAAGGACAGCAAACGACTTTCATCGCTCCTTCACCTTCAACGGTGGTTTGTGCAACTCTACCTCGCATCTCCTAAAGTTTTCAAGTTTAAATTGATTAAATAAAACTAAAAACTTTGCAAAACTCCATCTCCTATTTTCACCAATTGAGAACGAGTTGCATACTTTTTATTCCTTGCCGATCTTGATTGTGTGAACAACCTTGCAATAGGGACCCCATGTCTTATCTAAGTTATTGGCAGGTGAGATATAGTAGAATGATATGATACTTACCAACTCGTGCAATGGACTTGGGTATTTTTATGCAAAAATTCAAAAACTTTTTAGCAAATGCTCCTCGTTGATAAGTGCTATGTCCTACCAGAGCCAAATATCCATGCTTACACTTATGCAAAAACCTGTTTTAGCTACTTTTAGCGATGTCAAGTCTTGAGACTCTTGCTAGAGATGGCCTTATCCCCAAGATCATTGCATTCACCCAACAAATAAACATGCCGACTCTCACACTGAGAGCCGCGCACAACATTCGCCCGCCAAATAAATACGCCGACTCTCACATTGAGGGCCGCGCATATTGTTCACCCACCATTCCACCAAAAATGCTCATTTCTTACACTGAGAATTGAGCACATATATTCCACATTTTTTCTCTCTCTTCCACCAAAATACTCCTGTCAACAAATCATGCATCTCTCTCCATCATTCATTCAAAAAGGGTATGGACTTATCGAAAAATTACTACAAAGAGAAGCATAGTTCGTGAATAAGGAAAAGTTCTTTTCTTCCCAAGGTCTTGAGATATAAAAGAAAAAAAAGAGAGAAGAAAGAAAAGAAAAAAAGAAGAGAAGAAAAAAAGAAAAAAGAGAGAAAAAAAGGAGAGAAAAAGAAAGGAAGAAATAAAATAAGTTTTAGAGATGTTCTTTGAGTCCATACCTTCTTGCATATTCCTTCATAAAGAGAGAAACATGATCGGAGTCCACAAATATTTCTACACTTGCACTTGCACTTGCACATCTAGGGATATGGCCTTCTCTTCATGAGTCCAGTGGTTTGACATTGGAACCTGTTCATCATCCATACCCAAAACTCCACATATCACCGTAGTGGTAGGATGATCAAGAACACCGGATAGGACTAGCCACCTAAAAAAGAGCGACTTGAGAGTATCACATGAGGAGCTAAGGCTATCTTTGCGAAAATGCCAAAACCCCAAGTCTTAAAGCATGGGTAGTGTGAGTTGATTTGATTTCAAGCTATTCCTCCTTCAATGGCTATAAGATAACTTGGTAGCCACCATGAATGTTCACAAATGCAGAAAAAGCTCGGAATAATCGTATGCGTCAACTCTTGGGAGAATACAACCACCTTAGTTCTTCAAACCTTTACTCGAGGACGAGCAAAGAGCTAAGTGTGGGAGAGTTGTTGGCGGTCCTTAACTCGATTCTAACCCCGCCAACTTTAGCGTAGGCAACACTAAGTTTCACCTAGAATAGGGCTCTACTCTAACCATTTCCATAGTGTGGCGCAGAATTCTTGTTTTGCAGATCAACACTGAAATACACCTAAAATAAGCCAAGAACTGGAGAAAAACTATGATGTGAGAAGGTGGCCCACTTATCGGATAATTCGGGTCTCAAACATAGTCCAAAATGCCAAGCATGGACCCAAGAAATGGAAGCCCAAAACCTAGTCCAACTCGATCATGGGCTGCAGGAGTGGGTGTAGTAATTTGGCCATAACTCCCTCATCCGGACTCCGATTGACGCAATTCACCAGGCTACGAAAAGCTGACGACGAGGCCCACGTGCCAGTAAAAGATGGGCCCCATCGGAGCCAAACCTGGCGCGGCCGCGCCCCAGGCGCGGGCGCGCCTGCGCGGTGCCCGATCAGGCCTAAATTTGACCTGGTGGCCCATAACAATAGCCCAATGCGAATGGTGGTGGTGCTTCTGTGAATGGAAGGTGTGAAACCGCCCTATGAGGTCGGTTTTGAACCTACCATGTGAGGATGGCACTTTTCCAAAGAGCCCCCTCCTCTCCACCTATAAAAGGAGGCTCCCTCCTCCTCATTCAACACACCATTCCAAGGATCAAGAGCTACTACACCTAGAGAATAAAGAGCCACACTCCATGGGCTTAGGCCCTAGCTAGCTAGTAGAGCTTGGTAGTGGAGAGATGTGAGGGAAGAGCGGGGAAGAGCCGGACTTGTCGGTCTCTCCCCCAACCTTGTACCTCAACGAACACCTGTGCTACACTTCATCGGGTTTTTCCGCTACGTGAGTGTTCATGTTTTCTTTGGTAATAAGTCTTTCGGTATTTATTCTTCATTTATACTTGTTTGCGGGTTCGTCGGCCGTCCTTGTGGCGGTTGCTCTAGTAGAGGACTCCTGATAGAGACGGATGTTCCTGTACGACGCTAGAGTAGTAGCTAATAGCATAGACGTGGTGTCTAGGCTGGCGGCTACCTTCGTTTGCCTCGTAGTCCACGGTTGAGGTGGTAGGCAGCAGGTGGTGACAGCCCTGTCCATCCCTTGTAATCCTCCACTTCCGGCTACGGCGTAGAGCTACAGGCCGGCATCACTTGGCAGACCAGGTGCGATCCGGTGCCCGAAGTGAGCAAGTGTAGGTGTAGTTTATCTACTTTTAGACCCAAAAGCCATAGAATCCTTCTCCCCCTCCTACCAACTCTACCCTTGGGTTGTCCTTGGACGTATTAGCTAGGAGAAATACCTCCGTTCCCTGTGGAAAATACGATACCCTGAATACTTCCGGGTGAAAGCTACAACGGTACTTTCCGTACGCTTGCGGATTCTTTCTGCACACATTAAGAAGTGCCAACAAGTTTTCTAGTGCCGTTGCCGGGGATAGACTTATTATCTATCCTTGGTGATTGCGCTAAGAAACGTCAACAGTCTTCGCAGACCTTGTTGATATCTTGCATTTTGAAGCACTGCGCTTTCTCTTACCTCTTCTAGACAGTCGAGTACTAGGCGCCTTGTTTCTTCGGCTTTGCCTTCTACATAATGCTCGATCTTTGGAGAACCCCATAGCAGGTCAGCTGGTAGTATGGCTTCTGATCCGTAGACTAAGAAGAACAGTGAATATCCAGTTGATCTGCTTATCTGGCTTCTAAGCCCCAGACGACTTTAGGAATTTCATCAATCCATTTTGTTTTTAACGAGGCAATGGGTACAACATAAGTGATGTTTGTGATGTACTCTCTTCTCCTACCCATTTTTCCACTAGATTTTTGGGGGAGTTTTTAACGAGACATCCACATGGCAATAATTTGGCCAATGGGGAGTGTTGTGAAATAAATATATTTGTGGCCAAATTATAAATGAAGGAGGAGGATGATTCTGGAAGAATAGATCTCAAAACAAGTGCGAATCTCAAAGCTAGATATCTGTAACTGCAGTAAATCTAGAGAATTTCTATTCTACTGTAGCAAGTGTTTATCTAGCACTTTCACCCTCTTATAAATTGGGGTGTCTCTATCATGTACATACACATCAGTGAAAGAGAAATACAACAGCAGCAGTTCCTCCTCCCATCTATCTCTATCCCGCTGATCTCTCCTGTGTTCGTGTGTGTGCTAAGTGTGCAATCTAAAGAACGATTTCTTAACAGATAAGACAGTTCTAGTATTTTTAATGTGTAATCGACGTGAAATCGATTACCCGCTGAAGAAGTAATGTTCCCCGCTGATCTCACATGAAATCGACACATGAACAGCAAAAAAGAAAAAAAAAATGTACACGGTCTCACATTAATTAATGTGTAAACAAATAAAGAAGTGATATACTCCCTCCATCCCTAAAAGACTCACACGTGGAAACGTGCCACACGTTTGACTCAATTTATACAAAATACGTGCAACATTTAAATATTCAAATAAATTTGATACCGACCAACTAATTTAATTACGAAACACTAATCAAGCTGGCGTGACAACTCAATTAGAACTTAGTAATCAAACCAGCCCGGTAGTCCGTGAAATCTCGAAGGATTTCAAACAACTCTACAACAAACCTGAATCCACAGTTCAGCAGTTTCCATTCACCTGTTTTAATTACATTTCGCACATAGGATTATTTGAATCCAAATCATAAATAAAAGCGGAAGAAGACACTTTTGATAATACACACTCACACCTAGTCTTTAAATACAGTGCCAGCTCAAAGTCGACTCCATCAACAGCATGTAGGTGAGATATAAGAGTGGACTTGCCCGAAGTCTATTCCTCCCGTAGTGGGATATAAGTCCACCGTGTCGCCACGGCAGTATTCTCCAAACCTACAACAACATTGGGAATTGCACTCTAAGTACATCGTACTCAGCAAGACTTACCCGACTAAAAGAAAATAAAAACTTTTTGGTGGATGTCAGGCTTTATAGTGGGGGTAGCCGACTCCTTTATTTTGCTAAATGATGAGCTTATTAGTAATCATTTAGTGACAAAAGGAAAAATCTTTCTAATGCTTCTCGGGAAATGCAGTGACAGTCTTTTAAGGACAGAGGGAGTATGTCAATGGCCGTAATTTACAATATCCTTGATTTGATGGTACATCCATTTTCAGTAAACTTGCTAGCTAAGGCTGTCTCCGCGGGCTAATATTCATATTTTTAACTGAACGTGCTCCAACACGTGTGACGTTAAAAATTTGCTTGAAATTGAGAGCCGGATACTGGATAGTACAAGTAGGTGGAGGCGGGAGACAGAAGCAAACCCCAGCTGCCTGGGCGCGGGAGAGCTCAATGATAGGAGCGATGATCACCGGCGGCGACCTCCGGTGGTGGCTGCTTGCCATCTTGTTCCTCTGCAGCCGCCTGTGGTCCTTCTCCTCTCCATCCCTGGTTATTGCCGCCGCGGAGGAGCGCGTCGTCGCCCATCTCCCGGGCTTCCAGGGACCCCTCCCCTTCGAGCTCCGAACAGGGTTTGTCTGAATGAATGTGGCTGTGAGCCGTTATTTATAATCTCTTCGATTTCTGTCAACGTGATTAGCTATAGGCTATAGCTAACCGGCCGGTGGGCGTACAGGTACGTGGAGGTGGACGAGCACAATGGCGTGCGCCTCTTCTACTACTACACCCTCTCCGAGGGCTCCCCCGCCGACGACCCCGTCATGCTCTGGCTCAGCGGTGGCCCCGGATGCACTTCCTTCAACGGCCTCGTCTACCAGATTGGTACGTATGGTCGCCTCCTCCTACTGATGAGCGATGATCCATGATCCATCCATCCGGCCGGTTAATTCAGAAAGGCACAGCACTGTTACTCTATTACTGACTTTGGTGAGACCAAAATGTTTTTTTTGAAAGATGTGAGACCAAAATGTGCACTGGCAACTTTGGTACCTCCTCTTACATAGGAGATGCTTATGCTTTTTTTTTTTTTTTTTTTTTTTTTGAAACCTAGGCTGGATTTATTTTCAGAATCATTTGTAAAAGTTTTGGGCGTGATCATAAACAAAAAAGAATTCATTTCTAAAAGTAAGATTTATTTGTTTATACTGAAATAAAGTTATAAATGTAGTGACCAATTTTCTGACTGAGGAAAATATTTACTGCACAATCTTAACGATGATTTGTGCATCCCTAAAATAATTTCCAGGCCCTCTCAGTTTGGACACTGACAGCTACATGGGTGGCCTGCCTAGGCTGGTGTACAGACCGGAGTCCTGGACCAAGGTTAAATTATTTAAACCCACACTCTCTGGATTTGAATCAATCTAACTAACTAATAGCATGGTAATCCAGGTGGCCAATATCATTTTTCTTGATTCCCCGGTTGGAACTGGATTTTCATACTCTGTCAAAGAGGAAGGATACAATTCAAGTGACACCAAAGCTGTCAACCAAATTCTCATCTTTCTCAAGAAGGTTCTATCACCCTGCTTCTCTAATTTCAATCCCATGTGCATCAATATATTCCTGCTAAACATAAACTGGGGTATGCTTGTCACAATAATAACTTCAGTTAGCAAAGATGTCGAATTGTAAGTTGTGTTTTGTGTCCTTTTTCTCAATAACTTTGTAGTGGTTTGAGGAGCACCCAGAGTTCTTGTCAAATCCACTTTACATTGGTGGTGATTCATACGCTGGTATGATTGTGCCTACCGTCACCTCTGAAATTGTGAAGGGTAACATCCCTCCTCAACCATCAGTTTCTATTCCCTTTTTTTTTTCCATTGCAGCTTCTATTGCTTCTTTTTTCTGGTATATACGTGCATATTCTTTATTCCCATGGACAATTTCATTTTGCGCCATGATTCCTTTGCCCTTTCCAGGTTTGAAAATTGTTGGAAGTGAACCTGCTATAAATCTAAAGGTTTGAAAATTATACTGTCAGCTGCAAAGAAATATAGTGATAGTTTTGAGTTCCCAAGCTGCTATCCTATTTTTGGAAGACATAATTCCCTTATTAATTTAGCATTTAATATTCAGGGCTATCTCGTCGGCAACCCGTTCACAGATTCTTCGAACTTTGATCAACCATCAAAGATTCCATTTGCTCATAGGATGGCTCTCATATCTGACCAAATGTACGAGGTAAGAAGGGTACATTTAATTATTCTGGTTGTAACCTGCATGCTTTTCTGTGTTGCTGGGTGTGCACTGAATATTTCAAGAGTGACTATAAACAGGTATCCATATTATTGATGTTGTCTTATTTGCAATTTTCAGGCATACAAGAAGAGTTGCCGCCATGCAGGAGACAGCAGGCACCAAAGCATTCAGTGCACAGACAGTCTTAATGCCATAGATGAGGCATGACTGTAACAGATTATTTTCTTACATTTTCCTATGAAAATCACTTGTTGAATGGCACAATTGATAAACAATTGACACACAGCTTCTTCGTTTTGTGTAGTGTCTCAAGGATATATTTGAGCTTCACGTTCTGGAGCCAAACTGTGCTTATGCAAGCCCACACCAATACAATGTTCTCAAGTTGAAGACGAGTTCAGGAGTTCAGAAGATGCAGCAGCAACTAGTCTCAGAAGGGCTTCACTTGTCTGAGATTTCTACACAGTGCAGAGTTAGTGCCTCTAGATGTGGTTTTAATTTCTTTAGCAGTACACCATTTTTTGTGTGACATTTCACATCATACCATTCTTTGCAGACAATGCTATATACACTGTCCAGATTATGGGCAAACAATGCCACAGTGAGGGAGGCTCTTGGGATTCACAAGGTATGAAAGCCTGAAGCTGAGGCAGAATAACCTGTGTTCTGCGTGCTTATGAACATTATCATGGCCAAGATGATGCCAGATTCATTAGTAACTCGCTATTGTCATTTTAAGTTGTTTTGAACTCAAAATTGTGCCCCATTTGTTCCCTTTACATGTGCAGTGTTAGACCAATCTAATTCATTATTATTTGTAAAGGTAAAGTGGTTGTTATAATTATATTCTACAATTCTACAATGCAGGGAACAGTTCCCCTATGGTCAAGATGCAACAAGGGCATACGGTATTTGAACGATATTCAAAGTTCAGTGAAGTATCATTTGGATGTGACAACCAAAGGATACAGAAGTCTAGTTTACAGTGGTGATCATGACATGGCTATACCTTATATTGGCACACAGTCCTGGATTAGGTCCCTTAATTTCTCTGTTGTGGATGACTGGAGACCATGGTATGTTGATGGGCAAGTTGCAGGGTAAGTCATCCTTTTTCGCCTGCATGTTAAGTTTACTTTTTTTTTTTGAGAAAGATGTTCAGTTTACTTTTTACTGGTGCTTAAGAGGAACAACGATATGCATCTATCGTCCTCAGAAAAAAAATGCAACGGTCAGTCTGACACTAGATATATATGTTTTGTGCAGATATACAACGTTGTACTCAAAGAACCTCACATTTGCAACGGTAAAGGTAAGAACATTGGATGTTCCTATCTTCTAATTTCCAACTAAGTGCTCATTTCTTGGTTTGCTATATTTATCAAATGCCATGGTTGCTGTATGATACGATGTGTAGCTTAGAAGAGCCATACTGACCATAGATAACTCAAGTGAAAGAAGACATAGCTGAGCAATTTGGTTTTTGCAGGGTGCTGGGCATACTGCTCCAGAGTACATGCCAAGGCAATGCCTTGCTATGCTTTCAAGGTGGCTTGCTGGTTTTCCCCTTTGATTGCTGCATCGAGTTGCGTTGAAGATAATTCCAGAGAACCTTTGAAAGGGTTCTGTGTCCTAAACAACCGTAACTTCTGTATGAACATGTGTTCGGGAAGCAGTTCCCCTGACGATGTTGCACACCATGGCATGGTCACCGACAGGTAGGCCCCGGTGCTCACAGGTCCACACGTCAGTGACCAAGTCACACGGAGTTTGTATCAGAGGATCCCTATCCGCATTCGGACAATGTATATACAGACTGTGTATATACAGACAATATATATACGGACATGTATCATGTATGTATTCTTTGCATCTATGGATTTGCATATAAAAATTAAATAACGATAATACAGAAGCCGTTTGACCGTTTCATACACGCTGTTTTCATTCTTTGCTAGCATTCTAGCATGCAAGTGGAAACCTCCGAAGTGTGGTATGCAGTGTCTGCAGATAAATCTTCAAAAACAGAGTCCTCTGCTGACAAATATAAGTCGCCATAAGCTATTTCTTCTAGGGAACGCACCGAGGCAGTAGCAGGAGTACGCATCTCCGTAAGGACGGGAAGCTCCGCACCCTGACGTCACAGGAGATCCATGGCCTGTGCGATCGGCGGTCGCTGGCTCTGGTCGTGATGCGTGCACCAAAGGCCCCCGAAGAGCACTCGCCTCATCTGTTGTTCATCAAACTTGCCATCCAGTCGCCGGTCCGCCGCTCCAAGAACGGTGTTCTTGTGGTACATGTCACGGACTGAGTCAATGAGCATTAGCACTGGAGTCGTCGTCGTCGCGTTTGGTTGGGCTGTGGCAGTCGGCCGGCGGCCGCAGGCGAGCTCGAGAAGGACGACGCCGAAACTGAATACGTCGGCCTCCGCGCTCGGCCTCCCGCTGTTGACCAACTCCGGATCCATGTAGCCCGGCGTGCCTGCGACGACCTGTGTGGTGCGCGAGTCGGTACCGTGGTTGACGAGCCTCGCCAGGCCGAAATCCCCGAGCTTGGCGTTGCAGGATGCGTCGAGCAAGACGTTGGCAGGCTTGATGTCCCCGTGCAGGACGCACTGCTCGCACTCCGTATGGAGGTACAGTATGGCCGAGCCCACACCCAGCGCAATCTTGTACCTGTGAGCAGAAATTCAAGATGAAAATCTGAGATATGGTTACGTGATCACTGATCAATAATTCTTGATCGAGTACCTGTCTGTCCAAGCCAGCAGCCTTTGAGGATCGTGGAGGTGCTTGTCGAGGCTGCCATTGGGCACCAGCTCGTAGACGAGCATGAGGCCTCCTCCCGCCTCACCGTCACCGGACCATCCGAGCAGCTGGACGATGTTCCGATGCCTCAGCCGTGTCATGACCGTCACCTCGGCCTGAAACTCCCTCACCCCCTGCGCCTGCACGGACGACGACAGCACCTTGATGGCCACGTGACGCTCCTGGTCATCGAGGAAGCCGCGGTATACTGCGCCGAAGCCTCCTCTGCCGATCTTTGCCGCCTCCGCGAACCCATCAGTCGCAGCGGCAAACTCACGATGGCTGTACCATCTAGGCCCCGAGGGACTTAGTTCGATCTAGTGGATGAGCATCTCGTTCTTGTTACGCGTGCACCAGAGCACAATTCCTGCGATGGTGCAAAGCAAACCAAACACAGTGAAAGCTGCCGCCGCAGCCGTGGCTGCTCTACTAACCACGCCCACGCGTGGCTCTTGCAGCAAGATCTGTCGTCGGTGGCGTCGGCGACGAATGAGGTTTCTCTTGGTAGAGCTGCCCTGAGAGTGAGGAGAATCCAACAGTTTTCTGTGGAAGCGTTTTGTGCTTCGCAGTGATTCTACGCTGAGGAAATTCTCCCCTCTGAACTCTGATACCCAATTATGAGGAATGCGCAAGTACCGTTGTATGCACAGCAAAAATCAGCAGATGCTCGCAACGGATTGCTGTAGGTATGTGGTTCTTGAATGTTGGGGAACATCACCCTACTTGCATAACCATAACTAGAAAAGGCTCCATGAAGGCAAGATATGTTAAAGCCAAATGGACCAGAGGAAACTAACTCTTGAACTCCAGGTGCTCCACCATAGATCCCCGGTTCCATCGGCTGAGACAGCTGATTGCCATCGCCAGGAAGCGAGACTTGTACCAGTAGTAGCGACGGTGAACCGGTGATGTTGACGATGCCGGAGCCACCGCAACTGCCAAGAGGCGGAAGAGAAGGGAGGTGACCGGAGAGCCAGCCGGAGCCCAGGTCGTGGACACACCGCCCTGTGGAGCTCTCCATGGGTCTTGTTTCTGGTGCCATCAGAGTGTTCAGAACGAGAGCGAAGATCACAACTGTTGCTGAGGTTGCCTGCGGCGCCATCGGGAGATGGATCTGGTGAACGAATTCCAGGGGGAAAAGCAAAAACATTTGTGTGTGCGTCCGGCAGGCCTATCGTGGCCGCCCATGTGTGTGCAGCTTCAAGATTGGTGCGCGTGGGCCCTGCTGCAGCTGCCGGCACTCTACTGTCGAGGGACAATGAATGTGCGGGGCATTTTCGGGAGCAGAAACAGTACCAGAACAGAACCCGCATCTCGTCCCCAATCATAGTCACTTTCCCCTCCCAGCTGCATCTCCGATTTTCACCTTCCCAGCGGCGGCGACGACCTCCTTTCGCAGGTTGAGCTTTCCCGCGGCGGTCGCGAGGTCCCGTCCTAGCTTCACCGTCTCCGGACAGTGCTTGTCTTCGACACTTTCCCCGTCCGGTCTCCTACTTCACTCCCACCTGCGCTTCCTGTGCTGTTCGGCAGTGGAGCTCGGGTTTGATGGAGCCGGCCAAGCGTCCTGCGTATGGAGGAGCTTCTTCCTCCCAGGTATTGTGCTCCTAGCTCGTTACTCCTTGAGTGCTTATCTTAATCTGTGCTGCGAGCTCGAGTCTTTTTTTTTTCTCGTTCTTTCTTATGTGTGTGCTCGGAGCGCTCAGACTGTGTCGATGGTGGGCTGGTCGTTGGTACTAGTGCCTTGGTGTTTGTGCGGCGGCGGTGTGGGGAGATGGGGTCGCTGAAGCACCATGCACACAATACCGGGCTGCGGCGGGGTGGTGGCCTGACCGGATGGTGGTGTTTGGAATAGTCTGATTTTAATTGTTTGTTCTGCATTTTTCACTGATGCAATGCAAATGTTGTTGCAACACTCAACTTCTTGCTAAAAGACCGACGATTACCTCCTTATAGCACTGGAGTCTGGAGTTAGTTGGCATCGTTGATCCTGTTTTCAATGTTATGCATTGCAGAGGTTCTTTCCCAGTCCGCATTGAGTTCACGTCAGATCTTGGAATATGCATTGGGTTCTAGAAAAGCTAAAATAGCAGGAGATGTCTGTGGAAGAAGCTAGCGCTATCGACAAAGCATTTCTCCATCTTGGCAAAGTATATCAGAACATGTTCCAAAAGTTAGTGTTTTCTTCAAGATGAATTTTTTATTTGGTTCATACAATAGCTTGAATTTTCAGGCCCGTGATTTTTTTATGAATGTTGCATAGGGCATGAACATTTTTATTGGACGGATCATAATCCGGTTTTTACTGGTGTGTGTTTAAAAGGTTATTCCCACAGTTCAAATAAGATGTTCGATTGTGGATTTTGTCGGGCTCCACGTATTTTAGAATAGCAGGAGATGTTTGTGCTACTCACGAACACCGATGCTATGGTATGTAACTAACTAACAGGGCAATGATTTTGGTTATCTTCTTTTTAAACATACATATTATGATGGGACATCTGCTTGCGCCAACAAAGAAGCACAATGTCGATGGCGATCGGTTCTGGGGTTCTCTGTTGGCCCCTTATGATCAAGCAGTTCAATTGGTCAGCTTATCACATGGAAGAATTATTTTGTGCTCCAAGGAAGTTCAGATCACTGCAATAAATGGTTGCTCCATTCCACTTCAGGTATGTCGGTAGGCCCTGTTTCAAAGTGATCTGCTCAGTTCACCATGTACCCATTTATTTAAATGTACTTATTATTGGTTTCTTTGGTATTGCAAATTTTAATTTGTATTTTGAAACAATCCTGATGCTAGCAATGTTGCTGTGAACGTAGATGTCTTTGTAATTACTTCATGAAAGAATTATATGGTGTGGCAAGTTGAATTATACATGCATCTTAAAAACATGCAGAATCTTAGAAGAAACATGGGACACATGTGCTAGTCTCAATGGACTGGACACTATAATTTTGGATCTTGGTTTTTGTTATTTTTGTGACAAATATACTCTTAGCCAAATGAACCAATGATGGTGGAAAGAAGGAATTACGTTGTAGTGGAGTGTCAACAAAATATAATACTAATACGACTTATTTCAATATGCTCCTAATAAGAAGGTGTCGGGAACATCAACGAAAATTACTCCGCACTGCAAAATTTGAATTTGTAAGATGCCTGGACACAACAGGAAGAATTGCTTAGATGCATCATGGCCTACACAGGATGAGATGTGAAGCTGATTAAGTGTTGTGAAGGATTGATACAAATGTGATTTTGTATCATTTGTGACAATCAGCAGTCCAATGAACCTATTTATGTGTGTAGCTTTATGTATGCGTAGGAGCAGATGCCTATGCCCAACCTTTGGATGGGATTCTAAGAACTGCATAATTAAGTATTTTTAGTTTTATTCTACATACGTCCCATATAAGTTTCGACAACTATTTACTGGGTATTCTAACCATTTATTTTCTTTGCTCACCTTGCAGGCAACCCTCGAAATACAAGAAAACATTGTAAGTTAGCGTATTAATGTTTTCAGACAAAACGAAGATGGAACATATCACCTTTATAAGGTTAGTGCATCTACACTATTGCTTGACCAATCTAGGGAAGGAAAACTGTTTTGTTTATTGTGTGCCTAAAATGTACTATGCAAACTATGAGCCAGATTGGGTCAACCAAGTTAGATGATACATCAACCATGCCCGTTCCCAAATGTTTGCGTCCTACCGGGTTGACGTCCACCCCTGTTTGTTGCCGTTTGACTTGGCAGATTTGTGCTTGTTTGAGCTGAACAGCTGCACCAAATTTATATTCCAATTGTACCACTATTTTCCTTACAATTAAATCTATAAATCAAAACTAATTGATCATATTTCGATAGAAAATAAAATAACATGTAAGTCCAATGGTTGCGACCCCTAATCACAACCAACGATATAAGAACGTTAACAATGATTACTGTTAAGATCGTTGGCTGTGGTTAGTGTCAGGGCGTCGACTGAGATTAGAGTTAAGAGCGTTGACTGAGGTTAGTGTTCAGGGCATTGATTAAGATTAGGGTCGAAGGCGTCGGCTAAGGCTAGTGTTAAGAGCATTGATAGAGTTTCAGGGCGTCGACTGAGATTAGTGTTAAGGGCGTCGACTGAGATTAGTGTCAAGAGCGTTGACTGAGATTAGTGTCAAGAGCGTTGACTGAGTTTAGGGTTCAGGGCATCAACTGAGATTAGGGTTCAGAGCGTTGAGTGAGATTAGTGTTAAGAGTGTTGAGTGAGTTAGGGTTTAGGGCGTCTACTGAGATTAGTGTCTAGAGCGTTGACTGAGATTAGTGATAAGACCGTTGACTGAAGTACATGATGTTAACTGAGTTTAAGGTCATGGGCCATACATGTGTGGCAAATGGGCCCAAAGTACCATAATTTCCCATACTGCTTCACTTGATGTTGAAATTTTACTTCTCAACACAATAGGCTTGCACAGTATTTTAGCCCAAACTCATTAGTAAGTTGTATTATGTTCTATATCTACACACATTTTCCCTTTTGTGAACTACAAATAATGTTCCTTTCTGCATAATAGAAGTGTAGTAAATCTTTTCACATGCCTAATTATCCTTTTCTGCATAGGGAAAGAACATTTATGCTGATGTGGTTGTCACTGCTGAGTCAAAGGATGTGCAGTTGTCATCCATTACTGATGGATCTCCTTGCTTCGACACTACCAGGAAAGTGAGGCACATAGTTATTTATTTTTCATGAGGAAACCATATATCATGTTTCTAATCCAAATTTAAGGACACGTTGCCTTATTTAGATACATAGAATTTGCTTTATAGTTTTTGTATGCAGTACACATCGAAAGTTAATTGTCTGTCCTCTACCTCAAGTCTTGACTCTCTCTTTGTGCCTTCACCTTTTAAACTCAACCTCAAGAACAAAGATGTACCTCCGAAAACCATACTGGAAGTGATCACAGTCCTTTCAAAGTTGATAGAGGACCAAAAAAGATGTAAGCACCATTTCTTATTTATCATTCTTATTACTTATGTCTGTTTGCATTTCTGCATTGTGACAACTTGTAGGTACTGTACATACAGTGTCCCGAGGAAAGCTAGAGATCAATGGAGAATTGTTGTACTTAGCTTTTTATAGGGACGGAGATTTCAGTTGTAATAAGGCTCTACCAACAAATAGATGAGATGTATGAAAGATGACATGAGAACTAACTTTATACCTTTATTCAATATCTGAATTCTCCAGACACTGTTAATCACTGTGTAACGGTAACTCTTGTCATTCCGGTTTGTATGTGGAGCGTGATGGGTTTCCATTATTCCTGTTATGTACTTGTGACTTCCATTAGCTCTCAGACGTATGAGATGTTGATACTCTACCAACTCCGACCGTACGCTAGCAACTGCAGTCCACCATCAAACACCCGTTAATTTGCCCCACAAACTTCATCCTCGTTCTCACTTCTATTATTTAATGAAAACATTCTTTAGATCAGCACGACACCTGATATTCCCTTGTTCGATTTGTAACCATTAATTTTGAACACTTTATTTCAGTTCCTACATTCATTCATTTCAAAATGTTACTCAAATGTGTACATGAAACTGCTTGTAGTAGTACCTACATTCATTCCAGTTCTTGCAGGTGTACGTGATACATTTTAGGAGTGGTGTGGACCTTGACCGGGCCTCGACGCCTTGTTACTGCTAAAGACTCTCTTTGTGCCACCCTCTCAGGTACAGAAGTTGACAACTTGACTCGTCTTTCGCACTTCTGTCCTTCTCTTCCATTTCCTCTATCCATTGCGGAGTGAAGGCGGGCAGGCACCTGATTTCTCCCATCTAATGAACGTGGATAAAAAAACACCATTCCAGAAAATATTGCAAATAAACCAAATCAATTAACAACAAATGCATGTTAACTTCTGATCATGGAACAAGAATGACTAACTAATGGTGATCATTGATAAGAATAATAAAATAACAAAAAAACACAATAGCAACTGATGGTGCTCAGTTATATGAACCACTGTGCTTTGTAAAGGGCATTAGCCTTTGGGTTGCAGATATGGCAAATGTTACTCAAACGTGTGACTAGCAGGATACACAAGACAAGTAAAACTCAGTTGTGACTACAGAACATATTCTTTATAATAACTAAGGTACTGCCGTTATGCTCTACAGATTATCAGACTTACAAACCTGAACTTTTTGACGCAAAGAACATCACCCAGGATGTTCAGATGCCTTCTTCTCAGCATTGTTAGCATTCTTGACTGTCACTTGATTTCCAAGTGTAATGCAATACCAATTAGTGGACATATCAAAGTAAAATTAGCATATATAAATATAAATGAAAATGACTTGCCACTGTCCAAACAAAGTCTTGCTACCCAAGAAGTCAAATAGTCAAGTTAAACTAGATTTATATAAAATTTGTCATAACTTTTTTCGAAAAGGTTCATTATGAAATTATGTTACATGATTAACCTAGTGATACTTCATCTGTCCCAAAAAACATGATGTTCTAGGAATTCAAGAAATGTTCCCCAAAGCACACTTTGGATGATATGAGTGGTAGAACAACCCACTTTGGATTGAACGCTCGAAGTAGATCTCAGTAATACCCTACCATTAGTCCACCATACCCCCATCTCTCTTTGATAGTTGTTCTTACATCACGCCTACCTCTTAGGATTAGCTCTTAAGACATGTTTATGTCAGTGGAATCTTGATTTAGTGTGTTCCATTTTCAAAAAGATCACTCAATCTACATAGTACATACATGAAAATTACAATTGATTTTATGTTCTATTCGTTCTGTATCCTTCCTTCAATCTTTTTTCTTGTCAATTTGAAGAGGGCAGCGGTGAAGTCGCTCTCATAGTCTCACTGACGCTCAGTTTGCATTTTTTTTAAAAAAAATGATTAAGCAACACAAAATGGTGATCTGAACACTTACCTGCAGCCTTTTTTTATGTAAAATCATGCATCTGGCTTTCTTTGCATTTTAGCTGCTTTTCTAGTTTATCTTATTTAGTTTAGTATACTTATTCCTAATCACACATCTCACATCTTCTATTCCATGTCATTGCAGACTCATAGTTACATAACAATGATGTCTTGCTAAATATCTTATTTATTTGCACTATGTCAGTAAACATGTTTTCAGTGTTCATGTAACCAAAAATAGTACAAAGATACATTACATTTTCTCACGAACCAGATGAATTGACACATGATAAATAGAATAATTTAACCAACCATTAGCCCCCTCAAAATTGTGCCCCAGCACTGGCAATGCATTCTGATAGTTCAGATTCCTTCAGAACCATCTTCACGTATTAATTTACAAGAATGCACACATTTTTGTGTATTGCAGATTTCCAATTGGCCATTTCCTTACCCAACCTAAATCTTAACAAGCACATTTATACTTTAATACATACAGGATCTACCCGAGCAGTACACACAATCTCCATAGTGAAGTATAGATATCGAAATTCTGACATGCATAAATTGGTAGATATAATTATACAATAGGCTTTACCAAGAACCAATTGTTGAGGTAATCGAACTGACATCTCCCTGCCTCTGAAATCCTCTTTGCTCAAGAAATCCGGTCCACATTTTAGGAATTCCTTCTTGTAAAAAAAAAAAAAAAAAAAAATTAGGAATTACTTTGTCAAAGATGCGATTTATAGAACTGAAATGAACACTCTCAAAAAATCCATGAAAACCAAATTAGAATCGGAACTTACTTGAACCTTCGAATTCCTGTACTGAAGTTGTGTTTCCTCTTCTCGTTTGGACTGACTCCTCTGTCTGGCTGCACAGGGCAGCGCAGCTCCATTTCTGTCCCTCAAGTTGCGGATTTGCTATTCTCTTCTCCAGGTGTCCTCTCTGCTGACGGATTTGGAAGAACACTGTCCTTGAGTTCCGCTGCAACTCCAACTCTCCTGCTCCTCCTACGGCAGTCCTTGAGTTCCGCTGCAACTCCAACTCTCCTGGCTATCTTTATTAGTGGCCACACATAATGCTCCAGTAGTGAATCCAATTAGGAAGTCTTGCAGGCTTGTATAATGGCCGTTACCTCCAAAAGAATTCAGTTGGTATTTACAGCACTGTCCATAACAGAAATACAACTCTAGCCTTACAAATTAAAATATTAAGCAAAACAATAAGGACTGATTATAATGTTACCAAAAAAAATGCCATGGTACAACCCAATGATTTTTGTACATATATCTACTAAAGATCCACATCTAAATGCAGAAAGATAATGAATGGCATCTACAAATAAAACTCATACACACAAAGAGAATCTGTTCCCACTTGTTCTACTTCATGGAAACTGTTACAGGCTTACAGCCACCACCAGATTGCGGCATGTAGTTCCAGAGTTTGAGTGATACGGATTAATAACTGCACTGTCCATTTCTACAATGTAATAGCTAACTAAATTTGTGTAGACTACAGAATAGCAGTTTGGGTGCTTAGGAACATAGACTGGTACTGAGAAGTACATATCTAATTGGTTGTCTGATAGGCTGCTACCCAAAAGTAATTACTGAGTTGGTGCATAGGAATCTTGTTTACTTCTGCTGTGATTCCTGACTTCTTTGAACGTTCATGTGCAAAAGTTAAATGACTCTGAGCACCGTCCGAACCAAGTGTTCGTTCCGTTAGGTGGCAAAAATCTAAATATTCAGAACATATCATCCTCAAGTAACAGACATTTGCCAATTTTCATGGTACATAGTACTGACGGTATAATCATTTTGCTCCAATAGCCGAGCACTACACACTAATATTCATTCACCGATGCTTCTGCAACCAACATTGACGAGTCAGCATACATTGTGAGTAAATTTGGCCAAAACAATCCCACATTCAAGTGAACAATGCAATTATCCCCAAGAACGTTGTGTTCGGCGTCTATTACATCAACACTAACTTCCCAGTTAACACTGACTTGCATATACAAAAAAATGTGCATCCTAAGTTTCATACCTCGCACCGACGTATTCTGTGCCACTGGAACCGTCAAGAAACTCGTCCTTGCATCTCCTTCATCACTGCACTGACGTCCAAAACATGTCTGAACCTGCCATCACACCGGCATTGCATAAGGACACGAACAAGTAAACCAATTAAAGGAATCTGCTACAGTCTACCGACTACCCCGGCATGGCTTAGAACACTTACATGATTGTTGAATCGACCGCCATGGCTACCCTGCTCAACCATAGAACCAAGACTGCTGCCCAGATCTGGAAGCGCCGAGTTGATATTCTCCTCCGCAGCATTCTGGACATTTTGGAACGTGGAAACTTGTTGCCGCGCACTCCAACTAGATCTGCACCAAATGCACCGGACATTTTGGAAGCCGACTGATGCATTTGCACTTGCACTCCCTGGGCTTCCAGAAATAGGATTGCATCTGGAATGGACAATCGGCAGCCGCTCCTCCCATCTCCTCCTCTGGATTCCTCTCCGCCTCTCTCCATCGCCGTACCGGCTGAATTCGAAACTAGCAGCAGCAAGGAGAAAATTGTTATTATAGGACTCCAATCGTGGTTCTCCCAAATAGGACTCCAATCTTTTATTTCTCCCTAATAAGACTCTAAACATGAGTCATAAGCTATAATGACATTTTGTATTTTTTTAATATCTTTTCTTATCTAAATATATGTATTTGTACCCAAAGTGACTTTTTTACCCTTCAGTCATTAGATTAGATGATTGACTCCGTTACGGGAATAAAAATTCACCGTGGCGTCCTTGTTCGCTGCCTTTCCGGCTTGCTTGCCATGCGTGCGTGTGGCTGGCTGGCTTGCCGAGCTAGCTTGCTTGCTGTGCCCGTGCGTGCGGCTGGCTGGCCGTTTGTCCTGCCTGGCTGTGTACGTGCGTGCTGGCCGTGGTCATGGCTGGCTAGCCGCCATGGTGGCAGTGTCGAGAAGGGCAGAAGGCCGTGGCGGTGTTCGACGTGATGGAGGACAAGAATGCGTGGTCGTACAACGGCAGGCTATCCGACTTGGCGATGCACTGGGACGGGCGGAAGGCGCTGCAGGTGTTCGACGCCATGGTCCGGGAGGGCCACGTGCCCGACGCGGCGGCGTACGTCGCCGTGCTGAACGCTTGCAGTCGCGCCGGGCGGCTCGAGGACACGCTGCGGTGGTTCGACCGCATGCGGCTGGAGCGCAAGGTCGCGCCCAACGCACAACACTATGGCTGCATGGTGGACCTGATTTCCCGTGCCGGAAGGCTGGACGACGCGCGCACACTCATTGGGAGTCAAGGCGTGGATCACCAACAGCAGGAGCCGCGGCGGCGGCGGCGGCGTGGATGAGTGAGGCGGCGGCAGCGGAAGAAGAAAGTCGCGGTCTCCTCGCGTGAATAGGTCGCGCCAGAGATCCAGGATCAGTTGAATCGGTGTCGTGTATAGTACAGAAGGGCAGTATGGGCATTATTAGAAAATAGATGTATTTGGGATATAAGAAAAATGGTTAAATGAAGCAAAATCCCATTATAGCTTATGGCAATTGATTAGAGCCCTATTAGGGAGAAGCAAACGATTGGAGCCCTATTACCGGGTGCCCACCACTTACTTGGGCCCACCACGATTGGTCCCATAATGGCATTTTCTCAAGAAGCAGGGGACGACAGGGACCGACCTGCCCCTTTTTACGCGCACTGTGGACATTTGTGTACCAATTTTGCCCCTGCCTATTTGCCAGGCCATTTTGTTTTCCTCTATACCAGCTTATTCGAATCTCAGCACACGGAACATTTCCAACGTCCCAGATAATGCTGCCGGACGCACATACAGATGTTAAATCCACTCTCATTCCAGTGGCAACGACTGACTACGTGTGCCGTGCATTCCCCGTCGGGATGCTCCTCAAGACAATGCCGAAGGTGTACAGCTGTAAATATCTCTGTTTTTTTGTTTTATTTGTCTAATAAAAATCAGCAAAGCTTTTGCCGCCTTAAAAAAAGTTTCTCACATTTCGCCATCTTTTTGACCAATCTGCACCAATTTCGTCATTTAATTTCCGGTGGCCACCGAGGGCACTGGCTGCATGCTTCCATAAATCCGTTGACGTGGACTTTGACGCTTTTGTTTAGTGCAACTATTTTCAGATTACTTCGGCTTTGACAAGCTGTTTGCCAACGAGATTAATGCGAGAGCCATCAATAGTTTTCTTTTTTTTTTTTGTCTACAAAGAACATGGGAGGACAAGCTAAGAATGAGTTAATATGGAAAGGTTCACGTGAGAAAATTAAACACAAGACACATTCATAGCCCTAACGTTTGATTGATTCTAAACACTTTTCCTAACCTTTTGTCGCAATAAATCAGTCACACCTCTCTTTGATGTGCTTTGTGATACGTGTGCTAGGTTGTGCTAGTATTTGTTATTTGTGCCAACATATCTTGAATTTTGTTAATTGTGATTTAGGACAACAAACACCTCTATATCTATCCTTGTCTTTTCATAAATTGTCTCTTATAATCTATGCTAAAACATATTTAAAACTGTTATGTGTGATTTGTGCCAACACACACATCTTATTTGTCCTTGTCCTTTCATAGAAAAAATTATCTCTTGTGATCTGTGATAAAATATATTAAAATCTATTATCAGAGCAGATCTGACCCTTGGATGATGGTCCAAGGGCCCTAGACATCGCAAGAAAAGTTGGCTATATTTCTTGTGAATGAAATATAGCAACTTCCGATTCTAAATTTCTAATAGAGTTAGGGTGATTTCAGCGGAACACCAGGGTGTGGCATATGCAGCCCTACTTTGTCAGAGGTAGAGGAGTCGAGTTCTGAATCCTGATCGATTTGTCATCCAGCAGATCATGATCCTATTCTTACTCTTTTAAATTCCTCTCGACGGTGTAATAACAAACCCTTTCATTTTTTGAATTGGTAGTTATTTGATTAGGACTACGAGCACACGGCTAAGACAAGTTAGCTTTGATCAGCTAATAGAACCTTCCATCAGAAAACTAAATATCTTGCGAGGTGACCTTGAGCGATGGAGAAAGAAAAAACCATAACTATCTAATCAACTGCAGGTTATTGAAGATCAAATTCTCCATGAGCAACTTAGCCACCTAATATAATCAACAAGATCTCAACATTCAACACCAATTCAGCCAGCAACATCAACAACTCCTAATTAAAGATGAGCAATTTCATCTTCAACGTGCTAAAAAGAATTGGGCTCGCCTGGGAGATAGGAACACTTCTTATTTCCATCAAGTTATTGTTAAAAGGATAAGGAAGAATAGAATTACTTATTTGGTCAACCCGGATGGTTCAGAGTCTACAACTCAAGAGCACCTTTTCCAATACTTTAACTACCTACTTCCAAAATATTTTTACCACTAATCGGACTAATAACCAAACAAGCCCTCTTATGTGTGCAGGATACAGGTGCAACACAAGTTCCCAGAGTCCAAAGACTTCGTGGCATCCAGATGCACATAGGAACAGAACCTTTGCCATAGCAGCAAAGCTCTACAACTACTAATTCCAAACCGACTCTACAAGAATTATTCAACATAGTCAAGGAAATGAGAAATAATGCATCGCCTGGGCCAGATGGATCTAATGCATCTTTCTACAAATTAGCTTGGTCATGAATCTCCTCTAATGTACACAGGCTGGTAACTGATTTCTATAATTTTGCTTTCATGACCCCTGAAATTAATAAAACTTTCCAAGTTTTAGTTCCTAAAAAAAATCAACCTATAATCCCACAAGATTTCAGACCTATAAGTCTATGTAATGTTGCCTACAAGATAATTCCTAAATCCATATTTGAAAGACTTAAACCCTATTTACTTGATTTCGTCGATCATGCACAGACTACTTTTGTTAAAATAGGCATATTTCTTCCAATGTTATAATTACTCAGGAAATTATCCACTCTTTTCAGTTAAGGACTTGCAAGTAGCAGGCTTTTCTCCTTAAAATTAGTTTAGCAAAAGCTTTTGACAGAGTGGAATGGAACTTCATTGTTGCAGCTCTTACCCGTTTAGTCCTTTAAACCTCATTTTATTAAACTTATTTATGCATGCATCTCTACTCCTATATTTTCTATCTTAGTTAATGGTGAACCCTCCAATTACATCAAGCCTAATCGTAGTTTTCGGCAAGGATGTCCCCTCTCCCCTTATCTTTTTGTGGTAGTTATTATTGAGTTATCTATTGCTCTACAACAGGAAATGCAATGCTCCAATCTCACAGGAATAAGTTTAGGGCCTGGATGCCCTCCAATCCACTCTCTCCTTTTTGCAGATGATCTCATTCTTTATGGCCATGCTACGGTTCAAGAAGCAACTACAATAAAAGCCATCCTACAGAGATTCTACGATGACTCAGGTCAGATCCCTAATCTCCAGAAAATATTGCTATTCTCTTCAGTAAAAATGTAAATGCCATAACAACAGCTTCAATTAAGAGTATATTCCCGGTCCCTGATGTGCAACCACATACTAAGCACTTAGGCCACCCCATCATTTTCAATCAAGGAGACAGAAACAAGGCTTATAATTTCATCTTAGGCAAAATCCAATCTAAATTAACATTGGCAAGAGCCTACAAGCTCAATCATGCAGGTAGACTCACTTACATCCAATCTATGCTCTCCTCGATCCCCATTTACTACATGTCCATAGTTCTCTTCTCCAAAACTTTTGTGCATAAAATTAACAGTATCATTAGGAGATTCTGGTCGACAGGTGTGCACGATGAGAATCCTACTTCCCCCATTGCTTATAGATCGTGGGATGACATTTGTCGAGCAAAGAAAATGGAGGCCCGGAGTGAGAGATTTTGGAACAGTCAACAAGACCCTTATCCTCTATGCAACCTATAACATTGCCACTAACAAAAATTCTTTGCTTACAACTGTCCTTAAATCAAAATACTATCCTAAGTCCTCTTTTTGGACAGCAAAAAATTTAGGTACCCATTCCATTTTGTGGTCCTCTATAATGCGGGTACAATAGGAGCTTGTTGGCGATCCTTATCTCAGATTTTATACCGCCAATAAGAATAAGAATATAAAACCATTGCCAAACTTAGTGTATAGGGTTTTAAACTAATGATTTTCACAAGTTTTGGTGTTTCACTTGTTTTGCAGGACGAACATGAAATCATACCTAAAGCGGATCCAAAGTGGGGAAAATAACAAGATAAACAAGAGGCCATTTTGAACCGAAAGCAAAACAAGAATAAACCTAATAATATTGGGTCCATTTACCAGAGTGCCTGGGCTCCAAACATGGGAACAAATGTCCAACATGAACCCGAGCAACGGAGGCCCAAAAACCCAGACCAATTCCATATTGGGCTGCAGGAGTTGGCTCGGGTAATTTGGGCATAACTCAATCATCCGAAGTCCAAATGGAGCATTCCAGCAGGCCACGCGAAGCTATCGACGAGACGCACGCACCCACAAAATCTCAGCCCATTTGGCCCAACTTGGGGGGCGACCGGCCCCGCCGGGTGGACTCCTGGGCCCAGCTTCGGGGAGGCAGTGCATTAACTCGTGGCATGGTTCCACCGTGGAATTTCTGATTCAGTGCACCTGGACATGATGGAGGTCGGTTTGGAGGTGTAATGAGTGGAATCAAAGAATATTCCAAGGAATAAACCCCTCCTCTCCACCTATAAATAGAGGGCTCCTCTCCCTCTCATTCCATCACCACTTCAAGGGAGAGAGCACCAAGCAAGAGCAACACCCCAAAGGGGCTATGCCCTAGTAGCTAGAGTTAGAGAGCGAGATGTGAGGGAGAGAGCGGGGAAGCGCTGGGCTTGTCGGTGTCTCCTCGAGCTTGTACCTCTATGAGCGACTACTTGGCTCCTTAGCGGGATCTTGGCTAAGTAAGTGTTCGTGTTCCTTATAGTCTTTTATGTCTTTCATGTAGTCAAGCTTGACCTTCTCTTGTTTGCAGGTTCGTAGCCGTCTTTGTAGCGAATGCTCTAGTACAAGGGCCTCGGGAACGGGTAACCCATGATATCACGCTAGAATAGTAGTTGTCAGCTTAGATGTGGTGTCTAGGTTGGAAGCTACCTATGTTTGCCTCGTTCCCCACGGTTGAGGGGTAGGCGGCAGGTGGTGACAGCCCTGTCCATCCCTTGTATCCCCCACGTTTGGGTTCGGCGTAGAGCTGTAGGACGGGACCGCTTGGCAGACCAGGTGTGCTCCGGAGCCCGAAGTAAGCAAGTAGAAGTACGGTGGCACTATCTGTAATAGAACCGACCAACTAATATAATTATCGTGCACTAATCAAGCCATTGTGGCAGCTCAAGTAGTAAACCACAATTATACCAGCCCGGTAGTCTGGAAATCTCGAAGGATTTCACCAACTTCATATACATCTCAGATCATTTTCCAACATTCATCATTCCAGATCATTACATCAGGTTCTAAACTAAATATTACATAGAGTACTCAAATTTAGTTATTACAAACCAAGTTTTGAATTTGAAGTGCGGAAGCAAATTAAAATCCAGTTCTCAAACACACACGAAGTTTTTCACAAACATAGTGCCAGGTTCTTCATGAGGATCCACAAAAGCAAGAGGTACGAAGATAGGATTGATCGAGCCCACGATCTATTCATCTCCCACCGCCGGATGGAAACATGTCGGCGTGGCCGTAGAACATCTCTCCATCTCGCAACAACATTGGGAATTGCACCCGAGTACATTGTACTCAACAGACTTACCCGACTAAAGAAAATAAAGACTCTTTGGTGGATGTCGGGCTTTATGTGGGGTAGCTAACTCCTTATTTGCCAAAAAGATGAGCTTATTAATAAATCATTTAGTGATAAAAGGACTCTCTAGCTTACCAGTTAAGTTGTGGCCTATCAGCTATGTTAGCACCTGCACTACTTCACTTTTAGTAGAAGCAATCAACATTTATCAAGAACCGCATTGATTGAGTATTCATTAATCCAGCATGAATGAACATAACCAACTCGCACAAGAATTTATCATTGGCGACCACGCCGCTGTCTCGGTCAAGAATTCACAATCCAGGAATGATGGCGATTATAATCGATTGCAAACCAGCTGGCGGGGTATTCCTCACACAAACCAGGCATACTCCTCAAAAGTAGCCTTAGTCACCTTGATCTACTCGGGTAGAGACGCAGGATCAACAACTCACCACCATGACCAAGGAAACTCCCGGCAGCCAACAGGTAAGCGTGCCCATCAAATGACACCGCCCCATCTTAAGGTCTCACAACCGGGCCCTTTGTTGGCGTTTCTTAGCGTAAGCAGCCAAATCCGCAAGCGCACGGAAATCACCGTTATAGCACTTCACCCGGTGAGTAATCGGGTATCGTATTTCTTTCACGAAGAACGACTTGTGAGTTAAATCTAAACAGAGGTTGCCCAGAGATGGAGTAGGATAGCTTAGGTAGTGAGGTTTCTAAAGGTAAAGTCCTAGGAGATGGCTAAACTCATTGCTATACTTCTTACTTCGGGCGCCGGATCGCACCTGGTCTGCCAGGTGATGCCGGCCTGAGGCTCTACGTCGTAACCGGACGTGGGGGATTACAAAGGACGGACAGGCCGGGCTGTCGCCACCTGCCGCCTACCACCTCAACCGTGGGCTACGAAGCAAACGAAGGTAGGTCCTAGCCTAGACACCACGTCTATGCCAGTTTCTACAACTCTAGTGGTGGCCAGGAGCTCCGTCTCTATCAGGGGTCCTCTTACTAGAGCTTCCGTCATGGGGACGAACGACGAACCCGCAAGAAGATAACAAGCAAGAATAACTTACTCAAAGGTATTACCGAAAGATAAACACAATGTCTTACTTCAAGTAGCAAGACGCCGTAGAGGTACAAGCGAGGAGGGAGCCGACAAGTCCGGCACTCCGCCCCGTGGAAGACTAGCTTCCCGAGAGCTCTCTTGGAGAGATGCTCTACTCTTGCTCCTCTCTCACTCCTTACTTCTATTCTAGCTAGGCTAGATAGAGTGGCTCTACTCTCTCTATTGTACACTTGTAGAATGGAGGTGTGGTGAAGAGTGAGAACTAAAATGAATAATGAATTGTGTTTACATTGTGTTTTGAAGGAGGAGGAATGCCTATACTTATATAGGAGTGGGATGGTCGGTTTCCGCAGGGCAAATGTCAGAAACACCCTGAACCGACCATCAGGTGGCCCCACGAAACCGACCAACCAAAGCTGGGCCCGGGCCGCGCCCCACTGGGCGCGCGCCTCTCGCGCGCTCACGCTGGGCCGGGCCCCGCCGGGGCCTTCGCCTTGGTCGGTGGCCTTCCGGGCCGGGCCTGGGTCGGCCCATGCTTGGTGCTTCGGTCGGTTTGGCTCCGAGTGGGCTTTTTCCTCCTTTTTCTCTTGTTTGCTTGGGCCAAAAATAAAAGGTATTTATTTATATGTGTTTTTCTTCATGTCTTGGCCCATTTTGCATGTATTTTAGTGATGTCCTGCAAAACAAGAAATCTGCGCCACACTGTGGAAATAGTTAGAGTAGAGCCCCTATTGTGAATTTTAGTGTTGCCTAGGCTAATGTTGGCGGGGTTAGAATCGAGTTAAGGACCGCCAACAACTCCCCCACACTTAGCTCTTTGCTCGTCCTCGAGTAAAGGATGAAGAACTAAGGTGGTTGTACTCTCCCAAGTGCTGACCTGTATACAGATTATTCCGAGCTTATTCCTTCAAGTACTTCAAGGCAGCATGATCTGTGTAAATGATCACCTTTGCGTCCACTAAGTAAGACCGAAACTTGTCGATAGCGAATACTACAGCAAGAAGCTCTTTTTCTGTTGTTGCATAATTGAGCTGAGCTCCTGTCAATGTCTTGCTGGCATAAGCTATCGCGTGATACTTCTTATCTTTGGTTTGGCCTAAGACCGCACCAACAGCATAGTCACTTGCATCACACATGATCTCAAAAGGTAGAGACCAATCTGGAGGTTGGATGATAGGTGCAGAGATGAGTGCTTGCTTAAGAGTGTTAAATGCTTTCAAGCACTCATCGGTAAACTCAAAAGGAGCATCCTTAGCTAATAGGTTCGTGAGGGGTCTAGAGATTTGTGAAAAATCTTTGATAAATCTTCTATAGAACCCCGCATGACCTAAGAAGCTACGGATTCCTTTTACGTTTACCGGGGGAGGTAGTTGCTCGATAACCTCTATCTTAGCCTTATCTACCTCGATTCCCCTCTCGAACACTAAGTGTCCCAGGACAATGCCCTCTCGGACCATGAAATGGCACTTTTCCCAATTAAGTACCAAATCTTTGTCCTGACACCTTTGCAAGACCCTGTCTAAATTTTTAAGACAATGATCGAAAGTTTTTCCATAGACGGTGAGATCGTCCATGAAAACTTCCATGATCTCTTTGATCATGTCCGAAAAGGTAGACATCATGCACCGTTGAAATGACGCGGATGCATTACACAACCCGAACGACATCCTACGGTACGCGTACGTTCCATAGGGGCATGTGAAGGTCGTTTTGCTTTGATCATCCGGGTGGATGGGAATCTGATGATATCCCGAATACCCATCAAGGAAGCAAAAGAAGGAGTGTTTCGCTAACCATTCTAACATTTCATCAATGAAGGGGAGCGGAAAGTGATCCTTCTTTGTTGCCTTGTTAAGTTTTCGGTAATCAATGCACATCCGCCATCCAGTGACAGTTCGTTGAGGTATGAGTTGGTTTTTAGCGTTCTCAATGACTACCATTCCTCCCTTTTTGGGAACCACTTGGACTGGGCTAACCCAATCACTGTGTGGTACGAGATAGATTATTCCCGCGTGAAAAAAGTTTCAGGACTTCCTTTTTCATGACTTCCCGCATCGCATTATTCAGCCTACGCTGAGGTTCCCATGAAGGTGTGCTAGCTGGCTCTATGGGAATGCAATGGGTACAGAGCGTTGGACTTATCCCCTTAAGATCGTCTCAACAATACCCAAAGACCGAACTATGTTTTTTTAGAACGGTGATTTGTTTGGTCGTCTCCTCGTCACTAAGCTGGTCACTTATTATGACGGGAGTTTGTGTGTCGCCATTCGGGAAAACATATCGTAATCCTTTGGGTAAGGGCTTAAGCTCAACTGGAGGTCTAGGCGGTTTCTCCCCTATAGGGAGGTCAACTGTCTCCCCGAACTCGTCTTTTTCTTCTATGAAGAATTCGGCATCTTTGTCTAAAGACGATTCGGGTGACTCGAACATGTCAACCGCTAGAACCTCTATGGCCACACTAGGGGGAGATTCGGCCACTGAGTTCCTGGCTCTAGTGACTTGAATCGGGAATGATTCTCTCCCTAGTTTTATGTTAATCTCCCCTGTTTTTTTGACAGATTGTCAAAGAGTTTTTCCAGGGGGTGCCCAATGAGTATGTCGAATTCCTGGATGTCAAAGACAAGGAAGTCTAGGGACATTTCGACATCTCCATGGTGGAGTGTCATGTTATGTACAATCCTTAGTCCTTTTTGAACGGAATCTGGCGTTCTCAAGGACCGTGTTGTTGGAGTAAATGATTCCATTCCTAGACACGTGGATGCATAGGAATGTGACATTAGGTTTGCTCCAACGGTGGGATTATACAAAACATCCATCCAATTCCGCTGGATTTTGCAACGGCGGGTGGAAGATGGAGCACGAATCTGAATTACTTCAGACGAGAGCTCACCTTCTGCTACCCACTCCATGCTCATAACAGAGGTCAACTCTCTAACTGATTCCTTGAGAAAAAGTTCGTCAAGGGGCTCGCTAGGAGTGATGGGAATTGGTGGTCTTGTGCGACACTCGTATTGTGAGGTATTTCCGAGATTCTCGAAAAGGTCATCCTCGAAGATCGAAAGATCCATGGGTTCTTCCGTCTTAGGTTCTGGTTCGGGAGAGGGTCTCTCTATGGATTGGGCAGGTTCGGCTGATGCCGAACAGACATCTTCTTTTGTTGGCTCGGGTTCTATATGGATAGGTTCTAAAGGAGGGGTATTCTCCTGGATGCGATCCAAGAGAGCCTGCCCCTCTTCGGTGGTTTTGTGCTAGAACGACCCTCCGGCAGTTACATCGAGCAATAAGGCAGAATTTCTGTCTAATCCTAACCAAAAGTGTTGTAGGAGCACGTGGTTAGGAATAGACAGGTCTGGGCCTGATCGTGTTAGGATCAAAAAGCGTTCCTAGGCTGCACCTATGGTTTCATTCTCTATTTGTTGGAAGTTGAGCACCTTCTGTCGTAGAGAAGCGACACGAGAAATGGGGTAGAATGTGAAGCAGAAATGCTTACGCAATTCTTCCCAATCTCCGTTTACTTTCCCTACGTTTTGGGTGTACCATTGCTTCACCTTTTCATGGAGAGAAAAGGGAAACAATTTCCACCACAATGTATCTTGTGACATGCCCGCAATGGTCAGGCACGCACAGAGTTGCTAAAACTCCCGTAAGTGATCGTATGGGTTTTCATATTCCAAACTTGAAAAGGCTTGGTCCCGAACCATGGCTATAAAGCCAGGGCGGAGCTCATACTCGGAAGTTGTGATTGGCTTCGAGGATTGTGGTGTTTGAATGAACTCGCCCTTCGGAGCGGAATGGTTGTAAATGGTTGGTTGCTCCTTGGATATATTTGTTTTCTAAAATAAAACAAAAGAAGTGGAGCAAAGGTAGGTCAAGGTAACGGGCAATCTAGGTTCGAAGCTAACTGCGACAACCGTTCCCCCTAAGGCAACAACGCCGAAATGCTTGTTGGCGTTTCTTAGCGTATGTAGCCAAATCCGCAAGCGCACGAAAATCACCGTTATAGCACTTCACCCGGTGAGTAATCGGGTATCGTATTTATTTCACGAAGAACGGCTTGTGAGTTAAATGTAAACAAAGGTTGCCCGAGAGATGCGGTAGGATAGCTTAGATAGTGAGGTTTCACGGTTTACCTAAAGTAGGCTACCACAAATTTCACCTCAAAACTCTAAACACACTTTGCCCTACACAAAAATCACAATACGAATTCCTAGCAATTGATCCTAAAAATAATTTGTACTTGTCAAAGTTCTCCAACATCAAGCACCAATGGCATGTGGACCTTCCAAACAGTATACGAACAGGGCACAAGAGGTTTCACAGCCATAGCCCCAACCATTATTTATCTATGAATTAATTAAGCAAAGTGCCAAAAAGTACACTTGGACTACACATACTAAATTTTCTACAGAACATGGCAAAACTATACTTGCTATAGACGAGCATAGCCTAACTAAGCTAACAAAACAAGAATCACGGTTTTCGATCAACGAGAGATTACCGATGCATTTAACAAGTTTAATGCATTTCCTAAAAATAAATAAAACATTATATATAAGTATGTCAAAACTGACACCACATAATTTTCCTGCATAGTTCACCTCAAATGAAAAATAACCCAACTCGAATCACCTCATTTGGACTAAAAATGAGGGAGATATGAATTTCCCAAGATTTAAAACTAAATCTGGAAATTCATTTCTTCTTTTCGGAATCCATCCTAAAATGCTAAGCGCACCCGACTTGTACCCAGTGAAAGGTCACAATGGCTAGAGGGGGGTGAATAGCCTAATAAAATTTCTAGCAAAAGCACTAGACACCAAATTAGATAGTAAGGCGGCAAATGTGCAGAGCTAAAGTTTCGACTACTCTATGCAAGCCGTCCTAAACAATGCAAGGCTACTCAATTCAAAGCACAACAACCACGGTGATCAAACTACACAATGTCGGTTCACTGAAACCAACCAAGCAATTCTACCCACGGGATTTACTCTACACAATGAGTGGTTCCCGACCGACCACAACAAGTAGTTCTACCCACGGGATTTAAACTACTCAAAGAGTGGTTCCCGACCGACCACAACAAGCAATTCTACTTTGCGGAAAGTAAGGAGGTGATGGAAGTTTATACCGCCGTGAAGAGTAGAAGATGGCCAATCACCGTGTAGTAGTAGTAGCCAATCACCTAGAGAGCTCAAGCACAATCACAAGGAGGTCGAAGCCTCGGCAATCACAAATCAACATAATGATTTTTTATTGAGGTTCACTTGCTTCCCGGCAAGCTACTCCTCGTTGTGGCGATACACTTGCTTGGTGAGTTGCCCGCTCAATTGGCTCGGTGCCAAAGACCCCAATGGGGAGCCGCAATCTCCACACAAGACAAGGATCCACAAGCCACGAGCAATCCACTAGAGTATCCTTTCGCGAACTCCGTGGGGAAGGATCAAGAACCCTCACAAGAACCCGTGTGGCCTCGAACAATCACCAAGTCGAGCTCAACCACCACCCGCTGCTCCAAACCGTCTACGGTGATGGGAATCACCGAAGATTAACAAGAATCCGCAGCTCACTCGATGAACAAGTGCCTCTAGATGCAACTCTCAATGCAAATCACTTGTTCTCACTCAAATCTCTCTCAAGTCAAGATTAGCAAAGGAATCAAAGAGATGAGTGGGGGAGTGTCTCTCTTGCTCAAAGATTGCTCAGGTATGAAGAAATGGTGAAGAGACCTCCCCAAGGCCGGCCAATGGTCTATTTATAGAGCCCACTCGAAAATATGACCGTTGGTCCTTGGCTGTGCTCCAACACGCGCCGGACGCGTCCGCCGCCGTCTCGCCGGACGCGTCCGCGCTCTTCGCCGCGTAGTGGATTCGACCGTTGCGTTTGAAGATCGCGACTGCGCGTCCGCGACCGCGTCCGTCGCGCGTTCCGTCGGACGCGCGTCCGGCGCCTCTGCGCCCGACCGTCGCGAAAGAACAGCCGCCACGTCGCGTCCGGCGCCGCGTCCGCCGCTGCGTCCGGCCGCGTCCGGCGTCCCGACTTGCACAAGCCGCAATCCCAGAAGTTTCTGGTCGACGTCTGGTGCACCGTCGGACGCGCCACAGCCGCTTCCGGCGCACACTACGCCTGGCAAGCAGCCCAGCGTCGACTCCAGCACGCGCCGGACGCGTCCGGCCCGCCTGGCCCGGCGTCCGGCACCTGTGTCCGACGCTCCCAGCTCGTCCACTTCTCGTTTGATCTTCGATGTTGCGCCGTCTTCGCTCCAAGTCCAATCTCTTTCCTTGAATACAAACTCCACCAAGTGTGGACCTCGTCTCAAGCACCGGAGTTAGTAGTACAAGCACGACCACGTCGGCAAGAGTTAGCCCTCTAGTTAGTCTCTCATGCATCATGCAAAGTCGCAACTAGAGGCACTTAGGACCGCGAATGAAACCGAGAAAACCCCTCTTGATAGTCGGTTATCGATCCTAAATGTGGTCACACTCGCTAAGTGTCTCGACCACCAAATCGGAAAGCCCTATCAAGTATACCTTCGCCTTGATCTCCATGGGCCTCCGTCGGAGCTTGATCACCTCACATGTCCACCATGTTCGTCACCGTGATCACTGAAACAACCCGATTTCCGTGAAGGGAAATCCATAGATTGAAGTGTAATATGACCGTTTAAATCACATTATCCGAATTCCAGTTGAGTACCAAATCCATACAACGATTAAAGAGAGTACAATAGTACGGGATTGTAATAATTTATTACATCGCCTCACTGCCGGAAACATGAAATATAAAGCAAGCAGAACAGCTTGAGGATGCGGAAGACTTCAACTCCAAACGACTCGAGCGTAGAACGAAACCCTCAGTCAGAGTACTCGTCAGAGTAGTACGAACCATCCGTACCTGTGTGCCAAAGTATCAGTATGATATGTACTGGCCACTCTCACCCTATGCATTGCTTTGGTGGAATTGGATGCAATAAAGGATATAACAAGAGGCCTAAATATGGGCTGTGGTTTCCTATGCAGCGTTGGTCAAGTTTTAATTATAACAAGTATATAATTAAGTTCATCAGGTTATCATCATTCCCACACACCATCCCATATCCCACACCAATCCATCATCATCTCAAACTCATCCTCACAAGGCGACTAAGGCCGACTCCCTCTCGGCCCGTCTCAGCGGTCCACGACCGGATATCCATCCTCATGCCAACACCATACCAGGGGGAGAAAAGAAGACTCATCTCTCTATCTAGTGAGACGGAACACGGGACAGTCCATAGCCTACAAGTAGGCTTATCTATCGATCGATCAACCGGACACTCTGCGAGAGGTTCTACAACCCACAAGATCACCCTCATCGGCGCGCTCGCCTAGGCGATCTTGATGCTTGCTATAATAGAACGATGCCACCCTACCTCTCGATCCCCGGAATACCCCAAGTACCTCTGGAGTAACCGAAACCGTGAAGTCACGTTCCCGATCCGAATAGGGGGCCATGATCGTCTCGGGAGGGTGTGAGTCCACCAATGCCCGTACCTCCCTACACATCTCGCCTAGTAGTAGTGGCACCGTGCTACCAAGTAGTCCAAATTGTCTCCCCATTACAAGGAACATGTGGTCTGTAAAGGAGTCCTGAAGAAACTGAGTACTAGTAAGTCCTTAGGGATGACCAAGCCGGGATGTCTCCAACAGGGTTACCGTTCGGGTGCCATCCTGACACCACGTGCCACCACAGCACCTTCTCCCTGAGCGGCCCACGACAAGCCCACACCCAGGGGTTTCCCCAACCACTAGTATACCCGCCACAGTATCTCGCACGGGGAATGTCCACCATCCCGGGGCAAGACTCGCTCCATAAGCTCGTCGTATATCCCGGCTTGTCGACACAACCCTCACCTCCACGCACCCAAGACTCACGCAAAGACTCTCTCCCGGGGTTATCCATTGCGGCACCACGTGCCTTAGTCCATATATAAACAAGGTTTCCCACCACGCATCACATCAATGATATAAAGCGTAGAAGAAATAAATAGCGGCAAGTATACAGCGTCGTCTAGCCTATCGGGGGTAAGCGAGGGTAAGGTTGCGTCAAGGTAGTGGCCATCAAGTAAGAACTACCATTCAATCCTATCACGAGATTAAATATAACCGAAATATAAAGCACCAGCAATACTATTCATTAGCCATGCGTAATAGGATCTACGGGGGTGGGTGAGATGTGGCACCTTCAGAGTAGTCGTCGCCGAGCTCCTCCCTGTACTCGCGATCCCCATCAGACAGTTCCTCGCTCGACTCTGAAACGAGACATAACGGTCGCGTTAGCGACCCTATAGAGTTTGCACAAAGAACAAATAAACTGCAAAAAGATCCAAATGCACTCATAGAATGGCTTATGACATGGGGTTCGATTTTAGATGCATTTCCATATAAAGATCATCATTTTTGGAGCTCGTATGAATTAGTTATGAATTTCCGAAGTTTATACTATTTTACGAAAAGATAAATGGCCGATTAATCGGTGGCGACACGTGTCGGGTCCTGGTTTCATCCATGTGGCACTGTGGGTCCAAGCTGACGTGGCAAAGGTGATGACGTGGCGGCGGACGTCACTGCTGACAGGTGGGACCATGCTGACGTCACTGCTGACATCAGCGTTGACCAGTCAACGGTCAACTGGGCCGACAATGGGCCGTTAGTGGGCCTGGTGGGCCGAACATGGGCTGGGCCGGGCCCGCCACGTGTCAGTCTCACACGCGACCACGTCGCAGTCTGGATCCCCAACGGGCTCTGGTCTACAGGTCCGGTCTACGGTGGACAAGTCTCCCTGGTCCACTTCGTCTGTCAGATTGGTTCATGTGCACCGAGCTTATAACACCCTGGTTTACAAAGAATACCAGAGGCCGTCATATGTGTGCCCAGGAAGTCCACACATATAACTAGAACGATAAATATCAGAAAAACAATGTATTAAAGCGGAAACATATATATACTAACACTTACAAAACATCAGAGTATCGTGGAACGTTGGCTACATCTTCTCTTTAGAGCTCCATTCTCCTCAGGGACAGTTGACTGGGGGCTCCGTATGCCAAACACCTTCGACATCTCAATGTCCAGCAGCACCTTGCTAGCAGACTATAGCAAGGTGAGTCCATGTCGAACTCAACAAGTACAGGCGGAAAGTATAATGATATGCATGGCTTGAACAAGGTAAAGCTCAAAGGTAAACTACGGTAGCACTATTTTAATTAGCAACCTATTACTAATCAACTTGGTATAAAAGCCCAACCCTTAATTAAGGTTCAAGTAGTAATTAAGAGTTGATTAACATCATCATTATATAGATCATAACATGATCATCATATAAATGAGATCGCTATCTCGAGAACACAGGATGGCAATCCTGATAAAACCCGAGGTAGCAACCTCCAATAACTTCTCCAAAGATCCATGAAGTCCATTTGCTAATCCAAAGGGTGCTGGGCCGCTCATACCGAGAGCACGGACGATATATCGGTGACGATATATCGGTTTGATCAAACTCTGCGCAGAGGTGTACACTTTCCCTCCAGGTCGTGATTCCCATTTGCCCGAGGTCGCGACTCCTCAAAACACTTCCAAGGTGAATGAGCAGGGTCTCACTACGAGGCGGTTCACGGGTCATAGGTAGTGGTAGCCTGATCGGAATGTCCCAAGCACATAAGAGACGTACTCGCACACGCGCTCCGCGGATCATCCTCAACCCTCATGCTTCAAACTTGGGATCACCCTTCTCACCATGGCTATGGCACCCGTCGGCAAGTTACCAACCTACCTATGATAGTTCCCGATAATATGCCAAGCCAGAGCCATATAGCCTGGAGTCATACGAATTGTCCCAGTTGAATCGTCTAGGAACCGGTCCTTAAGGAGAGCAGACACGGATGCCCCCGTCGCTACGAGTCTCCACACTAGCATCCGCATCTCTCTTGCTTTACCAACCAATGATGCATCCCGCATCAAACGTCTCCACCATGGCCGCAGCCATTACCATCAGCTTTACTTAAAAAGCAACATTTTAACTGTATAACATTAATGAGTAGGTAAGCGGAGCACTAGCAGACCTATTTACTATCTATAAACCCCTATGGGTAATATATGGATAGTAGTGGCTAGTATGTCCTTAGGTTTTGATCATTTAGTACACATGCATGCATTATATAAAAGTTCATAGGTTCAATATGATCAAAGGGAATGCCTGCACTTGCCTTAAATCCAAAGTCCAACTGTTCAATAGACTTTAATTTCTCTATCTTCTGGTCTCCAAACTCATCTCGCACTTGTTGATCCTCGGCTCCCGGTCTTGGAACTTGTCGATTTGCTCGTCGTCTACTCGCACAAAACAAGCAACACAAACAAACAACACTAAGAACATGCATCAAGCAAAAGAAATGCTAAAGAAAGAGCAGACTAAAAGATAGAGCTCGAAGCTACGATCACCGCACGACGAGATCGAAAAGGGTTAGGTAACCCTAGGTTACTTTTATTTATAAATGGGTTAAATAATTATTGAGTGAGTTAACATTTAAATCAATAAATAAATTAGTGATTGAGTTTCATGGTGACCATCAACACTACTGCGTAGAGCGCGACGACACAATTCTAACGCATCTTGAATCACTCGAATCGGACTTAAAACGGTTAAATGGCGGCGATTATACGATCAGTGGCAGTTTCGTAATTACTGCATCTCGTACCTTGGTCGTCTTCCACCTCTGGTCACCTCCATCTTCACGTACAGGAAGTTGGCTATGGCAGCCATGGCTGCTGCTCGCGCCAGGGAAGGGCAGGGGCCTCTACAGGGGGCCTTGGCCGGCCAGCAGAGGCGGCGCGGCGCGCCACGGGCCCACGCGCGGGGTCGGGCGTGGCCGGCTCGGTGCCCTTGGCCGAGCAGCCATGGATGGCGGCGGCGGCCACCTGCTGCTGCAGTGCAGCAGCGCGCCAAGGCCGTGGCGAGGACCGGGGTGGCGACGCGGGGCCGCGTGGTGAGGTCCTTTGGGTGATGGCGCCATGTGTTGCCGCGGGAGTAGACCGACGAAGAACAGCGTGCTGTCCATGGTGCAGCTCGCCGGAAAAGAGAGAGATATGTTAGGGAACCATCAAACGGCCATGGATTCGCGAAACGAAAGTCGTGACTTCGTAGAGGACGACGAGGGCTACCTCGTGGTGGTGGCGGTTTTCGCCGGGACGCGACGAGATGGCCGGAAACGCTCGCCGGAGAGTTCGCCGGAACCCTAGCTGCAGCAAACTTCGGCGAGGGATTGCGGGAGCTACGAGTGGCGGCTCGAGATGGTCTTTTGTGATCTGGAATCAGCGCGACGAGAGGAACACCGGCATATATATATGGCTAGGGTTTGTGGCACCGAAAAATATTTTATTTTTAATAATTTCGGGATTTATTAGAAAACCATTTTCAGTTCAAAAACAATTCCAGAAAAAGCTGAAATCATTTTAAAGCCCTGAAAAATGTTTTCAAGCCTCCGAAAATTATGGGAAAATACCGAAAGATAGATTGAGACATGATTAATCCAGATAAAGTATTTGGAACCCATGAAAATGATATTTTAGAGCATCCAAAAATTTGGAAAAGCCCTAGGATAAATGGGAAAATAATCCAGGGAAGTCCAGAAAATTCCCGGGAAGAATCGATCGATGTCTAAACGTGTTTCGATAACTTACCGCACACAAAGCCCAAACCACAAGCATCAAACAAGCATCACAATAACAAAAGCCCTTCAAATTATTTTATAAATATTAAAAGCACACTTTTCTTTGTATATAAATGTATCAAGATTTAAACCTGGGTTGACAAATTTTACTCAAATATTTAAAATCCTTCATTTTATTTAGTGTTTTATAATAACAGCCCAAAGTACAAAATTTGGGGTGTTATAGAGCTACCCCACAACATGAATCTCGTCCGAGATTCGAAAATACTTGGGATAAAGATGAAACAAATGATTAGGGTTAACTCAAAATTATGGATGAGACATGATACAAAGATCTTTGAGATTTCTCAAGGATTAGCAAAAAGTTGAACATCGATTCCTACGAAAAGCTCAATAGGCTTGGATTCTTGGAGGATTTACACTTCCTGTTCTAAGGTTCGCGAAGTGCAATGAAAAAGTTTGAAGGTCATCATGTATCAACCAGAAGAATCGAGATTCCTTTGGGACATCTAGTGACGTAACATGGAAGAATTATAGATTGATAAAATCAACCACAGACGAATAGAGATTGGTCACACGAAGGTCAGAGGCTGATCTTCACGTGTTTACTCTTCGAGATTTTATAACATATAGGTCAAAAGGTAGATTCAGAAAATAAGGATTGGTCTTCCTAGCTATTTCGGAAACCTTTGGAGATGAAGCACACAAGAGATAGGCATTAAGTGTGAAATCTAGTCTTCCAGTCATCACTCAAGGATACTAGGCCGATAGATGGAATTAAGTTGTCTTCACATTAGACGATGTGCAGACAGGCATTGATGATTATTGAAGGTGATAAACATAAAGGTCAATGACCAGAGGATATAGACCAGGGAGAGGCATGACACACAAGAGTGAATAACGATGAACTTTTCAGGTTCTTATATCATGGGATGCAAGATCTAGGAGCAAAATACAATGTAGATGATAAAAGTAGATCTTAAGATGCTCACAATTCCTCGATTTGACATTTGTGAGATAGGGGAAGGAAGAGTAATAAAGTGGATACGATTGTCCAAAAAGTTGAAAATTAATCTTCGAGTCTGTGCACTTCATTGACTATAGATGCATGGGGGGTAAAGGCCAAAGGTTCATGGGGAAGACAAGAGAGGTTGCAAGATAGATAAGGTTTAGCCTTTTGCTCCTCACGCCTTGATAATTGAGATAATCCAAGTGGATGCTAGTAGCAAATGCTACCACACTTTAACAAAATCTGCTTAACATTAACTCTGATGTGCGAGCATCTTCTTGATTTGAGATATACGAGACATTCGGTGAAAGTATTTCGAATTATCAAATATTAACAAGGCGAATGAGGATAGATTCCTTCAGGGGCCTATGAGATGTAAAACAGGATCCAGTGTAGTGAGGTGGTGAAGAGATAAATATGGATCTTTTAGCATCTTTATGTCCTATGACCAGACATGCTCCATATTGATTGAGGTGGGTAGCAAACGCTACCCCTCTTAATGTAATTCTTATTTGTCGCAAGAGCATTGATAGGAACACCATCTTGTTAGAGCTATCTTCAAAAGATTTCTCTAGAGACTTCATCTTTAAAGGACTCACATAACTCCCCTCTTACAAGAATTTCACCTTGGGATTCGAGGAGAGTAGCAGAAAGAATGACGGGTGATTTTCCAATTCGATATGGAAAGATAGCCTGAAAGGTTCATGATAAGACAACTCATCGGTGTATCTTATATAATGGATCATGATTAATAATCACGTTACCGGCGCTTGCCGAGCAATACATCCGTGTGTCTCGTGCCACCGGAGACTTTCGACTTCATCGTGGCACCGTCGCTTATTAATCAAGATATCATTACCAAGTTTACTACCAATTCGATATCTCACATGACATAGGTATAGACCTTGCATATGCAAGACGAAAATAAGCTCATGAGGTTTGGAGAAAAGAATGGTTTTCAAACTCCAAACTTTCTTCTATTCATGTTGTGGGGAGTGGTTCGAGCATTAGCCCACATAACAAAGATCAGGACCTATGGGTTATGGGTACACCACGCTTCATTGCGCCACCTTGATGATGGCGTTGAAGGTAACTCTTTCTTAAAGATGCTCGTTGTTGATGATAGGTCCTCCGTGTGTTGATCCTCCATTACGATGAGGTAAAGGAGAAGGCATGGAAACAAATGGTGGAATGGACGGTGCAAGTCCATATGATTCAAGATTGATGAAAAGGTAGGAAGGATAGAAGTCACTACCCCACTTTAACAAAAATCGAGCTCACCCACTAGACTCCACCTTTCAGGCCTCCTTTGGAACAAGAGAACAGATACAACACACAAGCATTACAACAAGCAAGACAAACACACAACACCACATCGATGCTACACGTGCTCCTTCAACATTGGTGGTCATCCTAAAAGGGAAGGTGATAGATGATGAAAAGCCATCGAATTTTGAACAAAACGAGTTAGAAAACTTTTAGTAAACAAGCAAAACAAAAGTTCAAGGGAATAAGAAATTAATAGCTCAAAGGAAGCTATTCAAGGAGGGGATAAAGGCAAGGGTGAGAATAGTAGTCAGAGTCAAAGACCAAGGGGTGATAAAATAGTTTTTGTACAAAATAAGCTTTAGAATTCGACCGGTGCTATCTTGGCATACGTCCTACGATCAACATTGCTCGATACCATTCTATAACACCCCGGTTTACAAAGAATACCGAGAGGCCGTCATATGTGTGCCCGGAAGTCCACACATATAACTAGAACGATAAATATCGAAAAACAATGTATTAAAGCGGAAACATATATATACTAACACTTACAAAACATCAGAGTATCGTGGAACGTTGGCTACAGCTTCTCTTTAGAGCTCCATTCTCCTCAGGGACAGTTGACTGGGGGCTCCGTATGCCAAACACCTTCGACATCTCAATGTCCAGCAGCACCTTGCTAGCAGACTATAGCAAGGTGAGTCCATGTCGAACTCAACAAGTACAGGCGGAAAGTATAATGATATGTATGGCTTGAACAAGGTAAAGCTCAAAGGTAAACTGCGGTAGCACTTTTAGTAAGAGATATATTTTAATTAGCAACCTATTACTAATCAACTTGGTATAAAAGCCCAACCCTTAATTAAGGTTCAAGTAGTAATTAAGAGTTGATTAACATCATCATTATATAGATCATAACATGATCATCATATAAATGAGATCGCTATCTCAGAGAACACAGGATGGCAATCCTGATAAAACCCGAGGTAGCAACCTCCAATAACTTCTCCAAAGATCCATGAAGTCCATTTGCTAATCCGAGGGCGCTGGCCGCTCATACCGAGAAACACGGACGATATATCGGTTTGATCAAACTCTGTGCGAGAGGTGTACACTTTCCCTCCGTGTCGTGATTCCCATTTGCCCGAGGTCGCGACTCCTCAAAACACTTCCAAGGTGAATGAGCGGGTCTCACTACGAGGCGGTTCACGGGTCATAGGTAGTGGTAGCCTGATCAGCAATGTCCCAAGCACATGAGAGACGTACTCGCACACGCCGCTCCGCTGCGGATCATCCTGAACCCTCATGCTTCAAACTTGGGATCACCCTTCTCACCATGGCTATGGCACCCGTCGGCAAGTTACCAACCTACCTATGATAGTTCCCGATAATATGCCAAGCCAGAGCCATATAGCCTGGAGTCATACGAATTGTCCTAGTTGAATCGTCTAGGAACCGGTCCTTAAGGAGAGCAGACACGGATGCCCCCGTCGCTACGAGTCTCCACACTAGCATCCGCATCTCTCTTGCTTCACCAACCAATGATGCATCCCGCATCAAACGTCTCCACCATGGCCGCAGCCATTACCATCAGCTTTACTTAAAAAGCAACATTTTAACTGTATAACATTAATGAGTAGGTAAGCGGAGCACTAGCAGACCTATTTACTATCTATAAACCCCTATGGGTAATATATGGATAGTAGTGGCTAGTATGTCCTTAGGTTTTGATCATTTAGTACACATGCATGCATTATATAAAAGTTCACAGGTTCAATATGATCAAAGGGAATGCCTGCACTTGCCTTAAATCCAAAGTCCAACTGTACAATAGACTTTAATTGCTCTATTTTCTGGTCTCCAAACTCATCTGCACTTGTTGATCCTCAGCTCCTGGTCTTCGGAACTTGTCGACTGCTCGTCGTCTACTCGCAGCAAACAAGCAACACAAACAAACAACACTAAGAACATGCATCAAGCAAAAGAAATGCTAAAGAAAGAGCAGACTAAAAGATAGAGCTCGAAGCTACGATCACCGCACGACGAGATCGAAAAGGTAACCCTAGGTTACTTTTATTTATAAATGGGTTAAATAATTATTGAGTGAGTTAACATTTAAATCAATAAATAAATTAGTGATTGAGTTTCATGGTGACCATCAACACTACTGCGTAGAGCGCGACGACACAATTCTAACGCATCTTGAATCGCTCGAATCGGACTTAAAACGGTTAAATGGCGGCGATTATACGATCAGTGGCAGTTTCGTAATTACTGCATCTCGTACCTTGGTCGTCTTCCACCTCTGGTCACCTCCATCTTCACGTACAGGAAGTTGGCTATGGCAGCCATGGCTGCTGCTCGCGCCAGGGAAGGGCAGGGGCCTCTACAGGGGGCCTTGGCCGGCCAGCAGAGGCGGCGCGGCGCGCCACGGGCCCACGCGCGGGGTCGGGCGTGGCCGGCTCGGTGCCCTTGGCCGAGCAGCCATGGATGGCGGCGGCGGCCACCTGCTGCTGCAGTGCAGCAGCGCGCCAAGGCCGTGGCGAGGACCGGGGTGGCGACGCGGGGCCGCGTGGTGAGGTCCTTTGGGTGATGGCGCCATGTGTTGCCGCGGGAGTAGACCGACGAAGAACAGCGTGCTGTCCATGGTGCAGCTCGCCGGAAAAGAGAGAGATATGTTAGGGAACCATCAAACGGCCATGGATTCGCGAAACGAAAGTCGTGACGTCGTAGAGGACGACGAGGGCTACCTCGTGGTGGTGGCGGTTTTCGCTGGGACGCGACGAGATGGCCGGAAACGCTCGCCGGAGAGTTCGCCGGAACCCTAGCAGCAGCAAACTTCGGCGTGGGATTGCGGGAGCTACGAGTGGCGGCTCGAGATGGTCTTTTGTGATCTGGAATCAGCGCGACGAGAGGAACACCGGCATATATATATGGCTAGGGTTTGGGGCGCCGAAAAATATTTTATTTTTAATAATTTTGGGATTTATTAGAAAACCATTTTCAGTTCAAAAACAATTCCAGAAAAAGCTGAAATCATTTTAAAGCCCTGAAAAATGTTTTCAAGTCTCCGAAAATTATGGGAAAATACCGAAAGATAGATTGAGACATGATTAATCCAGATAAAGTATTTGGAACCCATGAAAATGATATTTTAGAGCATCCAAAAATTTGGAAAAGCCCTAGGATAAATGGGAAAATAATCCGGGAAGTCGAGAAAATTCCCGAAGAATCGATCGATGTCTAAACGTGTTTCGATAACTTACCGCACACAAAGCCCAAACCACAAGCATCAAACAAGCATCACAATAACAAAAGCCCTTCAAATTATTTTATAAATATTAAAAGCACACTTTTCTTTGTATATAAATGTATCAAGATTTAAACCTGGGTTGACAAATTTTACTCAAATATTTAAAATCCTTCATTTTATTTAGTGTTTTATAATAACAGCTCAAAGTACAAAATTTGGGGTGTTATAGAGCTACCCCACTTAACATGAATCTCGTCCCGAGATTCGAAAATACTTGGGATAAAGATGAAACAAATGATTAGGGTTAACTCAAAATTATGGATGAGACATGATACAAAGATCTTTGAGATTTCTCAAGGATTAGCAAAAAGTTGAACATCGATTCCTCTGAAAAGCTCAATAGGCTTGGATTCTTGGAGGATTTACACTTCCCTGTTCTAAGGTTCGCGAAGTGCAATGAAAAAGTTTGAAGGTCATCATGTATCAACCAGAAGAATCGAGATTCCTTTGGGACATCTAGTGACGTAACATGGAAGAATTATAGATTGATAAAATCAACCACGAGACGAATAGAGATTGGTCACACGAAGGTCGGTGATCTTCACGTGTTTACTCTTCGAGATTTTATAACATATAGGTCAAAAGGTAGATTCAGAAAATAAGGATTGGTCTTCCTAGCTATTTCGGAAACCTTTGGAGATGAAGCACACAAGAGATAGGCATTAAGTGTGAAATCTAGTCTTCCAGTCATCACTCAAGGATACTAGGCCGACGGATGGGAATTAAGTTGTCTTCACATTAGACGATGTGCAGACGGGCATTGATGATTATTGAAGGTGATAAACATAAAGGTCAATGACCAGAGGATATAGACCAGGGAGAGGCATGACACACAAGAGTGAATAACGATGAACTTTTCAGGTTCTTATATCATGGGATGCAAGATCTAGGAGCAAAATACAATGTAGATGATAAAAGTAGATCTTAAGATGCTCACAATTCCTCGATTTGACATTTGTGAGATAGGGGAAGGAAGAGTAATAAAGTGGATACGATTGTCCAAAAAGTTGAAAATTAATCTTCGAGTCTGTGCACTTCATTGACTATAGATGCATGGGGGGTAAAGGCCAAAGGTTCATGGGGAAGACAAGAGAGGTTGCAAGATAGATAAGGTTTAGCCTTTTGCTCCTCATGCCTTGATAATTGAGATAATCCAAGTGGATGCTAGTAGCAAATGCTACCACACTTTAACAAAATCTGCTTAACATTAACTCTGATGTGAGGGCATCTTCTTGATTTGAGATATACGAGACATTCGGTGAAAGTATTTCGAATTATCAAATATTAACAAGGCGAATGAGGATAGATTCCTTCAGGGGCCTATGAGATGTAAAACAGGATCCAGTGTAGTGAGGTGGTGAAGAGATAAATATGGATCTTTTAGCATCTTTATGTCCTATGACCAGACATGCTCCATATTGATTGAGGTGGGTAGCAAACACTACCCCTCTTAACAGAATTCTTACTTGTCTGCAAGAGCATTGATAGGAACACCATCTTGTTAGAGCTATCTTCAAAAGATTTCTCTAGAGACTTCATCTTTAAAGGACTCACATAACTCCCCTCTTACAAGAATTTCACCTTGGGATTCGAGGAGAGTAGCAGAAAGAATGACGGGTGATTTTCCAATTCGATATGGAAAGATAGCCTAAGAAAGGTTCATGATAAGACAACTCATCGGTGTATCTTATATAATGGATCATGATTAACAATCACGTTACCAGCGCTTGCCGAGCAATACATCCGTGTGTCTGCAGCCACCGGAGACTTTCGACTTCATCGTGGCACCGTCAGTTATTAATCAAGATATCATTACCAAGTTTACTACCAATTCGATATCTCACATGACATAGGTATAGACCTTGCATATGCAAGACGAAAATAAGCTCATGAGGTTTGGAGAAAAGAATGGTTTTCAAACTCCAAACTTTCTTCTATTCATGTTGTGGGGAGTGGTTCAGAGCATTAGCCCACATAACAAAGATCTGGGACCTATGGGTTATGGGTACACCACGCTTCCGCTGCGCCACCTTGATGATGGCGTTGAAGGTAACTCTTTCTTAAAGATCTGTTGTTGATGATAGGTCCTCCGTGTGTTGATCCTCCATTACGATGAGGTAAAGGAGAAGGCATGGAAACAAATGGTGGAATGGACGGTGCAAGTCCATATGATTCAAGATTGATGAAAAGGTAGGAAGGATAGAAGTCACTACCCCACTTTAACAAAAATCGAGCTCACCCACTAGACTCCACCTTTCGAGGCCTCCTTCGAACAAGAGAACAGATACAACACACAAGCATTACAACAAGCAAGACAAACACACAACACCACATCGATGCTACACGTGCTCCTTCAACATTGGTGGTCATCCTAAAAGGGAAGGTGATAGATGATGAAAAGCCATCGAATTTTGAACAAAACGAGTTAGAAAACTTTTAGTAAACAAGCAAAACAAAAGTTCAAGGGAATAAGAAATTAATAGCTCAAAGGAAGCTATTCAAGGAGGGGGGATAAAGGCAAGGGTGAGAATAGTAGTCAGAGTCAAAGACCAAGGGGTGATAAAATAGTTTTTGTACAAAATAAGCTTTAGAATTCGACCAGTGCTATCTTGGCATACGTCCTACAGTCAACATTGCTCTGATACCATTCTATAACACCCCGGTTTACAAAGAATACCAGAGGCCGTCATATGTGTGCCCAGGAAGTCCACACATATAACTAGAACGATAAATATCAGAAAAACAATGTATTAAAGCGGAAACATATATATACTAACACTTACAAAACATCAGAGTATCGTGGAACGTTGGCTACAGCTTCTCTTTAGAGCTCCATTCTCCTCAGGGACAGTTGACTGGGGGCTCCGTATGCCAAACACCTTCGACATCTCAATGTCCAGCAGCACCTTGCTAGCAGACTATAGCAAGGTGAGTCCATGTCGAACTCAACAAGTACAGGCGGAAAGTATAATGATATGCATGGCTTGAACAAGGTAAAGCTCAAAGGTAAAGCTGGTAGCACTTTTAGTAAGAGATATATTTTAATTAGCAACCTATTACTAATCAACTTGGTATAAAAGCCCAACCCTTAATTAAGGTTCAAGTAGTAATTAAGAGTTGATTAACATCATCATTATATAGATCATAACATGAACATCATATAAATGAGATCGCTATCTCGAGAGAACACGGGATGGCAATCCCGATAAAACCCGAGGTAGCAACCTCCAATAACTTCTCCAAAGATCCATGAAGTCCATTTGCTAATCCAGAGAGGGCGGGCCGCTCATACCGAAGCACGGACGATATATCGGTTTGATCAAACTCTGTGCAGAGGTGTACACTTTCCCTCCGTCGTGATTCCCATTTGCCCGAGTCGCGACTCCTCAAAACACTTCCAAGGTGAATGAGCGGGGTCTCACTACGGGCGGTTCACGGGTCATAGGTAGTGGTAGCTTTGATCGGCAATGTCCCAAGCACATGAGAGACGTACTCGCACACGCCGCTCATTGCGGATCATCCCGAACCCTCATGCTTCAAACTTGGGATCACCCTTCTCACCATGGCTATGGCACCCGTCGGCAAGTTACCAACCTACCTATGATAGTTCCGATAATATGCCAAGCCGAGCCATATAGCCCGGAGTCGTACGAATTGTCCCAGTTGAATCATCTAGGAACCGGTCCTTAAGGAGAAGCGGTTTCGGATGCCCCGTCGCTATGAGTCTCCACACTAGCATCCGCATCTCTCTTGCTTCGCCAACCAATGATGCATCCCGCATCAAACGTCTCCACCATGGTCACAGCCATTACCATCAGCTTTACTTAAAAAGCAACATTTTAACTGTATAACATTAATGAGTAGGTAAGCGGAGCACTAGCAGACCTATTTCCTATCTATAAACCCCTATGGGTAATATATGGATAGTAGTGGCTAGTATGTCCTTAGGTTTTGATCATTTAGTACACATGCATGCATTATATAAAAGTTCACGGGTTCAATATGATCAAAGGTAATGCACAAGCTTGCCTTAAATCCAAAGTCCAACTGTTCGATAGACTTTAATTGCTCTATCTTCTGGTCTCCAAACTCATCTGCACTTGTTGATCCTCAGCTCCTGGTCTTCGGCACTTGTCGACTGCTCGTCGTCTACTCGCAGCAAACAAGCAACACAAACAAACAACACTAAGAACATGCATCAAGCAAAAGAAATGCTAAAGAAAGAGCAGACTAAAAGATAGAGCTCGAAGCTACGATCACCGCACGACGAGATCGAAAAGGTAACCCTAGGTTACTTTTATTTATAAATGGGTTAAATAATTATTGAGTGAGTTAACATTTAAATCAATAAATAAATTAGTGATTGAGTTTCATGGTGACCATCAACACTACTGCGTAGAGCGCGATGACACGATTCTAACGCATCTTGAATCGCTCGAATCGGACTTAAAACGGTTAAATGGCGGCGATTATACGATCAGTGGCAGTTTCGTAATTACTGCATCTCGTACCTTGGTCGTCTTCCACCTCTGGTCACCTCCATCTTCACGTACAGGAAGTTGGCTATGGCAGCCATGGCTGCTGCTCGCGCCAGGGAAGGGCAGGGGCCTCTACAGGGGGCCTTGGCCGGCCAGCAGAGGCGGCGCGGCGCGCCACGGGCCCACGCGCGGGGTCGGGCGTGGCCGGCTCGGTGCCCTTGGCCGAGCAGCCATGGATGGCGGCGGCGGCCACCTGCTGCTGCAGTGCAGCGGCGCGCCAAGGCCGTGGTGAGGACCGGGGTGGCGACGCGGGGCCGCGTGGTGAGGTCCTTTGGGTGATGGCGCCATGTGTTGCCGCGGGAGTAGACCGAAGACGAAGAACAGCGTGCTGTCCATGGTGCAGCTCGCCGGAAAAGAGAGAGATATGTTAGGGAACCATCAAACGGCCATGGATTCGCGAAACGAAAGTCGTGAAGTCGTAAAGGACGACGAGGGCTACCTCGTGGTGGTGGCGGTTTTCTCCGGGACGCGACGAGATGGCCGGAAACGCTCGCTGGAGAGTTCGCCGGAACCCTAGCTGCAGCAAACTTCGGCGAGGGATTGCGGGAGCTACGAGTGGCGGCCCGAGATGGTCTTTTGTGATCTGGAATCAGCGCGACGAGAGGAACACCGGCATATATATATGGCTAGGGTTTGGGGCGCCAAAAATATTTTATTTTTAATAATTTCGGGATTTATTAGAAAACCACTTTCAGTTCAAAAACAATTCCAGAAAAAGCTGAAATCATTTTAAAGCCCTGAAAAATGTTTTCAAGTCTCCGAAAATTATGGGAAAATACCGAAAGATAGATTGAGACATGATTAATCCAGATAAAGTATTTGGAACCCATAAAAATGATATTTTAGAGCATCCAAAAATTTGGAAAAGCCCTACGATAAATGGGAAAATAATCCAGGGAAGTCCAGAAAATTCCCGGGAAGAATCGATCGATGTCTAAACGTGTTTCGATAACTTACCGCACACAAAGCCCAAACCACAAGCATCAAACAAGCATCACAATAACAAAAGCCCTTCAAATTATTTTATAAATATTAAAAGCACACTTTTCTTTGTATATAAATGTATCAAGATTTAAACCTGGGTTGACAAATTTTACTCAAATATTTAAAATCCTTCATTTTATTTAGTGTTTTATAATAACAGCCCAAAGTACAAAATTTGGGGTGTTATAGAGCTTCCGAGCATCTCAACAAGGCTCACGTGTCCACGGGGGTGGTGCACGGTGCACCGGCCATTCTTGGGTCCACTTGTGTCCCGTGGTCTGCATGAGCCGGTTCTACCTCCTTCCCCGACTCCATCTCCATCCGGGCGTGTCCATGGCCGCGGGCGGCATGGCCGGCCGACGGCGGGCGTGTGCGAGGGCGGCGTGGTGGCCTCCGACCAAAGCCGGCATGCGCACGGGCACCGGGGCCTCTAGGCGGCACCGTCGAGGTAACTCGGGGTCCGGCGGCTCGGCCCCGGAGCATGGCCGGCCGGTGGCGGCATAACGGCGGCCGGCGGCGCACGGCCCGAGGGCAAGGGGAGGCCTTTCCCTCCAATTGATAGTGCGGCTCTTCGATTGGAGTCTTGAGACACACGCTCGGCACGTCGACGGCGACCAAAACTCCATGGCGACGCCCGCGCGAAAGTCGTGTCCGCGGTGGAGCTCCGGGGAGCATGGCGGCACGTCGGCCGGGGCTACGGCAAGGAATCGGGCTTCATCTTCTTGGCGGCTTGGTGCGGCGCACCGGCGAGTCTCGGCAGCCGAGTCCCCGCGCGAGGCGGCGGAGTCAAGCAAGGCACCGCGCCACGGTGGCGCTCGCGGAGCTCCACGGTCGCCGGCGGCGGCACGGTCTCCGGGTTCGCGGCGTCCGGTGGTCCTTTCAAGCCCGGCAACGTGCGCACGGTGTACGCGGCGTCGAGCGACACCGGTCCGTCTTCTTGGCTTCCCGGGCTCCAGCAAGGTGAAGCTAGACCTCGCCATGGTTGGCATGGCCATGGCGGGTTCATGGCGGTCATCTACCCCGGTGTCCTCCCGACACCGTGGCTCCATGGGGCCGGGCTGGTCTGTGCGTGGGTGCGTGCGGTGTCCAAGAGCCGGAAAAGGCTCGGCCTACACGCCACTGGCGGCGCCATGGCCTAGAAGCAGGGCAAGGTGGAGATGAGCGGCGATGGAGGGGGTCCTCATTGTGTCGTGTAGGTGAGCAAGAGCTTAGCGGTGTGGTACGGCTTCGCTCGCGGTAGTCGACGGCGAGGTTGAGGAAGAGGTAGAAGCGGCTGCGACGGCTTGTGGTTCGTCTTCTCCGCAGTGAACGCTCCTCCTCCGGCGACCTCCTCCTAGTCCGGCGGTGTTCCGGCGGCCCTCTTCTTCTCCCCGTCCCCCTTCTTCTCCAGTTCGAATTGGACAGTGGTGGTGGCGATTTTGGGAAGCCGCAAGAGCGGCGGCGGTGGTCGAGGAACCCTAGAGGGGCCAAAGGCTCGGGTTTTATAGACGGCGGCGGCGAGGTTGGTAGGGCGGACGGCGATGGCGACTCCGGAGCGATCAAGCGGCCAGGGGGCGCGCCACATCGCGTCGGAGCGCCAGCGGGGCCACGCGCCAGTGACAGTCGGCCAGGGCGGCAGCATTTTGGGCGTCCGCGCGCCTCCAATTCCCGGAATTGCCCATGGCGGTAGCGGCATGTGCACGCGCGCGCGGGAGGGAAATGGCGTCGCGGCCGTGGGTGTTTCGCTGCCTACTGTCGGGGCTTGGTCGGTCCAGGTGGCAGTGCTCCTTGGCGTCGATGCGGAGGGAGCAGGGATCGAACGGGGGAGAGGATCGGCGTGGCGCTCACGCTTCTCTGCCGCGCGGTCAAAAGAAGGGGAAAGGAAAAAGCAGAGGAGATGCCTGGCTGGCTTATGACAGGTGGGTCCACCCAGGAGGGAGCGCGTCGCTCCGCTGTCGCGTTGTGGGAGCGGTGGCTTCAGCCTTCCTCGTGGGCCGGCGTGGGCTGCTGCGCTGATGGGCCAATGTGGCTGGTTGGGCCAGGAAGTGAAGGAAGGAGAGGAGGATAGATGGGCTGGTTGTCTAGCCGTGGGCTGAGGAATGAGGAAAGAAGAGAGAGGTGCTCTCGGGCCGGGCTAGGTGTACAGGCCGAAATGGCTTAGGCATTTCCTTTTCTTTTTCTTTTCTTTTCTTTTTCTGTTTTGGTTTTTGAGTAAGTGTATATGGGTGTAGTTATGCCATGACACTTGTACAATGTTGCAAGGTGGTCATAAAGGTCATAGGCTAGGTTAGGGTATTACTCCCATAACATATGCACATATTGTATATTTATTTATCACATAAATAAATATGTGAGAGGTTGATTTATTTAATCAATACAAAAGAAACAATAAAATCCAACTCAAACATATGTAGATAATTAGTATGATTGCTTGAAGGTAAAATGCACATGCATCTAGTGGGTTCATTAGGCAAGCTTTAGGTGTTTCAACTACATGACACTCAACATTACATAGGTTTTTAAGAAAAAATTTTGTAGTTGGGAATTTTGGTTGTTGGAATTTTCCGGGTTGCTACAATCACCATGCTCCATCATCCACCGTCACGTTGCTATATGTCTAACCGCAGCACTTAGAGCAAAGCATTAGCAACGTTGAGTGTCATTAATTACCAAAACCAAACCAGGAGCTTTTAATCTCCCCTTTTTGGTAATTGATGACAACCCTCGACAAACTCGAGAAAGATATGGAAATTGAATTCAATATGAAATTGAATTGCTTGCCCAAGACATTTTGATCATTAATCTTGGATTGGACAAGCACTTCAATTCGGTTTTGGTAGTGGTAGCTCCCTACATGTGTGCATCAAATGTTTGGTCGATTTTCAAGCACACATGCATAGATGAAACTTGTGTGAGAGTTACCACAACCAAAATGGTACTAAGGTTTATAGAATTGACCTTTGAAGCGTGATACCAATCGGAGTGCGATAATAAACCTTCCTTAGCACCATGCGAATCTAGACATCCATCAAAACTCAAAATACCTCATGTGATCACATTAAGAGCAAGGTACTTTGAACAAGAGAAACTCTATGTCTAGAAACCACCTATGCATGCTAGTACATCATTTCATCAATCAAGTTTTATACTAGCAATACACCAAACAAGCATGAATATTGAATTTAGCTTGCAATGCTCCATATCAACATGAATGCACATACAAATGCAACAAATAGTCTATGAGCTTGCTCCCCCTATTTGTGTGCTCATGGTTGGGTCATATCATAAAAATTGATCCCCTTCCATTGCTCTTTGTGAATTATTTCTCCCCTTTGTCAACAATCACCAACAAGGGTGCATAAGATGAGAGAAACAAGTCAATCAACTATGGCCAAATCTAAATCACATGCCTAGAAAATGTATCTCGGTTTGAACCAAGGGCAAGCTTCTTCACACCTCATAAGAATAAGGGTTATCTTGACCATGTTGAGATACACATCATGAGCAAGTGCTAAAGATTCAACACTAGGTTCACAAGCTCACAAACAAGTCATATGCCACCACTAGATCAAATCAAGCATAGAAACAATAGTGGTGCCATATATCCTTCAAATTCATTTGATTTGCAATGAATGAGCCTAGCAAGATGCACATGTAGACATGTCTACACAACTAGCAAAGGATGCATGAGATGCAACAACCAACTTTACCTTGCTATGTTGGAGGAGAGGTATGTCATATATGAGGGTGCATCAATCCATGTTGGAGAAGCTAAGTATGTTCAACTTATTCCTCAACTTGCAAAATCTTTTCTCATCAAGAGGCTTGGTGAATATGTCGGCTAGTTGATCTTCGGTGCCAATGCTTTCAATGCTCACATCTCCCTTTTGTTGATGATCTCTAATGAAGTGGTGCCTCACATCAATGTGCTTGGTTCTTGAATGTTGAACCGGATTGTTTGTCATCTTGATTGCACTTTCATTGTCACAAAACAAAGGCACATGCTTGAACTTGATCCCATAGTCCTTCAAGGTGGCTTTCATCCATAGCAATTGTGCACAACAATTCCCCGCACTAATATATTCGGCTTCGGTGGTGGAAAGTGCCACACTATTTTGCTTCTTTGAAGACCATGACATAACAGATCTTCCTAGCACTTGGCATGTTCCACTTGTGCTCTTTCTATCAATCTTGCAACCGGCATAGTCGGAGTCGGAGTATCCAATCAACTCAAAGCTTGACCCCTTGGGATACCATAGACCAACATCTTGAGTACCCTTCAAGTATCTCAACACCCTCTTGGTTGCCGTCAAGTGACTCTCTCTTGGAGAAGCTTGAAATCTTACACACATGCACACACTAAACATGACATCCGGCCTTGATGCGGTCACATATAGCAAGCTTCCAATCATTGATCTATATAGCTTTTGCTCAATCATCTTGCCACTATCATTAATGTCCAAGCCACCATTGGTTCCCATCGGTGTGCTAATGGCCTTAGCATCTTGCAACCCAAACTTCTTGATCATGTCCTTGATATACTTGCTTTGACTCACAAAGGTGCCATTCTTCATTTGCCTGATTTGAAGACCAAGGAAGTAGCTCAAATCTCCAAGCATAGACATCTCAAACTCACTAGCCATCATCTTAGCAAACTCTTCACAAAAGAATTGATTTGTTGATCCAAAGATGATATCATCCACATAGATTTGCAATACAAACAAGTCATCTTCTATCTTCTTGGTGAAGAGAGTGGTGTCAACTTTGCCCATCTTGAAGCCTTTGGATATGAGAAAGTCCCTCAATCTTTCATACCATGCCCTTGGAGCTTGCTTCAATCCATACAATGCCTTCTTGAGCTTGTAGACATGATTGGGCTTCTTGTCATCTTCAAAACCGGGAGGTTGTGCAACATACACTTCCTCATTGATGAAGCCATTGAGAAATGCACTCTTCATATCCATTTGATAGAGCTTAATGTTATGAGCATAAGCATAGGCTAATAAGATTCTAATTGCCTCCAATCTTGCCACCGGTGCATATGTTTCTCCAAAGTCAAGACCCTCAACTTGTGTGTAATCTTGTGCCACTAGTCTTGCTTTGTTCCTCACTACCAAGCCATCTTGATCTTGCTTGTTCTTGAAGACCCACTTGGTGCCAATCACATTGTGCTCCTTTGGCCTCTCAACAAGCTCCCACACATCATTTCTAGTGAAGTTGTTCAATTCCTCATGCATGGCATTTATCCAATCCGGATCCTTCAATGCTTCATCAATCTTAGTTGGCTCAATGAATGACACAAAGGAGTAGTGCTCACATATGCTAGCCAATCTTGATCTTGTTTGTACACCTCTTTGAAAGTCACCAATGATACGATCTAGAGGATGATCTCTTGCAATGTTTGAAGGTTGAAGAACTAGCTTATTTTCATTGCTTGCTTGACCTTGATCTTGATCTTCATGTTGAGTACCACTTGTGCTTGCCTCATTAGAATCTTCTATCACCACTTGAGTTGGCACTTGCACCTCATCACCATCATCCACTTGCCTTGGCCTAATATCACCAATGTCCATGTGTCTCATTGCATTGCTCAATTGATCTCCACCCACATCTTCTTGATTTTGATCTCCAACTTGAGAGCCTTGGGTTTCATCAAATTCAACATCATGAACCTCTTCCATTAGCCCACTTGCCAAGTTCCACACTCTATAGGCCTTGCTAGAAGTAGAGTAGCCAAGAAGAAATCCCTCATCACACCTCTTATCAAACTTGCCAAGTCTTTGTCCCTTCTTGAGAATGTAGCACTTGCAACCAAAGACCCAGAAGTAGGCAATATTGGGCTTCCTTCCATTCAAGATTTCATATGGAGTTTTCTCTAACTTCCCATGGCAATAGGCGGTTGCTATAATAGCAAGCCGTGTTGATAGCATCACTCCAAAACTTCACACTCACATTGTACTCAAGTAGCATAGTTCTTGCCATCTCAATCAAGGTCCTATTCTTCCTCTCAACTACACCATTGGATTGGGGAGTGTAGGTTGGTGAGAATTGATGCACAATTCCAAGCTCATCACACAACTCTTCAACTCTTGTGTTCTTGAATTCACTCCCATTGTCACTTCTAATCTTCTTGATGGTAGTGTCAAACTCATTTTGCACCCTCTTGACAAAAGACTTGAATAGATCATAGACTTCACTCTTGTCATAGAGAAAGAACACCCATGTATATCTTGAGTAGTCATCCACAATCACAAATCCATACTTGTTGCCCCCAATTGATGTATAGTGAGTTGGGCCAAACAAGTCCATGTGCAACAACTCAAATGCTCTTGATGTTGACATCTCATTCTTCTTGGGATGTGAGTTCCCATGTTGCTTTCCGGCTTGACATGCACTACAAGGTCTATCCTTCTCAAAAGTGACATCATTCAAGCCTCTCACTAGATCATGCTTCACCAACTTGTTCAATTGCTTCATGCCAACATGTCCAAGGCGCCTATGCCATAGCCACCCTTTGCTTGACTTGCCAATCAAACATGATGAAAGTTGAGCTTCACTAGAATTGAAATCCACCAAGTACAAGCTTCCATGCCTAAACCCCTTGAAGATGATATTTGCTTGATCCTTGCTCACCACCTCAACATGCTTGTCATCAAATATGCACTTGTAGACAAGATCACACAATTGTGCCACCGACAAGAGATTGAAGTTCAAAGTATCAACTAGCAACACATTGGAGAGATCCTTCTCATTGGAAATTGCAACCTTTCCAAGCCTCATGACATCACCCTTGCTATTGTCACCAAATGTGATGGAGTTGAATCCACCATTGTCATTCCTATCAAGTGATTTGAACATACTATCTTCACCGGTCATATGATTTGATGCACCACTATCAAGCACCCAATGCCTCCCTCCAACTTTGTAATTGACCTACAAGAAGACATCAAGTTTTAGGTACCCATTTTTGCTTGGGTCCTTGAAGGTTAGTCACTAGAGTCTTTGGAACCCAAATAGCTTTCTCCTTTGAGCTCTTCCATGGTGTACCAATGAATCTAGCACTCACACCACACTCACTCTTAACAAGAATGTAGGAAGCATTCAACTTGTAAGAGGAAGCACTAGTGTTCTTGTTCTTGCATGCATGCTCTAAATGACCCACTTGCTTGCAACTCTTGCAATAGCTACCATTGTTCTTCACAAAACAAGTCTTGTGAGGAGCAAAGGCGACTTTGCCTTTCTTGGGGGTATAGCCCAATGCCTCTTTGTAGAGAGAAGCTCTTTGGCTACCCAAACACATAAGCAAGCGGTCCTCACCACCATAAGCCTTAGCCAAGGTGTGGTTGAGCTCCTTGACTTCCTTCTTAAGTGACTCATTCTCAACTACTAGTGTAGACTCACATGCATGATCAACACTACTAGATGAAGTAGAGGCATAAGAGCATGAAGGGTCAAGTGATGCAACAACAATTGAATCATCAAGTGAATCACATGATGTAGACACATCTTTCTTCTCTATGATCGCCACTTGTGATTGCACTTTCTCTTGCTTCTCAACTAGAGAAGAATGAGCTCTTTCAAGCTTGGAGTGAGCAATCTCTAGCTTCTTATGGTCTACCTTTAGACTCTCATAAGAGGCCCTCAACTCCATAAGTTCTTGCTCAAGGTTTTGTTTATCCTTGCGCAAGCCCCTACATTCTTTCCTAGAGTCATTGAAAGCACTTTGCAATCCTCAAGCATGACCCATAGTTCTTCTTTTGTGGTGTCATCATCATCATCACTCTCATCATCACTATCGGGTGGAGGTTGTACCTTAGTGGCCTTGGCCATGAAGCAAGATGATGGAGCATCAAATAGAGAAAGCTTCTCTCGAATGGCAATGCTTGCGTGCCCCTTCTTCTTCTTCTTCTTGGAATCATCATCATCATCACTTGAGGAAGATGAATCACTCTCCCAAGTTGCCACATGAGATTCACCCTTCTTCTTCTTGTGAGAGGAGTCATTCTTCTCCTCCTTCTTCCTCTCTTGCTTCTTCCTCTCCTTCTTCATGGCATCTTCATCATCACTTGCATATGGACACTTGGCAATGAAATGATCCTTGCTATTGCACCGGAAGCACTTCATGGAACGGTCACTAGACTTGGATGAGCTTCTCTTGCTCTTGGACCGGTACCCCTTCTTCATGAGCTTCCCCATTCTCTTCACAAGGAGTGCCATTTGCTCACTCACTTCTTCTTCTTGCCCACTTGAGCTAAAGCATGGTTCATCTTCACTTGAAGACTCTTCTTTCTTCTTCTTGCCCCTGCTCTTGGATGATGTGGCCTTGAATGCCACGCTCTTCTTGTCATCATCCTTCTTCTCATTCTCCTTCTTCTTCTTCTTCACCAACTCTTCCTTCTCATGATCTTCTCTAAACTCATCATCGGCCATGATCTCTTGAAGGACTTGGTTGGAAGTTGGCTTCTCCTTCATGGTTGTCTTCACCATGACGGTCTTCAACATGTCAAATCTCTTAGGAAGACACCTCATGAACTTGGTGTAGAATTGAGAGTCCTTGATTTCTTCCCCAAGTCTCTTGAGCTCATTGACAATGACTTGGAGCCTATGGAACATCTCTGGCTCAAACTTTGTCTCCACTACTTTCCACACCTCAAGGTTGATTGACTTGAGATGACTCTTCATCTTGAGCTTCCATTTAGCATAGTCATCACCTCGAAATGATGGTGCCTTCTTGGTGTTGTTGATATGCATAACCATAGCCATTGCTTCACCGTAGGATGTTAATCCAACTCAAACAAACGGTGCCCGGCTCCGATACCACGTGAAAGGTCACAATGGCTAGAGGGGGGTGAATAGCCTAATAAAATTTCTAGCAAAAGCACTAGACACCAAATTAGATAGTAAGGCGGCAAATGTGCAAAGCTAAAGCTTCGACTACTCTATGCAAGCCGTCCTAAACAATGCAAGGCTACTTAATTCAAAGCACAACAACCACGGTGATCAAACTACACAATGTCGGTTCACCGAAACCAACCAAGCAATTCTACCCACGGGATTTACTCTACACAATGAGTGGTTCCCGACCGACCACAACAAGTAGTTCTACCCACGGGATTTAAACTACTCAAAGAGTGGTTCCCGACCGACCACAACAAGCAATTCTACTTTGCGGAAAGTAAGGAGGTGATGGAAGTTTATACCGTCGCGAAGAGTAGAAGATGGCCAATCACCGTGTAGTAGTAGTAGCCAATCACCTAGAGAGCTCAAACACAATCACAAGGAGGTCAAAGCCTCGGCAATCACAAATCAACACAATGATTTTTTACCGAGGTTCACTTGCTTCCCGGCAAGCTACTCCTCGTTGTGGCGATACACTTGCTTGGTGAGTTGCCCGCTCAATTGGCTCGGTGCCAAAGACCCCAATGGGGAGCCGCAATCTCCACACAAGACAAGGATCCACAAGCCACGAGCAATCCACTAGAGTATCCTTTCGCGAACTCCCACGGGGAAGGATCAAGAACCCCTCACAAGAACTCGGTGTGGCCTCGAACAATCACCAAGTCGAGCTCAACCACCACCCGCTGCTCCAACCGTCTACGGTGACGGGAATCACCGAAGAGTAACAAAAATCCAGCGACTTACTCGATGAACAAGTGCCTCTAGATGCAACTCTCAATGCAAATCACTTGTTCTCACTCAAATCTCTCTCAAGATTAGCAAAGGAATCAAAAAGATGAGTGGGGGAGTGTCTCTCTTGCTCAAAGAATGCTCAGGTATGAAGAAATGGCGAAGAGACCTCCCCAAGGCCGGCCAATGGTCTATTTATAGAGCCTACTCGAAAATATGACCGTTGGTCCTCGGCTGGTGCTCCAACACGCGCCGGACGTGTCCGCCACTGCTCGCCGGACGCGTCCGGCGCTCTTCAGCGTGTAGTGGATTCGACTGTTGCATTTGAAGACTGCTGACCTGGCGCGTCCGCCGACCGCGTCCGCCGTGTTCCGTCGGACGCGTCCGACGCCTCCTACGCCCGACCGTCGCGAAAGAACAGGCTGCCACATCAGCGTCCGACGCTGCGTCCGCCGCCTGCGTCCGGCCCGCGTCCGGCGTCCCGACGTGCACAAGCCGCAATCCCAGAAGTTTCTGGTCGGCGTCTGGCGCACCGTCGGACGTGCCACAGCTGCGTCCGGCGCACACTGCGCCCGGCAAGCAGCCCAGCGTCGACTCCAGCACGCGCTAGACGCGTCCGGCCCGCCTGGCCCGGTGTCCGGCGCCTGCGTCCGACGCTCCCAGCTCGTCCACTTCTCGTTTGATCTTCGATGTTGCGCCGTCTTCGCTCCAAGTCCAATCTCTTGCCTTGAATACAAACTCCACCAAGTGTAGACCTCGTCTCAAGCACTGGAGTTAGTAGTACAAGCACGACCACGTCGGCAAGAGTTAGCCCTCTAGTTAGTCTCTCATGCATCATGCAAAGTCGCAACTAGAGGCACTTAGGACCGTGAATGAAACCGAGGAAACCCCTCTTGATAGTCGGCTATCGATCCTAAATGTGGTCACACTCGCTAAGTGTCTCGACCACCAAACCGGAAAGCCCTATCAAGTATACCTTCGCCTTGATCTCCATGGGCCTCCGTCGGAGCTTGATCACCTCACATGTCCACCATGTTCGTCACCGTGATCACCATGCTCCATCATCCACCGTCACGTTGCTATGTGTCTAACCACACTTAGAGCAAAGCATTAGCAACGTTGAGTGTCATTAATTACCAAAACCAAACCTGAGCTTTCACCCAGGCTAGACCAAAAGTTCTAGGTGCACACGGCTCGGTGCACCCCAGCCTGACCTGCCAGCGGGACCCGCAGTGGGACCGGGGCCCACATGTCAGCCGCCCCGACGCGCAGGACGCGGCGGCGCACGGCGAGCTTCGCCGGTGGTGGTCCTCTGGCGTGACCGAGGCCACCTACGAGCTCTACACGACGCGACGCATCCAATGAGCTAAGCCAAGCGGGCCCTAGTGGCCGGAATCGGCCAAGATGAAGCCCGCCAATGGGCGGCGGCGGCGCTCGACAGTGGGAAGGCCGTCGAGGCCTCGGCGGCTCTCATTATCATGCCTACGGGTTTCAACTCGACCTACCGAGCGAGTAGCGCCCGAGAGCGCAGGCGAACGGTGGCGCACATGGCAGCTATGCCCCGCTGGAGCGGCGGTGGCGAGCTTGCTGGCGTTGCGCACGAGCGGCGCTACGCGGCTTCAAACTTCGCTTCGAGCTAGCCTAAGCTTCTACTCGCACTTGCGGTTCGAAGGCGCGCAAGAAGACGCAGAGAGTCGGGTCGAGGGCACGGCAATGGCTCGCTGGACTTACGGCGGCGGCCATGGCGACAGGAGGAAAAATGAGCCAATGCGGCCCATACCTAGGCGAAACGGACGAGCGGATGGTCGGGGAAGGTGGAGTCGAGGGTGGCGAACCCAATGCTACCCTCGCTTTCGACTTTCACCGGTTGGAAACGGCGTTAGGCGGCGGCGAGCATGGCGGCCATGGCGGGCGCGGCGGCAGGAGCGAGAGGAGGAAGAGAGAGAGGGGGGACGACATAATGACGACGGGACGGGGGTCTCCCCCTTTCCTGTTTCTGCAAACGGACGCGCGCGCGGCGCGTGGCACGACGTGGCGGCCACTACGGCTGACGGGCGGGGCTCGCGGGGGCGCGTGGCGCGCTGCGGCCGTGGCGGCGTGGGCACTGTGCCGTGTGGCCCGGCGTGTGTCGGCCGCACGGGATCCGGACGGTAGCACAGCGAACACCGAAACGGGCCACTGCGCTGGCGCCACGTGGAGGAGAAGGGAGGTGGGACGCTAACGAGCGGGTCCCACTCCAATTCAAATTCGGCCGAAACTTCAACCCTCCATATCTTCTAAACTATTTCGAATTAGCCAAAACTTTCAACATGAAAGTTTCACCAAACTACCACTTCGGCTAAATTGGCTTGGTTTAAAAGATTCAAAAACCAATTTGAAAATGACTTATAAAATAATATTTTTAAAACCCCTTGACACTTGTTTTTGGCTGTTTTGAGCCCCTAAAACCCATTTTCACAATTTGGTCAAGACATAAAGTTTTCTTGAAATATTTTTCTCCATAATTCTTCCCAAAGGCCCAAATTCAAACAAGCAAGTTATCAAACACTTCTCGGCATCTAAGCTAGCACACTTGTGCTAATTAAACTCAACTGTTTGCAACCATCAAGCAAATCTAATTGCAAGTGTTTGGAAAGATGATGGTTGGTCCCACAGGAGGATTCTCAATCATATTTTCTAGCTAACACTAGACTAACACACTTCATTTGCAGGCATTCATCTGTGGGGGTATAAACCCTATACCAGCACGACATGACTTTAGGCCTGCTCGGATGAAGACCCTTGGCCCAAGAGCGCAAGGCCGACCAGGGCCCAAGTCTGGTCGGCTACCTTGGAAGACAAGGAAGGAAGGGCGAGCTAATCAGCGCCTCTGGTCGGCTGTTAGGATATCGATCACAAAAGATTAGATCAGATCAATATTGTTACCTTGTATGTATATTTGTATCCCGAAATACCTGGCTTGTAATCCTGCTCCCCCATTATATAAGGCGAGCAGGACACCCTCCCAAAACTCATCTCCATATCAATACACGTACTCGATCAAGAGCACAGGACGTAGGCTATTACACCTTTCGTGGCCCGAACCTGTATAAACATAGCGTCTCGTGTTCTTGATTACATCTTGTTCATCATCTAGCGTGCCTTACCGATCAATCTACTACCTTAGGCATACCCTAGGTAGACTGCCGCCGATATTTCATCGACAGTGGCGTGCCAGGTAGGGGCTGTGCATATAGATCTCAAGATGAGCAAGATGGTTTCGTTCCCTGCCTCCATGGACCTCGACGACATCGCTCCGATCACCTTCGGCTCATTCGGCTCCTGTGAGGCTGTGAAGGCTGCGCCAGTTGTCGAGGCAACTGCACTCGGCACTCAGGCCACGACTCCGCAGGAAGAACAAAGCCCCGACCTTGCTGAAAAGCTGCTAAGGCCGTTGGTTTGACCACCGATCCCGCGCTATCAAAGACGCCGGGTCGATAACTCAGATTTGATCGAGATGATCGATCGCCATGGAGAAGGATTGGCGGAAACCCTCGCCCTCGCGGAATCCGCGCTCAAGCAACTTGCCGACCTCCGGGTCGATGATGGATTTATCCCCGTACAGCGACGGAGGCGCTGCAACACACAAGGGCCCCGGCCAGATTTAGATCTAGCCACACGATGGGTCAGTGTTGGGGCTTTGCCAACATCTTCCAAAAGACCAACACGCGGCGACCGCGGGGTGGCAACAAAAATCGGAGGGACAACCGCAACGCCGACAAGGACGTCAGAAGGAGAAGGATGACAATGCCTCCGACGATGACGGCCGCCAGGAGTTCAAAGAACCCGAAAGAAATGTCGCGGTCATCTTCGGCGGCAAAGTCGCCACCGAGTCCCAACGAGACAAGAAGCTACTCCGGCGGACGATAATCGCCTTCAGCAGCGCCGACCAGGAGCGCGTTGCAGATGTCAAGGCGCCCGCCTGGTCGGAGCAGCCCATCTCCTTCAGCCGAGCAGACATGTGGGCACGAGGGGAGGATTCCGGTCGCTTCCTCCTTGTCCTCGACCCCGTCATCCAGCACCTCCGCTTCGAGAAGGTGCTGGTCGACGGAGGCAGCGCCTTGAACATACTATTTTTGCAGACATACAAAGAGCTCGGCCTCAATACGGAGGATCTGGAACCCTACGACTCGCCATTTTGGGGGGTGATGCCTGGAAGGCCTTCCATGCCCCTCAGCCAAGTCACCCTGCGGGTCCAATTCGGTACCAAGCAGCATTTTCGCTTCGAGTACCTCAACTTCATCGTCGCCGACTTCGAAGGTGTCTACCACGCAATCCTTGGCCGACCTGGCATCGCCAAGTTTATGGCAGTCCCGCATTACGGCTACATGGTGCTCAAGATGCCCACGGAAAAGGGCATCCTCTCCCTCCGCAGCAACGTCCTTATGGCGTGCCACTACGAGTCCGCTTCGTTCACCGCCACCGACCTCGTCGACCTCCGAGCTCGCATGGCGGATATGGTGTTGGAGGCCAAGGCCACCCCCCCGGCCGACCTCCTGATACCACTCAAGGAGGCCAAGCGCTCCTCTAAGAAGAACCGGGACTACAAAGAGATCGAGCTCGTCCCGGGTGACAAGACAAGGACGGCCCTGATTGGGGCCAACCTCTCCAGCAAATAGGAAAGCGCGCTCGTCCAGTTCCTTAGGGATCACATCAGTGTGTTTGCATGGAAACCAGCAGACATGCCGGGTGTCCCCAGGGAACGGGCCGAGCACTTCCTGAATGTCTCCGAAACCGCCAAGCCGGTCAAGCACAAGCTCCGACGGTTCGCGAACGACAAGAGGGAGGTGATTAGGGTAGAGGTAGCAAAACTCTTAGCCGTAGGCTTTATAAAAGAGGTGTATCATCCCGATTGGCTGGCCAATCCGGTACTTGTATGCAAGAAAAATAAAGAATGGAGAATGTGCGTTGATTACACCGGTCTCAACAGATGCTGCCCTAAAGACCCCTTCACCTTGCCATGAATCGACCAAGTCATTGACTCCACCGCGGGCTGTGAGCTGCTCTCCTTCTTGGATTGCTACTCCGGCTACCACCAGATATCCCTCGCCGTCGCCGACCAGGAAAAGACCTCCTTCATCACACCTTTTGGCGCCTACTGCTACAAAACAATGTCCTTCGGCCTCAAAAATGCTCGGGCCACATACCAGCGAGCAATCCAGAATTGCCTAAAAGACGAGATCAGGGACCAATTGGTCAAGGCGTATGTGGACGATGTGGTGGTAAAAATCGCCAAGTCCGATTCCCTGGTTGCCGACCTCCAGCGAACGTTCGATGCCCTAAACGTGTTCCAGTGGAAACTAAACCCCACCAAGTGCATCTTCGGCGTACCCTCCGGCATACTGCTGGGCAACGTTGTAAGCCAAGATGGCATACGCCCAAACCCTGAAAAAGTACAAGCCGTGCTCAAAATGCAGCCTCCTCAGTGTGTCAAAGACATCCAAAAATTGACGGGGTGCATGTCAGCCCTCAGCCGTTTCATCTCGCGACTAGGGCAAAAAAAGACTGCCATTTTTTCGATTACTAAAGGCAAAAGAAAAATTCGAGTGGTCGACAGAGGAAGACAACGCCTTCACGGAACTCAAAACTTACCTAACTAATCCTCCGGTACTGACGGCGCCCACCGACGGCGAAGAAATGCTCCTCTACATCGCAGCTACTGACCGGGTAGTCAGCACGGTATTGGTGGTCGAGCGAGCGGAATCCGGTCACTTTTACCCGGTCCAGCGCCCGGTTTACTATGTTCGCAAAGTGCTAAACGATTCCAAGCATCGCTACCACCACATTGAAAAATTGCTTTACGCAATTTTGATCACCAAGCGAAAGCTCCTACACTACTTCCAATCTCGGCAGATTACGGTGGTTACAAGCTTCCCGCTCGGCGACATCCTATACAACAAAGATGCCAGTGGTCGAATCATCAAATGGGCGCTCGAACTCATGGCATACACCATCAAATTCTGAAACCGCAACACCATCAAGTCACAAGCCCTCGCCGACTACCTAGCTGAGTGGTCGGACCTCACCACCCCTTGGTACGAGTCCAACCACAAATACTGGGAAATGTACTTTGACGGTTCGCTCAAAATCGATGGCACCGGCGCTGGAGTACACTTCACTGCCCCTTCCGGAGACGAGCTCAGCTACGTCCTCCGAATCCACTTCCCAGCATCAAACAATGCCGCTGAATACGAAGCCGCGCACCACGGGCTGCGGCTAGCCGTCGAGCTCGGCATCAAGCGCCTCACGGTATACGATGATTCTCTCCTTGTCGTCAACCAGGTGAACAAAGTATGGGATACCACCAGCGAGAGAATGGAAGCCTACGTTGCCACAATACGGCAGCTTGAAGACAAGTTCTATGGCCTCGAGTTCCACCACGTCGTGCGTGATAATAACGACGCCGCCGACAAGTTGTCAAAACTCGGCTCCACCAGAGCTGCCATCCCACACGGCGTATTCATTCACGATCTGGTCGAACCATCCGTTTCGGTGGCCTCGGAAACCCAAATTCCTTTCCCGGCAAAGCCAGACCATAATCCTCCGTGCCCTCAAACACCAAGCAACACCACAGCCGACCAGGTGGCATTGATGGATATCGATGGCGACGAGGAAGACATGGCCGAGGGCGCGCTGATACCGCGCGAGCAGTTGCCTGAAGCTACGTCGACCACGCCCGATCAGTCAGACTGGCGCTTGGGCTTCATCCGCTACATCACCAACGAAGACGTACCAGATGACCCCATCTCACGCGAACGTATAATACGGCGCAGCAAGCATTATGTCCTCATGGACGGCGAGCTCATGCGAGAAAATGCCAAGCAGGAGATCTTGCAAAAATGCATAACGCAGGATGTGGGCATAAAGCTCCTCGACATGATACATTCCGGTGAGTGCGGCAACCACGCCGCCTCCAGAACACTGGTCGGCAAGGCTTATCGCACTGGCTTCTATTGGCCAACCGCCATCGCCGACGCCGAGCAGCTGGTTCGGCACTGCGTCAACTGCCAATTTTTTGCCAAGCAAACACACGTTTCGGCTCACCAACTGCAGACGATCACGGCCTCATGGCCTTTCTCATGTTGGGGACTTGATATGATCGGTCCTTTCAAGAAAGCTCCTGGCGGATTTCGGAATGTCTACGTACTCATCGACAAGTTCTCCAAGTGGATTGAGTACATGCCATTGGTGAAGGCCACCGCCAAAAAAGCAGCCGACATGCTAAACGATGTCATCCATCGGTTCGGCGTCCCAAACTCAATCATCACCGACCTCGGCTCCACATTCACCGGGAGTGATTTCTTCGATTTCTGCGACAGCAAATGTATCAAGGTAAAATATGTATCCGTCGCACATCCACGGGCCAATGGGCAGGTCGAAAGAGCGAACGGCATGATACTCGATGCTTTACGCAAGCGCCTATACCAAGACGACGCTGATGAACAGCGACCTAGTCGATGGCTCAAAGAGCTCCCAGCCGTGATTTGGGGACTCCGCACACAGCCAAGTCGCAGCACTGGCGTCTCTCCTTACTTCATGGTGTTCGGTTCCGAGGCCGTCCTCCCTGACGAAATCGCCTTCCGCTCTCCACGCGTCACTCAGTACGACGAGGGCATTTCCAACGACGCCCGGGCTCTAGAAGTCGATTCCATTGACGAAAAGCGACTCGAGACCTGCGCGCGAACCACCAAATACCTGGCCTCCATGCGCCGGTACTACAACCGCAACGTCAAAGAACGTTTCTTCGTTGTCGGCGACCTGGTTCTACGACAAAAACAAAACCTCGCCGGCATCCACAAACTCGCCTCCCATTGGGAAGGGCTGTTCATGATCAAGGTGGTCACCAGGCCGACTTCGTATCGGCTGTGCACCTTGGACGACCCTCCGATAGAGGTCCCAAACTCGTGGCATATCGACCACCTACGGAAGTTTTACCCGTAACACCTAGCGCTAAGAGTTGCATGTACCCATCTTGTATATTCTCGATTCATGTTGATTGAATAAAGATTGTTACTGTTTCATCTTGATTAAAGTGCGCCTCTGGGTTTTCCCCGCAAATTTTTGCGCCTACAGCTACAAGCACGATCAGGAAGAAAGCTAAAACATGAATACTTACAACCAAGCGGCCATAGCCGCAATGTAACAATGTAACAACGCCAACTCGCGTCACACCACAGAAAGTTTTTAACCTCCCCACCAAAAGCAAAAGAAGGTACCCCTAAGCCCCTCAGGGTACTATGCGGATGTTCTTCACCATCGCCTTGGACGTCTCCAGTGAGTCACGCCTGAGTTCCTCCGCCGCGTTCACGTCGGTGCCCGGCGCCAGCCCCTTCCGCAGATGCTCCGGGTTGATCGAGGGACAGTAGGAGCGGACCACGGCAAGCACGTGGGAACCCACGTGCTTGGCACCCTCCCGGACAAACTCCTGCAGCCGGGACCAAGACGCTTGGCTCGTGGTAACAACCGCGCCGAGCGGAGTCGCCGGCGTGATGGCCTCCGCCTCATCTTCGGCCAGCACATTCAGCACCGGGGCGATACCGCCGATGAGCTCCACCACCTCGCCTTGAACACGCTGGGCATCCGCGTGCAAGCCTTGGACTTGCTCCTGCGACTCGCGAAGGCGACCTGCACATCACGAGCAACGTGAGATACAACTCCAACCGTCCGTTAGTCCAAGCCAAGGGGATGGATCATACCTTCAAGATCCTGCTCTATCATCGCATGACGAGCGGCCTGCTCCTCCATTTGTTGGCGCATCTCCGCTATCTTCTTCTCTGCTTGCTCGGCGCGCTCCTCCACATCTGTGCCACATCAGTACATAGTTACGAAAGTGGCAACAGAAAAAGTGCCCCCCCTTTTTCTTTTCATGCCTAGGACGACGCATACCTCTCTTTTGCTGCAACAGCTGCCTCACGTGCTCGGCCACCTCCTCTTGCTCGGCTACGCGGGCTGTCAACTGCGCGTTTAGCCCCTGCACGGAGCCTCTCAGCTGCTCGACCTCGCTGCGCAGCCGAGCGTTCTCCGTCGTCGTTGCCTCGAGCTGCTCCAAGGCGCGCTTACGTCGATCAGCGGCCCGGCCGACGCTCTGCCCAATAGCACTATCAGCACAAGCTGCATAGAATGTTCACCTCCAAAAAGAAAAACGGCTCCTCGTCCACAGACGTACCTGCACTTGACGTAGCAGCTTGGTCACGGTTCCCTCCATCTGACGCATGGCGTCTTCAGGAATTTCTTCCTCCACTGCCGCGTCGACGGCTCCACCTCCTGAGCTCTGCCCAGTTTCCTGCGTGGTCGCTGCGGCTTCATCGGTCTCGGGGCGCGGAGGCAGCCCAAGCGCCGGTGTGTATGTCACCATCGTGCCTGGCTGGTCAGCTAGTGTACTTGCCCCGGCGCCTGTCCCACCACCAGCAATGCCCTCGGCGATGGTCGGCTCAGCCGCCACCTCCTGTCGTCAGCAGGCTTTCAGTTGTTAATCCGGCGTATGTTTCACAAATGGCTTTGATGCACGATCGTTACCTTGTGACCACAGGAAATGTCAACTGGAAGCGATCACGGCGACGACCACGGCTACTCCCTCCATCGCGAGAGGTAGCTCCGGTGGCCTGCTCCACCGTCACAGCCACCTGCTCCACCGCCGCCGCAACCGGGCCTTCGTCGATTCCTGTGGTTGGAACGGTGTCACTCGCCTCGGCCTCCTGCTCCACCGCCGTAGCACCCGGGTTCTCGCCAATCCTCGTGGTCGGCGCGGAGTCATCTGCCTCGCCCTCCCGCTCCGCCGTTGCCACCGCAGAATCCTCGGCGGCCGCTGTGGTCGGCACAGTTTCACTTACCTCGACGCGTGGCGTTTCCAGGGGAGTGTCCTGGACGACATCCGGGATTATGGGCTGCTCCTCCAAGGGCGCCTCCCGGCTTTGCCCCTCTTCTCCGCTACCAGCCGCTCCCACATCGTCTGGCCGTAGTGGCGCCGGTGAGGGCTCACGACCCGGCGACCCACCCGGCGTTGGCAGGTCCGGCGCGACTGCTCCCAATGACACCTCCGGGCTCCCAACTGGCGGCGTTGCAGCCGGCGACGCTTCAGTCCGGGCTTTCTTGTACAGCTGACTCAATGGAACATTATCCATTGAGCCTCCCGACGACGACGAGATCTGCGCCCTCCTCCTCCTCTTGGTCAGCGTCTTGGTCTTCGGCGGCGACGCTCGGGACTCCGGCTGCTTGGCGGCCATGCGACGCATCGCCCGTTGTGCCCGTGGCGTAGAGCCCAGCGCGGCCTCTTCCTCGTCCTCCCCGTCGCTCGACTCGTCGTCCAGGGCCGCCACCCGAGCAAGACGCTCCTCCAGCGTGCGTTCGTAGCCCTGGACCTCGTCGCGGGGCCATTCCTCGGACGGCATGTCCGAGATGTATACAGCGCGCCCCTGCACACATACACCACCATCAGCGATCATAAACAATAAGCATAAAACTTCAAAAGATATGAAATGGTGCCAATGTACCACTGGTGGTGGGTGGGCAGCGGTGTACGGCGTCTGCAGTTTCTTCGGCGCCATCCTTGCATGATCGAAGTTGTGAAAGCACTTCTTGCCCCGGGCGGTCATTTCTGTTGCGTCAACAGAATCAGTTCCCTCACGGGACGGGTCCGTCAGCCCCTGGTACTCGTACATCAGAGTTGCCCTCTCCTTGCATGGCTGCAAACGACGCTGCCACCACATCACGGCGACCATCACGCCGTGCACATGGTCTCTATTCATGAGCGGCAACAGCTCGTTCACCTGCTCCATCTCCGTGACATTGGGTCTCGCCGACCACTTCACGTTCGGCTTCGGGATCAACGCCACATCATTGGGAGCTGGCCTCCCCTCTGGATTCTGCCTCATGTAGAACCACATGTCGAACCAGTTCTTCATCGAGGTGGAGTGGGGAATGGTCACCCACTGAGATTTCATCCCGTCTCGCAGCACGATGTAGCACCCACCCACTATTTGCGACCCACCGGTGCCTTCCCCTTTCTTCTTCAGGTAATAAAAATGGCGGAACAGATTGAAGTTCGGCCGAATCCCAAGAAACGCCTCGCAAATGGCGATAAACTCTGACAGCGTCAAGATCGAGTTGGGGTGGAGATTGCACAGCGAAATCTCCCAGTGGCAGCACAAATCGTGAACGAAAGGATGAACCGGCGACCCCAACCCATGCACGAAGTAATCTTCCAGAATGACTATCTCATCACTACGGGGAAGCGGAAACCGCTCACCTGACGGTGGCGCTCGCCAGATCCCGCTGTCCGCCGACGGTAGCAGGCCCCGCCTCACCAGCTCCTCCAGCGACTCCCTCGTTGCCTTCGTCGGAGCCCAATGCTCCGCCAGAAGCTTCCGCCTCGCCGCCTCCGAAAACTGCAGCTGCCCGCTCACCATATCCGCTCCGCTCCTCCTCCTTCTTCTTCGGCGCGCTCACCGGCTCGCTGTCGCGCGGCTCCGCTCGGCTTGATGAGCGGCGGCGGGTCGCGGGGCGGTGGGATTTGGTGTGCGGCGGCGGTGGCGGAGGTTAGGGTTTGAGCGAGTGGTGCGCTTAGGAGAGGAGAGGACAAGTGTGGATTGTGGAACCGCCTGGAAATCAAGAGAAGTGACCGAGCGGCGGCCGCCTTCCCCCTTTTTATACGAATCGGCGGTCCCCGCACGGGACCTAGGGTTGACTCCCCTGGGTCATTTTCTAAATGGGCCGACAAAGGTGGGCCTCCATATTTTATTCCCACGTTGGCGTCTTTATTTGGCCCGCTGCGCTTTTCGACAAAAATGGAACGGCGGACTTGCCCTTCTTTTGGCGGTTCTCGCCGACGTTTTGCGGCGCACGTGGACGCACGTGCGCACAAAGCTCATTTTTGTTTTTTTTTTATTTTTTGCCATGTGAGATTTTTTCCACATGCCATATTTTCTCACCGACCACTGTTGACCTAGTGCACCAGCAATATGCTGGGGACTGAGTACAAAGAGCAAAGCTCTTTCATCTCTCCTCACAAAGTTAGGATGGTTCAACACATATCCCGAGACACATGGTAACAGAGGGCTCGGCCGACCAGCAAAGCCTCGGTCAGAGTAATGATTAAGTCATTTTCCTCTCCTTCACTTTTCTGCAAAACTACCATGCTTTCTAGAATGATGCACAGCGTCGACCAGGACACGGCACAGCCGTGGTCCACTATGAGACTCTTGTGATTAGCATGGGTCCATCTCGATCGCGTATTACGCAAGGGTACATCAAAGATGTATCATTTTCCACCTAGCTAGCCTTCGGCGTAGCCAAGGACTGGAACTTCGAGGTTATAACCATGTTCCCCATGACAAAGCCATGGAGCTAGCGCTGGGTACATTCTTCTTTCTCGACACATGGAATTTGGGGTTTGGCCGGTACGCAAAGCTGCCCTCCATTCAATCAATAATGTTGATTTTCCCTACTTCACCCTCTCGTGCACCTTGGCCATGTTCACTAGGCAGCCGCAAAGCTGTATGTCTAGACATAACACAGTTGTGGTCGATTACCTATTTTTTGTAACCAGAGACTGGTCGGCTAAGCCGCCATTTTGTTACTGGGGACTGGTTAGCAGAGCTAGCATAGTCTCATCCCCATCACTAGGGACTGGTCGGCCCAGCTGCCATTTTGTTACTGGGGACTAGTTAGCAGAGCTAACATAGTCTCATCCCCATCACTGGGGACTGGTCGGCCCAGCCGCCCTTTTGTTACTGAGGACTGGTTAGCAGGGCTAACACAGTCTCATCCCCATCACTGGGGACTGGTCGGCCCAGCCGCCATTTCGTCACTGGGGACTGGTTAGCAGCGCTAACACAGTCTCATTCCCATTACCGGGGACTGGTTGGCCAAGCTGCTATTTCGTTACTGGGGACTGGTTATCCGAGCTAACACAGTCTCATCCCCATCCTCGGGGACTGCTCGACAACGCCGCCATCATGTGCTAGGTGCACCAGGCTCTCTCTCTTAATCCTGATACAACTTGTTCCACACCTTATATATACTCTTGGGTGAAAGCTACAATGGTATCCGTGCGCTTGCGGATTTCACTGTTTGCGTAACTTATACCAATTGGCTTTCTAGTGCCGTTACCTGGGATGGACTTAAAACCTCCATGCTTGGTAGCGACGCTAAGAAACGCCAACAGTATGCTATGAGCTAACCTTGCAGGATGGTCCTCAATCATAAGGAAGTCCTAACGACAGACTCAAAATAAAATAAAATAATTTGTTACCTCGGAATAATTTCTAAGGGGCCCCGTTTCCAAGCAAGCTTGGGGGAGGACCCCCAATAAGAGGTATGTACCATACTAACACTTACGCATATAAAAAAATGCTTCGTTATTTCGTATACATATGCATCTTAGAAATATTTAATTCAACCCTTGTTGAAATGATGAAAAGTTGCTCTGTCTCGTGACTCGCTTATACCTTGTTTATAATCAGGCTTTCTCTTAAGTTTGAGTTTATTGGCTAAAATGTCTTATCCTTGAAAACTTGAGCTTAGTGGGTTGCATAGGCTAGATCCTGTCTAAGTTATTGCCGGGTATGATATAATGCCACGAGCAACGCTATGACTCTATCCTGAGTGAAAACCTGACTCTCGGAGTTTTATTTTCAAAACTATCAAAACAAAAGTTCCTCAATGATTTTGAAATACCCACCAAGGCCATATGACGTAGCTGTCAATCTCATTCAAAACCCAAATCATCATATGATGCTTGATCACTAGAAGTCTGTAACCTCCGTGCAAACTAACTTTTCATCCAATCCACCGATAACGCCAACTCTTGACCCTAGAGTTGCACACCTCCTTCAAAATAAAGCATGCTGACCCTTACACTGAGGATCGTGCATCCCTCATCTATCATCCATCAAAAACTACTCCTCGTTCTTTCATCATGACTCCTTCCCGCCAACAATCTTCATCGTACCTAAAAGAGAGTATTGGGCATTAGCATCTCTTCAAAAAAAATGATGATGATGAATGCCAAGGGGCAACAATAAAGCTTCAAAGTAGACAAACGGGAATTCTAGCTAGTTTCCCGTTCAAAAAAAGAAAAGAAGAAAAGGAAAGGAAAAAAAAGGGAAAAAAAGAAAGAAAAGAAAGATCTTAGTTTTTCCTAATTCAAGCCCATACTCTCTCAAATTTCCCTTCCACCAATAAAGGGGAGTCATGATGCCTGGAGTACCAAAAACATTTAGATAGGAATCATTCACCCTCACACACTTGCACAAATCTCAATCAAAGTGTATGGTCTTAATCTTCGGACGGTTCGTTCCTTGACTTCACCAACTCTATGTGATCCAAGCATAGCCACCTTTCATACCTACCCAAAACTCCACTCTCAGCCATAGTAGTAGGTTAGAAAGAAAGGCAAAAACACAATGCCTTTGGTGAGGTACAAACACTTTTGAGCGATTGAGAGAATCATTCGAGGAACTTGAGTTTCTTTTTATAAAACTTTCAAAACCTCCGGAGACTTGGTTGATCTTGGGTAGATGATAAGCAACGCTTGTGAAACTGTTCTATCTTGCAATTTCCCAAGACTCGAGAAAGCTAGAAAGCCCCATTTTGTCTTGAGATAATAACAGGGTGAGCAGTCATGCCGATTTATTCAAATTCTGGTAGAAATCTTGCTTATATGCTTGGTACATTTTGACTCATGATCGGCATAGTAGCAACTCCTGATCAACAACCTAAGGCTGAGCTTTGCTCGGGACGAGCAAAGGGTAAGCTTGGGGGATCTTGTTGGTGGTCCTTATCGACGATTTTATACCGCCAATTAGACATGAAAAAGGGTGAATTATATATTCCTATAGGCATATACTTGTGCAACTTACCCAAATCCACGTGCACTAGGGAATATACTGTCATTGCAGGAATCATATAAAAGTGCAGGGATTGAATACCGAAAAGACGCTTTCTGGAAAGCGCCAAACCACCCCAAAGTGGAGAAGGGCCACCTTGGGACCAGATTGGGCCAAAACACCAAACCAGCACGGCCCAGGCCTACTCCACAACCGACCACCCGAAGGCGGTCAGGGGGAGGTGGCACCCTGGCATGCTCGCACCAGGGGCGCGCTCGCGCCACCCCGACTGCCATATGGGGCCGACCAGTGGAGGTCGGTTCATTGATGATAGAGGAGGGTGGTGCGCTGGTGTTCTTTTCAAATGTGCCCCTGAACCGACCTGACCAAGATATAAAAGGGGAGAAGAATTGGTTTTACAGGACACACATTCATTTGGTCTCTCTCTCCCTCACCTCCACTTGTTCCTTAGCTTAGAGCTAGTAGTGTTGGAGCTAGGAAAGCTACCAAGGAGAGCTTGTCTCCTAGGAAGAAGAGATACATCTTGGTAATTATCTATGGAGTGTTCTTCCTTGTTCAAGTTCTTATACTTTATATATTGCTTAGTGTATGAACTAGAGCATAGTCTTGATCATGTTCATGTTGGTGCATATGAACTAGAGCCTAGTTCATATGATCAGTTCATAGCATGTTCATCCCTGTTCTTCATCGTTCATATGTTCTATAGGATTAGAGTCTCTGAGGAGAGTGGAGTAACGGTTCGATGTTCTTTCGGGTTTGCCTATGTTTTAGCTCGTCCATCCGTAGGGTGGGAGTCCTGGGGGAGCATAGGTAGTTCCTTAGTATGCGGGCGTGGTGTCTAGATATGAGGGGGCCTTCGAATATAACGGCATGCCACGATTGAGGGGTAGGCGGCAGGTGGTGATAGCCCTGTCCGTCCCTTGTAATCCCCCACGTCCGTATGTCGTGTAGGAGTTCGTAAATGCCTCTATCGGGTCAGTGCACCAGCTGCGGGGGTCTCCCTGTTACTTTAGGCTCTGACTTGTCTCTAACTCTGTATAACATGTGACTTAGCTAATCTACGCCTAGCAGTATACGACCAACCAGCTCCAGTAGATTTATTCTTTATTCTTTCCATTTCTTTTATTCCTTATTTCTCTTTATCCTTGAGTGAAGATCAAGTGTGTGTCCACTATCCTCAAATTACCAGTTATCTTACCCCTGCATAGCACTAAGGCTCATTTCAATAATGTGAAGGACCATATCCATGTGCTAGAGCTATTTTACACCATGCCTTCCTTTGGGAAAATATAAATAACGATACCCTGACATACTTCCGGGTGAAATGCTACAATGATAGATCCGTGCGCTTGCGGATAATATCTTTAGAACACGACTATCAACCCTGGCATTTCTTGGCGTGACCACTGGGATGTAACAATACTAGTGATTGCGTTAAGAAATGCCAACAGGGTAAACAAGGGCCTGGTTGTGAGACCTTAAGATGGGGCGTTGTCATTTGATGGGCACGCTGACCTGTTAGCTGCCAGGAGTTTCCTTGGTCATGGTGGAGTGTAAGTTGATCCCGCGTCTTTTCCCGAGTAGATCATGGTGATCTAATCGACTCCGACGGGAGTCGTGTGGTTTGTGTGAGGAATACCCCGCCAGCTGGTTTGCAATCAATTATAATCGCCATCGTTCCTGGACAGTGAATACTTGATCGAGACAGCGGCATGGTCGCCAATAATATCTCTTGTGCGAGTTGGTTATGTTCACTCATGTTGGTTTAATGATTACTCAATCAATGCGGTTACTTAATGTTGATTGCTTCTACCTTAAAATGTGAGTAGTGCAGGTGCTAATGTAGTAATGGCAGGATCCAACTTAATTGGATAAGCAAGAGAGTCCTTTTGTCATTAAATGATTATTAATAAGCTCATCTTTTTGGCAAACAAAGGAGTCGGCTAACCCACTATAAAGCCTAGCATCCACCAAAGAGTCTTTATTTTCTTTTAGTCGGGTAAGTCTTGCTGAGTACAATGTACTCAGGGTGCAATTCCCAATGTTGTTTGTTGTAGATTGAAGATTACCACGGTGGTGACACGGTGGACTTATATTCCACTACGGGAGAAATAGACTTTGGGCAAGTCATCTCTTATATCTCATCCACTTGCTTTTGATGGAGTCGACCCCGAGCCGGCACTATATTTAAATATTTAGGTGTGAGTGTATTTGCAAAGATTATTCTCTTCGCTCGTTTATTTGAAAACCCCGAGTTGTAAAATATTATATTTGTAACCCCGGGTATATTTATAAAGTTTGTAAAAGTAACTTAAGTGAATGGGGGAACCGCTGAACTTTGTGATCCGGGTGTGACTCGAGAAAGTTCGAGATCCTTCGGGATTTCGCGGACTACGGGGCCGGTATAATTACGGTTTACTACTTAAGCCGCTGCACGGTGGCTCGATTAGTGAACAATAATTATATTAGTTGGTCGGTTTTGTTACACACATCAAGTGCAAGAAGATTCTAATTATCTTATTGCAGATCCCATCTCCAATATGCCTTCAGGATTTCAAATGCAATCGGCAATGCATCATCCATTGGGGCCCAGCCACAACTTGCTGTCTCAATCCACAGCAGATCCGAACCATGGTCTACAAAGCCGAAAACAGGAAAGCTCTGCAGGTATGATTTTACCATTGCATCAGGTTTAAATGATGAATGGGTATGAGGTCGTAAGTTCGTAACGCCAACCCTTCTCCAAGGTCCTCTTGACAACTTCTTTTTGATCCTCGTGGATGAATTCAGTTGAATATTTCTTGTGGTACTTCTGGTTGCCGAGTTGTTTCCCTCATGAAAGCAGGTTCCGGGGCCGGGTAGCCCGAACCCAAATCGTCCAGAGAGTGTGTTTGGGGCCGGGTAGACCCGAATCGTCCAAGCCACTATTTCCCTTGGCATTATCAATATCGACCATTGTCTCAATCGCTAGGCCCTTCGGTTCTAGGGCCAGGTAGCTCGAACCTTAATCGTCTAGACCGGAACCTCTGCTCTGGTCCGGGCTCTCCCCATGCTCCCTAGGCGAGGAAGAGTGCGTTTGGGGCCGGGTAGCTCAAACTCGAATCGTCCAAACCACTATTTCATTCGACACGAGCATATCGACCATTGTCTCCATAGCAAGGCCATTTGGTTCTAGGGCTGGGTAGCTTCGAACCCGAATCATCTAGACCGGAATCTCTGCGCTGATCCGGGCTCTCCCTATGCTCCCCAGGAGAGTTCGTTGGTCTTAGTGGTCTCAACCATTGTCTCCACCACTAAACCCTTCATGCACTAGGGCCGAAGAGATTCGAACCCGAATCGTCTAGGCCAAAATGTGCTCTAGAATTGGTTAGCTACGCCGAGTTCTAGGTTGTCTTGTAGCTCAAGTGCTATCAATACTGGCTCTTCGCGCACTAGGGCCGGGTAGTGTTGATGGTAGTTAACGTCAATTTTTAACCGTCAACATAACTTCTATAACCGCAAAAAGATGATCACCAGTATAGGTCTAGAGGTTGTGAGCTAACAAATTCCACGAGTTTTGGTGCACCTATGTTTTGCAGGGCTTACACAGGAATGGAGCTAAAATGGATAAAGTCATTGAATAAAAGTATCTCAAATGATGAATTGGACTACACCATTGCGAAGGGCTCGTCGCGCTGATCGAAATGGATATATCATTTGCTATATTTGGACTTCGGAATAAAAAGGTATCAAGGAGAGAAGTTTTCACATGAAATGATTACATCATCATCATGGCGTCAGCACCGACAGCAACCTGACACACGGGTCAGGCGGGTCCGCCCGATCCCCACACGCGCAGGGCACTGCCGGCCGTGGGGAAGCAGGCGCCAGCGCCAGCCAACATGGAGGCGACGCGTGGCGGCCTGGTCGGCGCACGCGCGCGCGCGTCCGCGCGGCAGCTGGAGGCGCGAGTCGCCCGTACGGCAAGGCCACGTGGCGCGCGGGAAGAGGCCGCCGGGCTGGTTCACGCGCAGGCACGCCCGATGAGGCGGCTGGGCTGGGATTTTAGGCCGGTTTTGGACTGAACCGACCAGTCCAGTTGGCTGGAAGGTTCCAGATTTCTCCAGAAAGATTACCAGCGCCTGGTTCCACCGGTTCGGGTCCGGTTCAGGGCCTAAACGGCCGGTTCTTCTCCGGTTTTCTATGCAGATCGACCAGGAATTATTCCCAGATTATTCTCATGATCTCCACCATCCATTTAGGTCGGTTTTATCTAAGGGTGGAGAATAAATATGACGCGGATCGATGACGTGGCAATTCCTTAGGGGCTACTCCACCCAGGGCTATATAAGGAGGGCGCCCCCTATGGTTTTTCCATCATATCTCTTCTACAAGATCAAAGCTAGGGTTTCAATTCTTCATCTAATTAGAAGAGGGTCCCTCTAGTTCATCTAGTTCTAGTTCTAGTTCATCTAGTTCTAGTTCTAGTTCGTCTAGTTGTATCTAGAAAATAGGTAGAGAGAGGAGGACAGAGCTGAGGAGGAGTCGGATCTGTCAGATCTTCCTCAACATTGTAAAGTTGCAGCATCTAGTTCATCTTCCAGCTACTCTCTAGGTTCTTTAATTATTATTTCTAAGTTCAGTTCTTTATTTAATTATTACTTTATTCTATTTACTTGATCTCTGCCGTATTGAGTGCTCTAGTTATTCTAGATAATTAGAGTAGTAAATGCTAGTGTAGACGTGGTGTCTAGGCTATAGTTTACCCGAGTTTGCGCCAATCCCACGGATAGTTGTGGTAGCCCCGCAGGTGACAAAATGTCAGCCTTCGTATTCCACCACGTTGGGGTTGGCATTTCGTAGAGCTTTTAGGCAGCCTTCTCCCAACTACTATCTTCCCAGTCTTTTCGAGAGTTGGAAAGGACCCGTGCTCCATAGTAAGTATAGTATAGTAAGCCTGATTTTGATCATCCAATCAACTTAGAAAACTCTAGAAGGTTCCTCTCTACCCACCAAAAATATATCTATCTTCCTTTTCTTATCTTTATCCTTGGACGGCCTGATTCTCTAGTACACTTCACATTCCCCATGGAAATCGATACTCTAGAATACTCCCGGGTGAAAGCTACATCGGTATCCGTATGCTTGCTGATTTTTCTGCGTGCGTTTAAAATACCCAACAAGCTTTCTGGCGCCGTTGCCGGGGAACGGTAGCTGTGCTAGTTTAGAACCAATTCGCCCATGTATCTTTTTGTTTTACCACCATTCTCACCTCACCACAAACATCAACCACCACCAACCATATGGATTCCACTCCTATTCATAAATTCTCTGCACCAAAGGCTGAGTTCCTAGAGCCACCACAATCATCAAAGCCAATCACAGCTTCTAGCTTTAAATTCAAACCTGGCTTTATAGCCATGGAGTAGGCGAAACCCTTCTTTGGGCTAAAGGATGAAAATCCTTACATCCACCTCAGGGAATTCGAGCACTTGTGTTCCTGCCTAACCATTGCCGGCATGGCACAAGAGACCCTTAAATGAAAATTGTTTCCATTCTCCCTTGAAGGGACAACGAAACATTGGTACGCTCATTATGCGGGAGGAGTAAAGGGAGATTGGGATGAACTTCGAGACAAATTTGGTCTTGCTTTCTTCCCATCTAAACTTGTTAATGCCCTTCAAATAGAAATTCTTAAATTTGAACAGAAGGAGAAGGAGACTCTAGGAGCAGCCTGGGCTAGGTTCACAAGTCTTAAAAACACACCGTCCCAGACCTCTCTTTGCCTGACCATGTCCTTCTAAGTCATTTCTACCATGGTCTTAGCGAAGAAGCTGCCCTCTTCCTAGACATATCTTCTGGAGGATCCTTCATACACATGTCCTTTAGTGAGGGGGAAGATATCCTAGAGAAAATACTTGAAAACACCCCCTACACTGGCATATATGATGAGATTCCTGAAGAGGAAAAAGAAGTCGAGCCAAACCCTGACAAACTAGAGGAGATACATGCAACCGAATCCAAAATATAATTGAATCCTTCTAATGATTCGGTTACCAAAGAATCTCCCACTATGGGAACACAACCCACATTGGAAGTCGATGAACCCCATCCTTCCACGGTCCTCTCAAAAATCGAGGTAGATCTTTTTGAAGATTTTGGGAATGCCTCAAACTTTCCAGTTCAAGTAAAGCCTCTAGTGCACTCTGCACCATTTGAGGACAACGATGGTCCACCTAATGATCCCTTCTTAATGGAACACATCAAAGGACTCTCGGCCATCATGAGCCGTGAGTGGTTGGCAGAAATAGAGTTACCCATAGAGGTAGCTCGAATCACTGCCCCCTCAGAGACTTTTTGTTGCAACCTCAAGGGGACCACCATAGAGGCTTATTATAGTCCTACCGTTGGGATGAACATTATGTCAAAGGCTGTGGCCGAAGAACTTTGCCCCAACGAGTCATTGATCCCATCTCATAAGCTTCTAAGAATTCCTTCTAGAGTTACTCTTGAAAGTTATGGGGTCATCAAGACTATTATGTTATGCATAAGAGGCTTTGAGTGTTTTCTAGATTTTCATATCTATGACATCTCAAACACATCCCTCTTGATTGGTGTACCTTTGGGGACACTCTTTCAAGAGTGACCAAAACAAAGTCTGTTGAATTTAAAGCTGGGGAACTCTACTATAGATGTCTCACTTGCACGCTCACATAATGCGATAGTAGAACCCAAGCCCGAAGAAGACCCTATTGAGGAAGTCTTAATGGCATCTCTAGAAGATTTAGCTCAACCTCATTTCGATACTGAACACTTCATTGAAGAAGAGGAAGAGCTAGCAGAACCTATAGAGTTAGACCCTTTTGAGTTGCCACCACGACCCTCAATTGAGCTAAAACCTCTTCCTCTTGGCTTGAAATATGTCTTTCTAAACAACAATCCAGAAATGCCTGTTATTATAAGTGACAAGCTTTCCCCAGAAGAAACCAACAGGCTTGTCACTGTCCTAGAAAGACATAGATCGGCCATAGGCTACTCACTCCATGACCTCAAGGGGATCAGTCCTGCTCTTTGCACTCATCGTATCCCTACGGATCCTGACATCTCGCCATCAAGAGAACATCAACGCAGGCTTAACAATGCTATGCGAGAGGTTGTTCAGAAAGAGGTCCTTAAGCTTTTGCACGCTAGGATTATTTATCCCATCCCTCATAGTGAGTGGGTTAGCCCTGTCCAAGTTGTGCCAAAGAAAGGAGGAATGACAGTTGTTAGAAATGAGAAGAATGAACTCATTCCTCAGCGCACTGTCACTGGGTGGCGGATGTGCATAGACTATCGGAAACTTAACAAGGCTACAAAGAAAGATCACTTCCCGTTACCCTTCATTGATGAGATGTTGGAACGGCTTGCAAAGCACTCTTTCTTTTGTTTCCTTGATGGGTATTCCGGATATCACCAAATCCCGATCCACCCTGATGGCCAAAGTAAGACTACTTTCACATGCCCGTATGGAACTTATGCATACCGACGAATGTCGTTCGGACTATGTAATGCTCCAGCTTCTTTCCAACGGTGCATGATATCTATTTTCTTTGACATGATAGAGAAAATCATGGAAGTGTTCATGGATGACTTTACTGTCTATGGCACAACCTTTGATGATTGTCTGGAGAATCTAGACAAAGTCTTACAACGATGTGAAGAAAAGTACTTAGTCCCGAACTCGGGAAAAATGTCATTTTATGGTTCGGAAGGAATAGTGCTAGGACACAAGGTGTCCGAACGTGGGATAGAAGTGGACAGCAAAGATCGAAGTTATTGAACAACTTCCACCTCCCAAAAATGTGAAAGGAATCCGAAGCTTTCTAGGCCATGCGGGGTTCTATAGGCGTTTTGTCAAAAACTTTCCTCAAATCACTAGACCCCTCACTAGACTTTTAGCTAAGGAGGTACCTTTAATCTTTGACAATGAGTGCTATGAATCTTTCCAAACCCTCAAACAAGCACTCATTTCAGCTGCAATCATCCAGCCACCTGATTGGACGCTGCCTTTCGAGATCATGTGTGATGCTAGCGACTTTGCTGTTGGTGGCGTTCTCGGCCAAACAAAGGATAAAAAGCACTATGCTATATCCTATGATAGCAAAACCTTGACTGGGCCACAACACAATTACGCTACCACTGAAAAAGAGTTGTTGGCAGTTGTCTTTGCAATAGACAAGTTTAGATCTTACTTAGTTGGAGCAAAGGTACTCATTTATTCAGACCATGCTGCGCTTAAATACCTGCTCACTAAGAAAGATGCTAAACCTCGGTTGATCCGCTGGATTCTTTTACTCCAAGAATTTCACATAGAAATAAGAGATAAGAAAGGAGTAGAGAATTCAGTAGCCGATCACTTGTCTAGGCTCCAGTATAAGGAAACACATGAGTTGCCCATTAACGATTATCTGCGGGACGACACACTCCTCGCGGTAACAGACTCGAACCCATGGTACGTGGATATTGTGAATTATATGGTTGCAGGTTATGTCCCACCAGAAGGAGATAAGAGAAAGCTCAAATATGAAGCTCGATGCCACTTATGGGATGACCCATATCTATATCGAATCTGTTCGGATGGATTATTACGAAGATGTGTCCCGATGGTTGAAGCGATGAAAATCATAGAGAGATGTCATGCATCACCCTATGGAGGACATTATGGAGCATTCCGTACGCATGCAAAGATCTGGCAAAGCGGATTCTTCTGGCCCACGATGTATCAAGATACAAAGGAGTTTGTTAGAAGATGTGCCAGATGTCAGAAACATGGAAACATTAATGCTCGGAATGCAATGCCACTCCAGAACAACCTGCAAGTAGAGTTGTTTGATGTCTGGGGAATTGACTACATGGGACCATTCCAAAAATCTGGAGATGCTGAGTTCATCTTGGTGGCAGTTGACTATGTGTCCAAATGGGTAGAAGCAATACCATGTCGAGCTGCTGATTCCAAGAATGCCAAGAAGATGTTCCATGAAGTGATATTCCCAAGATTTGGCATGCCTAGAATGGTCATAAGTGATGGAGGATCACATTTCATTGACAAGAGCTTCAAACAATTCCTGACAGAATATGGAGTTAAGCATAATGTTGCAACTCCATACCATCCCCAAACAAGCGGTCAAGCAGAAACATCAAATAAGCAAATCAAGAACATCCTGCAGAAGACCGTGGACGAAATGGGAAAGAAGTGGAAGTACAAGCTTCATGATACACTATGGGCATATTGAACTGCATACAAAACACCCATAGGCATGTCACCTTATCAGCTAGTATATGGGAAGACATGCCATTTGCCTGTTGAATTAGAATTCAGAGCTTACTGGGCAATCAAGAAATGGAACATGGATCTTCATCTAGCTGGCAAGAATCGTCAGATGCAAATATCTGAGCTGGAAGAGTGGAGAGAAAAGGCTTATCACAGTTCCAAGCTTTACAAAGAAAGAACCAAAAGGTGGCATGACAAGAGAATTAAGCACAAGGAGTTCAAGCCTGGAGACAAAGTTCTATTATTCAACTCGAGAGTGAAGCTCTTCGGTCATGGAAAACTTAGAAGCAAATGGGAAGGACCATTCAAGGTGACTGAAGTCGCATCTCATGGCGCGATCACACTTCAGGATGATTCAGGTAACATATTCAGGGTAAATGGTCAACGTTTGAAAGTTTTTCTTGAACCTGAAAACATAGAAGAAATTGATGTGATAGAATTCTTGCAATTTAAAGATCCAATTTAAAAACTGTTCCGTAAAGGCTCTAGACAATTAAGGCTCGAACACCTAACACTTAATCTGTTCCACGAGTTTTGTTGTCTATTTGAGTTGTGCAGGATTTGGAAGTTGAATAAGCAAATCACAAGAGTGAGAGGTTATGCCAACATCCAGCTTGGGGGAGGGCACCCCATGTATCTAGCTAAGTATTTCTTGTTTCCTTCTTATATATTTTTTTAATTTGTTTGCTATATATATTTAGTTCGTGTAATGTTTAAGTTTGTTAAATAAAAGGAGAGTGTGCAAAAGTTCTGTCTACTAAAATAAATCCCTAGAATAGACTCTTTTGGATATGATGATTAGTTGCTCTGCCGTAATTCCTTTCAAGTGCCTGTTTTTAACCTAGCACTCTCCCAAGTTTTGGACATATTGTTTTGATCTAAGATTTACTCTGAACCTGAAACTTGTGGGTAGCAAATGCTTGATCTAAGTCTAGGTAGTTGACGGGTATGATATGGGAAAGTCTGAGCTGCTGTTTATCTTGTTCTAAGTGATTCTAGAGTTCTGGAGAATTTATCTTTTGAAAATTCAAACTATTGCATGATGAGTTCCTGTATGACGAGAGTCTGAATTCCTACCACAGCCATATATACATGCTTGCTAGAATAGGAAGTCCACTTATACTTACTTATGCTTTGAGTGTGGTCGATTGTGTAGACCCTTAGAAACTCATCATACAGTTAAAATCAAGATCACACACGTACACTGTTGGCGGTCCTTAACTCGATTCTAACCCCGCCAACTTTAGCCTAGGCAAACTAAATCTCACCTAGAATAGGGCTCTACTCTAACCATTTCCATAGTGTGGTGCAGAATTCTTGTTTTGCAGGTCAACACTAAAACACACCAAAAATGAGCCAAGAACTGGAGCAAAACTATGATGTGAGAAGGTGACCCACCTACCGTATAATTTGGGTCTCAAACATAGCCTAAAATGCCAAGCATGAACCCAAGAAATGGAAGCTCAAAACCTAGTCCAACTTGATCATGGGCTGCAGGAGTGGGGTGTAGTAATTTGGCCATAACTCCCTCATCCGGACTCCGATTGACGCAATTCACCAGGCTACGGAAAGCTGACGACGAGGCCCACGTGCCTACAAAGATGGGCCCCAGCCGAGCCACCCTGGGCGCACGCGCGCCCGGGCGCGAGCGCGCCCAGCCGGACGCCGGCCGGGCCCATCTTTGGCCCGTAGCTCCTTGCCGCCAGCCCAACACGAATGGCGGTGGTGCTTCTATGAATGGAAGGTGGGAAACCGCCCTTTGAGGTCGGTTTTGAACCTTCCAAGTGGGGAGGACACTTTTCCAAAGAGCCCCCTCCTCTCCACCTATAAAAGGAGGCTCCCTCCTCCTCATTCAACACACGATTCCAAGGATCAAGAGCTACTACACCTAGAGAATAAAGAGCCACACTCCATGGGCTTAGGCCCTAGCTAGCTAGTAGAGCTTGGTAGTGGAGAGATGTGAGGGAAGAGCGGGGAAGAGCCGGACTTGTCGGTCTCTCCCCCAACCTTGTACCTCAACGAACACCTGTGCTACACTTCGTTGGGTTTTCCCGCTACGTGAGTGTTCATGTTTTCTTTGGTAATAAGTCTTTCGGTATTTATTCTTCATTTATACTTGTTTGTGGGTTCGTTGACCATCCTCGTGGCGGTTGCTCTAGTAGAGGACTCCTGATAGAGACGGATGTTCCTGTACGACGCTAGAGTAGTAGCTAATAGCATAGACGTGGTGTCTAGGCTGGCGGCTACCTTCGTTTGCCTCGTAGTCCACGGTTGAGGTGGTAGGCGGCAGGTGGTGACAGCCCTGTCCATCCCTTGTAATCCCCCACGTCCGGCTACGGCGTAGAGCTACAGGCCGGCATCACTTGGCGTACGGTGTGCGATCCGGTGCCCGAAGTGAGCAAGTGTAGGTGTAGTTTATCTACTTTTAGACCCAAAAGCCATAGAATCCTTCTCCCCTCCTACCAACTCTACCCTTGGGTTGTCCTTGGACGTATTAGCTAGGAGAAATACCTCCGTTCCCGTGGAAAATACGATACCCCGAATACTTCCGGGTGAAAGCTACAACGGTACTTTTCCGTACGCTTGCGGATTCTTTCTGCACACGTTAAGAAGTGCCAACAAGTTTTCTAGTGCCATTACCGGGATAGACTTTTTATCTATCTTTGGTGATTGCGCTAAGAAACGTCAACAAGCTTTCTGGCGCCGTTGCCGGGGAACGGTTGCTATTTTCTTCGAACCTAGTTCGTCCTTGTATCTATTTAAAAAAAATTAAAAAAATATTGTCTTATAATTCATTCTTTTTACAAAACAAAATATTCCTTTTACCTGTCCATAATGAAGCCTCGTACCAATTCAAAATCCTTCGCTTCAAAGGGGGAGTTCCTTGAGCCAAAATCTTTTTCAAACCCAAAAGTTTCATCTCGGTTATGAACTCCACCCTAGTTTGAGAGCTATAGTTCGGGCACAACCCTTCTCGGGCTTGATCACGAAAACCCTTTTAGCCATCTCGCAAGATTTCGAGGAAATTTGTTCATGCCTAAGCATTCCTGGCATGACACAAGAAACTCTTAAGTGGAAATTGTTTCCTTTCTCCCTTATGGGAGAGGCAAAACAATGGTACACTAAAGCCATAGAAAGTGTGAGTGGAGACCCGGGATGAACCGAAAGACAAGTTTTATCTTGCATTCTTCCCCATGTCTCACATCACTTCTCTACCAAGGGCAATCCTTGACTTCGAGCGTAACGAGAAGGAATCCATAGGTGCAAACTGGGCCAGTTCACAATGTTGGTAGTTGCCGACCCAGCCTTGTCTTTACCCAAAAGCATGCAATTGCATCTCTTTTGTTCGGGTCTAGACATAGATGCTGCCCTATGCCTTGACACAACGGAGGGTCGTTTTCACATAAAACTACGACGGAACGAGGAAAATCCATAATCACTTCCTAGAGAAGCATGCTTCTCCCGTCGTAAAGGCCGAACCTCTCCAAAAGAAGGGCATGTCAAGTTTTGAGGAGCCCTCATCGCCGAATCCTTACCCTTGCCATCCTTAGATTCGACTAGTGAGCCCTCACCCGAGCCACGAACACCGAAGGAAGGGATGCTTTATCCTTCGTAGTTCGCTATCAATTTCGAGGATTATGGCGTAACCTCGAACATGTCCCGGCACGAAAATTCTACATTTCATTCCAAGGAAGCCTCCCTCACGAAAAACCAACAAAAGAATGGTTGATGGAAGTGAAACGTTCTTCTGAAGCAATTCAGATTCTTTCACCATCCACAACCATACTTTGTTCGTTAAAAGGGACTTCCATGGAAGCCCTACACAACCCCACGCTTGGGACAAATATCATGTCACAATTCCTTGCGGAAACCCCGTTAGGAAATTTCCCGTCGGTCCCGACCGATAAACTCTTCGAGGTCCATCGGGACTCATCTTTGAGTGTTGTGGGATCGCTAGGCCGTGCCAATCACAATTCATGAAGCCGAGGTTTACATAGATTTTTACGTCTACGCCATCCTCGATTTTGATATTCTCATAGGCCACCCCCTTGAAAGACTTAGTCAAGAAGAACCATCCAATGGGGGCCTTGATGAAACATTGGAAAAGATTGCTCCCACCACTCACATAGAAATTCCAATGGTGGAGCATCTCCCCAAACATGACCTGTTCAAGGAGGCAAAGTTCATTTCCCCGTTCATTTCACATCCTTGTGAAATTGAACATTCATCATCTTCCTCACTCGAACACAAGATTTGTCCCTCTGGCCATCACAACGTTGATCTTGTTAGTGATCATAGATCAACGTTTGACCCTCATAATATATCCTTTGAGAATGAAAACTCACAAGCCATGGACAAACCTAGAGCACCAAATTTGGAGACCAAGAAGGATTCCTCAATTGAGCATGAAACCTTCTCGTTTAAAACCACTCAAGATTCATGCTCCTTTTTAGAGTCTCCAAAGATATTTGTTGCTCTTGGCACCACGTACTCATACGAGAATCGCAACCGCCTCTTCATTCCCGCTTTGGCAAACTATTTAAGAGGATGGTTGTCGATGCTTATGTTTACCATAAACATTGCAAATCTCGTAGTAGTACGATGGCGCTAACCTTGTAGCTTAATCTTGAATGACCAAGGGATGGTGGTGAAACCGGGAACTACACCACCATCGATCGCTACAAGGGAAAGTTCCCACGGTCAAGCTTAAGACCATAACTTAAGCACCGCCGGGAGATACCCGGATTATCTAAAAAAAAAAGAAAAGTTTTTTCATTATTATTATTAATGTTGTTGTCTTCATCGCAATTAATTATTATCATATATATTGAGAAACTTTTATTTTCAATAAAAGCAAGGGCATGTTGTCAAGTTCGTATGCACCTTCGGGTATCCTTGTTGCTAACCGTTACGGGGCATGGGTCATATGATGCTTGAGAACATGGAAGCTACATCAACTATAAATTTCGGTGCCCTTGGGTGATAGGACACACTCCAAGAAAGAAAAGGAGACCCTGACCCAACACACTTGACTTTTATAGAAAAGTCCAAGTGTGGGGGAGGCCGGCAAGAATTCCCGAGTTCCACTCACACCAAGAGTCAAGAAAAACAACAGAGAGAGAAAGTTGATGCTAGCCTTGCCTTGCTACAAAACAAAGAAAAAAAGAGGGACACATGAAGGTCCCCGGATTTTGAGAAAAAAATTGGGGACACATGAAGGTCCCTAGACTTTAAAAGAAAAAAAAAGAGGGACACGTGAAGGTCCCTAGACTTTGAAAAAATGATGATGAAAAAAAAAGAGAAAGAGAAAAAGATTAAAAAAAAGAGAAAGAAGGGAGAGAAAAAAATGAAAAGAAGAAGAAGAAGAAGAGCCTCCCTCTTCTAGACCTTTGCAATTACTAAGGCCTATGGCCCGTGCGCACTAGTTGTGCATATGACCTAGCCTTGGTAATTACTTGAGTGGAGCTCATGAGAACAAGCCACCGATGCAGCCCACATGAAGTTTCCATCCACATGCCGCCGGTAAGGAAGAACACTCAGGTAAAGCAAAGGTAATAAAATTTCACCAACTCTCTTACTCATTCTTGTCTCTATGTGGTCATACAAATTCTTGCTTCTCATGTTTATGTCATACGCTCTGGTTTGGGTGTGTTTGTATACGGCCGTATACAATACATCCATAGGATTTTTGAATTAAGCATGGTGCTTAGGTTAAAATTGCCTTCTTTAATCAAAATTCCGGCATGGTGTTGAATTTTGATTAATGAACTCGAGTTGTTGCCATAAGCAATAGGGAGTAATCTGTTATGGAGATTAATCAAGGTCTGTTTTACTTTGCAACTTAATCTTGACCTTGTTTGAGTTACAAGTTGGTTGAGCAAATATAAAAAAAAATCGGCTCTATCAAGTTGGAATCCCCGGTTTTCCAACCAAAGTAGAGCCCATGTTTGTTTCTTTTTGTTTCTTTGAAAATAAAAGCAGTGTACAAGAACAAGTGTGGGGGAGATCTCTCAAGAATAACTAACTCTCACATTCGAGATCTCCCCAACCACAATGCACAAACATCAAGCAACTCATCATGCGTAAGGACGAGCAAACGACTTTCATCGCCTCCTTCACCTTCAACGGTGGTTTGTGCAACTCTACCCTCGCATCTCCTAAAGTTTTCAAGTTTAAATTGATTAAATAAAACTAAAAACTTTGCAAAACTCCATCTCCTATTTTCACCAATTGAGAACGAGTTGCATACTTTTTATTCCTTGCTATCTTGATTGTGTGAACAACTTGTGCAATAGGGACCCCATGTTTTTATCTAAGTCACTGGCAGGTGAGATATAGTAGAATGATATGATGCTTACCAACTCGTGCAATGGACTTGGGTATTTCTATGCAAAAATTTAAAACTTTTTAGCAATGCTCCTCATGTGATAAGTGCTATGCCCTACCGTAGCCAAATATCTACGCTTAAATTACAAAACCTGTTTTAGCCACTTTTAGCGATGTCAAGTCTTGAGATTCTTGCTAGAGATGGCCTTATCCCCAAGATCATTGCATTCACCCACCAAATAAACATGCCGACTCTCACAATGAGAGCCGCGCACAACATTCGCCCGCCAAATAAATACGCCGACTCTCACATTGAGGGCCGCGCATATTGTTCACCCACCATTCCACCAAAAATGCTCATTTCTTACACTGAGAATTGAGCACATATATTCCACATTTTTCTCCCTCTTCCACCAAAATACTCCTGTCAACAAATCATGCATCTCTCTCTCCATCATTCATTCAAGAAGGGTATGGACTGTTATCAGAAAATTCCTACAAAAAGAAGCATAGTTCATGAATAAGGAAGAGTTCTTTTTCTCCACGGTCCTGAGATAGAGAAGAAAAAAAAAGAAAAAAAAGAGAAAAAAAGAGAAAAGAAAAAAAAGAAACAAAGCAAGTTTTAGAGATATTCTTCGAGTCCATACCTTCTTGCGTATTCCTTCATAAAGAGAGAAACATGATCAGGAGTCCACAAATATTTCTACACTCGCACTTGCACTTGCATCATCTAGGGATATGGCCTTCTCTTCATGAGTCCAGTTGGCTTGACATTGGAACCTGTTCATCATCCATACCCAAAACTCCACATATCAGCCTGTAGTAGTAGGATGATCAAGAACACCTGGATAGGACTAGCCACCTAAAAAGAGCGACTTGAGAGTATCACATGAGGAGCTAAGGCTATCTTTGCGAAAATGCTAAAACCCCAAGTCTCAAAGCATGGGTAGTGTAAGTTGACTTGATTTCAAGCTATTCCTCCTTCAATGGCTATAAGATAACTTGGTAGCCACCATGAATGTTCACAAATGCAGAAAAAGCTCGGAATAATCTGTATGCGGTCAACTCTTGGGAGAATACAACCACCTTAGTTCTTCAACCTTTACTCGAGGACGAGCAAAGAGCTAAGTGTGGGGAGTTGTTGGCGGTCCTTAACTCGATTCTAACCCCGCCAACTTTAGCCTAGGCAAACTAAATCTCACCTAGAATAGGGCTCTACTCTAACCATTTCCATAGTGTGGTGCGGAATTCTTGTTTTGCGTCAACACTAAAACACACCAAAAATGAGCCAAGAACTGGAGCAAAACTATGATGTGAGAAGGTGACCCACCTACCGTATAATTTGGGTCTCAAACATAGCCTAAAATGCCAAGCATGAACCCAAGAAATGGAAGCTCAAAACCTAGTCCAACTCGATCATGGGCTGCGGGAGTGGGGTGTAGTAATTTGGCCATAACTCCCTCATCCGACTCCGATTGACGCAATTCACCAGGCTACGGAAAGCTGACGACAAGGCCCACGTGCCTGCAAAGATGGGCCCCAGCCGAGCCACCCTGGGCGCGCGCGCCCGGGCGCGAGCGAGCCGCCGCAGACGCCGGCCGGGCCCATCTTTGGCCTGTAGCTCCTTGCCGCCAGCCCAACACGAATGGCGGTGGTGCTTCTATGAATGGAAGGTGGGAAACCGCCCTTTGAGGTCGGTTTTGAACCTTCCAAGTGGGGAGGACACTTTTCCAAAGAGCCCCCTCCTCTCCACCTATAAAAGGAGGCTCCCTCCTCCTCATTCAACACACGATTCCAAGGATCAAGAGCTACTACACCTAGAGAATAAAGAGCCACACTCCATGGGCTTAGGCCCTAGCTAGCTAGTAGAGCTTGGTAGTGGAGAGATGTGAGGGAAGAGCGGGGAAGAGCCGGACTTGTCGGGCCTCTCCCCCAACCTTGTACCTCAACGAACACCCGTGCTACACTTCGTTGGGTTTTCCCGCTACGTGAGTGTTCATGTTTTCTTTGGTAATAAGTCTTTCGGTATTTATTCTTCATTTATACTTGTTTGCGGGTTCGTTGACCATCCTCGTGGCGGTTGCTCTAGTAGAGGACTCCTGATAGAGACGGATGTTCCTGTACGACGCTAGAGTAGTAGCTAATAGCATAGACGTGGTGTCTAGGCCGGCGGCTACCTTCGTTTGCCTCGTAGTCCACGGTTGAGGTGGTAGGCGGCAGGTGGTGACAGCCCCGTCCGTCCCTTGTAATCCCCCACGTCCGGCTACGGCGTAGAGCTACAGCCGGCATCACTTGGCGGACCGTGTGCGATCCGGTGCCCGAAGTGAGCAAGTGTAGGTGTAGTTTATCTACTTTTAGACCCAAAAGCCATAGAATCCTTCTCCCCTCCTACCAACTCTACCCTTGGGTTGTCCTTGGACGTATTAGCTAGGAGAAATACCTCCGTTCCCTCGTGGAAAATACGATACCCCGAATACTTCCGGTGAAAGCTACAACGGTACTTTCCGTACGCTTGCGGATTCTTTCGCACACGTTAAGAAGTGCCAACAAGTTTTCTAGTGCCATTACCGGATAGACTTTTTATCTATCTTTGGTGATTGCGCTAAGAAACGTCAACATACACCATGCACCCTCGCTACTTCTACCCTGGAAGTATGCACCACCATATTCATCCGTTTAGACACATCTTAAAAATTGTTCTACTCCTACACTGGGAGTGAGCATCAAAAATTTCCCTTCATCCACTGCTAGTCCTTTTGTTATCCAATAAAGCTCCAAGTATCCGTTTGCTGCTACCTCCATCAATGTTTTCAAGGAAGAGACCTAGGTGCTTCATCGAGAAAAAAAAAAAAAAAAGAAAGAAGAGAAAAAAATAAATAAAAGAAAAAAAGAAAAAAATAAGAAGAAGAAGAAAGAGAAGAGAAGAGCAAGAAGGAGTGTCCCATCATATGTGAGATTTTCAGCTGTCCAAGTTCTCCCAAATTCTTCATAGTTCAAGGGAGGTATGAATTTCTTCAAGGAGCTAAAGTAGAATTAGGTGTTCACCATTATCATCCATTTACCCCTTCATTTCTTCTTATATCTATCATCACCATTTTCCACTATCGCCATATACCCACTTAACCCATATATAGGACCACACACATGCACATCTTGATTTGATTGTATGTCCAGTTTCTTTGGATCCATGGTTTGACTACGCAACATATGTATAAGCTCCCACCTACAAACTCCACATAAGCCTATTAGAGGTAGGGTGAGAGAGTGAAGGCACGATGTTACTATGCCTTATGCCAAAAATACCACATACCTTGAGAGAAGAGAGAAGGCATACACCATCAATGCCTTGGTAAGGATCCAGAAATACCACATAAGAGAGACTTGAGAGGATCATACAAAGGAATCTCTGAGTTTTATTGAAAATCTTGCAAAACTCCGGAATGAAGGTTGATCCAAGAGCTAGAGACATAGTGCTTGACTTAACCGTTCTGTCTTTCAATTGCTCAAGACCAAAGTGAAGGCTACAAGCCCCATGGTGGAAGGTAATATGGGTAAGTTTGAAGTCAGAATAGTTTACTCTAATCTGAAGGAGAATTCCTGTTTGAACGCATGTGTACTTTTGAGGCGTGAAAGCATTGTAGCAACTCCTAATCCTTTACTGAGTTTAGCTTTGCTCAGGGACGAGCAAAGGTTAAGCTTGGGGGAGTTTGTTGACGGTAGTTAACGTCAATTTTTAACCGTCAACATAACTTCTATAACTGCAAAAAGATGATCACCAGTATAGGTCTAGAGGTTTTGAGCTAACAAATTCCACGAGTTTTGGCGCATCTATGTTTTGCAGGGCTTACACAGGAATGGAGCTAAAATGGATAAAGTCATTGAATAAAAGTATCTCAAATGATGAATTGGACTACACCATTGCGAAGGGCTCGTCGCGCTGATCAAAATGGATATATCATTTGCTATATTTGAACTCTGGAATAAAAAGATATCAAGGAGAGAAGTTTTCACATGAAATGATGACATCATCATCATGGCATCAGCACCGACAGCAACCTGACACACGGGTCAGGCGGGTCCGCCCTGTCCCCACACGCGCAGGGTGCTGCCGGCCGTGGTGAAGCACGCGCCAGCGCCAGCCAACGCGGAGGCGACGCGTGGCGGTCTGGTCGGCGCACGCGCGCGCGTCCGCGCGGCGGCGGGAGGCGCGAGTCGCCCGTACGGCAAGGCCACGTGGCGCGCGGGAAGGGGCCGCCGGGCCGGTTCACGCGCAGGCACGCCCGATGAGGCGGCTGGGCCAGGATTTTGGGCCTGTTTCGGACTGAACCGACCGGTCCAGTTGGCTGGGAGGTTCCAGATTTCTCCAGAAAAATTACCAGCGCCTGGTTCCACCGGTTCGGGTCCGGTTCAGGGCCTAAACGGCCAGTTCTTCTCCGGTTTTCTACGCGGATCGACCAGGATTTATTCCCAAATTATTCTCATGATCTCCACCATCCATTTAGGTCGGTTTTATCTAAGGGTGGAGAATAAATATGACGCGGATCGATGACGTGGCAATTCCTTAGGGGCTACTCCACCCAGGGCTATATAAGGAGGGCGCCCCCTATGGTTTTTCCATCATATCTCTTCTAGAAGATCAAAGCTAGGGTTTCGATTCTTCATCTAATTAGAAGAGGGTCCCTCTAGTTCATCTAGTTCTAGTTCTAGTTCATCTAGTTCTAGTTCTAGTTCGTCTAGTTGTATCTAGAAAATAGGGAGAGAGAGGAGGAGAGAGCTGAGGAGGAGCCGGATCTGTCGGATCTTCCTCAACATTGTAAAGTTGCAGCATCTAGTTCGTCTTCCAAATTACTCTCCGGGTTCTTTAATTATTATTTCTAAGTTCAGTTCTTTATTTAATTATTACTTTATTCTATTTACTTGATCTCTCATTTCGTATTGAGTGCTCTAGTTATTCTAGATAATTAGAGTAGTAAATGCTAGTGTAGACGTGGTGTCTAGGCTATAGTTTACCTGAGTTTGCGCCCAATCCCACGGATAGTTGGGGTAGCCCCAGAGGTGACAGCTCTGTCAGGCCTTCGTATTCCACCACGTTCGAGTTGGTGTTTCGTAGAGCTTTTAGGCAGCCTTCTCCCAACTACTATCTTCCCAGTCTTTTCGAGAGTTGGAAAGGACCTGCTGCTCCATAGTAAGTATAGTATAGTAAGCCTGATTTTGATCATCCAATCAACTTAGAAAACTCTAGAAGGTTCCTCTCTACCCACCAAAAATATATCTATCTTCCTTTTCTTATCTTTATCCTTGGACGGCCTAGATTCTCTAGTACACTTCACGTTCCCCGTGGAAATCGATACTTTGGAATACTCCCGGGTGAAAGCTACATCGGTATCCATACGCTTGCAGATTTTTCTGTGTGCGTTTAAAATACCCAACAGGTAGCTCTGAACCCAAATCATCTAGGCCGGCATCACGTACCTAGACTCAAGCGTGGACTAGGCCGGAGAAGTTCTTTTTGTCATCTAGACTCATGTTCTAGACATTGACTCTAGACTCTTGTTCTATGCCAGAATTGTTCTTTGATTTGTCATCTAGACTCATGTTCTAGGCATTAGCTCTAGACTCGTGTTCTAGACCAGGATTATTCTTGGAGAAGAAGTTGATGTCGATTTGTATCATCTAGACTCATGTTCTAGGCATTGGCTCTCGACTCATGTTCTAGGCCAGAAAAAGATCACTTTATTCATTGAAAATATCATCTAGACTCATGTTCTAATTGGCTTTAGACTCATGTTCTAGGCCAGAATTACATAAGAAGTCGTAGGGAATATCATCTAGACTCATGTTCTAGGCATTGGCTCTAGACTCATGTTCTAGGCCAGAATAGAAATAACAGATTGTAAATATATCATCTAGACTAATGTTCTAGGCATTGGCTCTAGACTCGTGTTCTAGGTCAGAATTATGACGAGGTTGCATTGCGTCTCTCAATTGTAGAATCACCGAAGCTGGCTGATATGCCAAGTGTTTTTTATTGAAATTTCATCATTTGTCATCAACTCGTAGGTGCCTGGTCCTAGAGCTCTTTTCACCTTGTATGGCCCCTCCCATGGGCTGAGTAATTTGTGTCTTCCTTCTTCTGGATTAGCTTTAGAACTGAGTCCCCTGGTTTGAGGGATTGCAGTCGCGTGCTCTTGTCGTAGTGTCTTCGAAGACCTTGTTGATACTTGCATTTTGAAGCACTGCGCTTTCTCTTACCTCTTCTAGACAGTCGAGTTCTAGGCGCCTTGTTTTTTCGGCTTCGCCTTCTACATAATGCTCGATCTTTGGAGAACCCCATAGCAGGTCAGCTGGTAGTATGGCTTCTTATCCGTAGACTAAGAAGAACAGTGAATATCCAGTTGATCTGCTTATCTGGCTTCTGAGCCCCAGACGACTATAGGAATTTCATCAATCCATTTTGTTTTTAACGAGGCAATAGGTGCAACATAAGTGATGTCTGTGATGTACTCTTTTCTCGTACCCTTTTTTCTCACTAGATTTTTGGGGGAGTTTTTAACGAGGCATCCACACGGCAATAATTTGGCCAAGGGAGAGTGTTGTGAAATAAATATATTTGTGGCCAAATTATAAATGAAGGAGGAGGATGATTCTGGAAGAACGTATCTCAAAACAAGTGCGAATCTCAAAGCAAGATATTTGTAACTACAGTAAATCTAGAGAATTTCTATTCTACTGTAGCAAGTGCTTATCGAGCACTTTCACCCTCTTATAAATTGGGGTGTCTCTATCATGTACATACACATCGGCGAAAGAGAAATACAACAGCAGCAGTTACTCCTCCCATCCATCTCTATCCCGCTGATATCTCCTGTGCTCATGTGTGCTAAGTGTGCAATCTAAAGAACGATTTCTTAACAGATAAGACAGTTCTAGTATTTTTAATGTGTAATCGACATGAAACCGATTACCCGCTGAAGAAGTGATGTTCCCCGCTGATCTCACATGAAATCGACACATGAACAGCAAAAAAGAAAAAGAAATGTACACGGTCCCACATTAATTAATATGTAAACAAATGAAGAAGTGATGTACTCCCTCCGTCCCTAAAAGACTGTCACCGTGGGAAGCGTCTTAACACATTTGACTCAATTTATACAAAATACGCGCAACATCTAAATATTCAAATAAATTTGTTGGAAAACTAGATTCAAAAATCTTTCTAATGATACTAGTTATTTATATCTATACCCTATTAATAAAAATGCAAAATTTCTTACGGCAAAAAAGTTTCTGCCCTTTTTTTTTTTTTTTTGCCTCTCCTGACTCTTTATCTAAAGTGAATCGGTCTTGGTCGGCATGAGCTCCGAAGGGAAAAAAATCGCACGTGCTCTAGAGGAAAAACAAAAGCAGGCGTCCGTTCTTCCTCCACCTAATCAACGGACTCAGACCACCGTTTCCGTATCCTTTCCTTTCCATGTTTCGTATTTTCTTTTCCTGTTAGATTGTCTATGGCTTTTATTTTTTTCTTCTCCTTTTCTCCCAGACGATTCTTTTGGTAGGTTCCGTTTTGGCCTTGCTGCAGATTGTGCGTTTTTTCTTTTGTTTCTTATTTGTCCCATGTATCTATTATCTATACCCTATTACTTAAAAGTCAAAATTTCAGTCTGCCGAAAATTTTCTTCTGCCTTCAATTTCTGTCCGCCCGTGGAGAATAAGTCTCCTACTCAAGTACCGCCCGTGGAGAATAAGTCTCGGACCCAAGTACGGTGTGCCACAATTGACGGTCTTTTTTTTCTCTCTTTCTCCTGTGCAAGTATAAATAACAAAAAAACAGATGGGTTCGAACCTTGCTGGCCAACTTTCAACTACAAGAGACTTACAACCAAAGCACAAGGTTTCATGTGATGCCAAACGAAGTTTTTTTATCTAACTTGGTAACAATTTCATCACGTCCTCACGAAAAAAAAACTATACAAATATAGTATTGGTATATATATAAGAACTATATGCAACACAAAAAGTACAAATAATAAATAAATAAATAAATAAATAAATATAAAACTTGTTGTGGCTTGACCTTTAAAAATGACTTAAATTTAACCATATTTGCACTAATTTTTTGAATAAGACGAGTGGTCAAAATTGAGGTATAAAAAGTCAAATGAACTACAATTTGAAACGGAGGGAGTAGAATATAACTCAGTTGATAAGTCCTAATTGGTAACAGTGATCATTCATATGTCTATGAAGTTACCGCCTTCTCTTCAGGTTTCTTTGAGTCGAGAGTGACATTCTATATTCATTTTTGTTTAATTGGGTAACATAATCATCAAATGACATATAAAAGAAAGTATAAAATATATATTTTAGTTAGTATAAATTGTGGCTGCTATCTCCCTCCACTCGCTCCTCTTCTATATACGTCTCCACATACCAACTAGCAACTCAAGGGCAGCCGGACTTATAAGTTATTTGAATTCTTTAACGTTGGATTAAACCCAATTAATAAATTCAATAAAAAATATTTTATTTCTATCAATACGAGAATCATATAATAGACATGTGTCCCGTTGCAACGCACGGGCATTTTTTCTAGTCTATTAATAAAAGGAGAAAATTTCAGTGTGCTAATTTCTATCGGTCAAAATCTGTCTGTCACTTTTGCTTCTACATCCTCATGTCCGGTTCAAGGTAGATTGCAAGTATGGAAGACAAAATAAAAAAGTACAGGGTTTCAGATGTAAAAATACTAGAGAGGAAAAAAGGTGGAAGAATCTAAACTAAATTTGATAAACTCAAGGATTCCTGATGTAAAAGTTTAGCCTACGTTGGGCCTTCTGCTAAGATGAAATCCATCTCATGGGTCTTTTGTGCCACACCTTTCGTTTTTTTACTTATACTTTTTTATATATGTGAAAAAATATAGAAATAGGAACTTTTTTTGAACTTATGTAACCTGCTCCTCCGATTGAACTGGATTCAAAGGCCTAATCGGCCATTGCTGCCGGAACGAAGCTCGCACTGCCACCATCACTGGTGCGGACGGAGTATGCGAGGCCACCATCGCCGCCACCATCTCATGTGCATATGAGTTAAATCAAAACACATTCTTTTTTAGGCGAAAAAAGTTTGTATATTATATATGTGAAAAATTATAGAAATAGAAACTATTTTTTGAACTTATGTAACTTGTGATTGGTTGACAACCAGATTCAAAGGCTTGATCAGCCATCGCCGCCAGAACAAAGCTCGCACTGCCAACATCGCTGGCGCGAATGGAGTATGCCAGGCCATCATGGCCGCTACCATCTCATGTTTGTACGAGCTAAATCAAAACACAACTGATCCAAAGACGCAATTGGAATACATTACAGGATAATTATATAAAGTTTGCATAACAAGTTGTATAATGACCATGCAATAAACCGGGTGTCCGTTCAAACGCACGGGTATTTTTGCTAGTATACCATAAATACTTATACTTTTTAATATATAATTGGTCAAAGTTGCTTCTCGGGAAACGCAGTGACAGTCGTTTAGGGACGGAGGGAGTATGCCAATGGCCGTAATTTACAATATTCTTGATTTGATGGTACATCCATTTTCGGTAAACCTGCTAGCTAAGGCTGTCTCCGCGGGCTAATATTCATATTTTTAACTGAACGTGCTCCAACACGTGTGACGTTAAAAATTTGCTTGAAATTGAGAGCCGGATACTGGATAGTACAAGTAGGTGGAGGCGGGAGACAGAAGCAACCCCAGCTGCCCGGGCGCGGGAGAGCTCAATGATAGGAGCGATGTTCACCGGCGGCGACCTCCGGTGGTGGCTGCTTGCCATCTTGTTCCTCTGCAGCCGCTTGTGGTCCTTCTCCTCTCCATCCCTGGTTATTGCCGCCGCTGAGGAGCGCGTCGTCGCCCATCTCCCGGGCTTCCAGGGACCCCTCCCCTTCGAGCTCCGAACAGGGTTTGTCTGAATGAATGTGGCTGTGAGCCGTTATTTATAATCTCTTCGATTTCTGTCAACGTGATTAGCTATAGGCTATAGCTAACCGGCCGGTGGGCGTACAGGTACGTGGAGGTGGACGAGCACAATGGCGTGCGCCTCTTCTACTACTACACCCTCTCCGAGGGCTCCCCCGCCGACGACCCCGTCATGCTTTGGTTCAGCGGTGGCCCCGGATGCACTTCCTTCAACGGCCTCGTCTACCAGATTGGTACGTATGGTCGCCTCCTCCTACTGATGAGCGATGATCCATGATCCATCCATCCGGCCGGTTAATTCAGAAAGGCACAGCACTGTTACTCTATTACTGACTTTGGTGAGACCAAAATGTTTTTTTTGAAAGATGTGAGACCAAAATGTGCATTGGCAACTTTGGTACCTCCTCTTACATAGGAGATGCTTATGCTTTTTTTTTTTTTTTTTTTTTTTTTTTTGAAACCTAGGCTGGATTTATTTTCAGAATCATTTGTAAAAGTTTTGGGCGTGATCATAAACAAAAAAGAATTCATTTCTAAAAGTAAGATTTATTTGTTTATACTGAAATAAAGTTATAAATGTAGTGACCAATTTTCTGACTGAGGAAAATATTTACTGCACAATCTTAACGATGATTTGTGCATCCCTAAAATAATTTCCAGGCCCTCTCAGTTTGGACACTGACAGCTACATGGGTGGCCTGCCTAGGCTGGTGTACAGACCGGAGTCCTGGACCAAGGTTAAATTATTTAAACCCACACTCTCTGGATTTGAATCAATCTAACTAACTAATAGCATGGTAATCCAGGTGGCCAATATCATTTTTCTTGATTCCCCGGTTGGAACTGGATTTTCATACTCTGTCAAAGAGGAAGGATACAATTCAAGTGACACCAAAGCTGTCAACCAAATTCTCATCTTTCTCAAGAAGGTTCTATCCCCTGCTTCTCTAATTTCAGTCCCATGTGCATCAATATATTCCTGCTAAACATAAACTGGGGTATGCTTGTCACAATAATAACTTCAGTTAGCAAAGATGTCGAATTGTAAGTTGTGTTTTGTGTCCTTTTTCTCAATAACTTTGTAGTGGTTTGAGGAGCACCCAGAGTTCTTGTCAAATCCACTTTACATTGGCGGTGATTCATACGCTGGTATGATTGTGCCTACCGTCACCTCTGAAATTGTGAAGGGTAACATCCCTCCTCAACCATCAGTTTCTGTTCCCTTTTTTTTTTTTCCATTGCAGCTTCTATTGCTTCTTTTTTCTGGTATATACTTGCATATTCTTTATTCCCATGGACAATTTCATTTTGCGCCATGATTCCTTTGCCCTTCCAGGTTTGAAAATTGTTGGAAGTGAACCTGCTATAAATCTAAAGGTTTGAAAATTATACTGTCAGCTGCAAAGAAATATAGTGATAGTTTTGATTTCCCAAGCTGCTATCCTATTTTTGGAAGACATAATTCCCTTATTAATTTAGCATGTAATATTCAGGGCTATCTCGTCGGCAACCTGTTCACAGATTCTTCGAACTTTGATCAACCATCAAAGGTTCCATTTGCTCATAGGATGGCTCTCATATCTGACCAAATGTACGAGGTAAGAAGGGTACATTTAATTATTCTGGTTGTAACCTGCATGCTTTTCTGTGTTGCTGGGTGTGCACTGAATATTTCAAGAGTGACTATAAACAGGTATCCATATTATTGATGTTGTCTTATTTGCAATTTTCAGGCATACAAGAAGAGTTGCCGCCATGCAGGAGACAGCAGGCACCAAAGCATTCAGTGCACAGACAGTCTTAATGCCATAGATGAGGCATGACTGTAACAGATTATTTTCTTACATTTTCCTATGAAAATCACTTGTTGAATGGCACAATTGTGATAAACGATTGACACACAGCTTCTTCGTTTTGTGTAGTGTCTCAAGGATATATTTGAGCTTCACGTTCTGGAGCCAAACTGTGCTTATGCAAGCCCACACCAATACAATGTTCTCAAGTTGAAGACGAGTTCAGGAGTTCAGAAGATGCAGCAGCAACTAGACTCAGAAGGGCTTCACTTGTCTGAGATTTCTACACAGTGCAGAGTTAGTTCCTAGATGTGGTTTTAATTTCTTTAGCAGTACACCATTTTTTGTGTGACATTTCACATCATACCATTCTTTGCAGACAATGCTATATACACTGTCCAGATTATGGGCAAACAATGCCACAGTGAGGGAGGCTCTTGGGATTCACAAGGTATGAAAGCCTGAAGCTGATGCAGAATAACCTGTGTTCTGCGTGCTTATGAACATTATCATGGCCAAGATGATGCCAGATTCATTAGTAACTCGCTATTGTCATTTTAAGTTGTTTTGAACTCAAAATTGTGCCCCATTTGTTCCCTTTACATGTGCAGTGTTAGACCAATCTAATTCATTATTATTTGTAAAGGTAAAGTGGTTGTTATAATTATATTCTACAATTCTACAATGCAGGGAACAGTTCCCCTATGGTCAAGATGCAACAAGGGCATACGGTATTTGAACGATATTCAAAGTTCAGTGAAGTATCATTTGGATGTGACAACCAAAGGATACAGAAGTCTAGTTTACAGTGGTGATCATGACATGGCTATACCTTATATTGGCACACAGTCCTGGATTAGGTCCCTTAATTTCTCTGTTGTGGATGACTGGAGACCATGGTATGTTGATGGGCAAGTTGCAGGGTAAGTCATCCTTTTTAGCCTGCATGTTAAGTTTACTTTTTTTTTTTTTTTGAGAAAGATGTTAAGTTTACTTTTTACTAGTGCTTAAGAGGAACAACGATATGCATCTATCATCCTCAGAAAAAAATGCAACCGTCAGTCTGACACTAGATATATATGTTTTGTGCAGATATACAACATTATACTCAAATAATCTGACATTTGCAACGGTGAAGGTAAGAACACTGGATGTTCCTAATTTCTTCTAATTTCCAACTAAGTGCTCATTTCTTAGTTTGCTGAATTTATCAAATGCGATGGTTGTTCTATTATACAGTGTGTAGTTCAGAAGAGCCATACTGACCATATATAACTCAGAGAAAGAAGACATAGCTGAGCAATTTGGTTTTTTCAGGGTGCTGGGCATACTGCTCCAGAGTACATGCCAAGGCAATGCCTTGCCATGCTTTCAAGGTGGCTTGCCATCCCCGTTGGGAGCCAAGCAGATCTGGAAGACGCCTGCCCCGCCGAGGGTCCGGTTCTTCCTTTGGATCGTGCTGCACGGTCGTTGCTGGACGGCGGACAGACGTTTCAGGCATGGTCTTCAGACGGACAACGTCTGTGTGCTGTGTGATCAGGGGGCTGAAACAATGGACCACATTCTTATTGGTTGCGTCTACTCCAGGGAGGTCTGGCATCTGCTGCAGCTCAGGTTCCACCTGCCCGGCCTTCAGTTCGAGCAGGTTGAGTCCGCCTTCTCTTGGTGGCTTCGACACAGGAAGGTGTTCCCCAGCACTCGTCGCAAGGGCTTTGATGCTTTCTTTGCCCTTGTCTGCTGGAAGATTTGGAAGGAGCGGAACGCGAGGACGTTTGATAGGATCATTTCGTTGCCAGGCGGGCTGGTGGTCTCAATTGCTGAGGAGGCGCAGCTCTAGTTTGCTGCTGGCAATAGGCACCTTGGCGCTCTGTTAGATTTCGATTCGGCTTTGCTTGGCCTTTGGCCTCTCCTGTTTCGGTTTTTTCTCTGTCAGTTCTTCTTCTTTTTCTGTGTTTTTGCGGTAACTGTGGTTACCGCTTGTATTGTTGGGGTTGGACTCTTCTCTCGCTTTAATGAAAAACGCGTCCGGGGTTGGGCGTGATCGCAAAAAAAAAAATTGCTGCATCGAGTTGCGTTGATGATAATTCCAGAGAACCTTTGAAAGGGTTCTGTGTCCTAAACAACCGTAACTTCTGTATGAACATGTGTTCGGGAAGCAGTTCCCCTGACGATGTTGCACACCATGGCATGGTCACCGACAGGTAGGCCCCGGTGCTCACAGGTCCACACGTCAGTGACCAAGTCACAAGGAGTTTGTATCAGAGGATCCCCGTCCGCATTCGGACAATTTATATACAGACTATGTATATACAGACAATATATATATGGACATGTATCATGTATGTATTCTTTGCATCTATGGATTTGCATAAAAAATAAATAACGATAATACAGAAGCCGTTTGACCGTTTCATACACGCTGTTTTCATTCTTCTGCTAGCATTCTAGCATGCAAGTGGAAACCTCCGAAGTGTGGTATGCAGTGTCTGCAGATGAATCTTCAAAAACAGAGTCCTCTGCCGACAAATATAAGTCGCCATAAGCTATTTCTTCTAGGGAACGCAACGAGGCAGAAGCAGGAGTACGCATCTCCGCAAGGACGGGAAGCTCCGCACCCTGACGTGGCAGGAGATCCATGGCCTGTGCGATCGGCGGTCGCTGGCTCTGGTCGTGATGCGTGCACCAAAGGCCCCCGACGAGTACTCGCCTCATCTGTTGTTCATCAAACTTGCCATCCAGTCGCCGGTCCGCCGCTCCAAGAACGGTGTTCTTGTGGTACATGTCACGGACCGAGTCAATGAGCATTAGCACTGGAGTCGTCGTCGTCGTCGTCGCGTTTGGTTGGGCTGCGGCGGTCGGCCGGCGGCCGCAGGCGAGCTCGAGAAGGACGACGCCGAAACTGAATACGTCGGCCTCCGCGCTCGGCCTCCCTCTGTTGACGAGCTCTGGGTGCATGTAGCCGGGCGTCCCTGCCACGACCTGTGTCGTGGGAGAGTCGGTCCCGTGGTCCACGAGCCTCGCCAGGCCGAAATCCCCAAGCTTGGCGTTGCAGGATGCGTCGAGCAAGACGTTGGCCGGCTTGATGTCCCCGTGCAACACGCACTGCTCGCACACCATGTGGAGGTACAGTATGTTAGATAAGCCTAGAATCTATATTTAGCACTTGCACGTTTCCTTTCAGCACAAGCACGAGCATCGACCTGTGGGCCGTGCATTTGCATGTTTGACTTGGTTTAGCACACGCACGAGCACCGACTTGTGGTTGCCGTGCAAGAAAGTGATGGCCGAGAATAGCTCGCCACGAACTCTAGCATGCACCCATGGGCGACGTTCGCAGAGCGTGGGGATGGACGTGCAAGACTCGCGACGTATGTCGTGGCTGCCAAGTGCCAAGCTTTGCATTGTTGTTTTCATTCAATAAATAGGAAAGAAGAACACCAAGAAAAGCTGCGCTTTCAGGCAGCACCAAATCGGTTGTGTCAAGTCTTGTGTTCCAGTTCATCCACCTTCTCACCGCCGTCGGGTAAACCGCCGTTCGGTTCCAACACAGTATGGCCGAGCCCACACCAAGCGCAATCTTGTACCTGTGAGAACCATAAATGGTTACGTGATCAAAAGTTCACTCGACGAGTTTGATGAGTACCTGTCTGTCCAAGCCAGCAGCCTTTGAGGATCGTGGAGATGCTTGTCGTGGCTGCCATTAGGCACCAGCTCATAGACAAGCATGAGGCCTCCTTCCGCCTCACCGTCACCGGACCATCCGAGCAGCTGGACAATGTTCCGGTGCCTCAGCCTTGTCATGACCTTCACCTCAGCCTGAAACACCTCCACTCCCTGCGCCTGCACGGACGACGACAGCACCTTGATGGCCACGTGACGCTCCTGGTCAGCGAGGAAGCCGCGGTACACTGCGCCAAAGCCTCCTCTGCCGATCTTTTCGACCTCGGCGAACCCATTTGTCGCGGGACAAATGGGTTTCTCGTAGCGTCTGGGCGTCGAGGGACAAAGTTCGATATGGTGGATGAGCTTCTCGTTCTTGTTACGCGTGCACCAGAGCACAAGCCCGGAAATGGTGCAAAGTAGGCCAAACAAAGCCAAAGTTGTCGCAGCCGCGGCTGCTCTAGTGACGACGCCCACGCGTGGCTCTTGGAGCAAGACCTGCTGTCGTCGGCGGCGACGATTGAGGTTTCTCTTGGTTGTAGAGCTGCCCTGAGAGTAAGGATGTTGGGTTTAGTCCAACATCGGTAATTGATGGTGGAGGAGCACAACATATAAGCCGATGGTAGTCCTCACCTATAAGACTAGTCTTTTGGGTTGAGTTAGCCCAAGGTCTGAATATGAGGACACATGGTTTTTACCATAACCATTGTGTGGACCTTTGTGTGATGAGTGATTGTCAACATGCCAACACAAGGCATGTGTGTGTTCTTACTAACCGATGGCACAAGGATACGTGTCAAACAATGGTGTCTCTTGGCTTATGTTGTCTGCAGGTGTCGAGCTCGGAGACGGCGGTCGACGGTCGGTGAAGATCAAGTAGGGCGTGTCGTGCTGACGGACCGGGTGCGGTGAAGGGCGGACGTGAGGCTTGGATCGAGGGCTGAGGACCGGGCGGCCAGCCGTGGTGGGCGATACAGGACATCGACAAGCGCAAGTGTACACGGCGGGGACGCGTACGGGCTACGCTACTCGCGGAGGGTTTGGTGGTTTCGCCTCAAAACCATCGGCGGCGGGTTTCCCGGTTTGCGCCTCAAAACCGGGGCGGAGGTCCCGATGCGGACGGACGACACGTGGCGGCATCGGGGAGATTGCTTGGAAGCAAGGCTACCGGTGAGGAGGCGCGGTGGCCGTCGGATCAAGTGAAGCCCGAGTTGGACCCTTATGCCCCGGCTAAGTGGTGTGGCTCTTCATGTATCCAAGGGCAAAGAAGAAATGTAAAATAGACCTGCCCCTATAAATAAAGGATGAGGGTCTCCCTTCCCCCTCACCTCTTCCATTTCCATTTTGTCATTCATAGGCTTTCTCTTCCTCTAGTTGCTGTGTGAGAGAGAGGTCTGCAAATCTTTGATTTGTACTCGAACCAGTGTGTGGCAAGCAGAGCGCCTAGTCTCTGTTGTTTCCTCCGGGTTTAATCGTGGTGTCTTGAATTTTTAGTCCTTTTTCATTTTCGTTCTTGGGCGAAATCTGTGATTTTCCAGAGATTTGAGTTGGTTTGAGCCATGATCTTTAAAGAGTAGCTCGACAACTTTGTTCTAATTTTCTGTGGAAAATTTGAGATCGAAGCTTGGTGATTTGGGTCAGTTTTGTTGAGTTTTTCCTTGCCCTGTTATTCTGCTCGTGGGCGTCGTTCCTGTCTTCTTTAGTCTCTTGAGTGGTTTCCAGGCCAAACAGGGGAGGTCTCCAGCAGCAACCGACGCACAGCGTCGTGCGTGCTCCACTGAGCAGCTCTTGCCGGTGACTTGCAGATCCATCGACTTCCTGCAGTTTGGCACTGGGATTTTGATTCGCAGGTGTTTGTTTTGTCTGCTTCCAGATCTTCCTGCCTGAAGCCGAGGGCCAGCAGCTGCGCTCCTCCAGCAGGTCTGACTCCTCCTTTCTCTTGTGCGATTTTCTTTCTGGATCTCGGGAAGGTCAATTCTTGGCAGTTCGGTCTGTTTGCCTATCCATCGATCAGCAAAATCAGTTACTTTCTTTGGAATAGTGGACGAGCGGCACTGCCACCGAACAGGACTAGACCTGATCTTCTCGTGTTGCTTGAGTCGCTAGCGGAATCAAATTCCTCTTGTCGATTTTGTTTAGAAGCCATCGTGTCCTGTTGACTTGCTTTGGGAACAGGATTTGCTTGTCTCGTAGGCAAAAGTTACATTTTTGCTTCGTAGAATACTAAAGCAACTGTTGCCGTGCTCTTGATTTACATGTGCTTATTTTAGTTGGATAAAAGCAATTGGCTTGCTACCGTGATTTGTCTCAAGCATTATCTCGTAGGAATATAAAATTACCTTGTGTTGACATTCACGGTATGCAAAACTGATGATTCGAGTGAACAGGATGAGAGTTATGGATGAACAATTTTTTGGTGATTTTCTCGAGATTTTTCACTACCCCCGATTTCGTGTTTTGCGCACACCTTTGCAATTCGTACTCCGATTCACTTGCCGTCATTGCGTTGGGTTTCTACCGTCCCAAAGAATTTATCTAGGTACTCCCGTCACCGGTTGACGTGAGTATTTTAGACTTGGGGATTTTACTTCTTGGGGTTTGAATCTGGGACAGTGGCCAAATATTTCGAAAGAAATTTGAGGCTCCCATTCACCCCCCCTCTGGTCGCCAATTCCGGTCCTTCAATTGGTATCGGAGCCGGTTAAGGATCACTTCACCTTAATCGGTCCGTGATCCCCGAAGGCGACATCATGGAGAACCGTGGGCTTGGAAAGCCACCGCACTTCGATGGCAAGAACTATCCCTATTGGAAGATCCGCATGTCGGCGCATCTCCAAGGGATTGATTCGCGTGTTTGGGAGATCTGTGAGAATGCGGACTACGTGGTACTTGCTGCCCGTGTTGACCAAGCACAGATCGACCAACACAAGGCGAACAACACCGCTTAACTGTCTTGTTTTCTGCTCTTTCTATGGAGGAATTTGAGCGTGTTTCGATTGTACCACTTTGCTCGAGAGATCGGGTCTAGGCTGAGAAATACCATGAGGGTACTTCCCATGTCAAGACCAGACTCTATGAGACACACAAGAGAGAGTATGAGAACTTTGTTCAAACCGATGGTGAATCTATTGATTCTTTGTTCACTCGCTTTCAAACCATCGTGAACAAGATGAGGGCAAACAACCCTCAGATGCCCTATGACGATCATCAGAGAGCGCTTAAGCTTCTATATGCTCTAGATCGGAGGGTTTGGGAAGTAAAGGTCTCGGCGATCATTGAATCGCCGGCTATGAGACTCTCACTTGTGGATGAGCTGTTCGGTAAGCTCAAGTCCACCGAGATTGACCACCGGACGCAGGCGAGGATCGAAATCCGTGCGCCCCTACCATGGCTTTGGTCTCGAGTGCGGGAGGTTCAAGTTCTTTGACTAACCCTTCACACGGTTGTCTTTTGCCTTGTCTTCTACGGTCTCGGCTACGGAGAGGAGCGAGATGGAGGCTCTTGGGGACGACGAGCTCGCCTTGGTGATTAGCCGGTTCTCACGGTTTCACAACAACCGTTTGAATCGCCGGCGTGGCATCACCAAGCAAGGATGTTTCGGGTGTGGAGATCCCGACCACTACGTCGCCAACCTGTCCCAAGGCCGACAAGAACCACTACAACAACAAGAACGACTACAAAGCAAGCGCAAGGACAAGCACGAGTCTTCCACACCCAAGTACAAGTACAAGTACAAGGGAAGATTCGACAAGGAGGCGGTCAAGAAGAAGTTCTGGAGAAGCAAGAGGCGAAGCGGCGAGCCTTCCTCGCATCCCTCGGCGATCTCGACGATGACTCCGACAACGGCTCACCCCCAAGTGATGATGAGGCCGAGCAAAAGGTCGAGAACAAGTTCAACGGGCCGTGCTTCTTCGGCCGACTCCAAGCTTGGAGAGGCTTTGCACCATGGCACTCGACGAGTCTACCCCAAGCATTGAGAAGAACGACGACACCGAGCCTCGAGGTAGAACAAAATCTCGAGTCCCTTCTGCTGAGGTTGATAACTTGACTACCACTTTGCTTAGTCAAGATGCTTTGCTTAAGCGTCTTTTCGTGAGAGAAAAGATTTCAAGGCTAAGTGGGAGCTTGCTTTGTCAAAGAGCTAGAGTCTCGTTAGGGAGTCTCGTGCACATCTCGATGAGTCGAGTGTGATGCTTGTGCCATTCATATGGCGAACCTAGCTGATGTGCGGTCCAAGTATGTGGCTTTGGTAGATGAGCTTGATGAGGTTAAGGCTAGGTCTGTTTCGTGAGTCCTTGCAAATCTTGTGATGAGCTGAAGTCTCGAGCTAGGTGAGAAAATGACTAGGATTGCCATGCTAGAGAAAACTAGTCAAGTTTCTAGATGTGCTTGTTGTGAAGCTTTGGAACTAGAACTAGACTCTTGTAGGCATGATAAGAAAAGGGCCGAAGAAGAAATCACAAATCTTCGGTCCATGCTCAGTTGGTTGTCTTGCGGTGAACCACGGCTTGGCATGATGATGAGTCGGTTCAAGAGGGGAACGACACAACGGGATTAGGCTTTGCTACAGGTGGGAAGGGTGAAAATGTTTTTGGTAAGGTTGGTGAACACAGTGGCATAAGTGCATCTGAGAAATCCACCAAGCCTTCCACTACTCCCAAGTTGATCAAAATCACTCCACCTCAGCCTAACAAGCCCAATGTGAAAGATGGTGTGTTTGAGGAACCTCCCAAAGCTTCACCTCCAAAGCAAGTGTGGACTCCAAAACCAAACCACCTAAGGAACCCACTTGACACACTTCCCGACATCTCTATTAAACCCCCTCCAAAGAACAAGCAAACCCAAAGAGTGATCCATACCCATGAGAGAGTGAGTCAACCACCACCCAAGAGAGGTGTATCACTGTGATTATTGTCACCATGATGGTCACTTGTTTGAGTTTTGCTTTCGGAGGAAGAGAGATGAGCGGCATGAGTATGAGCTTTTCAATAACTCTACTCATGGTGTGTTTGCTCCACGTTTCCAGAGGCACGGTGCTAGGCCAAGAGGTGCAACACCTCAAGGACCTAGGCCTCAAGGTGTGAGACCACGAGGTGGTCGTGCCGGCGGGGTTCGGGTTTTGCTTATGACCTTGGATCTCGTGACCGTGGCTTTCAGTCTTACAGGATGAGCGGACCACGTTTTTCTCATCGTGGTGATCGCTCTACTCATATGGGACATGGCATGCATGATGCTTTTGCTAACACCTCTCGTGGGCGAATGAGCCAACACTGGTTTTCTCCTCAGTTTACTAACCCCAGTGTTGGATCATTTGCTCATCCCATGTCTCGCTATTGATGCAGGATGAAGGGCTGGAGAACACGTGGCTAGTTGATTCCGGTTGCTCTCGACACATGACCGGGAACTCAAAATGGTTCTCCAGCCTCACCCAAATGAAGTGTAGTGAATACATTACATTTGGGGATAACAGCAAGGGTAAAGTGCTTTCACGTGGGTCCATCCGTCTGAATGAGAACTTTGTGCTTAAGGATGTGGCCTTGGTTTCAAATTTGCACTTCAATCGCTTTCGTTTCTCGGCTTCTTGATGACGGTTTTGAGGTTCGGTTTAAGCCAAGACTTTGTCGTGTTCTTGATGCTCGGGAGAACCTCGTTTGCAAGATTGTGCCTTTCGGGAAAGTGTTTCGTGCTGATTTTTCTCGCTCATTTGGTCTTTCCCGTTGTTTGATGGCAAACTCCTCCTCGAGCTTTGGAAGTGGCACCGTAGACTTGGTCACTTGAGTTTCGACTTGCTTGGAAGATTGAGCTCACTTGATCTAATTCGGGGTTTGCCCAAGCTCAAGTTTGAGAAGGATCTTGTTTGTCATCCGTGCCGTCACGGGAAGATGATTGTAGCTTCTCATCCTCCCGTGAACCAAGTGATGACCAAGGGGCCGCGAGCTTTTACATATGGACACCGTAGGTCCAGCTCGGGTCCGGTCGGATGGTGGAAAGTGGTACGTGTTGGTGGTGGTTGATGACTTTTCTCCTATTCGTGGGTCTTTTTCATGGAGAGCAAAGATGAGGTATTTACTCATGTTCATGACTTGATCTTAAGGTTGCAAAATGAGTTACCAAAGCATGCCATGCGAGCTATTCGCGATGACAATGGCACCGAATTCAAGAATACTCATTTTGAGACCTTTTGCTCTTCCATAGGTCTTGAACATCGGTTTTCCTCGCCGTATGTCCCACAAAGAAAATGGAATTGTTGAACGCAAGAATCGGACCCTTGTTGAGATGGCCGGGACGATGCTTGATGAGCATAGGACTCCTAGGCGCTATTGGGCCGAAGTGATCAACACGGCTTGTTATGTTTCAAATCGCATCTTCCTTCGAGCTTTTACAAAGAAGACTTCTTATGAGTTGCGGTTTGACCGCTTGCCCAAAGTGAGCCATTTTCGGGTGTTTGGCTGCAAGTGCTTTATCTTGAAGAAGGGAAACTTAGACAAATTTGAATCGAGATCTTCTGACGGGATTTTTCTTGGTTATGCATCTCATTCGCATGCTTATCGAGTACTTAACCTTGAAACTAACCGTGTCATGGAGACTTGTGAAGTCACCTTCGACGAGACCGCACCTTGTTCCTCTCCCGTCTTTGAAAGTGCGAGGTGATGAGGAGATGAACAAGAGCATTTTTGTGGAGGAGGAGCGGGACGATGCCGATTGGGGTGATCCCGAGCCGACTCCACCGGCTGCCCCGGTTGACCTGCGACGACTACTTCGGTTGACGGCCCCACCGCTACATCCTCCACCACATGGGGACCGTACGACCGGGCTCCTCGCTTGTTCCAGTTTGCACACTGAGGGAGCTCCAGGCTGGCTTTGAGGGGGAGCGTCTTCATCAAGAGAAGCACCGCGACACATTCAAGATCGCCATCCTCCTTCAACCATGATCGGTAACATAAATGAGCGGGTCACTCGCAACGAGATCTTATGAGATTTCGCACTTTGCACATTCTCGCTTTTGTTGCAAATTTCGAACCCAAAGAAGTGGTTGAGGCATTAACTGATCAGTTGGGTAAATGCCATGCATGAGGAGCTTGAGAACTTTGAGAGAAACCAAGTGTGGGTTTTAGTGCCACCTCCACCTTAGTGTCATCCCATAGGAACCAAGTGGGTATTCAAGAACAAGCAGAGTGAGGATGGGGTTGTGGTGAGAAACAAGGCTAGGTTGGTTGCTCGGGGGTACCGTCGAGAAAGAGGGGATAGATTATGAGGAAACTTTTGCACTGTTGCCCATTTAGAAGCCATTAGGATCTTCCTAGCCTATGCGGCTTCGAAAGGGTTCAAGCCGTATCAAATGGATGTAAAGAGCGCTTTTCGAATGGGTACATAGATGAGGAAGTGTATGTGAGGCAACCCCCAGGCTTTGAAAATCCCAAGCATCCCGATCATGTTTTTAAACTCCACAAAGCCCTATATGGTCTCAAACAAGCCCCAAGAGCGTGGTATGAGCGATTGAAGTCCTTTTTGCTGGGCAAGGGTTTTACCATGGGGTCGGTTGACAAAACATTGTTTCTCCTCAAGCATGGCAGTGACACTCTCTTGGTGCGAGATTTATGTCGATGACATCATTTTTGGTGGTTCGTCACATGCTCTTGTTGCAAAGTTTTCGAGATATGATGAGCGGGAGTTCGAGATGAGCATGATGGGTGAGTGACGTTCTTTCTCGGTTTGCAAATCAAGCAAACTCGAGAAGGGACATTTGTACATCAAGGCAAGTACACGAAGGATCTTCGAAGCGCTTCGACATGGGTGATGCCAAGCCACTTCAAACTCCCATGTCGACCACGACCCCTTGGATGCTGATCTAGAAGGAGAAGTCGTGGACCGGAAGGAATACCGCGGCATGATCGGGTCATTCTTGTACTGGCGGCGACAAGGCCCGACATCCGGTTCGCCGTCGCCTCTGCGCACGCTTTCGGTCTTCACCGCGCACTTCGCATCGGCGGTTGTCAAACGCATCTTACGGTACCTTCGCTTCACTCCCGAGCTTGGTCTATGGTACTCGACCTCTTCATCTCTTTCTCTTTCGGGTTATTCTCGATGCGATTATGCGGGTGATCGAATTAAAAGAAAGTCCACTTCGGGAACTTGTGAGTTTTTGGGTTCGTCGTTGATCTCTTGGTCTTCTCGCAAAGCAGTCTTCTATTTCCCAATCCACTTGTGAGGCTTGAGTATGTCGGCATTTGCTTTGCGTGTTGTTCTCGGTTGCTTTGGGTGGTTGCTACCTTGAGAGACTATGGGTTGAACTTTAGGAAAGTGCCTCTTTTCGGTGACAAAGACACTAGTGCCATTAGCGTTGCTAAGAACCCGTACTCCACTCAAAAACCAAGCACATTGAGATCCGATATCACTTCTTGAGAGATCACCAAGAGAAAGGAGACATAGACCTTCACTGTGAGAACCCATGAACAAACTTGCGATATCTTCACAAAGCCCCTCGATCAAACCCGGTTGCCCACTTGAGAGCGGAGTTGGGCATTTGCTACCCTTTTTAGAGTAGGGTAGCTGTATCTTGATGTATAGTATGGTTTTTGGCTTTCTTCTCTTGCTTTTGGTTATCGGCCTTCTTTTTGCACCTTTGTATCATAGTGCATTTCATCATGTATCATATTACCTTTATTGAGCTTCATGACTATAGCAGTTTTGATTACATTCATGCTCTTGCTAGTATGTCTTGTGTATGTCTCTTGGAGCTTGCGGCTTAGGCTTCTTCTGATCACTTGTTACATGTTATGAGCTAAGCCTATTTTCTAAATGTGAACTGCTTTAATCTTGATGCAACTCGAAAATTGTTCACCTCGAGATGGCAACTAGCATGTGTAGGTTTTGTGAGAACCTTGTTGCTTTCATGTGTATACTTGAGTTGCTATGTCTCATGTTTCTTGAGTCATTCACTTAGCTCGGATCTCTTGATAATCTTGTGCTAAAACTTGATGTCTAAGCTAAGAAATGATGAAAAGCTTTTGAGTTGGATCTTTTAAATCCCACGGCAATGTCACGAGATTGCTTCTCATTCATTCGAGTGAGATGAACTTGGGCATTGTAGTGCTAGTCCACAACCACTCGTGACGAGACAGCTTCCCACTTGCACTAAGGGATGAACTCGGCGTGGTTGAAAAACATGATAAAAACAACCTTTTTGGCGGACAGTTTTGATCCTCTCGTATACACATGTCTAAATGAAACCTTGTTAACTACTGTTTTAACTCTGATCAATGTTGTAGTTACAAGTGTTGTTGAGTGTATCTTTGAGACATGATGTGTGACCGTTATATGGGGTAGTTCACTCTTATATACATGTGTTAGCACTTGTTTGATCTCCCCTTATATGTGCCAGGTGCTATTCATTTTGGTGAACACCTTTTATAAAATGCCCAACACACGATCAAATGCTTATGTTTCATACTCCGTACCACTTGATCGGCTTGAGCATTGGTTTTGTCTTGTGCCATTTGTTATACACTTGCCATACTTGCTAGATCATCCATGTACTCAAATTGCTATACTTGTGAAGCTCGTCATTTTGCATTTCTTTCATGGCATGATTTGAGGGGGAGTTGCGGTCTCTTTTGATCTAATCTTGATAAGTGCATGTGCCAACAAGGGGAGAAACATCCACAAATCCGAGAGCTCATTTGTGAGTATGCATTTGTCAAGGGGGAGTTGCACTCCGGTTTGAGCTGTTTTTGCTAGATGTGTTGAGCCGTTGCCTCTTCTTGAGGGTCTAGCTGTTTTTCAGGTGCTCGTTGCTTTGCTAGTGGTGTTGAGCCTTTTGCCTCTTCTTGAGGGCTAGCTTTGGTTGTCTTGGTCGCGTCGAGCCGTTTGCCCATGTCTTTGGGGACCAAGTTGTGACTTTGCTTTGCTCATTGCAAATGACCTTTTTTCGCTTGTCTTTGGCTCTTGGTCATTTGGATGGGTTGTCTCTCGGTTTGTGTTGGTGTTGACAATGCACTCATCAAGGGAGATTGAGGACACATGGTTTTTACCATAACCATTGTGTGGACCTTTGTGTGATGAGTGATTGTCAACATGCCAACACAAGGCGTGTGTGTGTTCTTACTAACCGATGGCATGCGGATACGTGTCAAACAATGGTGTCTCTTGGCTTATGTTGTCTGCAGGTGTCGAGCTCGGAGACGGCGGTCGACGGTCGGTGAAGATCAAGTAGGGCGTGTCGTGCGACGGGCCGGGTGCGGTGAAGGGCGGACGTGAGGCTTGGATCGAGGACCCGAGGACCGGGCGGCCGGCCGTGGTGGCCGAATACCGGACATCGACAAGCGCAAGTGTACACGGCGGGGGACGCGTACGGGCTACGCTACTCGCGGAGGGTTTGGTGGTTTCGCCTCAAAACCATCGGCGGCGGGTTTCCACCGGTTTGCGCCTCAAAACCGGGGCGGAGGTCCCGATGCGGACGGACGACACGTGGCGGCATCGGGGAGATTGCTTGGAAGCAAGGCTACCGGTGAGGAGGCGCGGTGGCCGTCGGATCAAGTGAAGCCTCGAGTTGGACCCTTATGCCCCTGGCTAAGTGGTGTGGCTCTTCATGTATCCAAGGGCAAAGAAGAAATGTAAAATAGACCTGCCCCTATAAATAAAGGATGAGGTCTCCTTCCCCTCACCTCTTCCATTTCCATTTTGTCATTCATAGGCTTTCCTTCCTCTAGTTGCTTTGTGTGAGAGAGAGGTCTCGCAAATCTTTGATTTGTACTCGAACCAGTGTGTGGCAAACGAGCGCCTAGTCTCTGTTGTTTCCTCCGGGTTTAATCGTGGTGTCTTGAATTTTTAGTCCTTTTTCATTTTCGTTCTTGGGCGAAATCTGTGATTTTCCGGAGATTTGAGTTGATTTGAGCCATGATCTTTAAAGAGTAGCTCGACAACTTTGTTCTAATTTTCTGTGGAAAATTTGAGATCGAAGCTTGGTGATTTGGGTCGTTTTGTTGAGTTTTTCCTTGCCCCGTTATTCTGCTCGTGGGCGTCGTTCCTGTCTTCTTTAGTCTCTTGAGTGGTTTCCGAGGCCAAACGGGGAGGTCTCCGGCGGCAACCGCGCACGGCGTCGTGCGTGCTCCATCGAGCAGCTCTTGCCGGTGACTTGCAGATCCATCGACTTCCTGCAGTTTGGCACTGGGATTTTGATTCGCAGGTGTTTGTTTTGTCTGCTTCCAGATCTTCCTGCCTGAAGCCGAGGGCCAGCAGCTGCGCTCCTCCAGCAGGTCTGACTCCTCCTTTCTCTTGTGCGATTTTCTTTCTGGATCTCGGGAAGGTCAATTCTTGGCAGTTCGGTCTGTTTGCCTATCCATCGATCAGCAAAATCAGTTACTTTGCTGTGGGAATAGTGGACGAGCGGCACCTGCCACCGAACAGGACTAGACCTGATCTTCTGTGTTGCTTGAGTCGCTAGCAGGAATCAAATTCCTCTTGTCGATTTTGTTTAGAAGCCATCGTGTCCTGTTGACTTGCTTTGGGAACAGGATTTGCTTGTCTGTAGGCAAAAGTTACATTTTTGCTTCGTAGAATACTAAAGCAACTGTTGCCGTGCTCTTGATTTACATGTGCTTATTTTAGTTGGATAAAAGCAATTGGCTTGCTACCGTGATTTGTCTCAAGCATTATCTGTAGGAATATAAAATTACCTTGTGTTGACATTCACGGTATGCAAAACTGATGATTCGAGTGAACAGGATGAGAGTTATGGATGAACAATTTTTTGGTGATTTTCTGGAGATTTTTCACTACCCCTGATTTCGTGTTTTGCGCACACCTTTGCAATTCGTACTCCGATTCACTTGCCGTCTGTTGCGTTGGGTTTCTACCGTCCCAAAGAATTTATCTAGGTACTCCCGTCACCGGTTGACGTGAGTATTTTAGACTTGGGGATTTTACTTCTTGGGGTTTGAATGCGGGACAGGTGGCCAAATATTTCGAAAGAAATTTGAGGCTCCCATTCACCCCCCTCTCCGGTCGCCAATTCCGGTCCTTCGAATATGTTGTGGGCTCCGGTGGACTTGGGCCCAAGGGGCTGTCGGCTCATGGACGCGTGAGCTAGGCCGGATTCCGATGCGCACTCTAAGGAGAACCCGACAATTTTCTGTGTCCTCCGGCAAAGGTCACGCACGGTGGTAGCGTTTTGTACCTCGGCCTGATTCTACGCCGAGGAAATTCTCCCCCCTGAACTCTGATTCCCAACTATGACGAATGCGCAAGTATCGTTGTATGCACAGCAAAAACCAACAGGTGCTCGTGACGGATTGCTGTAGGTTTGTGTTTCTTGAATGTTGGGGAATATCAAGCTACTTGCATAATAACAACTAGAAAGGTCAACATGAAGGGAAGATATGTTAAAACCAAATGTTTCAGAGGAAACTAACTCTTGAACTCCAGGTGCTCCACCGTAGATCCCCGGTTCCAGCGGCAGCGACTGATTGCCTTCGCCGGAAGCAAGATTAGTACCAGTAGTAGCGGCGGTGAACTCGTGAGGTTGACGACGCTGGAGCCACCGCAAGTGCCAAGAGGCGGAAGAGAAGGGAGGTGACTGGAAAGCCAGCCGGAGCGCAGGATGTGGACACACCGCCCTGTGGAGCTGGTATGGCGCTTGGCTTTACTGTGCAGGAAGAATGGGGGAGAGTAGAGAGGCTGGTGTTGGCGTTGGCGGCGGCGAGGTGCCGTGGCCGGTGCTATGGCAGAACAGGAGACAAGAGAGAGAGAGAGACGGACGCTAGGCGCCCAAGGGTGTCGAGAGACACAAACCCAGGCTGATTTCTCATTACGCAAACGTTCTGCCTTATAGGCAAATTACAAGCATGCAGCTAATCTTAGGAATACAGACTCCACAAATTACTCTACGAACATGCAGCTAGTCTTAGAGATATAAACTCCACTCGTTATTCTACTGACTCAAAATAGTTGATCCTGAAAGAATGGCGTAGACTTGCCGCCTGTCGTCATGCAGGTCGCAGCGCGCGCATGTCGATCTGATCCCGATGTGGCGTTGCTAGCCACTGGTCCGGTTTCTTCGGTGGTACTGTTGAACGACCATAACAGGAGCTCTCCATTGGTCTTGTTTCTGGCGCCGTCAGCGTGTTCAGAACGAGAGTGAAGATCAGAACTGTAGCTGAGCTTGCCTGCGGCGCCATCGGGAGCTTGCCTACGTGTGCCGTGCATTCCCCGACGGGATGCTCCTCAAGACAATGCCGAAGGTGTCCAGCGACATCTGAACGATGGAATGACATTTCGCCATCTTTTTGACCAATTTGCACCAATTTCGGCAATAAATTTCAGGTGGCCACTGGCTGCATGCTTCCACAAACCCGTTGACGATTTTGTTTAGGGCGTCCTCAACAGGCAGCTGAAATCGCCAGTTCACGTGGAGGTGCGTGGCTAAAAAAGGTAATATTTACAACTGCTTTCCATGCAGCAGACTTTCCTCCGCGTTTTCAGCTCTCACAGCGTCTCGATTGACTCGATATAGCTGCGATTTGTTCGTCGCTATCTAGTGCTCTCTCTCCTTGCCACATCAGATTGCATCTCGATTGACGTGAAATAGCTAGCTAAATCGTCGATTATTGGGGACGCCCTTATTGCAACTGTTTTCAGTTTTTGTCGGCTTTGACAAGCTCTTTGACTCCTTGTGCTTCGGTTGGTCTTCTGTTCACACACACAATAGCTAGAAGATCTCAGACTTTCTTGGAGCAGGCAGCGGTAGCTCCCGCAGTAAGATTAATACACTCACTCACGACTAAGAGACTGGTTCACCATTGTCGAGTTTGACGGTATGACCAGCGCACAATGCCAGCAACAACGGACCACTTGAAATTACCATTTTCTCTAGATTTTTATTTATTATTACTAGTAAGTACATCCATGGACCCTAATAGTGAGGCGCATCATCAACAAATATCGTGCCGACTAGTATATACGTTCTACCAGCAAGCTGCGACTGCGAACGAGATTAATGGCAGAGAGCCACCCAAGAGTTTTCTTTTTGTCTACAAAGAAAGATGGGAGGAGAAGCTAAGAATGGGTTAATATGGAAAGGTTCACTCGAGAAAATTAAACACAAGAGACAGTCATAGCCCTAGCGTTTGATTGATCTTAATTAGTGGAGTTAAGGTGATTTCAGCGGGAACGCCAGGGCGTGCCATATGCAGCCCTAGCTTGTCAGAGGTCGAGTTCTGAATCCTGGTCGAGTTGTTATCCGGCAGACTGCCAACATAATTTTAGCACACAGCACGTGTGTAGCCTGACTGATTGAGTGATTATAACATTGATCAGTTCTCTTAATAAAACAGAACATTCCTCACTCAAGCCATTCTTACTAGCTAGTTCGGCAAAGGAAGTGCCCTGGCGATGCTGCTGCATTCTGAGTTCTCCGGTTCGCCTGTCTTCTCCACGTTCTGATGTCGTTGTACCTCACGGGCACCTTTGCGTCGTCAGCAGAATGGGTCTCAGTCTCACCCATGGAACCAGCACCGCACTCGTCGATCTCCTCCGCAGAGGCGTCGCCTTCCAAGTGCCGGACAATCTGTTCCATGTATATAAGCTTCAGAAACCCGTGCGTACTGCCACTGAAGTCTGAAGACTCCAGGTCTGGATGGACAAAAGAATGGCATTTCGACAGTACCTGGCTCATTCGCGGCCGGCGCCGTGCGGACGAGCGCACCGCGGCCGCGGCGCACCTAACGAGCCTCGCCATCCGGTCTGCGTCGAAGCTCCGCAGCAGTGGGTCGACGAGGTCGTCGTAACTGTTGTGCTCTAACGCCCATGTGAGCAATGGCCTTGCCTGCATGTTCCAGAGTTCAGAGTTTTCAGTAGTATCCCTCTGCACCTGATCAGTCAGTTTGCAACTGAGCAGGTAAGTTCAACATTTTTTTTTTCTTCGTTTCCCCATCTCAATTGAGCTAGGTAATAAAAACGTAAGGTACAATACAAACCCAGCCAACTAAGGTGTCATCCGTGTCAGGATGCGATGAGATGGCCGCGCTCATGCGGGTGATGAGCACTAGAAGCACTACTCCGAAAGAGAACACGTCGGATTTCTCAGTTAGCCTTCCAGAAATGGCGTACTCTGGTGCAAGGTACCTTCAGTACGAAAACACATATATTTGACGGCAAGTCCATATAAACATATATAATGCAGAGAACAAAAATGCTACATAGTATGAATTGTGCTCATGTGAAGTAAAAATGATCTACTCGCATCAGAATGTTTACCCAATAGTTCCAACAATCCTTGTTGAGATGTGAGTTTCCCGCCCTGGTATGAATTTTGCCATACCGAAATCTGAAACCTGTGAAAGGGTGTCTAGCCTAGTGGTTAGAGCTCCCGAGTAGCACCCAGTAGATCTGGGTTCGACTCCCGTAGGAGCGAATTTAAACAGGTCTACATTATCAAAAAATTAAAAAAATAGGCCAGAGTTTCCCTGTTGCTGACTTCGGTCAAAAAAAATCTGAAACCTTTAGGACAGAATGGGGATCGTCAAACACCATCTTGGCGAATACACACAGACTCAAGTCGTGCGTGCATGCACGCGCACACACAAACACGATGAACGTTTGACTATAGATCTTTCCACATGTGGATTCAGTTTACCTTCGGATTGAAGTCAGAGTCAAGTAGGATGTTGGCTGCCTTGATATCACGATGGATAATTCTTGGATGACCTAACATAAATTTTGAAATTGACACAAATAAAAAATCACTGATTTCTTAGAGAAGTTCACCACGCTATCAAGTGGCTAGAGCTGAACATAGTTGGCATTTTTTTGGCATTTGATTTACTCCTTTTGTCCCCAATTAAATCAAATTATAGAGTTGTTCTAAATCAAACTATTTCAATTTTTGATTAAATTTATAAAAAAGAGCACCAACATTTGTACACAAAATTAGTATCACTAGATATTGCTTACAGTCAAAATATGACTGCTAAGATTGAAGATGTGCAAACAAAAATGATCAAGTTTGGATCAAATTGAGCCAAATTGGTAATTTTCATGACAAACAAGCCTGGGGCGGTTTGACTAGGGCTTCGACAAGATGCAATAAAATTTAAATATTTTCCAAATTTCATAATTGATATCATGAGAGTTTTCCAAATTGCTACTTAATTTTGAAAGTTTTGGAAACTTTCATAATTGTTATCTTCAGAGTTTTCCAAATGGCTACTTGATTTTGAAAGTTTTGGAAACCGCATAATTGTTGATATCATGAGAGTTTTTGAAAATCATACTCGAGCTTAAAATTTAATAGTCAGTTGGAAATTTGGAGAATGTTGTAATTTACTGCAACAAAATGAACTGTCGCATAGTTTAGTTCTCTACACCCATGTGTCGGAATAGTTGTAGGCTATCAAAACTCCTACTAAGGTAAGATGTGTAATGTACTCTACTTCAATGCACCAACAGAAATGATATTAATCAATTTATCAAGACAATAAAAAAATATGCTTGTAGTAGCATTACATATAAGCAATTAAAGTTATTACAGTCTTCGTGAAGGTAGGCCAGACCTTTAGCAGCTCCAACAGCTATTCTCCATCTAGTTGGCCAATCAAGTACTGACTGACCTCCTCCTGATTAGACAATAAAACCAGTAATATGCTGGAATATAAGAGTAAGTTGCGTATAGTATACAAGAATTTAGGTGGACGTAAATTGGTCCAACAATTATAAACTGCTAGATCACTGCAACAACATAGTAAATCGATGCATATACAGTCTAAACGTAACCCGTTGACAAAATAACATGCACTAATTAGACACATAAAAGAATTAAACCTATATCCAAAAACAATGCTAGAATGGCTACATGTTACTGAAATGATCATCTTTCACAAAAAGGATCGAATCTTCCATCTTTTTTTTAAAAAAAAAAATCCCAATATTTCTTTCTGCCCTACTTATTGACATAAATTGAGTATTCACGTGGATAGACCGTGGCCATATTCATACATATGCTATAACTATAGAGGATTAAACAACATATTGTTGATCATCCGCTACTACAAAGAGGATTATTGAACCGTCCCTACAAATGACCCAATTTGTAGGGGTGGCTTTATATCCACCTTCCATACAAACCTGATTTGTAGGGACGGCTCAATATAGATGCCGAATAGTAAAATTAAGCATTAAATTTTAAATTCTTTCTGCCATCCCTATAAATAGATGCCGAGTAGGATAAATAGACACCGAATAGAAATAAAAGATGTAGATCTCCAAAAATTATAAAATTATACCGGTTACATTTTTATTTAAAATAATTTATTGCTATGAAATGTTGTTTGAAATTTATTGAAACTATTGAAGAACCCTAATTTTTCTTTTTAATCCTTTGTTAAAACTTGTAACTAGTCTTTCTCCCTCATATAATAACTTCCAATTTGATGATGTCTTTCTAAAATTATTGTGTTCTTACCGCTGTTATTTTGTCCATCTTTTCATATGACCCTGTTTTATCTAGCTGAATTTTGAATTTCAAAATGTGGCAACTTGAAATGTCATTTTGAAACATTAATTGATTTCAACTAAAAATGTCATAAAAAAATGTTGTAGAACTCATCAAGATCTACAGGTTTTATTTTGGTTATTTGTTCATCCAACAAAGTGGTACTAACATTATTCACAAAATCTACATATCTTTTGTATAGTTTAAGTAAACTCTAAGAGGGATATGTAAATTTTGTGAACAATGGTAGTACCACAAATGCTAGATGAACAAATGATCAATGACCAAAATAAAAGTTGTAAATTTTAGAAAGTTATGGAACTTGTATTCAATAACTTTTTCATTTGAATTCATTGTCAAAGAAAACTATGTTTGCATTTTTCAAATTTGAAATTTAGAATTTTTAAATGATCTTGGAAGGAGAAACAACTAAAAGGAAAGATGTAGCTCCCAAAAAGTTACACAACTTTTGTAGTTGATTACTTTTTGATTTAAATCATTTTTCCATGAAAAAATATGATTGGAATTAAAAAAATGAATTTTTGAAATGGCCTTGGCTGAACAAACAACAAAATTTGAAGTTATAGATCACGAAAACTTTGTAGTTGACAATTTTTTGATTTGAAACCATCTTGTGAAGGAAAACTATGTTTCAATTTCTTAAATTTTGTAAACGACCTCGCATGAAGAAACTACCAAAATGGAGGTTATCTTGATAAGTTATGAAACTTTATAGTTGATAACTTTTTCATTTAAATTTTTTTAAGGCCTCAAACATTCAATTTAAATTCAGTTTAGGATAATATATGAGGAAGGAAAATGCAATATAGACATAAGCGATTGTGAGGTGCTTTGGTAGAGGAAAGTACCCGTGAGGGGAGGTCATAGGTTTGGCTAACTTATGGGGGCCTTCCCCAATAATTTTCTTTTGTTGTTTTTGGCCATTTCCTGTGATTTCTAAAAATTGATTTGTAAGTGCAACTCAATTTCCAGCTGTCTAGGACATTTGGGCTAGGTGATCAATACTATGGAGTAGTTGCTTGGTGATATTTCATATTTGTCTTGTTGTTGAAGAATCCATATTAAGGCCATTTTTGGTACCTATGGTCTAAACTTTAGCCACTAAACTTTTAGACTATTTTAGTTCAAGACTCCAAACTTAAGGTCTAAATTATTTTTTAGACCGTCTCATAAAACTTTAGACAAAAGAAATGAGCTAAAGTAGTCTAAAATTTTAGCCCTTATACAATCATTGTATCACTCGTGGTTTGTGGTTTCAATCTTTAGTGATAATACATCTTACAGTGATAGGTGGGCTTTTCTTGTCACTCTGTGGCTACAACTGCAAGGATAGACTGTATACTATCATTGTTGATTGTAGGCACGAAACCACAATGAAAGCTCATCTATTACACGAACCGGCAGCGATTCTATCTAATAGTTAAAATAATAACATCAGTTAAATAGCCGGTAGTGTTGCGTAGCTCAGCTTGTATGAACGGTCGGGAGAATGTTGAGGTCTTGAGTTGATGACATAAAATTGTCATTACGATGCCTTAACCGTGTTGTTGTTCATAATATAATTTACTATAAATATAACATGAAAAATAACTTGTTCGTTGAATTTAACATACGATACTTAACAGACATGAAAGCTACCCCTTTTTAGAAAAAAATGGAAGGTAATTAACCCACTTATAATAGGATTAACATACCGTGCAAGTGGTACTCCAACGTCATGTTGGGTACGTACTCATAGACAAGCAACCGGCGTCCGGCGTCGTCGACGCAGTAGCCAACCAGCGAGACGAGGTTCCGGTGGTGCACGCGGGCGATGATCCGCACCTCTGCTTGGAACTCCCGGTCTCCCTGCTGGCTCCCCTGCCACAGCCGCTTCACGGCCACCGCGGCACCACCGTCTATAGTGCCCGCGTACACGTCGCCGAAGCCGCCGCGTCCGACCAGGTTCGAGTCGGCGAAGCCGTTCGTGGCGGCCGCCAGCTCCTCGTACGGGAAGGCGCCTCTGAAGAGGAGGATCTCAGCAGCAGGCACAGGCGGCGACTCCCGCGGTTCCGTCGCGTCGTCGTGGTCCATGCCGATGTCACGGGAGGCAACCGCCGAGTAAGGCGCCGACATGCTCGACGTTGATGGCTGAGGCGATACATGTAGGGATTGCGGCTCCTGCAGCGTTGCGGCTGATTGCGAGGGATGAACGTCGATCGGCGACGAACGCTTCTCCGATAAACCAGTTGATGGTGCCAGGGTGGTGGTGGCTGCTACCACATGGTCTCTCGGGTGAAATTTTTGCATTTTGGTATTTTTTGGAAACATATTTCACAATTGACCTCCTGGCAAAACTTTGTCCAAAAATGACCCGTTTTCCAGGCGTGCGGTGCAATGACGCCGAGGTATAGGGGTCGGCGTGCGGTCAGTCCACGCCGAGGTCCTGCCACGTCAGCGACGACCACGGTCGCCGCTGAAGGTTTGACAAAACGGGTCCCACAGGTCGGCGTCATGTTAGCGCACGCCGACCTGCCTAACCTCGGCGTGAGTGGGCCGCACGCCGAGCTTCGGTTACCCGGCCCAAGCGGTCCACCTGCCCAAAATCTCGGCGTGCGGCAAGTTACCGCCGAGGTATCTTACCTCGGCGTGCTCGGACTCGACGCCGAGGTGTCAGCTTTGTAGCCCGAGCCAAGGCCCTTTCTTCTTCCTCCCTCCATTCTTTCTTCATTCCACTTGCTGTCTCTCTCACCCTCTCCGCCCCCCACAATGCCTAGCTCTCCAATGTGACTCTTGGGAGGCCGGATCTGGCCATTTCTTGCTTCCACAAGGTAATGCTTGTTCCCCTCTTCCATTTTATCCGGTTAGATTTTGTTGCATTGGTGGTTTACCTTGGAACCCTAGCACCATGGTGGCAATGTTGGGTATGTTTAACTTGGAACCCTAGCACCATTGGATTTGAATGAGTATTGGTGCCATTGAACCTTTGTATGTGGTCATGTTGTTAATCCTTATCCCAATTGTATTCTTCATGTTTTCTAGGGTTTGGTGGAGATAGAATGTGGATTTAGGGTTGTTATGTGGATTGATTATTAGGGTTTGGTGTGTACTATGCACATACTAGTGGTAGTTAGGGTCTATTATATGACTTGTATTGAATTTCGGTCTATTATATGACTTGTATTGAATTTCTATTAATTTAACTCTGTTATAGGTTTGATGGATGATCTGTTCGTTCACCATCCGCCGACTCATGATGCTAAAGATTTGCACCCACCCGATGAGCCGGCACCAATGTGTCATTGTGGTGTGCCGGCCGGGTGAAGCGGTCAAGGCACCTAGCTTCCTCGAGTCGTGCTTTCTTCTCTTGTTTACAACGTCGCCGCCCTGGCACCGGTTGCGACTTCTACCGGTAGATTGATGGTGTGGACAAGTGGGATCGCCGTATCATGTACTTTCCATACGACCCATGGAAGAGTGTTCCCCCATCCAACTATGTTCCATGGGTTGCTCCATCCAAGGCGGTAGAGATGAACAACGTTGAGAAGATGTGGGCTGCATCGGAGCGGGTAAAAAATCCTCCTAGATGCTTCTGTGGCGAGGTTGCGCGGCTCCAAGAACCTAGCCTCCTCATCAGTGTCATGAATGCCTTCGCCGTCGGGACCAACGGGGGCTTCACCATCGGGACCATAATCGAGCCCTTCACCATCGTGATCATCGGGCCCTTCACCATCGTGATTATCATAGCGTGGTTGAGTGAGATCAATTTCTTCTTCAAACATTCCACCATCACTTGCACGAGTAGGGGAACATGGCCATGTTTGACTGTTAACATTATCTAAGCCGGACTCCTTAGTAACCAATACGTCAAAGGAATGCACTTCAGAGGACAATACAACAGCCTTGTAATCATTCCAGGACAACTCGCTATTCACTTTCAACAACCTCTTGATCCGTGGACCCTTGGATGACCCTACATCTATCAAACCTTCTAACTTCACATTCACATCTTCAGTTAAACCTAGCTGTAGCCTGACTCGGTCCACTAACTGGCTCAAAGAGGGTGATTCCGAAAAGATTATCAACTCTTCGGACATGTCCACAAATTTCAAACTATCATCTTTCGTCTTAACAACACGACCGCCATGATGCAACCTCACTAATCTGTCCATCTACATCCAGCACGCAACAAGAGTAGTCATATAACATGCCAATAAGTCAATGCTTCATAATTAATAGTTCAATTTCGACCAAAACCTAAATCCATCCTAAATGAAGAACATCGCTTAACTAATAAAAGTAACTTACCATCAATCAATATTTCTAATCACTGCTAACTGAGCATAACCACTTATATAACTAACTTCACATCCATGAAAAATAGTGTCAACATACAAACAATAATCCATACACCTACAACCATCTAGTGTCAACATACATCCTAAACCACCATTTACACCTTCTACAAGCACACTAATCCATAGACCACCATTTATAGCCTCTAGCCACCAAACCACCACATACCCATGGTTTCACAAATTTTAGAGGCAATGCAACAAATCCACGCGGATAGAATGGAGGAGGGGAGGGTCCTTTACCTCGGGGAACCTTCGGGAGGGCAGATCCGGCCACCTAGAGGAGGATTTGGGGGCTAGGGTTTGTAGAGGGGGCGGTGGGGAGAGAGAGAGAGCAGAGCTCGGCGCCGGCGCTGGAAGAAATGGAAGGAGGAGGAAGAAGGAGGGCCTCGGCGCCGGCTCTAAAGCCCATACCTCGGCGTCGAGTCTGGCCACGCCGAGGTATGTGGCTCGGCGGTAACGGATCACACGCCGACCTCTGTGGGCCGTGCGTCCACAATGGGCCGCGTGGGCCTTGGCCACAGCACAGCCGAGACCTCGGCGTTTGTTGAGCTAACGCCGAGGTATGCGGCTCGGCGTGCACTGACGCGACGCCCACCCGTGGGACCCGGTGTGTCAACACGTCGGCGGCGACCGTGGTCGTCGCTGACGTGGCAGAAGATCGGCGTGGACTGACCGCACGCCGACCCCCATACCTCGGCGTCAATGCATCGCACGCCTGGAAAACGGGTCATTTTTAGACAAAGTTTTGCCAGAGGGTCATTTGTAAAAAAAGTTTTCAAAAAGTACCAAAATGCAAAAATTTGACAGCCGGCCGCCTGGCGCGCCGCCTCCGAAGAGCCACCGCGAGACACGAGATTAATGCCAGTAGCACCACCGCGGCCCCTACTGCAGAACCTATAGCGATGCCTGCCACAGACCTGTGGACATGTGGAGCCGGCGGCGGGGGAGAATACGGAAATGGAGACGGCGGGCCATCATGGACATATGGAGCCGGCGCCGGAGGAGAATACGGAAATGGAGGTGGCGAGGCAATCGATGCCAAAGACGACGGACTCGGCTGTGGCGGGCGTGGATCCAGGCAGACGACTGGGTCGACTACACACGGCATGTCGAGTTCGTTGTCGACTTGGTGCGACTCCCGGTATTTGAGTGGCAGTGAAGCAAGCACGGCTGCTCGCAATGGGTCATTCAATCCCTATGTATGTACTTCTGCAAAATGCAGGACTCCAACAAGCACGAAATGGCACAATCAAAGTGACAGCATGCAGTTCTAGAAACAGTCTCGCCCGTCCGTGGTTTGCTTTGATGCCATAACAATTACACAAGTTGTGCTAAACAAAACAACATTGCAAATGTACTCACATCCATGCATCATAGAAATAAAAGTCAACTCTATCTACAAGAAATTTATAACCCTTCGAATTCAATTGTTAAATTGCTTCTATCCATGCATAGCAGGAGCATCAGTGATTAGACAATATATGTCAAAGTCGGAAATGCATGCTTTGTCGAGGGCCTGAGGCTTTGCCGAGGGCTGGATCTCGGGCACTCGGCAAAGGCTAGCTCTCTTTTCCGAGGGCTAGCCCCAGCAGCCCTCGGCAAAGCATATGGTCCTCAGCGCAACAAATATCTTTGCCAAGGGCCTGGCCCTTGGCAAATATGAACTCCTACAAGCACGATTTGAAATGGCACAATCAAAGTGACAGCATGCAATTCTTAACTCAAGTTTAGAAACAGTCTCGCCCGTCGTCCGTGGTTTGCTTTGATGCCATTACAATTAACAAGTTGTGCTAAACAACAACATTGTAAATTCAGTGCATTCATGCATCTTATAGAAATGAAGTCAACCCTATTTACAAGAAATTTATAACCTCTCGAATTCGTTTGTTAAATTGTTTCTGTATATGCATGGTACCAGCATCATTGATCGGACAATATATGTCAAAGCCACGTATTACAATATAATTATAATAGGATACGAGTTTTCGAAACAACGTCGCCTAAAAGGGACACTTAATGATCTGGTGTTAGAGAAGAAAATCGTGCTAGTGCCTAGCACCATCATTCTGAGCGGCCTGTAATAGAACCGCCCAATTTATATAAATCTACATATAATGCTCTCACAGACCAACGTCAGTCTTTTCTGTGTACTAGGTAGCGTACCCGTGCATTGCTACGGGACAACTAAACTTCGATCTTACTAAAAATATCACAAGGATCGCGTGATAAGATAATAATGCCGTGAAATTAAATATCGACACTAAAGTGACATTAAATCTAAAGGGCAAATTTCGTGAAATTAATAGTCTTAGAAAGCACAGTGTTGCAGGCTCACCAACTCTACCGTAGACCTTTTCATGATGCAGCTAAGATAAGTACTATATTGGCATGAAGAAATCTCTGAAATTCATTTCTGCATACCATCCTGTACACGCATTCGAGTATATATGCTGGCAAGATTCACCATCAGCACAATAGCATATCTTCAGGGTACTGCTCGATGCTTGTATTGGTACTTACTCCCTTGGAGAATAACTTGGTGAAAATCCACCAAATAGAAATTAAAATATATTAATTACGTGCTTGTATTGGTACTTAGTCCCTTAGAGAATAATGTATAGTTTCAACTCAGAAGAATTTCGTAGCAGAATCACAAAGAATAGTTTAACTTCAGCAACCATCAGAAAAGATTACAACACTCCAAAATGGACCGACGATTGAACATATGCCTTACTTTTCTCTTTATTTAGATATATGTTGTATGAAACAGAATGCAAAAGAAACATCGTGTCAGGCAACACAATCTTGTGACTCAATAGCTTAACTATTAGGACACTGGTGAATTTGTCACTTGAGGTACTATTATGAATTTGTCACTACTTTAACCATTTTAAATGGAAATAAACAAAACAAAGTGAATGCATGATATAATGAAAAAACCGGTACCATCAGTTGGCAGCAGCAATTCAGAACAGGTGAACTCTCATTACCAGAGTTCTATATTGGTCAGTAAGTGAGCTACACTGTTCAACATTATACCTGCGAGGTCATTCAAGTTTTACAGCTATGCATAGCCCTGCGTTGTTGCTCAGATCGTTGAGTTGGCCAGGGAGGTGGCGGATGGGGTGAGCGATCACATCTCTTCCATCCCCCGGCAGCGGGCTCTACCAGCAGAGTCTATTTGCGGCCACTGTACTATCCAGACAGATTGGTGATGGGCTGAATTGCAACTTGTTTGAGGTTTTAAACTTCCACAATAAACTGCCTCAGGCACAGTCTGTCTACAAGTGTATGGAGTTGCAGATGTGCTCCATTATAATGCTCGAAAGTGAGCATGTAACACTGATCCTGATTTTGAAAGGGTCTGATGGAAAATAGTCTAGATTGCCTTTTTATTGACAGAACTGGAGGGGCCGAGAAACAGCACCTGCAGGAATTTATTGAATAAAAGATAAAAGCACAGGTTCGTTACAAAACAAACTAAAAGCAAAAGAGTAAAAGGGATTAAGCTAGCAACAGGGGTTCAGGAAAAAAAAAGAAACAAAAAACAGCATGCTCAGCAATCAATTACAGGTCAAATGCTTGAGAAAGGTTGGTTTGCTTTTGTAACAGTACATTAAACAAATTGATCTTTGAAGCCATGTTCAAAGTAACATAGTACAACCAGTACAAGTGAGTGACTGAAAAATCATCTAATTACTGATTGACAACCTATTGATTCCAGGCTGACATGGTAACTGATCGCATGAGCATATGGACAGGTTACAGGTATTTTATATAGCAAACTATTTGACGAGAACCAAAAATAAAAACATCTTACAAATATATTCGTCATCAAACCCCCTTCAGATCTGGGTATTGTAGCTTTCAGAAGATCTTCAATGATATACCCCAAAACTGATCGCTTTGCGAGGTCTATGCTACTTTAGTCAGAGAACAGAACCTTGCAATTCAGAAAAAAGCTCACTGAAAAAGATATCTATACATGGCCAAAAAAATCCGATACAAACCTGAATGAATGCATGTCAAAGCTTTCCAATTCAGATAAGGGACTAAGTAATCCTCACAAATATCTACACCGCATGCATGTCAAAGCTAAATTTCCAGTGACTGAACAATGCGCATACAAGTAATTTCTTTAGGAAACCACATTCACCATTTGCAGACATAGAGACATGAGAAATTCATACCTCATCTTCACGAATAATTCCAACAAAACCAGCATTGCAAGAATTTACCAATGCAGATGACACATAGATGAAATTTATTTTTTTACTGCCATGACTGCATCCGACCACATAATATGAAAAAAAGAAAATCAGATGCACCAAATAGAACGGATCATAGAATAAAATAAATCTCTTCTCATTGAAATAGGCACATGAATGAGATGGACTCGCTCACCAAACTGCACGCACTGGCTTGCCCCGTGCAGACTGCAGGTGCTCGGCGGCTGCCTGATCTCCTCTCGTCGGCCGCCTGATCTCCACCAGTGCACGCGCTCGGCAGACGCCTGACTCCACCGGCCGGCTATGGAGGAATGACGTCTGTGGCGGCGTCGATCTTCAACATGGACGTACTGGGTGCACTGCTCAGGCGGCGATGAGCGGCAGCCGAGGACGACCGCTCGGGTGCACGTTGCGGGCGAATAGCGAGGATGACGACACGGGCGTCGTGGAGGCGGCAGTGTTTCCGGTGGAGCTAGCCCACGGCGAGGACGACGGCGCGGGTGGAACAATGGAGCAGGGCGTGGAGAAAGCACTATCGACCCTATCAGCTTAAGGTTTTGGGTAATCTGAGCAACTAATATCAAACTCCGAACGATGGAGCAGGCGTTCCCACGGAATGAGGAGATCTCGCTTTCCTCTGATTGATTGCTGTTGTAATTTCCTTGGTGGGGAGATCCCTCGGCTTCCATATTTGTCTTGTGGCTTCCATATTTGTGGTGCAGGATGATTGCGGCTTGCATGGTGACGGGCGGGCAGGACGTCGAATGCACGGAGGGGTTTCCTTTTTAAAAATCCACGTCGGCGTTTCCTTCTGGAGGAAGGGCGGGCAAGACCTTGTTCGCACGAAATGGAGGCAGACGGACGGATTAATTTTCGCATGAAACGATAGTCTTACTTTCTTTCTTTTTATTTATTATGGGAGATTTTGTCCACATTCATGCGCACCTAGGAAAAACTTCCCGGTTGGTCACAAGAGTGTTGGTCTGTGAGGGTAGTTTATGTCCTAGATAATCTGCCAGATGTAAGCAGGCCCAGCCTCGAAAAGACGGGACGTTATACAACCCCACTATGCTCTCTTATAGCATCTCCAACAGTCTCCCTTTCTTATCCCCAATGAGAAAAATTTGTTGTTTTGAGGATTTGAGGTGCTCCAACAGTCTCCCAATATGACCCTCAATGAGAAAAAGTTTTTCTCAGCCGCGCATAATCCATCTCCACACCCCACATAGAAAGGGGAGAGCAGCCTGCCCCTAATACGCGTTTCTTTTGGCGCGAGGGGTGGTTTCGCATCCCGCCGCCGCCGCACCAATCTCCCGCGCGAGGAGTCCCTTCGCGTCCCGCCGCCGCGTCGAGGTCCATTCCCTTCAGCCGCGCCGAGGTCCATCCCCTTCGGCTCTTGCTCCCCGGCGGCCGCGTCGAGGTTCATCCCGTTCAGCCGGAGATCGGCCCTTGCACCGATGGATTCCGCCGCCGCCGGTGCTTGTCCGTCCGCCGCCACTGGCCCTGGTCCGAGCCCCACCACCGGCGCTCGTCCCAGTGCTGCCACACCGGCCTCTCGAGCGCTGCAGAGGCCCCCCTCCTCCACCCTCGCAGCAGGAGTTGCGGCGTCGGCGGCAAGGCCAGCACGTGCTCCCAGATGCGACGCAGAAGACCCGCAAGAGGATGAAGGTGTCCGCCTCCACAGCAGCGAAGAATGCTCCACCACCACTGTATGACCTGCCGGCGGCAGCCACCATATCCAACGAGGATCTAGACGCGTCCATGGCAAGGTAAAGCTTTGACCTTGCTAGCCAATTTACAATACAGTACCAGGTTGCAGCTTTGATTATGTGATTTCATATATCTTCCTTTCTTTGTTGCAAAATCCCGTAGATATTCTAGCATTAAACCTTAAAAGAACGCAACCGGGAAACATTACCTGTTGTATTTACGAAATTATAGATTCCGAAGGCTAGCTTTATTGTTTTACTGGAAGTCTGAAACACACTGATGCTAATTCAGATTACTGCATAGTAAGTGTTCACCTCAAATGATAATCTGCTACATGGAATCCATGAACTTCTTCCTCTTCTACCTCCTGGCAGCAAAACCATTTGTACTTCACAAGCATGCGCCATCGTGCTTGTCGGCCTCGATGTTTTACACCTCTCTTCTTTGCGTGCTAACTACGGGCTTAGTGCATCCCCAACGGATACGTGTGAGCTAGCTCTTAAGATTTTAGCTAGATCGCATCTTGCTTATGTGGAGGAAAGAGAAAAGTTTATCTCTTTCACTTCACGCCTATCTTGCTTAGACTTCGAGGTGAATTGTGGGTTGCTCGTTGTCTCTTCCCCGTTCTCCTTCATCTCGCTCCCTTTATCTCTCAAACATCTAACACTTGGCGCACGACTAGGGCATACTCTGGCGGGGCTGCATGGCAATCTCTAGCGGAGCTGACTGTAGCAGCGGGGACGGGATCCGGCCGGCGGCGAGCCGCAATAGAGATCTTCCACTTCCGCGCGCCAGCGAGGACGGAGGTCGGCCACGCGTGGGGCCGACGGTGAGGCCAGCGGTAGGCCGGCTGGTCGTGGGGGTCAGCCGACTAGGTGCGAGGCGGCGTGGGCTAGCTGGCTAGGCGTGTGGCTGGGTGGGAGCTGGTCGGCTAGGCGCGCGCGGAGGGCGGCGGGCGGTGTGGAGTGCACACCATGGGAGCTTCGATGGAGCCCGTCTTAGATTTCACATCTAGAGTCGAGAGGTACTGAAGTCTAAGGTACGTAGAAGATGGTAGGAGAGAGAATGGAAGAAAGAAAAATAAATAAAAAAATACTTACGTGTGGTACCTATGTAATGAAGTGGACAATGACATGACACGTATAAGCTAGCTATTGCCTAATGGTTGGAGACACCCTTAGAAAAGACGAATCCATACATGCCACTACAAGAAACTTGTTAATCTGTGACGGATTCTCGGTGACGGATTTACAAACCGTCACTGACAGACCACTGACAGAGACAATCCGTGACGATAATCGTTTTTTCGTCACGGATGAGCCCACTGGATATTCCCAGCCCACTAACTCGTGACGGTTTTATCAGGTTCGTCACAGGGTATGAATTTTGAATTTGCCATACTCTAGTTAGCCACAAACAGTAGGCCCACTATCAATATTTAGTGCAAGGAAAAATAGAAAAGATAATTTGTTAAAGTATTGGAACAAAATAATTTTGTTACTTTGTTATATGTATTTTTTTTTTGCGACAACTTTGTTACATGCATATATGGCAAAACTAAGAATATTCTCTATATAGTGCGGATGGGAACAAAAAAAAATTACACCTATATGGGATTTCAACACAATACCCGAAAGAAAGTAGAAACATGTCTTACCATTTGATACGTGTCTAAATGTGCACTTAAGTATTCTTTATTTATTTACGGGCCCAGCATGTAGGCCCCTTAGAACCCAGGAGTTGAAAACAGTAGCTAGTGCCACTGTAGTTACGCCAATGTGCACAGTATAATTCTATTTGCATTTTGTTGTGAATTGGCCCATAATTTGGTAAATAAAAAAAACTGCACTTGTTACGCCAATGTGCACAGTATAATTCTACTTGCATTTTGTTGTGAATTGGCCCATCATTTGGTAAATCGAAAAAATAATGAAAAAAAAACAAACCGAGCGAATTGAACCCACAAACCAGCGAGTTGAAGACAGTCAGTGTTACCACTGCAATATCTACTACGGTACGATATGTCCAAGTCCAAGTGTGATTCTACCAAGTCCAAGTGTGATTCTACCAATTCTGTTCAAGTCAGGGAACACGCCCAAGAGATCACGCGGCGAGTACCGCTCTCTCTCTCTCTCTCTCTCTCTCTCTCTCTCGAAGTCTCTCGGTTGCTACAGTTGCGAGAGGGGGAAAAAAGTGAAGCGGTCGCCGCTGGCGGAGCCGGCGGTTTCCTCCGCCTCCGATGGCCTCTGGGGCGTCGCGAGGTGGCGGAGACCGTGGGGCTCTCGCCGGTGGATGCTGTAGGTTGTAGGTTTAGTCCTAGCGGGTCTAGGTTTAGGTTTCCGGCCATCGGTGCCGAGACGGCGGCGGCGGCGATGGCGCAATGGAATAAGTTCTTCTGGATTCGTCCTCGTCTCGTCGGTGCGTCCCTCCGGTGCCGGCGGCGAGTCCATGGAGGTGGGTCTCCGCTTATGGAGCCCTTGTGCAGGAGTCCATGGCCGGCAGCCACTCTTCTTGGTGTTCGCCGAGATGAGGTAGGTGCTGGTCTTTTGTTTCAAGGATAGTGAGGAAGCTCTGGGTTGTGCGACGACGTGGAGGTTGGATCGAGCTCCTGGTTTCCGCGGCGATGGTCGAAGTCGACGGCGAGCTCTGATTCAAGGCCGAGATTGCTTGGGGCGCGGCCCCGGCCGATGTGCGTTCTCCGGCGTTTCTACTCATTCTCTTGGATGAGTTTCTACTGCGGCTCTGTGCAAAGCCTTCGTGCGATGGAGCGATCTCGGACCGGGGGCAGACGCTGTCTGTGTGTGCTGGCGACCGGCGAGCGGCGGCGGCGGATGCAGGCGGCTTGGATGAGCAGAGGGTCTAGGGACTTGCTTGTAATTCTTGTTTTTTCTAGGGCCCTTTCTGCAAATAGGCTGAGACAGCTATCCTCTGTATCCTACTGTTGCATACCTGTATTTGTACTTGTATCTGTACATTTTCCTTAAATCTAATACAGGTACGTTACATAAAAAAAAAAATTTGTTCGAGTCTACGACCATTGTTTTGGAAACTGTGGGCCTGGTTTGTTCACCGACAGCCCACGAGGTGGCCCATTCCATCAGCGAGGCCCAGCAGCGTATCTGGCCGCAGGGCCCTTACTCCAGAAAACTGGTACCTCTTCTTCTCATCGTAATAGAGTTTATGATATGCTGTGTGCGGTCTGCAGGGAGCGAGTTCTTGTAATCTTGTACGTGTTCGATTTGACTTTCAGTGATCTGTATGAGAGCAGTAGCATTTCCTGTGATATAAACAAACTTTCGTGCAAAGCGAACTGCTAAAGTTTTTTCTTCAGACTTTCCTTTGTCTAGACTTCAGACTCAGTTTTTTCTTCAGTTTCCTGTGATATAAAAGACTGAATTTATAGAACGCTCGGATCAGTTTTAGTATAAAAAATAAACACTTAGAAAGTCATTTTGATCTTTGTTGACAAACTGTAGATCCAGAATGTGTTGAAGTAGATTGGTAGCAGTAGCAGTTCTCCAACTGAAGTCAATTTAGTGCTCATCTTGAAACAAAGTTGAACTTCTGTTTGTTTCTATGGCAGGTACTGTGTATTTGAGCAGTTAAGAAAGGGACTAAGGGAGCACCTGGAAACTGTAGTTAGAGGAGCCTTATCGTTCGACCTCAATATCTGTCATTTTGTGACCGTCCATTAGCAATATCATTTTGTATGTCCATTATCAATATTTTTGATGGAACTGAAACTTAATTGGCCCCACCATCTGATATTGGATGGAAATTTATGTGATCTATTGTTGAATGGAATGTTAAGATGCTTATTTAATGTGCTACTATAATAATTACTTGTGGGCTGTGCATGTGGGCTGAATGTTTGAAAATGGGCTGTATATATGGGCTATATGTGCTGTAGTAGTTGGCTGAAAAGTGGGCTATAAATAATGACGAACTTGGGCTGTAATTTTGAAATGGGCCTGCAAAAATGGCTAAAGAATTTATGTGAAAATGGCCGAAATTGGGCCAAATTGGCCCATCTTTGATTCTGGCCTGTTAACATATGGGCTGATGAAGTGTCCATGTCAACATCCGTGACGGTTATTTTTCGTCACTAGAAATGGGCCTGGGCTGGACTAACTAGGGCTTGGGCTCCATCGTGACGGAATACAACCGTCGCTGATTCTGTTAATCCGTGATGGTTTTCGACAAACCGTCGCGCATGCAATCCTTGACGCTCAATCCGCGATGGTTTCTAAAACCGTCAGAGATGCTTCTTGCGACATATTTTTAGTGATCGTGATGAATTTTTTCATCACGGATTAGCGGGATTCTTGTAGTGTGAAATGTGATATTTAGGTAGGTGAGAAGTCATATGAGGATTTAGAAAGATAATACACAATAATTCAGCATTTTAAGGTTACGCGACAGAGGCTCCATGAAAGGCCGAAATTCCTCTTAGCGCTGGCCTATGGACTTTTAGAGCTTCTCCAATAGCTCATAAATAGTAAGAAGAGAGATACTATAGTCAGTAGCTTTGGGATAGACACAACAAGCCAACCTCCAGACTGGAGGGAAGGTCCAATTCAATCATGAATTCATCACATGTGTTCACATATGTATGCATCCAAAGCATTATAACCGGACATTTTTGGGAGCGATTAGAGAGGCTCTATAGATTAACAGGGGAGCACAAAATGGTCTGCCTCTATTAAGGACCGGTAAGCGGCGACCAGATGAGGGGTGACCGTAAGCGACGACCGGGGGGGGGTGAATGGGAGCCTCAAAATTTCTTCGAAACTTTTGGTCCTCGGCTCGACAAAGCACCTCAAGAAGCGATATGCAAATCGGTGATGATCACCACCCTATTGAGAGGGTGGATGTTCCCAAGGAACATAGCGGATCACCACAAGAGTAGCGGAAGAAGTCCTAACACAATCCAAGAACAAACGGACAAGTTACGGAGGAAAAGGTTGCAGCTACTCAATCGACGGATTGTCCGACGAAGCAAAATTGAAAGCACAACTGTCAAAGACTGAGTCGGGACACACCGGAAATACTCACTGGCGGACATTCCACACAAAACGTCCGAATGATCCGAGGGCAAGAATCCAGAAAACACACTTCTCGAAATAGGTTCTGGACACTGGCTCGATGGACAACTGCGAACTGTTCGCGGGTCAGGTCCGGACTGTCCGAGGGAAAAAAAAACTGGGAACAGAACTTCTCTGGATAGATTTTGGACATAGTCTGAAACACATCGTCGGACTGTCTAGGTGGAGAGGCTGGACCGTCCGCGGGCAAACCTGAGAAAAGCCGAACAGAAAAACGGTTTCCTGGACACCGAGCAGGAAGTGACCTGCGGACTGTCCGCGTCACGCGGCCGCGGCCGGAAAGTCCGCGGGCAAAAGTCCAGGGAGTCGAAAGGTCAGAACAAGTACCGGAGCTGCTCGACTGTAACGCCGCAGAGTGCAAACGGCTCAGATCCACTCTACACACTGAGCGAACCACACCTACCACCATCTCACTTAAGCTTTCGTCCTCGCTTCACTTAAAAGGATTAACCCGGGGACGGTGGGATGGACTCTAGAAGCCTTATATGTTGGTCTATCCCACCTTAAACAACCAAGGTGGGACTAAACTCTCCACAATATCTCATTAGCACACATGGGCCACTACGGCCAAACGAGCCGGGTGTGACATACACCCGCCCCTCAAAGAACTCAACGTCCTCATCGAGGCCCAACATACCAATAACTGGGCAAACAATGACCATGAACGTTCCCCTCTTAGCACACGCGACCGTGCGTCCAGTGCCGGCATATGTGCCATGCCGTGCACTCCGTAGAGCCTACACGCGCAATGAACCCCCATGTCCGCACGCCTGGCACGCACACGTCCGTGGCTGCGAAGGTCGGCTCCGATACCATTGGTAACGCCCTAGAGTCCAAACGGCTCAGATCCACTCTGCACACTGAGCGAACCAAACCTACCACCATCCCACTTAAGCTTTCGTCATCTCTTCGCTTAAAAGGATTAACTCGGGGATGGTGGGATGGACTCTAGAAGCCTTACATGTTGGTCTATCCCACCTTAAACAACCAAGGTGGGACTAAACTCTCCATAATATCTTATTAGCACACATGGGCCACTACGACCAAACGAGCCGGGTGTGACATCGACCCCGACACCTGGACTGTCCGCGCCTGAGGGTCGGACTATTCGCGATGACAGAAAACAAAGCGCCCGAAAATCGCCTCCACCAAGATTTGTCCCGATCTCTCTCAAATCAAATTCCCTTGCAACCAAATTCGGTAGAGTACTTATGTAGGGGAGAGGCTAACTCTAGGAGATCATTGCCCAATTCGAAGAGATGAGGGAGAAATCGAGAATGGGGCGGAGAAAACCGTTCTTGAGACACCGGAGAAGAAAAATGCGAAGAACTTCAATCTCATGAGGAACTAAGTGATTTCCTTCGGTGGAAAGGGTCACCTCACTTTATAGATCAAGCTTGTGCAAAAAGAACAAATCAAAAGAGTCTCAAAACGAAGAAATCACATCGAGAATAGGGAGGAAAGGGGAGCTCGAAAAAAAGACAAAAATCCATCTCATGAAACACAAGCAATTGATTAAGCCCGGAGGAAACAATGGATACTCGCGATCCGCTTGCCACACAAATTGGTTCGAGTATGAATCAAAGATTCATAGACCTCTCTCTCACCAAGCAACTAGAGAAAGAAAACCATAAAAAAATAGAAATGCGAGAGGTGAAGGGGACACACAATACAAATAGGAAGGAGCCAAATCATAAAGGAACCCCTCGTCCTTGTTTATAGGCTCTATTACACATTCACTTTTTTTCCCTTAGACACACAAGGAGCCAAACCACTTAGCTAGGGGTATAAGTGTCCAACTCAAGAGATTCACTTGATCCGACGGCCACCGCGTCTTCTCACCGGTAGTCTCGCTTCCACGCGATCTCCCCGATGCTGCCACGTGCCGTCCGTCCGCATTGGGACCTCCGCCCGAGTTTTGATGCGCAAATCTGGGAAACCGTCCGCAAGTAGCGTAGCCCGTACGCATCCCCCGCCGTATACATTTTGCATTTGTCGATGTCCCAAGTGTCAGCACCACGGCTGGTCGTCCGGTTCTCATCTCCCACGATCCAAGCCTCACGTCCGCCCTGGACCGCACCCTGTCCATCAGCACGGCACACCCTGCTTGATCTTCACCAACCGTCGACCATCGTCTCCGAGCTCGACACCTGCACACGCATGCCAAGAGACACCATTGTTTGGCACGAAATCGCATGCCACGGTCAGTAAGACTCACACACACGCATGTTGTGTTGGCATGTTAATAATCGTTCATCACACAAAGGCCTAGGAAAAACCATGTGTGCACAACCTAGCTAGAAACTCCCACCGTACCTTTATTAAATGCTAACAAAGATGGTCTTTTTTTTAAGACGACTACCTTCGTTAACGTTTAATAGAAGCATCCGCCTTAGGATATCCATCTCCATTCGTCTTAGGATATTCATCTCCATTAATAAAAGACTATAAATACAGAAGCCCAACCACTCCATTTTCATCTTCCATGAGCTCTTCAAACGAGAGGAGATCCAAATCTTCCGTGAATCTCACGTTCAGTAATGGATTTGGTTGATCAAAACCATCTTCAATTCTCTCAATCTCTCTCTAACCGGCCGAAGGCCGTACCTAGTTCTCTCACTCTCTGTTTTTCTCAAGAGCAGAGAGGAACTCACCCATCCGGAGGGAAGAAAATTTCCTGCGACACCGCCGCAATCCGCATCGCGTGCGTCACGGCCGTGTTTGGTTTTGAAATTATTTTTCCTGTTGTTGACACCTTGGCGTGTCGGTCGGTTTTCGAAAGTCTTTCCTATACACGGGCAAACACAGAGGTAGGACCTAGGACTCCAGGAGTATGTACAAACTACGGCCTTGTTTAGTTCCTAAAATTGGGAGGATTAAATTTGGCACAATACACTGTAGCTGCACTGTAGCATTTCATTTGTATTTGGTAAAAATTATCCAAAAAATAATTAATTAGGCTCAAAATGTTCGTCTCGCAAAGTACAATAAAACTGTGTAATTAGTTTTTTATTTCATCTATATTTAATACTCCATGCAAGTGCCGACATTTTGATATGATAGGAATCTTCTTTTTGCATAGTGAAATTTGGTGTTAAATTTGGAAAACTAAACAAGGCCTACAATTCTGAGTTCACCTTTAATTTTAGCAATTATTACCATCTCTGTCTCTCTGATAAGACGTCCTTGATTACCGGCGACTTGACCCGCGCCAAGTTCGCCACTCGTGATCCGTCGTCATGCTCTCCAGCTGTTGGCATGATTGGTTGTTACTATACTAATTATATCAACCACACATTTCCATCAATTCTTAGGAAAATTATGGCAGACTCAAAAATGTGGGGAGTATAACGAACAAAAAAAATTGGGTGGGGACTATATCCACCATTCACTTTGTCGACACCCATCGTGTTAAGACTAGTTGTATCGCATAATTCCTCTACCTTAACATAAGATATTTTGCATGATTATAAAATTGTTTTCTGAGCAAATGGTCATATAGTTCTCAAGTTAGCGCTTGGGACTCCCGGATAGCTATAAACACTAATTCTGCAAGAAATAAATACTCAACTTGCAATTTCCCGTTTTATGCAAAAAAAAAAAAATCTTCGATAATGCAACCATGCAATATATTATGAGTAGAGGGATACAACACATATCAAACTTAAATTCATTATAGGATAAATTAAAATAATTGCTTGGAATGCTAATTCCAGTTGGGAATTCCATAAACTAGCGTAATGTTGAGACTAGAACTGACGGCAAGATTTATACTTTGCCAAATTCTCTCAATCTGGATCTGCAAATTCAGTTCCACATACCGGTCCCAGGGATGAAAATGGACAAGGAGTTCCTTCCAGAAAAGCCAGGAGGTGACCGGTGGTGGGGATCCGATCTCTGTGGAATTGGTGTTCCCGAGCGTGGAATTGAACGACCAGCACAGCACGTTATGCAGCTCAATTGGCTGACCGGTGGTGGAGAGGAAGCCAACGGACGCTTCTTTTGGCATGGTTTTTGTCAGGTCAACGCTTGCGTTGATGTGGTGAGAAACATCGCCGATTCGGAGGCTGGTATCTAACATCTTCGATCTGCCGTTGTAGTCCATCTGCACTATCATCACGGTGCATCCAGATGACTGGTTCATGGTGTTGCTCGGGAATAGTGTCGTGTTCACCTGCACCTTGGAAACGATGTAGTTGACGTTGACGCTGATGGCGCGGCCGTGGCCATTCTCCTGCAGGTACGCGTCGAACTCCACTTCGATGACCTCATCTTTGCTAGTCGTCGCGTTGATGTTGCTGTGGTTCATCGCGCCGTCGTTGCTCAAGTGAGGAAGAATGGTTGGTTGATCATATCGCCCAAGGAAGATGGCCAACCTTGCGGCAGTGGAGTTTTTGCTCGTACTGCCTTGATGAACTGGGAAGCAGACGGTCATGCCCATACTGAAGTCGGCAATAACCTCGCCGGTTTCGTCATAGAGCGTCACCGGCCGTGCATACAACACCCGGCCAATACTTTTGCTGACCGTCTCCTTGCTGGGGTAGATCATGTCTATCTTGGGATCGACATATGTATTTGCAGGGCCCTCCTGGGAATTGGGATGTGTTGAGTTCAGATAGAAGAAGTTGAGATCATCCGTGTTACTCAAGCTGCCGGGCTGGGAGAAGTTGAATTTGAAAGACACGGAGACAGGGGAATGCACGGAGATGGAGAAAACACTCGGCAATGACGAGCGACAAAAGAATGGGGGCTACGCGGTGAGGTTTCATTGAAGTCATTATGTTTGGGGTTTCGCGCGTTGTAAATTATCCCCTTTTATAAACAAGCCAAGGTAGTAGTCGAGTAGAAACCCTATTTTCCTGCTCATCTAGATCATCTGCATGTTCCTGGCACCTTCCTGTTCGTATTTTTCTTGTGGTGGGCCCTACCGTTGTTGTTACGAGGCTGGTGCATACTATTATGTTTATCTGTCAGTCAACTTCATGCGCGCGTCGAATTTGAAATCAGTGTCAACGGTTGATTTTACGTCAGTGTTGTGCTTGGTTTGATACTTTGATACTCTGTGGGGCATTCATTTAATAAGATCAAATATTAAAATCATCTGTTACTTTCATCTATTACCTAATAATAAAAGGAGAAAATTTCAGTCTGCCACAATTTTTTTCCGCCGATCATTTCTGTCAACTATTTATGTCCGCCAACCTATTCTCGCTAACAAATATTCTATATCCGACAGCCCTAAAGAAATGGAAAAAAAGACTCCTCTCATAAACGGACTCTTACTGTTGTTGCCCCTTGCCCGTAATAGAAAAGAACAAGGTCCCTGTAGTCCCATCGCATCAAACGATCACAAGAAATAAAAGGGAAACATGAGCTGAATAAAATTCGTAATCGTCGAAACAACCAAGAAAAAGAAGAAATATCAAACCGAATCAAACCAAGAAATCAATAAATCCATAGGGCCGTCGACGAGATAGAGGCAGGGGCACAGGGCACGAGCAGGTCGTGAACGGCGGGTTCGGCGTGTCAGGTCTACGAGGAAAGCATAGCACGTTTAGGTCCTGCGAGGCTGAGGAAGATGGCGTGGCATCGTGGACACTGGGCAGTCAGTTGCGGCTCGTGCTTGGAGTCGTCAGCATCCGCGGAAATGACGGTGGAGGTCAGTGATCGCTGATCGGAGTCTCTGAGTTCGGTTGTTCAGCGGTGCCCGCGCGGTGACAACATGGGAAGCAAACGTAAAGATGTCGATGCGCTGATGCGGTCGCAGATCTGGAGGCATGGCTTCACGTCGGCGTGATGGCGGAGATAAGTGTGGTTCTTCACGGAGAAGAGAAGAGGAAGGGAGAGGGAATAGGTGTGGTGGCGGTGCGGCTACGCTACTGCTGGAACTGTGGCAAAAGTCGTTGAGATTGCTTTGAATCCGAGCTCATATGGATGGCACCGGGCCTGGCCGTGCCCTCGTGTGTGTGCTAGGCCCAGACGGTCTCCATGGGGATCCACTGCTCCTCCATGGTCTGCAGCAGCCTAGAGGCACGGCCAGGCTCCTCCTCTTCCAATGCGGCAAAATCCAAAGTTGAAGATAAGGAAAAAGGCCATAGGTATGAGAATTATCCGACTATGTACTTGTGTTACAATGTAGAATTTTTTTTTCTCTCTATTTATGACTTCCGTCAGCTTCGATGATTTTTTCGATAGTTCAATCTTATAATTCACCGGATATTGACAAAAAAATTGTAAAATACGATCTTATACTTCATCTTCAATGGAAATTTTGTTAATATATAATGTTGTTGATGCTACATGAATCGTGAGAAATCAATTTTACAATATAAGAAAACCCAACAAATAGCTCATTAATATTTGATAATTTCTTCAACCCCGTTGCAACGCACGGGCATGTTTTGCTAGTAGAGATATAATATACAAAATATATATCTATTCATTTTTAATTTTGTAAAATAGTATCAATATCAAAAGTTTTAGATAACATATACATTTTCTAGATCTAGTTAATGCATACATGATCTTTTGAATATGATAGGTTACTTTTATTTATAATTTCAGATGCGTGACATAATTTGATTAGCATAGACTACCAAAAACCTTTTTCTAAAAAAGTTAACGTGCATGGCATAATATGATTAGTACATAACCTTTTGTTCTACTTCATGTGATAGGTACAGTGTTGTGATAGATACAGTGTTTGCAAAGTTCTTGATTCTCATTTTCCGGTATATGATCAAGCTCATCTCACAAGCTTTGATCTATATGTATGTCATTATTTTTCTCCTGGACCAAAAAGCTCTAAATAGTATACTGTAGCATGTTTCAATAAATTCCCGTCCCCATCAATGATTACACCATTATTTTCCAAAGAGATTACAATATTTTTCCTTCCTACCATTGGCCACTTGAAAGTAACTAGTATTATTATCCCCATTCAAAATCCACAGTTCATGCCATCTATTATGCCAATGATTTTCCTCTTGGTCTAAAAGATGCAAGTTTTCGATCTTTGAACAACTACATTTTCCTGATAACCTGATCTGTATCAAGACCAGTAATCTTCTCAATGGCTTGTAAGTCAGAGAGCTCACTAGCTACTAAATGATTCCAGCGAGAATTAATGTTGAGGCTCTATTATAGTGTATAACTAGGTGGATGTCCACGCGTTGCTGCCGATAATCTAAGACAATTTAAAATGAAACTATACTATTTATACTTAGATAGTTATATGGATGAAATTATCTTAAATTAATTTTGGTGGATGGTTTGACACATCGTTGTGGACACAACTAAATGCATGTTAGTAGATGAAGATATGTGCTAGTTAGCTATAATTGTAATTTCTAGTGGATTATTAAGTGGATGGTTGATGTGGATAGCTTGCATGTTGAGAGAAATCTCTAGTGTTGTCTATCTTTATAGGAGTATATGATATATGATGATATGATTAGTAATAGTAAAGCATAAGATTATAAAATGAACTATTTATAATTAGCTCTTTGGTGTGGTATATGATAATTCTTGTTTATATGTTTAACCTAATTTAAAATGGTTTGATTTAAAAGATCAAATTAAATGTTCATTTAATTTCAGGATTGAAGAAAAAATAATCTATAAGAAAGGGCAGGTGGGCAACCATATCAAGGCTGTAGCACTTGTAGAAGGGCCCATGTTCTACGCGTGGTAGGTGGCTAATAGCTGCCTATTTTCTACTTGTAGAAGTGCCGTATTTCTTGCATTGGCTTTCATTCCAAAAGTCAACGGTAACAACTTGTACTTTAGCTTTATATATGGCCTTATTTGGGTTTGTTGGAGACTTGGAGAGAACACAAGTACACAAGGATTGTCGTTTCTGAAGCCATCCATGTCCTTAGGGTTCTTCAATTTCTGAGCTTTGCATCCTGCAACATATATAGCTTCCTCCATTCTTTCTTGTGTTTTTCGCTAGCATCTACTGTATCATCAGTTCCAACGTGATTGCCATGGTGTCGTCGAAAAGCAATGGTTCCCTTGATGGCCAGACGGTAGCGGCCACGGTGGCCCGATCCCGATCTTCCGGCGTTGGCATCTTGGCCCCGCCATTCTGCGACCTCCCCATGGATGGAGCAACTCTGGAGCACCAGGTGTTCCCCGCCTGCCCTTTATATTTGTCCACGGAGCCCGTGCGCCGTGACAATTGGAGCGCCGTCTACTGCGCTGCAGACGATCTGTACCTACGCATCGCGCGGCATGAAATCGACGATGCCGCTACTCGTTCGTCGCTGGATAATTCCTCCCTAGCATTTGAAAGCTTTGGCGGGCTGTTCCTGTTGTCAGGATTGTGTGCTCTTGCCGTGGTGTCCTTCCAAATCATCGCAGGCCTTTGGTGGTGGTGCAGAAGGGCGAGGGGCGCAGATGAGAGCACCGGGGAGCTCAACCAAGAGCTCGGGCGGGGTGTAGCGGCGCCCCGGCGGTACCACTACCGCGAGGTGGCTGAGGCGACGGGCAATTTCGCCGACAGCAGGAGGATCGGGCGGGGCGGGTTCGGTGCGGTGTACCAGGGCTTCTTGACCGACGCTGGCGGTCGCCACGTCGCCGTCAAGGTGCTCTCACCGGAATCGGTGGAGCAGGGAAGGAAGGAGTTCGAGGCGGAGGTGAGGATCATAGGCCGGCTGAGGCATCGCAGCCTCGTGGAACTGCTGGGCTGGTGCGACTGCCGGAGGGGCCTCTTCCTCGTCTACCAGCTCGTACCGGAGGGCAGCCTTGACAGGCATCTCCATAGCTCTGATATTCTGCTAAATTGGTCACAAAGGTAAGAAGCAAAACATTATTAGTTTTCGTCTTTAAACATTTGGTGAAAATTGACAAGAATCGTCATGAAAAAAGGTACACCATCGCAGTGGACTTGGGATCGGCCATACTGTACCTCCACACGGAGTGCGAGCAGTGCGTGGTGCACGGCGACATCAAAACGAGCAACGTGATGCTCGACTCGTCGCTCCGGGCCAAGCTCGGCGATTTCGGCTTGGCGAGGCTCGTGGACCACGGAGCAGAACCGCAAACCACCCAAGTCGTCGCGGGGACGGTCGGGTACATCGACCCGGAATACGTCGCCACGCGCAGGCCGAGCGCAGAGTCGGACGTCTACAGCTTCGGCGTCGTGCTCCTCGAGATCGCCGCCGGCAAACGGCCTACACCGGCATCTGGACAGCCAGCAGGTGATGATGCTCCAGCACTCCTCATCAGACGTGTTCGTGAGATGTACAGCAGGAACTCCATCCTTGACGCGGCCGACGAGAGACTGAACGGCCAGTTCGACCGGCAGCAGATGGAGCGCGTGCTCGTCACGGGCCTTTGGTGCGCGCACCGCGACCGTGCCCGGCGACCGTCCATCGCGCAGGCCATGGCAGTCCTCCGCCCCGAAGGTGCAGGACTGCCGGACTTCCCAGCAGAGTTCCTTGTAGATCTGGAGCAAATTCATGGACTGCAAGAACAGGCTTTCGGGGACCTGTCGTTCGGCTCGACGCGTTCATCCGCAGCCACCGCGTATCATACGCCGGCGGACTCAAGCTATCTACGCACACAGGAATGATACTAGCTAGTACGTACACGTTAATGAACTTAAACCAACAGAGAAATGTTAAGATTCCACATGTGACGAATGCTAAAGCCCCCAGTTCCTTTTTTTTTTCGGTCAATCAATTGCCAGTTAATTAGCTAGGTGATATCTATGTCTACCTCATTGTTATTGCAAAGGATCACTTTTGTGGAGTGGATGCAGAATGTTTGTACCGTATTGTGAACAGCATCAAACAGGTGCTCAGGTTTATCAGCGTTCTGATTTCCGAACGAGTCACAACTCCCGAAGTGCGAAATGGAAACTGCATGTTTTAGCTATTCATGAGAGGGCCAGGCATCATCAAGAGAGGTGCGCCCATTTTGTAGCTGGTGGCTGTTTCGCTTTCAGTGACCCGACATGTGTTTGGCTGGTTCTAACCAAAAGCTCTCTAAGGGTGTGTTTGGTTTTTTTTTTTTTTTTTTTTTTTTTTTTTGAGTAATGGAGCTTTCATTCATTCTCGACAAAATTACAATCTGCGGCTGCTAGTTGAACTAGCCAGTCCGGAATACAATCAAGCCAAAAAAAGGAGCGCTCGGTTAATGACACCGTCACAGCACAAAGATGTGCCACCGAGTTGGCATCCCTCCTCACCCAACTAACCTCGAAACCTAAGAAACTTTTACCTAGCTCCAAAATATCAAAGCATAATCCACCAATAGAAGATCTGGTGGCATTCGGATCCTTCAGCAGGTTTGCTAAACCCTGGCAATCCACTTCAAGGATGACACGATCTAGGCCAAGCTCCACTGCAAGTTCCGTGCCCTCCCTCGCAGCCAAAGCTTCCGCTGTTAGGGCATCCTGTACGTCGTCGAGCCACCGGGCAGCACCTCCGACAACAGCCCCTGTGTGGTCGCGGATGACTACTCCGGCGCGACCAGTGAAAGAGTGCTGATCGAACCCGGCGTCAGTGTTGATTTTGATCCAACCTGACCTCAGTGTAGCCCATGTGGCTCGTGGTACTGGAGGCTTCACCGTCGACACCCCCTTGAGCGAAGCCAAGTCTTCCATCAGAGAGGAGATATACCGAGCCGAGGCGCCCGGTTCCCAGACCTTCCTGCCATGCCTGCGGTTGTTGCGACCAGTCCACAATGCCCAAGCGCCGCACACCAGCGTCGCCGCTGTCTTCTTCGAACAGGAAGACCGCTGCAGCACGTCCATCGCCCAAGAGCTAGGGTGCGAGGTTAGGCAAAGACGACTCCGTGACCTTCCTCACCTCTCTCCAAAAGGATCGAGCCACCGTGCATTCAAAGAACACATGGTAGATCGATTCATCGCGATTCCCACACACTTCGCAAAACTCTCTCTTGAGACATGCCTCCGCTTTAGTTCCGCCTTTGATGGTAAGGCATTGTGCAACACCCTCCACCGAAGACGCGTATCTTTGGTGGCACATCAAGCTTCCGGAGCGAGCCCCGCCAGTCCAGCTCCCCTGCACTCGACGCCTCATTCCTTGCTGCCATTGCCGACTCCCACCGCTCTTGCTTCAGCAGCGTGTAGGCGACTTCACCGAGTAGACGCCATTGCGCTCATGCGCCCAGGCAAGAACGTCTTCTTCCAGCCTAGCACTAGGCTTGATCTTCAAAACTTCCTCCGCCTCAATCGCCATGAAAGCCCTCCGGACGGCCTCCTCATCCCACATCCTGGTTCCTGGCACAAATAGATCACGTACCTTCTCCGCTGTTGTTTGCAAACGTACCAGCGGCTTCAGCGATCTGAGACCAGGGATCCACTGGTCTTCCCAAACATTTATATCACCCGGACCGATTCGCTTGATCAGCCCCCGAGATAGAACATCCCTGCCATGCAATATTGCACGCCAAGTCGCCGAGCATCGCTTTTTCCTGGTTGCCGAGAGGAAGTCTCCACTTGGGTAATATTTCCCCTTCAGCACCTGTGCACATAGCGAGTTCGGGCGTGACATCAACCTCCAGCCCTGTTTGCCAAGCATCGCCTTGTTGAAAAGCGAAAAGTCCCGAAAACCGAGTCCACCATCATGCTTTGATCTAGTCAGCTTCTCCCATCGCAACCAGTGGAGCTTGTGGTTGTCCAGGGAGCTTCCCCACCAGTAGCTAGTCACCGTGGATGTAAGTTTCTGGCATATCCCCGGCGGTAGCTTGAAACACGCCATTGTATAGGTGGGTATCGACTGTACATTGGCCTTCAAGAGCACCTCCCGCGCAGCACAGCTCAGGCCTTTCTCGGCCCAGCCCCCCACCATGCCTCTGGCCCTTGACACCAAATAGTTGAAGGTGCCCGTAGTTCCTCGCCCAACAGTTGTTGGCAAACCCAGGTATTTCTCCCCCAAAGCTTCTGCTGGAATTTGGAGACTCTCATGAACCTCCTCCTTACAGGCTTGATCACAATTGGAACTGAAAAAATAGCAGACTTGTGTTTGTTTACAAGCTGCCCCGAGCCCTGATTATATTTCTCCAGGATTGTCGCCACCCGATCTGCACCCCGCTTGGATGCCTGAGTAAAGATCAAGCAGTCGTCAGCGAAAAGCAAGTGTGAGATCCACGGTGCCCTCCTACCGACCCCGACTCCCTTGAGACATATAAAGGACCGATGTTTCTTAGCATATTTGTCAGTCCCTCCGAGCACAACAAGAACAAGTAGGGTGAAATAGGATCGCCCTGCCTTATCCCCCGAGTGGGCTTGAACTCTTCAGAAAACATGCCATTCACCCTCACCGAAAAGGATGCAGAGGTGACACATTTCATTATCAACGAGCACCAGGACTGCGGGAACCCCAGCGCTAGCATAATTTTCTCTAGATAGCTCCACTCCACTCGATCATAGGCCTTTGCCATGTCAAGTTTGATTGCACAGCTTCCACTTTTCCCTTTCTTATTCCGGAGGTAGTGGATGCATTCATAAGCGATCAGTACATTGTCAGTGATCAAACGGCCCGGCACGAAGGCACTTTGTTCAGCCGACACCACATCTTCCAGGATGAGCCGCAAACGATTTGCTATCGTCTTTGAACATATCTTGTAGAGTACATTGCACAAAGATATAGGTCTATACTGCGCTAGCTCCTGTGGGTTGCATACCTTTGGAATGAGAACTAGTAGAGTCTTGTTCACCTCCTCCGGCAGATCGCCCCCATTCAAAAAGGCCAGCACCGCCGGCATCACACTTGGACGCACCAGCTGCCAGTGCGCCTGGAAGAAACCTGCGTGAAACCCGTCCGCCCCTGGAGCTTTACTCGGCGCCATTTGAAAAAGCGCTGACTCCACCTCCCGTTCGCTGAACAGCTTTGGACAAGAAATCACACATATCTTGGGTAACCTTCCTCGGCACATGTGTACAGATTAGTTCAGGTTGTAACTCATCTTGCGCCGTGAATAAACGCTGATAGAACTCACTGGCCAATCTTTCAAGATCCTCTTGCTCAGTGTATACACGGCCATCTTCCGCTGTAAGGATCCTGATGCGGTTGGTCCTTCCCCTCGCACGCGCTTTTGCCTGAAAAAAGGCCGTGTTCCGGTCTCCGTCTCTCAGCCATGAAATCCGGGAGCGCTGCTTCTCCATTGCCTCCTCCCTTGCTAGCACCTCGGAAAGTTGCGCCATAATTGAGCGCTCGTTATCCGTAGGCCCCCGATATAGCGTGCTCGCTCTCTCTTCTTCCAGCTTCGATCTCAGCTCCTTCACCTGCTTCTTGACCGAGCCGAAAACCTCCCGATCCCACGTCTTCAAGGAGCTTTGCAAAGATGAGAGGGCATTGACAATTGATGCCAAATCTGCAGGGCCTGGTCCTGGGTCCCAAGCCTGATTAACAAACTCCGTGTACTCGCCATGATGTTGCCACATATTCTCATATCGAAATGGCTTCGCCCGTCTTCCGTCGCGGCGAGTAGTCACATCCCGTTGTCTCACTTCCACAAGGAGACCCGCATGATCAGACTCCACTAGTGGCACGTGGAACACTTCCGTTTCGCCCAGGGCGTGCATGAAGCTTGCATCACCCAACGCACGGTCCAAGCCGGACCTTCACATTCGATCCTCCTCCCGACGGTTATCCCATGTATATGGAAGGCCATGGAAACCAAGATCGGTGAGGCCGCAATCATTTACCACATCCCGGAAGGCGAAACCTGCCACCGTCCCGGTCGTTCCCTCCGATCTCGTTCCCCGCCGACAACACCTCGTTGAAGTCGCCAAGGCACAGCCATGGGGCATCCGACTGAGCGCGAAGAAACCTCATTAAAAACCAACTCTCCTTCCTCCTCTCCCTCCTGGGTTCTCCATAAAAACCCGTGAGACGCAATTGAGAAATGCGCAAATGATCACACGACAAGAGAACATCGATGTGTGACCTAGACTTGCTCATCTCCGCAATCAAGACATCCTGCCGCCACAGCAGGATCAAACCACCACTGAGCCCCTCATACTTGACGACGATGGCATTGGGAAAGCCAAGGTCCCGCTTCAAGCCTAGAGCTCTTTCCTCGCCCATTCTTGTCTCCATGAGAAAAACCACCCCGGGTCTCCGCTCCTCCACCAATTGGTGGAGCTCTTGAACTGCCTCGGGCCGCCCACAGCCCCGGCAGTTCACGCTTAGGAGATTCATTGTGCCCGGCGGGGACTGCGCTCCGCAGCCGCCGCCGATCCTGCATTGTTGTTGCTTGAACCACGCTTCTGCCTCTTCAAAGTGTCGATCATACTCTCCCCACCGCTCTCTGAGCCGGCATCGAACTCTTGCACACGGGAGGTCACCAAGCCGATGGGAACCAGGCTATTTGAGGCGCCCGCCGGTTTGTTCAGGTCAGGGGTCCGACCAGCTTTGGAACCAACCTTCGACTTCCTCTTGCGTGCCAGCACACGCTGGTTTTCTTCTCCATCTTGCATGTTCAAACATCGGCTTGCCGCCGCGCCTTTGTCAGGCACCTTGGCTGCCTCTCCCTCCTCCGCTTGCTTAAACGGAGACAACACCTCTTGGTCATCCGAGTCACCCATCCTGCTCGAGGCCCGGGACTCCGACTTGGAGTCGCCCACCTGCGATCGCCCCTGTGGTCGCGGAGGGCGTGAAGCCGACGACGAACCTGAGCCAAACGTCTCAGCAGCAGCCCCAGCAAAAGATTGAATCTTATGACGCCGTTCCTCCGGGGCTCTCAGCTGCACATCATAGGGTAGCTTCCCCTCCTCATTCCTTTCAGCCGGTGTTGGGCACTCCAAATCAGTATGCCCCAACCGTCCACAAGAGAAGTAGATGTAGGGAAGCCTCTCATACTGCACCTTGAACCACTTCGGTTCTTCTCCCGTCTTCAAACGTAGCAAAATTCCCCGTCGAAGAGGCTTGTCAATCTCCATGGCTACCCTTGCACGAAGGAATGCCCCACTAGCCTTCCCATCTGCATCGACATCCATAGAGACCACCTTCCCCAGCATATCCATCATCCGGGAACCCTTCTCTCTGTTCATCCATCCTAGAGGAAGGTCCAGAATTCGCACCCACATCTCAAACTTGTCAAAAACAATGTTCGATGCACTGAGTGATCCATCATATTTCCTGCATCAACACCGCATATCTTTTAACCATCCATGGCGCGCCCTCCAGCACTCGGGTCATGTCCCTTGAGCTCCCGAACTCCGCCACAAACTTGTTCTCCGATTTTTCCCCGATTGACCTGATCTTGAGTCCCGCCGGATTCCCCCAGGCCGGCTTCATCGCCGTCCGGATCATCTCGGCGTGGATCGGAACCGGTGAAAGAATCTTCCCCACCAATGCCCATTCAACGGGCGCCATGGCACTCTCCTCCTCGCCATCGCTAAGGTCCAGCACCGCCTCTTCCGCCTCCGTGAGGTGAAGCTTGCGGAGCATGTCTTCAACATTAGGGTTTGGGCCGACACCCTTGCCCTTCTCGTCGCCTCCACCCGATCCCGACATGGCGATCACCAGGCCGAGGCGAAGCAAAAACCACAGCGTGCGTTGTGCAAGGAGATGCACAACCACGAACACGAACCCGACTATGCAGACCTAAGCGGCAAAACCCTAGCGGTAATGGTGCGTCGACGGCGCCTTCTGGCTAACCGACGATATGGCGTTGGCCGGAACCACCCTGGGTGGATGGAGCCGGGGCGTGGACACCGGTGGCCGGGTGGCCAGCGGTGTTGCTGATCGAGGTCGCCGGAGTAGCGACCTAGATCGATGTCGGGTCCGGAATCGCCTTCCTGATCGCCTCCTCCCCCGATCCGGAAATCACGGAGCTAAACATGACGTAACCCAGGCCTACTATGGTTGGTTAAGGGTGTGTTTGGTTGAGCTGTGGGCTATGAGCTGTGGAAAAGCAGCTGTGAGAAAGCAGCTGTGGAAAAAGCAGAAGACCATTTGGTTAGAGGTGCTGTCAAACCGTGGATTGTCTGAGAAATATATGTTTATATAGAAATTTTGTTTCGATTGACACTTTTAAATTATACGGTGACTCTTCTACACCTATGGATTTAAGCAAGAGGTTACATACCTGAATTCATTGTTCACCTTAAAATTTTGATTGTTTTCACTCGTATTACTTGTTTGACATCAGTAGTTAGGTGCTTAATATTTTTCTTCAATTAGCTAAGAAATAAATCTTACTGCTACTATTGCTTCAGGCTGTACCTACTGCAAAAGCTAGTGAAAGTAAGGGTAGAGCTGCTTTTGAGTTTGTACTGTGGCAAAAGTCAGCTTTTGCCAAAAGCAGCTTCAGCTTTTTAGCCCTTTGATTGGGCTTTTGACTTTTATGGGCAAAAGCCATAGCCAAAAGCCCAACCAAATACAGCCTAACTTGTCACGCAGAGCATCCGCAGTAGTGCATATTGTCACGCAGAGCATGCGCAGTAGTGCATATGTAATCTTCGATTGGTTCCATAGCAGGCGGCAGCAGTAAAAAGTAACCATGTCGGCCCTTGCCACTCAACCACAAAAAAAAAAAACCTGATGCATTTCTAAGTAGTAATTAGTACTATTTGGTAGCACATCCTAGCACTTTTTTTAGATAATGGATTTAAAATCCGGCCTCTACATCCGGGGATGTACACAGCCCAAAGTTACAAAAGCGAAAGAAAAACAAAAGAAAGAAAAGCCATAGTCTTATAGAATGACCAGGACAATACAGCAAAAATGCTTCGACCCTCTATTTGAGAGAGGGTGTCCTTGGCTTGCTCTTAACGCCGCAGCTGAGACTCAAGTGTCGCTGTGCAGGGCATGGCTAGGAGTATGTGTGTTTGTGTTGATGCCTCCAAGAAGGTAAATGACATCCGCAGACGCCATCATCAACGAAAGGAAGAGAAAATTGCAGCGACGCCACCAAGAGGTAAGATGACGTTGTGCGTCATCGCCGCCGGCCCAGCACCGCTAGGCAGGGTTTTCACCCGTAATCTAAAGTCCTGCAAAAACACATCCAAGCCAAACCTACATACAACGGATGCCGGAGAATCGGTAGAGTCTTCATCAGATGTCGCAAGGTAGCAGAAAGCGTGATGCGGGTGCTGTCCGATGTGATGTCGTAGACGAGCGCCGCGATGGCCGTACCCACGAATGGGTCAAGCCAGTACTCCCAGAGGTTCTCCCAAACGCAGTTGAAACGCCGAGGATGGCCGTGGCGTACACCGTGTACCCGAGGCCGAAGGATGACACCCAAATCCGCCCGGCGGATCCGGCCGGCAGAGAGAGATCCCTGACGGGCACTGGCCGGACGGGAGGCATAGGACGCGGCGGTGGTTGGAATGCCACCGCGACCCCAAGCCGAGGAGGTGGCACCGAGCTCGGGGCCATGCCAGGCCGACGAAGCCTAGCGCTGCCCCGCCCCTGAATCCACCGCCCCAAGCCGGACCACCCAACCACGCTACAGATCCATGGAGGGGAAGGCCGGCTCCGGCACGGAGGGGGAGGGGCGCCGCACCGCCGTGAGATCACGACGCGGCCGCTGCTCCCGGAGTCGCTCCGCCGCAGGACGATGTAAGCCGCGGCGGTGGCATGGTGAGGCCGGAATGGGTCGACGAGGGGCAGGGCAGGGCCGCGCCGCCGCGGATCGGGGTTGGCGCGACCGCCGCCGCAGTGGATCGGGAAGGTGCATCCAACGCCGTCGAGGATCACAGATCACGGCCTGTAGACACGCAATCTGCCACAGGAGAGCTGGCCGGAGAGGCTGGAGGTGAAGGAGAGAGGTGGGGGGCCGGGTGCAGGGGAAGGAGAAGGTGGAGACGCCGCCTCGCGAGAACTCGGCGAGGACGGCCCAGCCGTCGCCCTCACGGCCGTTTGCCGGGTTGTGCGGGCGTTGGGCTCCGGCGACGGCTGGGGAGGCGAGGGGAGGGGGCGGCGGCGAGTGGCGGTGCTCGGAGGTGCCGCCCGAGTCGCCCTAGGGTTGGGCGACGCGGGGGGCCTCCAGCACATCCTAGCACTTGCCGCAGCTGATCAGTGATGAAGCAATCACAATATCCTTGTGTTGTTAGATTTCAAAGCATAATGGAAAGCAGCACAGGCACAGCACGGCATTCTAGCAGTGCAGTGTAGTTCAAGAGTTGGTTTGAAAGGTTCTCAACCTGAACGGCGATGTCCACGATTCCATGGAGAGCGTGGATATTTTCTTGAAATACAACGAGGCACCACTAAGCAAGCGGAAAGAAGATAGGGAGAGTGCCGAACCGATAGACGAGAAAATGGGACTCTCTATTTCTATCGAGAAGAAGCAAAGTCTCGAATCTTGGATAGTCTAGCCAATGGATGGAAAAAGCACCTAGATAAGGTCTACGGAACGGTAGAAGTCTAACGCAACCGCCACCAAATTTTGTATGGATGATCACAAGGCAGTAGGTGAGCTATCTCTAAGAGATCATCGCTGAATTCGAACTAAATCCATGGAAAATCAAAAGCGGAGGGGAAAACACTCACAAACAAACGTACCCTAGACACGAATTTGCCTCGATCTACCAAACCGTGAGGAATTAGATGATTTCCTTCAGTAGGGTTGTTCCCCTCATGTAGAATATCAAATCAGGGCAACAAAAAACGAATCAAAATGGTCTACAAACAAAGATTCATCACATGAACAAGAGGGGGAAATGGTGAACTCGTGAGCAAACAAATCAAAAACACAAGACACAACTTCTTGACGAATCAACCATGACACGAGGTGGTAAGGGCCACCATTCCCGCACGAATTCAAAGTTATGGACCTCTCTCAAGATTTCATGGACGGGGAGAGAACAAACCCTAACTTTAGAATGAGGAAATTGCAAATAGAAGAGGTAAGGGAGATGGGTGTTTCCTCATCCTATTTAACAGGGTTATTACACAATCTCAGTTCTTCCCTTGGATACAAATGAGCGAAACCACTTAGCCCAGGCGTGTTATGGTCCAGCTCAAGCCAATAGACATGTTTGCTTGACACACTCCGTGTGCTAGGTTAGATGAAACAAACACACACACACCAACGTGTTGGCATGACAATCGCTTATCATAAAAATCGCTACACAATGACTATGGAAAAACCATGTGTTCACAGACTCACCCTAGAAGCAATAGTTGGGTTAACAAATCTTCTCTTCTGTCCCACGAGCGAGTCACATGTCTAAGGTTCGGTCTAGTCGTGGTTGTCTCACATGATCTACGGTGTCATTGTGTATGTGTGAGGCAACACTTTAGGGGTTCTCTTAACCTGCGTGACAATGTCTTCTTCTTAATGCAACGCCTAGGGGATGTATTAACCCCCCCTGCAAATCTTCGTCACAAACCCACAACTTCCTTTGCTGCAGGAACAAACACATAGCACCACTGCCACAACCCACAACTTTGCAGAATCGTCTGTTGTGACTTGACGATTGTTTGCGCGTGGCCAAGTTAGTTGGGGAAAACTCCACACACATGACGATCGGTAGAGCCCAAACCAACCAATGGTTAGTGTCATGATAGAAGGGGTGGTCCGGCTTCTCTTTTGGTCAACGCACAATTGCAAAACAGATCACCCTGACATTTCCATATTCATGGTCCTCAGAGGATGCTGGATCGACCTGAAGGTCGCTGCCCTTCTTCTCCAACTCCGGCACCGGTGATTGGCCGGTGCCCTTGGCATCCCGAAAGTCGACGCTACCCCGTTCGACGGCACCGTCAACCTCACATCCCAACTCCACTAATGGCAGAATCCAAAGGTTCATGATTCATAATGAATGTGATGTGTTCACTTGACTAGGCTAGATCATCTGTTGTGTTGATCTCGATCTAACAGTTGTCATTACTTTAAAAGAAATCAATTGGTCCGTGGGCATTTATGCTTGTACAGTTGTGCTGCTGCATTGCTCATACAGAGACATAGAGTTTGCGTGGCCATGTGAACGCTTGACTAAAGCCATAAAGGAGGACAAGGTGAGGCACAAACACATCAATCACGTGCTGTGGCTTTTGTGAACTGAAAGTACTGCAGTAGCCGAAGCGGCTTCGTGTCATCGTGTGTAGTGAGTAAATAAAAGCTTCCCCCAATAGTGTGTTCAGAGAGCGTAAACTGGCCACGATCAATTCTACTGTGAAACCAAATACAGGGGTAAATTCAATCATCCAATCAATTGACAAACGACTCGGAAGAGTGACTCGTGACGGTAGTCGCCGAAGACCGGACGCCGCTTGAGAAGTCGCTTTCAGAGGCTCCACGATCACCCACATGAAAGCTCGTCGCCGCGGCCACCCTGTACATCAGCGATGGAAGTTCCAGCAGCTTGTCCTCCGACTGCAGGACATACATGGCGTCTGCAGCCGACGGCCGCTGGTCGGCCTCGCGGAGAGCGCACCAGAGCCCCACGACCAGCGCGCGCTCCATCTGCCGCTCGGCGGCCTCATCGCCCGTCCTCAGGCGCGCATCAGCCGCGTCGAGGATCTTGCCCTGGCTGTACAGGTTCTCAACCCACTTGGTCAGCATGAAGGACGGGTCATACCGGCTCACGGGGGGTCTTCCGGAGACGATCTCGAGCAGGACGACGCCGAAGCTGTAGATGTCCGACTGGGTGCTCCTCCGGCTCGTGTTGACGAACTCCGGGTCTATGTACCCCATGGTGCCCTTGACCTGCGTCGTCTGCGGGCCAGTGCCGTGGTCGCCGAGGCGAGCCAGCCCGAAGTCTCCGAGCTTAGTGTTGTAGGAGGAGTCGAGCATGATGTTGCTCGGCTTGATGTCTCCGTGCACCACACATTGCTCCCACTCTCGGTGCAGGTAGCGCAGTGCTGACCCTAATCCCACAATGATCTTGTACCTGTTGATGATGAGTAGAAAAGGTTAATAAGTTCTCCGGGCTTTCAAGCAAATTAACTAGGGATTATTCATCATCGTGTATACACGTACCTCTCGGCCCAAGTTAACACTCTCTGAGTGTTATAGATGTGTTTATCTAGGCTGCCTTCTGGCACGAGCTCGTAGACAAGCAAGAGACCTTTGCGGCTGTCACACCAGCCCAAAAGCTGCACAAGGTTGCGATGCCTCAGTCGGCCTATAATCTTCACCTCGGCCTCGAACTCCTTCCTGCTCTGAGACGACTCCGGCGAGAACTTCTTGATGGCTACAACCTGCTCGGCGCAGCCGTCTACGTCGCTTCTCGGGAGGCGGCCCTTGTACACGCTACCGAAACCTCCTCGCCCGAGCATATTGTCCTGCACGAAGTCGTCTGTGGCAGCAGCGAGGTCGCGGTAGCGGAACCGTCTCGGCCCAGCGACGCCTCTCTCGAAGTCGGCGTCGCCGCGTTGCTCGTCGGACTCGCTGTCCGTGGCCACGTTTGCGTTCCTTTTGCCCCTTCGCCACGCCCATAGGAGGAGGAGACCCAGAATTGCAGAGACAGAAACAGCAAGAACAGGAACCAGTACCTTGTACACCAACTTCGAGGATGGCGCCGGTGTAATTTCTGGAGCTGCAAGTGCCGGCTGCGATGCCGGCGCCGGTGCAGGCGCCGCTATACTCTTCTGTCCCAGTGTCGAATTGAACGACCATGACAGGACTCGGTGCAGCTCGGCGGACGAGCCGGTGGCCGCAGAGAAGCCGACGGCCACCTGCTCCGGCAAGGCTGACTTGAGGTCAACGGTGCTGTTGACGTAGTATGGGGTACCGTCGATGTCCAGATCGACGGCTAACAGCTTCGTCATGTTGTCGTATGTGACGGTGGCGGCCATCCTGAGGTTGGCTGTGAGGTTCTTGCCGTCGTCCAGGATGCCCGTGTACGTGCTCGTGGAAGCCACCGACCTGATGGAGTTGACATCGATGCCGACGTGCTGGTAGCTGGTGTCCCATGTGTTGGGGAAGGTGTCGAACTCCACGGCAACCACCCGATCGTCACCCGTGGCGTTGAAGTGGTTTCTGTCGTTGAAGAGGCCGAGATTGCCGCCGCCGCCACCGGTGTTGTTCAGTACGCTGCCACCGTCGTCCGAGTAACGCGCGAGGAAGAAGGCCATCCCGTCGCCGGTGTTGAAGCTCCCGTCGGGGTTCTTGTAGTCCTTGTCCGGCGTGATCAGAAAGGAGAAGACGCTGCTGAAGCTCGCCACCTCGCCGGTGGCCGCGTCCCAGAGCGGCACCGGCTTAGCGTACCACACCCGGCCTTGGCTGGCGTTGCTTGCACGGGTACGATCGTTTTTGGTCAGCTCGATAACGGAGTTGGCGAAGTAGGCGTCACCAACGCACTTGAGCGCCCTGTCGCAGGGGTTCACCTCGTCGGGGATGGAAAAGTTGAAGTCCAAGGAAATTACAGAGGCGGCACAAGGTACTAGTACGTGGATGGAAAGCACACAAAAACTGTAGAGGCTTAGGAAAGCGAGTGCGAAGATGCCATAGTTCGTGGCAGCCATTGTTGGAGCTTTGGAAGAATGCTTAGTGGAGGAGCTCGGCAATACCGCGTACAGCTTTTGTACAGCCACACTCTGCCTTATGTACTACAGGCTTGGCTAGATGTGCCGCTTGACTTGTGCCGCTTGACTTGGAGTCAAATAAGTCTTCTGTTTTGGAATTGATTTTCTTGTTTTTTTAGAATTTAGCTAATTCATTACTTAACTGACAAATCGTAGAAATAATTATAAAAATATCATGAAGGTGGAGATTGTAATTAGCTCCTCGTCTTCGATACAACTGTAAAATTGGAGCTAGCTAACGACTTGAGCTCTTCAATCAAACCCCCTTCCGGGCGAACATCAAAATCTTGGGCCTGCTTAACATTCAGTGCATCAGTTCTCGGTAGCCTTGGAGAACTCTGAACCTGTTGTTGACACCTTTGACGTGTTGGTTGGTTTTCGAAAGTGTTTCCTCGACGTACGTTGCGGGCAAACACGGAAGTGGGAGGGGCCTACAAATACAATTCGGAGTTCATCTTTAATTTCACCATCTGTGATAAGACGTCGGCGACTTGACCTGCCAAGTCCGTCATCCCTAAAGACGGCTTTGAACAGCAGTTAGCATGATTGCTTGTTACTAGCAACTCCAACAGTTTGTCAAACTCCATTTGGCAAATCTCTAATTTTGTCAAGTCTAAAACTCAAATGCCAAATGAGAAAAAGAGGCTTCTCTAACAATTAGCTACCTGAGCTTGGCAAATTGAAATTGGGTGGCCCACATGTCACAAAATTTGGTGGCCACGACACCGACACCCCTTCACTTTACTCGCGACAGAAGGATCGCGCCGCGGTCGATCGGTCTTCCTTCTCCACACGATAGAGGATCGAACGCCGCCGTGACAGAAGGCCGATCGGCGCCGCCCACCGGCGCCCCACCAGGTTAGCTTCCCCTCCCACCGACTCCATACTTTTCCTCCGACTCCAGTTGATCCAGGTCGTCTTCTCCATCCCTATGACTCACTGTAACTGTGTCCTCCGACTCTGGATCATCCAGGTCATCTTCTCCAACCAAGCACCATGCCTAGGAAGAGATCTCGTGCTAGGAGACAGTTGGATGAATCTTCATCCGATGACGATGACCTTCTCCTGTCCTCGCTTGCTCAAATTGTGAGCAATGTTTCCAACGACGATGAAAGAAGGCTCGGTGGCTCTGTCCCTGGTCATCAAGTTATTTATCGTGATAGAGAAGGCGACCATGACCGGATGTACCAAGATTAATTGGTGGATAATCCAACGTACGGCCCTGATATATTCCGTCGAAGGTACATGATTCGATCTATCACATCAGATTTGTTTGTTAGTGTTTTCTCATTTTTTTCCTCAAATATGTGCTCACTACATCGGATATGTAATCTGTTTCTTCAGGTACGGGATGTTCAAGAAGCTTTTTCTACGCATAATGAATGAAGTTGAAGCGCACGATGATTACTTCGTCCAGAAAAGAAATGCAGCCGGTGTACTCGGATTGAGTTGCTTTCAAAAGGTCACTGCCGCAATGCGGATGCTCACTTATGGGCTTCCAGCTAATGCTACGGATGAGTACATTCGCATTGGCGACAGTATTGCACTGGAGAGCCTTCGTAAGTTTGTTGCTGCAGTGGTTGATATTTTTGAAGATGAATACCTGAGGTACCCCAATGAGAAAAACACAGAACGCCTACTCGCAATGGGTGAGAAGAAAGGTTTTCCTGGAATGTTAGGATGCCTCGATTGTATGCATTGGGCATGGAAGAATTGTCCATACAATAAACAAGGCTTGTACAAGGGGCATTTGGACAAACCCACTATAATTCTTGAGGCTGTTGCTTCGGACGATCTTTGGATATAGCATACCTTCTTCGGGATGCCTGGGTCGCACAATGACATCAACGTTCTTCACCGGTCCCCTTTATTCGCCAACTTGGCGGAAGGTACAGCTCCGAAGGTGAACTATACAACCAATGGGCATGATTATACGATGGGCTACTATCTTGCAGATGGTATATACACATCGTGGGCTGCTTTAGTGAAGTCCATCACTCGTCCAATGGGGAACAAGAACAAATATTTTGCGAAGGCACAAGAAGCAGCAAGGAAGGCAGTGGAGAGAGCTTTTGGTGTTCTTCAAGCAAGGTTCGCCATTGTTTGTGGACCGGCTCGTATTTGGGACATAGGGACATTAACATTGATCGTGAAGGCTTGTATTATTATGCACAACATGATAATTGAAGATGAAGAGCATGTAGATCCTGACGAGCGTTTTGATGACGAAGATGAAAATGTAGAGCCTGAACGTGGACAGCCCACTAGAACACTACAGGAATTTATTGAAGCGCACCAAAGGATCAGAGACCCCGAAACACATGACCAACTCAAATAAGACCTCATTGAGCACCTATGAAACAATCACCCTGATTTATATAACTACAAAATTTGATCGGTGCTTTATGTTTCATCCAGTTCAAAGTGGGGCCGTTTCGCGCCCATGAGGAGCAGCCGTGTCGCCGGAAATCGCCGATGCCAAGCGCCGAGACCCGCGCAAATATGCGCCTGGAAACCCCCTTTGCCAAGCTTGCCAATTTGCCAAGTGCTTTTGCCTAATTGTTGGAGGAGCCTTTTTGTGGTTTTGCCAAAAATTAGGAGTTGCCAAGTGGTTTTGCCAAACTGTTAGAGTTGCTCTAATCATATTAACCACACATTTCAACCAATTTGTAGTAGCAAAATTACACCACTACAGAATTCTTTTTCGAGGCAGGCCGTGGCGGGGCGCTCGTGCCCGCCATGCTAAATCATTAACGCAATAGGCACATACGCCACGGTTAATCTTTTGGGGGAAAACCCCACACGGGCTTGGATCTAGGCCGCGTTAAACCTAGATGAAATCGCAGTGCACCGCCACAGGGAAAGGGAGGAAGGGGAGGCTACCGTCTGTCCGTCGTTCCATCACCTCGATGAAGCCGCAACGCTAGAGGGAGAGGGAGCAAGGGGAGGCCGACGTCAAGCCCAGCCACACCGCTGGACCCGTGCCGGATCGCAACTCCACTAGCGGATCTGTTGTGTCCCCATCGCAGCCATTGGAGCCTACTACAGGCATCGAAGCCCGCCGCAGCACCCACGCAGTCAAGAAACCAAGGGTTAGGGACAGATCCGCAACATATCTGAGAGAGAGAGAAAGAGAGAGAGAGGACTAGGGGATTACCTCCTCCTTGCTCCAAATACATGTTGTCAGTCCTTCTTCGCGCCGCCATCGGTCGGCCAGCGAGCTGGCATCCCTTGCGCACGCCATCGGTACGGGATCTGGTCTGAGGAAGAGACCGCGTCCCGCTTGCCTCCGGGACCCCGAGCACTGTCTTGAGGAAGGAGCGGCATTAAAGAGGGGAGGAGAGAGGGAAGCGGATGGAGGAGGGGCGCCACCATGCCACACGCTGCTCTGGAGGGGCGGGGGGGCGCGGCGTCGTGGAGAGAGTGTGTCGTGCGGGGTCGGTGCGCAGAGAGTGAGACGGACTTGGTGGGAGACAGAGAGAGGGTGAGGAGTGTAGAAACCCTAAGACCTTGTATTTATATGAAGGCAGAAATCAGGCCTCGAGCTTAACCTCGCGTGGACCTTACAGGACATCCACCATAGTAAATAGATTTACCTTGGTAGTTTCCAATCGTAGAGGATTTGAGTGGTAGATTGTTTCCCAAAAGCAAAACTGGTGAAGGAGGATTTGTGACAAAGCTCTTATCCCACGGCGAAATAGACGATAGGGATTAACCGATCCGTCAGGAAGGCATTTGCCAAAACACATTGCCGGAACCACGATCGGCAAAAGCCGTACGGTACCTTTGGGCAATAATCTTTCCACCTCCTGCTCTCTCGCGTTGGCTCCAGAGTGGTGATACTAGTTCCGTAGTAATGCACTGAGCACGATATTAAGTAATGCACGGGCACGATATTAGCAAAGTAAAATAAAATTTTCCCTGAGACTGCACTGATTGGTTTGAGCTTTCCACAAGGAAAAACAAAGGACGGCAGCACATGTGGATACCCGGCATCCGAGCCCACCAAGACGGTACGCGCCATGGTCATCACACTTTTGCGACCGTATACCAGGGCCGCACCATCCCTGTACGCGGGCCGGCCACCGCGCGTGAAGACCACAAAGTCGTTGTGTCCCGTCTCTGCTACAAAGTCGTTGTGACGACCATATGTGAGCTGGCTGTGCATCGGGCGTGCCATCGCTATCGCCAACATAGCCCATAGGAGCTTGGGTTGTGGTGTTGCCGCCATCTATCCCGAGCAAGGGACTAAGGGTTGGCAGCTCCACGGCTAGTCTAGGATGATATGATCGATGCTCAAGATTTTTGGTTAATTTTTCTGCTTACTGCCTTACTGAACAACAGTTCGCTCTGTACACTGAACAGTAGTATATCATAAACTATAATTTCAGTAGCCGGATGCCTAGCTAAGGCTACCCGCACTCATACATCCTCAATATGTCCCTCTAAAGGGAATATTCCGTCCTAGTCATCGTGATTCTCTCCTCTATCCCTGTTTCTCCCGCACTCATGAATCCTTTACGCTTTACTCAATACCACCATGGGGCCCACATATTAATTTTTTTTCTTTTTTTTCTTTTTCTCCTCCCTTTCCTTTTCTCTCTCTCCTTATCCTCTCGAGCGCGCCGGCCTCGCGGCCATGGCGGAGCAGGGCGGGCCGGCCTCGCGCACCGCCGGGCCTCGGGCGGCCGCGGGCGCGGCGGCCTCGGGCTCGCCCCGACGCGGCGCCGCGGGCTCGCCGCGCGCCCTGCCCCCATCTCCACGCCACCGCGCCCCTCCTCCCTCCTCGCGTGGCCGGCCATGGTGGGGAGCTCGGCGAGCCATGGCGGCGCGCGGCCCCACGGCGACGCGCGAGCGCGCGGACGGCGGGGGCGACGCGCGGGCCCGCCCTCCCGGCGGGCGGCGGTTCGCGACCTCGGTCCTCCCGGCGGAACTCCCATGGCGTCCCTCCCTCTCTCCTCCTCTCCTTCCGCGAGCTCCCTCCTCCATCTCGCGCCCGGAGCTCCACCGCCGGCCCGACCTCCACCGGCCGAGAAGCAGGAGCCGCAGCCGGCGGCCCCGCCTGGCACGGCGGCGAGGAGGAGCGGACCTCGTGCGTGCCGCTGCGGAGCAGCTCAAGGCGAGCTAGCGGCGTCTCCAGCGAGCGGGCGGTGCCTCGTCCTCCACCTCGCCGGCGGCGGATCTGGGGCCGAAGCGGACACGGCCGCGGCCTCCTCTCTCTCCCCCCGCTCCTTCTCTCTCCTCGTGCGGGCCCGCGACGTCCGGTTGCGGAGCCTTTGCGTCTCCCCGGAATACACCGGATCTGACATCCTCCGCAACGCTTGAGGAGCCTTTGCAGGAGCCCGCTGCAGCTCGATTTCCTGTAAAGGTCTCCTTCAGGGACCTTTGCCGGACGCCGCTGCAGCTCGCCTAAACAAGCAGAGAGTAGCTACGGCACGTTTAAACTAGAATAAAATGCGGTAATGACTATTTTCCACCCGTCGCGCGTTTGTCCAACAGCACGCACACGCGTCCATCCACTATACGGCGTCGCTCAGCCATATCCCTTGGTCAGACCCCATCCGTTCCCCATCCATTCCTCCTTTCTCTCCCTTGCAGTGAGCTCTCCTCGCCGGACAGCGGTGGATCCCGCCGCCCCCTGCCCAGGGCCCTCTCCTTGCCACCGCCGGAGCGTGCCGTGCGGAGGGCGGTGGCCGTGATGAGGGTGGCGGCGAGGCGTTCCTCTAGCCGCGCGCGACGCTTCAGCCCGGAAAAGGGCGTCGCTGCCACCGCCATCGGGGCCGACGTCCGCGCCCGGTCTGTCATCTCTGTGCGTGGATTCACCTTCCTCTAGCTCGGATGTGCCCTTTTCGGGGTGGCTGGCGCCGACATAGGGTTGGGCTCCCTCCTGCAGCTCAACTCCCACCTTCTGTCGATTTTTTGTGTGGGGAATAGTGGTGGCTGATTTGTCTTGTGATTGTGCTTCTAGGAACTCGCTGGATCGAGCTGAGCGGCGCATCAGCCGGACATCGCGCGAAGGCATGGGAGATCTTCTCTAGGTGCAGGGCTTTGATTTGAATCTAGTGATTTTGTTTTTGCCGACGGATGATGGGGCCTGCTGCCTTCTGGTTCTCTGAATTTCGAGCTCCATTTTTCCAAATGTGACATACTCGTGCAGCCTATTCACTGCTTGCATTTCCAGGTTGCTGAGGTGAAGGAGGATCATCCAGACCATTCCGGGTCAGAATACCTACCTCACAGTTCAGCAAATGCACATATACTTAGACATGCCGATCTGCAATGCGTTAATTATATCATCCTCACATGTGTTTTATCTTCTGCTAGTTTCATCTGTGTGCGTATTGATGCAGCTTTGTGGATACTTACTATTATGTGAGTTCTGTACATCTGAATTGCTACAGCTAGTTACAACCATTTTGTTATTTTTTTTATATACTTTGAACTCATGCTGAAAATAAGTTGTAAAAAACCTGGTACACCATTTAATTGGGCCATCTTTTTTCCACTACCATTCAGTACTAAAAATCTTAGCAGGATGCACATGTTAACATACCTGATATGTGGAGCCATATATTTTGTTAATAGTTTGTTCTTCATATTTGTTAATCTAGAAGACAAACTAGTTTTGTAAGAACTCAACTAAGGGATACAGTATATTCTGAGTCTTGGAAGAACTCAAAATGTGTTACTTTTTGTTTAAGCTTTGCTGCTATGTATGCTAGTAGACATGGCTTGGTAGGGAGAAGTTTTCCACCCAGCATCTTCATTCTCTGTATTTGACTATGGATTTTTTGTGACCTTTGCAGGAACCGATGGAAAGAGGATTCCTGCTAGTTTCAAGAGACATAATAAGCAAATGGTTTGTAGGGCACCATTACAGGTCAGATCGCTGCTCCCCCTTATTTAACATATTTTGTCCAGAGCAATAAGACTAGTTTGGAGATCTGCTTAGGAGTACTGTACAGTGAACTGCTATATTGCTTACTGCATGTAGAATGCACGTGAATGAATTAAATATATTGTCTAATTCTGTTGCTTACCCCATGCCATATTCAAGATGAGCCCCGCTTTGCTTTTTGTGGGCTGCTTCTAGGTAAAAATGTAACTATGAGTTATCCACAAGAAATAAAATGTAGTGTGAAATGGTTGAATTGATTTTATGAAATTATTGAATTGCTTTTCAGAATTTATTAAACTGTTTTTCTAAAATCATTGAATTGTTTTTCTGAATTTATTGAACTTTCTTTGTCTATCCTATTGATTTTACTTCTATTTGTGGAAATTGAGCTGAACCCTTCATCTAACATTGTTAGTACTTACTACTTTCTAAATGATTTCATAGCCTGGTACTTTTGATGAGAAACACGATGGGCCAATTAATTTGTTGACATGTTTGTCTCTGAGATTAGCCTTGTTTAATCTGTGCACAGCTTTTAAGCAGCCAAACACAACCTTATGTTAGCACTTTCACATTTTTCTTAGACAATTTAAGTGTCATTTGTTAGGCAACAATGTGCTCCTGAATAGGTAATTTAGCCTTTTCTTATATTAGTCAAAAATATCATTCGACTAGGATGACGAATTTTGTTCGTTGAAGGCAGCTTGTACTGTAGATGAGAGAGCAGTTTGGTAGTGATTAGTAATTTTTGTCTATCTGACTGGCTTTTGGGAAACGTTAGAAGTGACCTTAGCCAAGAGAATTGTGCTTGGTCATGAACGAGCTGCGTACCGAGCAGGAGAGGAGCCCAACATCTGCAAGGTGAAATCATGGTTTCTTTGTTGCTATGTTGTCCATGAGAAATTAACAGCCGAAGAGAGTTTTATAGACAGAAAACCGTTCTTCAGAATGAATGTAGAACTCCAGGCAGCGAGTCGTTGCCGGGGGACATCATGCAGGACAAGTCCAACTTCGAGATTGAGTTGCTGGGTGGCAACCTTGAATGGAAGGACGCCGGCAGGCAGAGGCCATCAAAAAGCCTCCTTGCCATCCCCGTCGGCATCAAGTAGAAGGCGGCTGTTGACAAGCTCATCTCTAAGGTTATTCTTCTATTATAAATCTGTACTGAAGAAATTCTTCTTTTAGTATTAAGTAACTTTTCATGTTCTTACTAGCAATTTTCTTAATTTGTTAAGGTAGTTTTGTCTTATGGATCAATATGGTGTAAGAAATACTCTTTTATGCTATTAGTTGTTCAAATTTCATAATAGCAATGGCCTACCAGTATTGGAAAACTTAAGGTTGTCTGTGGTATAAAACGAACATGTTATTATGTCAAATAGGAGTGACCATGTGTAGACAGAGCAAGATGTATATGTACACACTAAGCAGTAGCAACTTATAGGATCAGACCTGTAAACTACAGTACTTTCTTTTTGAACTGAATTGATTATGAAAAACAACTGAATTATTGTACAAAAGAAGTGATTTGCTTATTAGTTATGCTAGATCTGCTAATGCAATAGGAACTGCAGAGGTGATGAAAAACAATTGAATTGGTTCTAGTAACAGAATCTACTCTTAGTGCAGTTAAAATTTGAGGCTTGGTCATTTTTCCTTCGATTCCTCACTATCCTTATCATGTACTTGTATATAATTGCAGGTGTGAGGCCATCAAGCATCAAAATCAACATGTTAGGATATCAAATAGGACTAACCATGTGCTGTGCAACAACGAACACAAGAAAAACTTAAGATGTATATTTATGCATAGGAACATGTAGGATATGTTTATGCAGTAAGTAGGATATGTAGTACTTTTTTTAACTGAATTGACTATGCAAAGCAATTGAATTGCTTATGTAAAAGTACTGAATCGCTTTATCAGGTTGTTAGATCTGCTTCTAGTAACAGGTGATGTAAAATTACTGAATTGATCTGTAAAGAAGCTAGTATTCGTACGTATGCCTTGGCTGCTTTCCTCTGTTTTGTATGCGTACTGAGAAATGAAAAAGCAAAACAGGGAAGAAGCTTCAGGTGGGGGTGGCGGCCTAAGCGTGGAAAGTGGCTTTCTTTATGTTGCTAGAGATGTGGCTTCCACCTACCCTTAATGGAAAGTGCAGTTTTAAGATATTTTCTATTATTGGCCGTGCGTGCTGTAAGACTACAGCACCTCGTGCGTGCGTTAGTCCCTCCCATAAAATGCACCCACGGTACTTAAATTATTGGCCTCCTCCCATCTAGATACTCAAACTATGAAACTAACTATTTGAGTCTCTGATCTATTGCCGATGCACACCAGAGGTCTAAAACATATCATGTCAGAGCCAATTAACTATTCCTTTTTTCTCGTAACTAACTCCTTCCACTTCTTAACTGTGGTCTTCGCCGACTGCAACGATGCCCGCGGCTATGCGCCCACCCACCAGCGGCGGCCATCTCCACCCACCTGCTCGCGAGTTAGCAACAGCAACAACAACAACTTGAGGAGCTTTCGCCGAGATCGACAGCGTGAGCTGTAACACCTCCAGTGTTAAGCACTAATTAAACTTGCTTAATCCTCAAATCATTTGCATAAGCATGCATTATCATCATGATATCTAGTGTATGATTGCTTGCCTTGATAAAACAGATTATTTTTTATGAATGCCTGCAAATGATGTTGGTAGTGTTAAGTATAGTGGTAATATATGATTGAGAATCCTCCTAAATGATTGCAATTAGTTGGCTTGATTTAGATATCAATAGGTTGACTTATGTGATTTATTGAATGTCTTTGTCGGTTTTGTGAAAAAAAAAAAGTATTTCTCGGGCATTCCAAATGTTTTTGGTGTCTAAAGGTTTTAGATGTGAAATTTTATAAGGAATAAAAGTCCCAAAGATGACTTCTTCGAAAAATGGGTGGAAGGCATATATTTTTGAGGGAAAAGACAGGACTAGGGGCTGTCTCCTTTTTAGGGAGTTTTAAAAGGGTATTTTCTTTGGAAATTTATATTTTTCAAAACTATGTGAAATTTGATGAAACTTCTTTGAGGAGAAATATTCTACTCATTGAGAGGATCATTTTTCGTGTTGAAAGTTTTTGCTAGTTCGGCTTAGATTAGGAGCTAGGATCGCTTTAAAAATCGTGCGCCGTCATTTTTAAAATTAATAAAAATAATTTTTGTTGGGACCCACCTGTCATCCTCACCGAGAGGGACAGGCAGGCCCCGTGTCGCCATTTGATGGCCGTGGCCGCGCATGGGCGCCGCGTGCCGCACCACGCGTCCTGGTCGAGCGCGAGAGCGACACCGCGTCGCCCATCTCCACCGGTCACTCTCCTCCTCACTCCTCCCTCATTCCACTCTCTCTCACTCTCTTCTCTCTCTGTTTCTCTTCGTCGAGAAGGAAACATCGCCGCCACCATTGCCGCGGCAAAGCTCGGCCGTCGAGCTCGCCCTTCGCCTCGCAGCGCGCCGCCACGCCGTTGCTAGCACGCCCGCGACACGTTCGCCTCGCGCCTCCTCCGCTCTCCTCGGCTACCATCGCGCGAGCGCATCCCAGCCACCTCCGCCATTGACGGCCGCCAAGCTGCACCGCCGCGCGCCCCATCCTCCGAGCCTCCTCGGCCCAAATTGACACTGCCATCGTCTTCTCCACCTCGTGCCGCAGCCTCCCCGCCTCTTTCCCGCCGTTGAGAACCGCCGGAGAGCGCCGCCGCCGCGCGGCTGCTCCGACGCGCCGCCGGCCGGCGCGGCCACACCGCCTCGGGCCGTCGCGGGCCCTGCCGTGGGAACCGATGGGTGCTCCGTGGCCCCGCGGACCCTCGCCGCCCCTCAGCGTCGCCAGCGGACCGCCGACCGGCCGGGACCGACGAGCGCCGTCGTCCCCTGTTCCCAAATCGCGAGGGACCACCGATTTAGAATTTAAGGAAGGTGAGGGTCCCCTGTGAAAAGGTGCAACACACAGGGATCTTCGGATATGCCCTTGCGTGATTTGGGCAAAGTCCAGGGGCCTGGATGTAAAGCGTTTGTCTTATTCGGGATTTATAAAATGATTTCCAGAAAATATGTTAAATCTTGTAAAATGCGTAGCTCACTCATTTCTTGTCCAAATGAGGTGATTCAACTTGTGTTATTTTTCTTATGATGTGTACTATGCAGTAAAAATACCATATGCCATGTTTGTGAAACTCTTCTGTGTAGTATTAATTAATTCTTGATTGTGGTTTAATCTTAGGAAATTCAGAAGTAATTATAGTATGCTCTGAAAAATGTGATTCTTGTTGCTATGATCTTATATTGACATGCTATATCTATGGTGAGTAGATCATGTATACTTGCTGTGTAAAAATTTGGGAGTTGTAGTTCAAGTGTGCTAGGAAGGCTATGTGGGAAATAATTCATAAAGGATTTATATAGGTGTGATATGGGGTTGATACTTTTTATGGTCTCATTATATGTAATGATGTAGCCCCAGGTGCAATGAAATGCATGGTTTGATTAACTTCGTAGTACAAAGTATTTTTAGGTGACCCTCTGCCATGCCACTTGTGAATTTTGTGTAGGACAGTGGGTTCATCCAAATGGGGTGAAAATTGGATGATAGCATGCAATTGACATGTGTTACCTACTGTAATTTTGGTAGGATTTTAGAAATAACTAATCATGGTGTTCCTGTTCAAGCCATTGGTTGGTTAATTAGGGGTTAACCCAATGATGTCATGGTTAACCTAATTATATGTTGGTTTTCTGGTTAACTTGTCTATAGATGAAAGTTATAGTATTAGCTTAGCTATTTGCTGTTAAAGTTTCATGGTCATTGGATGAATAGTTTAGGAGTTATGACCATTATAATTTGGGTAACAGGGCTGCTTAGTGGCTGTTTTTGCCAGGATCAGTCCTGATGTTGTCTGTATTAGGTATAGTTAACCTGGGAATAAGCTTATGATGTCTCTAGATGTTTGATGGAGATTTTCATAAGCTTTCCAGATTGTCTTCAATCATATCCATAGGGTTTATGGATATTTAGTTATGAATTTATTAGTGGTCTGTTGATTGTAGGGTTATGACTAGTAGTGATGCTTGATGGTGTGATGTGATATGCTAATCTTAATGTAAGATCTCATAGTGACTAATGTGTGTATGATTGATTGTTAAGTAGTATGTTATGATGAGTATGGTAAGTGTAGTTCTCTTTGGCTTTACGGACTTGTTTGCTAGTGGTAGATGTAAAATCATCATTGTAACATGAGCATTCATAATCATCGATCAATCATGATCATGCATATGCCGACAATATATTCACACATATGCACATGCATCATCTCAGGATCGTGGTTAGATTATTCATTGAGAAGGACCAGGATCCCGAAGGACAAGTCGTGAAAGGAGTTCTCCGCACAGGAGGTGATCGGGAACCAGACGTGAACCTGCCTGAAGATCGATCCAGATCGTCGAACTAACTCTTCGAGAGAGGCAAGCCCCGGAGCATTTCTCCTATGGTTTACAAATATCACTTGCGTCTTTTTTATGTTTAATGCATTAAGTTATAGGAGTTACCTGGAACCCTTGCTGCATGTTATCTATTCCTTGTCTACTTTAATATATCCTTTACCCTGTTAGGTCAGGACCGATATTAATGCTTAGCCCTGCTTAATTAGATCGGTAGCAGTCGGGTGATTTCCTGTCACCTGCGAGATATAGGTGGTTACCAGATATATATTGGTATAAGATGATCATGTTAGATATAACCAAGTGTGTTGGATAAAATTGAGACCGGGCGGAGTTTTGCAAGGTTTTGGAATGTAGTAACTCCGTTTGTGTCGATTAAGGACCGATCGTTGTCGGCCCTCGAGTCATGTTGAACACAAAATTTCCACATTTAGTTGGTATCATGGAACCGCGAAGCCTAGTAGCTCTGTTTGGGCCGGTGACCGAAATGTAGGGAATAACACCGTATGGAGGCGGGGGTGGTCAGAGGCCCGATTGACCGTGGGCAAGAATGTCCGAGCTTACCTGCGTCGTACCGTGTGGCGGTGCGTCTTGATCGACCCGGCCGGACAACCTCTAGGTGTAGAATTGTCCATATAGCGGTCCCGCGACTTTACCCGAATAGTACCAATGGTGACCTAATCGACCCGACGGGGACGTGTGGTTTCCTGTGGGGCATATATCGCTAGCCGGTTAGTGTCGATTCGAATCGCCATCACTCCCGGACGGTGAGTACTTGACTTGAGCTTCTGCCTCGTAGTAATGCTACTATGGAACAAGAGATCTTGGTTATGTGGATGATGTTGGATAATGCCAAATGGACTTGGTTACTATTGATTGCTTATAATAACTCAAGTGATTGCTATTAGCATAGGTGCTCACCTAGCATAAACAGGTTATAATGATAAGCTGTGAAAAGAATAGAATGAAAGGTTTATGCTTATACATATCTATAACATGATAACTTGTGCTTTTCGTAAATGAGTCAGCTAGTCCACTATAAAGCCATGCATTCCACCCCAAAGCGTCCTTATTTTCTGGTTTAAGACGGGTAAGTCTAGCTGAGTACCCTCGTACTCAGGGTTTTATTCCCACTTGTTGCAGATCGAAGACTTTTGCTATGGCAACAAGATGGACTGTATCCCACTAGGGAGGAAATAGACTTTTTGGGCAAAGTCAACTCTTATATCTCATCTACATGCTTTTGTTGGAGTCGACCCGAGTCAGGCATAGTATTTAAAATGTAGGTGTGAGTGTAATTTCAAGAATATCTGCTTCCACTGTTTATTTGCAAAGTCTAAGTTGTAATAGTAATAACCTTATTTGAAACCTGTGGTGTAATTATTTTATTTGTGAACTGTTGTATCAAGTGAATGGGAACTGCTGAACTTGCGATTCGGGTGTTACGTGTAAAAGTTCGAGATCCTTCGAGATTTCGCGGACTACCGGGCTAATATGATTGCGGTTTACTAGTTAAGCTGCCACGGTGGCTTGATTAGTGAACAGTAATTATGTTAGTTGGTCGGTTCCGTCACATGAGCTACCGCCGCTCCTCCGCCGCGGCGATGACCGCCGCACCTACTCCCTTTCGGTGGAGAGTTTCGCCCTGCGTCGTGCCCTGGAGTCGTCTTGGACGTGCTTCTGCGCCAAGGAGATTGGAGGGGTTGGTGCCACCAGCTGGCCATGTCGTCGAGCCCATGGGGATGCCGATCTACGCGGAGAGGTGGAGACGGAGGAGCGCGGCGCTCACCGGCAACGGCACGCACGACGTGAGTGTGGCGACCTCCGGCACAGGCGCCTCTGTTTGCACCAAAATTTGGATCGGTAAGACGTTTGGAGAGGATCGGCTAAAAAGATTCGAAGATCGGCTAATTCGGGTGTCCACAAAGAGCTATCAACTTGAAGACATAATTGTCACGAGTGAGCGTGACCGACAGGGCCAAATGTTGTGTGAAGCCAGTAAATTGGCAAGTGTTCAAAATACGGAGACTCCACGACGAAGGAACGGTGGGTCCCAAGTTATCTATTAGGAGTAGTTATCTTTAGTTGACTTTCCATATCTGCGAGTCGTATCAAAATAGGATTTTGTCAAAGACCAGGTATAAATATGTAAGCCCCGGCACATTGTAAAGGATCCAACTTTCAATCAATCAATCAATCAAACAAACCCTTTTACGGCCCCAACGCCCTAAAAACCAAGTAGCTTCTTAGGATCTCAGCGTGTTTGCGTCAAGCTTGGCTGGTTCGACCCTTTCGCTTGTGCAAGTATGTTAAAAAGCTTTTGCTTATGCTAGATCGGGCCGGTTCGACCTCCTTTCGATGCATCTGTGAAGGTCGCTATTGTTCATTGCTAGATAGGGCCGGTTCGACCTCCTATGGACGCATCTACAATAGTTGAGGGTTGTGTGTTTACGCTAGATTTGGCCGGTTCGACCTCTTATCTAGATTTACACGTGCCAATAGTGTTGTTTTAGCACTTAACAGGGCCGGTTCAACCTCCTGTCGTATGAGTTGACGCATGCTAGTTATCGGCTCTGCTAGATTTGGCAATCTAGTAGATTTATTAAGTTACCCATGCTAGTTATCGGCTCTACTAGATTTGGCAACCTAGTAGATTCATCAAGTTATCCTTTTGCTAATTATCGGCTCTATTAGGTTTGGCATCCTAGTAGATTCATCAAGTTACCAATGTTATTAGATCTATTTGTTATTTACTTTTAACACATCTTTTGCCCGAATCAAGATTGGTAGGTTTGGCTTACATCTTTTAGATCCAATCGTCTACATTGCTCATGTTGTTAGATCTCTTATCATGACGATTGATCTCGTGCTTATATTAGCCAGATCCTATCAATCTTATTCGTGATGTGTGCGCGTTCTAGGGTATAAGTGGTTTCATGCTAGAGCTTAGGTTTTAATGTGAAGTCGTTCATGCACCTAGTTCATTCTCACGTCAGTATCGGCTAATTTAGCCGATTCACCAGAGCTTCACCCATATCATCGCTTGCTGTAATCATGTTTAGATCTATCTAGTTTATCATGTTTGGTAGATTTGTTAGATTCATTCATGTTATTGCACGTATGTAGGATTTTATTCATCATCGTATTAGATAGACCGAATCGGCTAAAGGTTCTTGTGTTTACACGTGTACTCGGATAGCTGATTCATTATGTCTCTTACTTATTCTAGCACGCATCATGTCTAGATCCAATTCCATATTTATTTATTCGACTATGACATGATCAGTTGCTTTATTTAATGCATGTTTTATTCATCGTACCATTCTTTTACATGCATAATGGATCTTGACTTTCTAATCATTGTCCTAACCTGATCAGCTATTTAGCCACACACTCGGAACTGTCTGGAATCAAGCTGGCAGGTTCCATCATTTGACGTTTACCTTCTCCTTGTTAATTGCAGGGTCAAATTGACTCGCACGCCCCGACTCCGACCGGATCGACTGCTGAAGGTAGCCGCGGGGATCAAGGAACGTGAGCCTTGATCTGTCTGGCTTGCGAGAGACCGTTGGCGTGAGGCAGTCACGTTTTTACGCCAACAGCCTCACCGGCGAGGGCGCGCGCAGAGGGAAGCCTGGCGGCCTTCGACGAGGGCACGCGTGGCCAGGTTCCACCGAAGCGCGAAGGTGAGGTCCAGGAGTCCCAACACGCCGTATAGCAGAGCGCTCGCAGCGGCGCGGCACACGCCGAGCTCGCGGCCGGCCAGCCCTCTGATCGCTCGAGGCGGCGCGCTGCGCGTGGAGAGGAGCAGCGCGGCCGGCGGGGCGGCGGAGCTCACGTCGCGGTGGCCTGACGCCGAGAGGGAAGCATGGCGGACTAGAGCGTCGCGAGCTCCTCTGCTGCTCGGTGGGTGCGCAGGGTCGGGAGGTGGCAGAAGAACAGAATGATGGACTGGTGAGTGAGGAAAAGAATGAGCGAGGGGGGTTTATGCAAAATTTAGTCTGACGTTGCTGCCTTTGGACCGGTCATGCACCGCGGGTAAAGATGAGGTATCTGGATAGTCGTTTTGAAAGTTTAGATACCTACAGTGAATTTTATACTCTTTAAACTACACCAGATGTTCAGAAATATGTACAGGTGCAACAGGCAACAGGCCAAAATGTACGAACATCAGAGGTCCAAACGGCCTGTCCAACCAACCCAGTATATGCACGGCTAAACAGAAGCCCATAACCACAAGGCCACAAGGGCCAAAAAAACAACAACAAAATTTGGCTTGGCACATCAAGCCAATGCACGATTGAGTCAGAAGTAATTTCTCTAATATTTGCACTGAACCCTTAAGTATCTGTTTCGATCAGCACAATAGATTTAAGAAATTCAGAACATGGTCTTCAATTTTACTATTGTCTATAAACTCCAGTCACAATGAAAAAACCATCACAGAAGAAGAATCTAAAGCACGAACATCACAACAGTTTCGCAGCCAATCCATGCGTCGCCCACCACAGGCTATCAGCTAAACAGCACGGGCCAAGCGCGCTACGTCGGCACCCATTCTATCATTCTCATCCAGGAAAGTAAGAATGAAGTCGATCAAGAAACCATAAGCACACAGAATAAGAATGCATCAAAATCCATTATTTGCATCGAGCTACATAAAACTCTGAACTGTAAAGTACAGTCAAATCAGGAAAGAGAGAGGGTTAATATCAACAATCACGTTACACAGATCAGCTGCTTCTCTCCTTGACCTACTTATGCTCCTACTACTACAGGCTACACTACAGTCTGGTCGATGATATCCCGCAGCGCGCACCTCGACGCCGTGTCGCACAACGAACGGGTGTGAGAGCAGCTGCGGCACCGTGGCGCGCCGCGTGGGCTCCTTCTGCAGGCACGCCGCCACGAATGCGCGCAGCTCCGCCGACGCCTCCGCATCCTCGGGCACGGACGGAGGCTCCGCGTCGCAGACCGCCTGCTCTATCTCCTCAACGTACGCCTTCTCTACTCCGGGCAGGACGGGTCGTCGCCCGAGGAACATCTCTAGGATGACGGTGACGCCGAGGCCCTAGACGTCGGCCGCCACGGCGCCGTGCGGGCCGGCGCGGGCTCTCGGCGCGAACCGCTCGGGGCTGAAGTAGAACATGGAGCCGCGGTCGATGGGGACCACGAGGCGCTCGCCGGAGCGGCCGTAGAGGATCCTGGAGAGGTTGAAGTCGCTGATCTTGACCTCCCCACGTGAATTAACGAGGATGTTGTCGGGCTTCACGTCAAGGTGCGCGACGCCGCGGGAGTGCAGCTGCGCCAGAGCCACGACGCACTGCGCGGCCACCTCGGCGAGCGCTGACTCCGGGATGCCGAGACCCCCACCGCGCCGACGCAAATCTCAGACGTTGGATCAGATCCATGGCCTTAATCGTGGTTGACAGGCCAGATAATGGGTTCTTGCGTGATTACGTTACGTTACCGTTTTAATTAGTACTAGCAAAACATGCCCGTGCGTTGCAACGGGAGAGTAAAACTGTGATGAACTCGCGGAGCACGCAAGCAACTGGGTCGACAAACTCGCGGAAGACCGAGTGGCTGTGGCGGCGAACTCGCGGAGCACGTGAGATGGATGACCACTGCCGCCGCTGCATGGACCAGGACCAACACCTCAAGCACGGCGTGTGGGGGCTCTCTGCTTCCATCGCCGACCTTGCGTCGTCTCCCTCCGGGGCGACCCGGGAAGCCCCGACGCCGTCCGCCCGCCCCCCCTTAGCGCCGGCCGGCCGCGCCGCGCTCCTCGCCCGCGGCGGCGACCGAAGGAGGGAGTTCAACAAGACTTCTCCCCGCCGCCGCGCCCGCCTCCTTCCTCCTCCCCCTCTTCCTCCCCGTCGAGCTCCGGCGCCACCGCGGCCGAGGAGCCGCCCGGCGCCCCGCGGGCGGATCCGGTCCTCCGCGGCGCTCGCTAGCCGGGGCGGCGACCCGCAGCGGGCCCTAGGGTTCGGCCGCGGCGGCGCGCATGGCGGCCGCGCACCGGCCGCGCGGCGTCCTCCTCCTCCTCGGCTGCGGTGGGCGGTCGGCGGCCTCCGGTGCCGACGGCCGCGGTGTCGGGCCGGGCGCGCCGCGTGTCGCCGCCCGGCGGACGGGGCTCGTGGTGCGACTCTTGCCCCCGGCGCGCTCCGGTGCGGCTCGGGCTCCCCGCCCCCACACACACGCGCGGCGCTCGGCTGATCCGGCCGGCCGCTCTGCGGCGGCCTAGGGTTGGCCCGGGCGGCGCGGCTGCCAAGGGCCCCCAACTCGGAGGCGCGGAGCACCGGCCGGGAACCATCCGCCCTCGCTTCACCGTCGTTGCCGCCTCTGCGCCCCCTCGCGGCGGAGGCCATCCCCCTGCGGGCGGTCGGCGGGCGTGCGTGCTGCGCGCCGAGCGGCGGTGGTGAGCCGCGCGATGGAGGTGAGGCCTCCTTCCCGCCGGCTCCTTCCGGGCCGGCAATGCGGGCGGTTGGGTTACGCCGCGGGGCACCCTGCTCGGCTCGTCTCGGCAATGAGGCGGGGGACTGCGCACGACGAAGGCTCCACTCGCACTGCTTGGTACGCCCGCGCCCGCCGCACCCCCGGCCTTGAGGCGGGAGCTTCGGCCGGACGCAGCCGCGGGGAAGGCCAACGCCCATAACTCCGCGCACCCGAGTAGCTCGTGGCGGTGGCCCCACAGCGTGCGTTCGTCCCCTACCCTCTGCGCTGTGGGGCGACAATGGTGGGGCGTTGCCGGTTTGGCGGCCTGCGGCGGCAGCTCCGGCCTATCTCGTCCCCAGGGTGGGCGGCAGGATGGCCGTTTGGCCCCACCGGCTTCCCCGCGCGTCACCGGGGCTCGCGCTTCCCGCTTGAGACATGCACCGGTCCTCCCCTCCGGGTGGTGGGTTGGGCCTTCGCCGTTACGGCGGCGCCCCCGTCGCACTTTCGGGGAGAGTGCTCCGACGGTGACCAGTTTGTGGCCAAACTGGCGGTGTGTACGCGCCGGCGCTTAGCTAATCTCCACCACGACCTTCCAGTTGATCGGCACCGGCGGCAGACACTTCGAAGACATCAAGCTACGTCGATGACGGCAGCGGCTGTCCGGGACGGCTTTTGGTGAAAACCATGTCCTAGGCCCGCGGGCTAGTGCGCGGCGACGGGGTGGCGAGATCGTCATTACCTTCCCCCAAGGCGTCGTCTTAGCTGTCCCTACGGCGCCGCTGCCGTGGCCACCTGGGTACGAAAGTCCCCAAGGGTGCTCGTTCCAATGGAGTTGGCGCCCGCGGCGTCATTCCCTTCGTGAAGGCTGGTCGAGCACCCTAGAGCTCCTCGTGACGTCTAGTCGTGCTCCCCTGCTTGCCCGTTGGGCCTTTGGGTTGTCTTTGTGGTGTTGGTGGCCTTTCTTTTTCTTTGTGTTTGTTCTTACACGAGGTGACGGAGCGTGTTTGAAATCTTGTTTCCACCCTTGGTTATCAGTTGTATTGCATTTGCATTCCCCTTCTTAATGAAAAAGATGCGCAAGTCTTTTGCGTATTCGAGAAAAAAAAGTCTAGCTACGCAAGTGGCCAGGCAAGCGACGTGCGCGACCTCGGTAGGACAATGAAGGGCGACGTCATGGCATAGGTGTGTCATATAGTTAACTTTTGATGAAGGCAAAGCGGCTGACAATCTGGCACTCACATCTTACATCTTGTCGATACAACTTCCCTAAGCCCACGATCTGATCTAGTTTTTTTTATTTGATTTTTTGTTGGTGCAATCACGTGTGTTTTTCTCTATTTCTATTTGGATTTGACTTCCATCCAATTATTTTGTAGCGTACAAGAACTTTACTTTGCATCTCCACTAACGATGACGAGGATTAGCAGAATTTAAATTGGACCACACAAAAGAGGCGACCAAAGAATTAGTAGAGGATTTTCCTTTGTTATATAGTATAGGGTATATTTATAGATTTTTTTCTATATTTAAGAAGGACATCGAATAGGATTCAGAGTGCCATGTGCTGTCATGCTGGATAGGTTGTCCTTTGGGGTGCATGAACCGTGTTGGACTAAGACTTCAAGTTATTTCTAGAAAACAAAAACAAAAAAAGATCTGTACCTCAGTCGAGGTTTCCATCGGACTATTTATTTACTTTTTGTTCACTAACAAAAACCGAATAGAGATCGGTTGGACGAAAAACGCAACGGAAATTTCGCCTCTTTATTAGATACTAAGCAAAGATGCCCGTGCGTTGCAACGGGAGAAAAACAATAATATCCCTAGACCAATAGACGATTCTACTCAATGATCACCTCACATACCATCATTGATTAGTGTAGTTCAAATTCATAGTAGTGTTTCTCTCTTATTAACAACTACGTGGTAGGTCCTGAGGAGCGGACCGTCGACTATGGGGGTCGGCTTGAGGGCGACGATGACCTTATTGCTATGTTCCAGGCCGTTTCAAGTGGCCACCTACCATGGCCATCAAGAGGTATGCGGCGCATATCCTGGTGGACGAGGGATACGATAGGTGGCAGCTTGGCTGTGGCAGTGCGGCCAGCCAATGGCTCGGGCCGATGTTGCGGTAGACCAACAGGTTTATGTGGTTCGATTTTAGTTGTATCGATTTATTCTAGAATTTCTCCTTATTTTTACCTAGCTTTGGTAGGTTTGTGTTGAGTCGATTTGAAAAGTCCTTGCAGGACATGATCTGTGTTGTTTTTTCATTCGAATGTTGAATCCATGCTTTTTATCATAGATTTTAGATGTTTATTCCTTATCTACATTTGGACTGGAACCTCTACATTTGGATTGAATTAGTTTTGGATACGGACTTTGGCGGTGATGAAATATGTTATGATTTTTGTGAGTTGTGATGACGAGAGACAGATCAGTTAGGAGAGACTGGAAAAAAGATTATTATATAAAGTTAAACTTTTTATTATTATATATAAATTTACTCCACTACGTTTGTACTCGTAAATAAAAATAAAAAATAGAAAAGATCCCGAGCTGAGTACCTTGGTCCGTCGTACATGGGCTCTAGTGGCCGGATCTCCGTGCACAGTTTTCCAAAGCAATTTTCTATCTTTATTAATTTTCTATTAGTTAATGGCGGTATGCAATTCGTTTTGTAACCTTTCATCTTCTAGTGCGTTGGATCCTTTTATTCTGATTATTCACGTATGTGTTCTTTCGGTTTGCTTGATTAATGGTCATATTTTTTTCTTCATGGTCTTGTTGCGTCTGATTTTCTGTTTAGTTTTGGAAGTGTTTTTTTAATTATATTTTTATCATCCACAAGTCGTTAAGAAAGTCCGGATAAAAAAGTAGGAGAAAATTTTTACCTCTTTATATATGACATGACTATGAGTCCGGGTCTACAACACAATACCTTATCAAATCGGACTCCATATCACGCTAGACAAGACCCAGTACCTTTTTGAATCGGACTCCATATCACGCTAAACAAATACTATTCTAACTCGTGTGATGGACGAAAAAACACAGCGGAAATTTTGCCTCTTTATTAGTAGATATAGATATAGATATAGATATAGATATAGATATAGATATAGATATGCAATACCATATTTTTTAGTTTTACTTTTTGTCCTTCTAATATGTTATACTACATTTTTATTGTCTTATTTTTTTGTTTTGCCAACTCTTAAATATTTGAAGGTGTTATCAACGGTTTATCTCAATATATGTAATACCATATTTTTATATTTTTATTTTTTTAGTCTTCCAATATATGTAATACTATATTTTTATTGTCTTATTTTTTTTCTGTTTTACCAATCTTAAATATTTGAAGGTGTTATCAACGATAAATAGAGAAAAGTTTTGTTACGGCAATGGATCCTCTGCAAACTTCCCGTAAACTTATAAACTAACGATCCGGACCGCATGTGATGCTGATCCAAGGGGCGCGGAGAGATTGGGTGAATTTCGCACTTAATCGCCCGCTCTTAATCACAGTTTTACAAATTCCTCCTTCCACCTCTCTCACGCGCCCTTGGATTAACATCCTCGGTCGGATCGCTAGTTTACAAGTTTACACGATGCCTCAGTTTGATATAGATCCATTGCCTTGTTATACATCATCAAAGTTGTTGTGGTTTTTTTAGGTGAAACTACACATCCTTATTCATTCTATGTATAGTTATTACAAATTCTAGCCGGTGGATTTAAAAACCACACATGCCGGCCAAAATTCTCATAAATGGATGTGGTATAATGGTAAGACTTTTTAGCTATATGGCCTGTTTTAGCCCTTTCTCGACTTGGGCCAGTGCCCAACAAAGCTAACTGGCCAGGCCCAAGTTTAGATAATGGACAATTTAGGAAGCCCAAAAGAAAATGAATGATCCATCTTCTTCAACCTTCGTCCGTGGCTGCGGCTCCGACAGCGCTCCTTCAGTTCGTCACTGCCTCGCAGACCTGACCACCTGAGCACTGGGGACGGGGTTAGGGTACTAGCGCCAGCGGCTACCTAGGGCGGCCGCTCCACCTCGCTGTTACGGTACGGTAGGTCCACTCCTGCTGTCGAACCCTCAGCGCGGGGGCGGCGAATCCAATGGCGGGCGAGGACGAGCTGCCCGTCGGCGGGGGCGCGCCCATCCGGCCGCCGCGGCCGGAGGACGCGGGGCTCGAGGACTGCGCGCTCCCGCCGGACTCCATCGCCGAGGCCTTCTCCCTCGCCGCCGCGGCCGTCGCCTCCCGCCTCGCCCGTCTGCCCTTCTCCCAAGACTCCGACTCCGACGAGGAGGCCCGCCGCGTCTCGGCGCCACGCGGTGGAGGAGGAGGCTGCGTGGATGACCCCGGGCCCGACCGCGGCGCCGCCGCCCCCGACGCCCTTGTCGGCGGCGGCCGCGGCGTCGCGGGCGACGGCGGCGGCGGCGACGAGGTCGTGGTCGTCGGCGGCGGAGGGCGCGGAGGCCGGTACGCGGACGCGGTGGTGGTCGGTGGGCGCGGTGGAGAGGAGGATGCGGTCGTGGTGGTCGGGGAGCGGCGCGGGAGACGAAGCTGGGGAAGGAGGATGGGTGCGTCGAGGGGTTCGGGAAGGGGTCAGTGAACCCCGACGGGCGAAAGGGGATGGAGAGGGCCAGGAGGCGGCGGAGAAGGCGATCTTGGTGCCGGATTTCGACTGAGGAGCTCGATTGCTGACCGCTGAGTTGTAGCGTCTCCGCTGTAGATTGGGCCAAGGTGTGAATTTCAGTTTAGCTTTGTTCTTATTGTTAGAGGTGACTGCGAGGGTCAGATCTTTTGCTGCATGTTGTTTGCTTGGCAGTAATGTAGTGTGGTTTTGAGCTCAGACATTTTAGATGTTTAAACTCAGATGACAGTTTCTCAGATGTTTAAGCTCTGCCTAGAGTTACTAGTAGTTTGTCCCTTGTTGATGATTCTTGGCTGCATGTGTCTTCTTGTTTTTGATGTGGTAAGGGCTGGTGATTGATATGGAATGATGAAACAGCTACTGAGCTCTGCCACTTGTGATGAAAGATCTCAAAAGTTTAATTAAAACTTCTTCCTCTTGCACAGTTGCAATGTATCATGTAGTAGTACATTGTGTTCTTGTCAAATAAACTTTACTGGATTATAGAAAGGGATAACTGCATTATAATCTTAAAAATAAAAAGAGGCTAACTGCATTATAATGTTAAAAAATAAAATTTTTCGAATTTCTACTCCTTGAGAGGAGAATTCCTGCAATCTACTACATTACTTTGCATCCTTAAACCATTTGTCACATTGTTTGCTATAGAAGGGTAAAGTGTCTGAAAATTGTTTGCTAACTGATGAGAAGGCGAAATAAGATTAACACGAAGCGAACTTGATGGAAATGATGCACAGACATATTTGCCAATTCCCTTTGTGCCACCAGAAATGCCAGTGGAAAACTGGAAGTTGCGTAAGCTTTCTGGTCAAAGTCATACAATTTTCAAGCTTCAAAGATTTTTCAACATTGTGCACCTGGATGAGATGGAAAAGAACTTTCTTATCAGATAGAAGGTTATCCAGAATTCTACAGTAACTAGTAGAGGAGCTTCAAACGTTTTGCATTTCTAGTAACTTAGACCCAAATTAGTAGTCTCTCCGTGTGACATGAATCACATAATTTATTGCTTCGGCTGGCTCGTGTGACTGATGTTCCAAACATAGAGCAATACTGAAACTTGGACAGTTCTTTTCTTGTAAGATGCTGATGGTAACCAATTAGTTTAACGGCTTACTTTCAGACCTACTGAAAATTGTCAATGATAGGAGAAATGGTAACAAGGCTCATTCAGGCTGGTGTTCTAAACACTTGAGACTTTATTCACTACTGTTATGTGGGCTGTGGGGATTGAGAGGAGAGTTGAAGGAGCGGATCTACAGTACCCGTGGTGCTACTGGGTACTATTCACAGCGGTGGATAGGGCTGCGAGGGCGAGAGAGATCCGGCCGCGGGCGAACCCGCGGCCGGGCAAGAGGGAAGGAATTCCCTTAATTCTTGCTTGATTTGACAACTACTGAGTACTGACATGTTTGCACGGCAGTAGATCCAGGTAACCATGCTTTCTGGCAGAATTGCTGCAAAAGAGGCCCTCACAGTAGTATTATCAGTTTCAAGAAATCCTTTTGGGGGAATATGCAGGTCATGCAGATTTTTTTCTTTGTTAAGAGAAACTTTTAGTAAGTAAGCTATTCTTATGAGAAATTCACATAACTGTCAATCTTGTATATATGAAAAATTGCATCTGTCATCTGCATCATCTTTTGTCTATGTACTAGGTTTGTCAACTCTGCATTTTGTTCTTATTAGAGGTAACTGCAGCAGTCAGATCTTCTGCTGCATGTTATTTGCTTGGCAGTAATATAGTGTGGTTTTAGGCTCAGACGATATTTTCTTTGATGTTCGAACTTATACAGACAGTTTCTTAGATGTTTCGGTTCAGGCAAGAGTTTGCTACTAGTAGTTTCTTCCTTTCTGATGATTCTTAGCAGTTATGTGCCTGCTTGATTTTTATGTGGTAAGGGCTGGTGATTGATATAGAATGATGAAAAACTAAGCTGGGATCTGTGATGAAAAATATAAAGAATTGTAATTGAAACTTCTTCCTCGTGCACATTGGCAATGTATCATGTATGTAGTGCTTTGTTTTCTTGTCAAATAAACTATGTTATCTCTGTGAGGAAAGAGTGGCTAACTGGATTATAATCATAATGTTAAATTACTGTGCATCTTGAAACCATTTGTCACATTTTTTCTATTGAAGGGAAAAGTGTCCAAAAATAATTTGCTGGGTGAACTGATGAGGAGACGAAATAGGATTAACAGGGAATGTATTGCTTGTGAACTCAAAGATATACTGTTTTGCAGAAAGGTAACTTGATGCACACATAGAAATAAGCAAACATCTTTGCTAACTCTGTGTGTGTGCCACCAGAAATGTGAGTGGAAATTATGTTGCTGAATGCTGATAAACAAAAAATTATTGAACTAGATAAGATGGTAAAGAGAACTTTCTTAATCAGACAGAAGGTTATCATGAATTCTAGTGTAACTAGTAGAGGAGCTTCGAAGGTTTTGCATTTCTAGCAACTTAGACCCAAATTAGTAGTCTCTTCGTGTGACATGAATCATATAATTTATTGCGTCAGGCGGCTCGTGTGACTGATGAATGTTTCCGACCACCGTGCCACTTCCAAACATGAGAGCAATACTGAAACTGGGACAGTTTGTTGTAAGATACTGATGGTAACCGATTAGTTTAACTGGTAACTTTCAGGCCTGCTGAAAATTTGTCAATGATAGGAGAAATGGTAACAAGGCCCATTTAGCGTGGTGATCTAAACACTTGAAACTTGGTTCACTACTGAGTACTGAGATATATGTGCTGCAGTGCTGTAGATCCAGGTAACCATGCTTGCTGGCAGAATGACTGCAAATGAGGGCCTCACAGTAGTATCATCAGTTTCAAGAAATCCTTCTTTGGAGAATATGCAAGACATGCAATTTCTTTCTTTGTTAAGACAAACTTTTTAGTAAATAAGCTATTTGGTTGAGAAATTTACGTAATTGTTAATTCTGTATGCATGAAAAGTTGGCATCAGTCATATGCTTCATCTTTTGTCTGTGTACTGCGTTGTGTACTGCATTTGTGAGAACTGATGCGGTTTCATGCTATTTGACGTACTAGAAGTACTACAGTTCATTGTTGTGTTTACAGTGTGTTTTGATTTTGTCAATTTATACAGGATCAAATGGATAATATTGAATTGCTTGTCACTATAATTAGATGTTAACTAGAAACTTGTAACTGGCTGTGAAATGTCGTCACTTACCTTTTTTCCATAGCAGGTTGCTGGCAGGTAGACATTGGTAAAGTGCAGGGGCTTGCTGGTGACTAATGACAGTCATCAGCCATGACAGAAGTACACTAGTTACTACTTATATGATCGATGGCTCCTGGGCGCTGTGTTGACACGCACCTATTGGATTGCCTATCTAGTTTTAAGAATCTTTTTTATCACCATTTCACAAAACAAGGATGTATAATATTGCAGCTTTTGTGTTAGTGCTTTGTAAAGTACTTGCAGCTGTGTAAAGTTTTACCACCCTGTCATACATCGATCAATACCTGAGAGGCTGAGAGTCGTAGTTACAGACTCAGCTTCGCAAAGATTTGTTCGAATTTATTTTATTGCTTCAGTTCCAGAATAGGAGTATTGTTAGTCCTTGGTGGAAATGTGGAATGCGTGGCTCCTGATGCTACGCAGTACAACGAACCCCCGGCACATCGATCAGGCGGTGTCGCTCGGACTCGGTCACTCGGTCCTGAACTCCTGCCACCAGAGTTGACATGCAAACATTCAACTCCTGACTCCATTTCGCCTCTTCCTCGCCACGCATCTGTACAGTGAGACACAGAGAGAGAACACACGCCAACGCGCTGAGAGGCGTCCCTAGGGTTTTTGCCGTTCGCCGCCGCCAGTGGCAGCAACCATTGCCTGCTAGCTGCGGATCCACCTGGGGGCTGGGGCCATGGAAATGGGGAGGAGGTGGCGTTGGCACGCCATCACCGCGCTCGGCGTCTCGTGCGCGACTGCCGCTGTCGCCGCCGCCGCCGCCGACACGGGGATTGGCGTACGCAAGTCGACGCGGAATAGTAGTGATCGCGGCAACGGCAACGGCAACTCGTACCACCACGTCTGGCCGGTAATGCAAACGGTTTCTCGTGATTTCGACGAGCAGGATAATTTTTGTAGTACCAATGGAATGTGTCTGCAAGTGCAATCTTTTCAGGCATGAATTAATCTGGCTAACAATGTGGTGCATTTTGTGGATGTTTTATTGCTTTGTGTTAAAACTTAAAACAGCCAATGGAATTTGGGTGGCGGATCGTGCTGGGATCACTGGTCGGGTTCTTTGGCGCCGCGTTTGGGAGCGTGGGCGGCGTCGGCGGAGGCGGCGTCTTCCTGCCAATGCTAGCGTTGATCATCGGCTTTGATCCCAAGTCATCGGCCGCCATGTCCAAGTGTCAGCATCTAACGGCTCCCTCTATTCCTATAATTATGGATCAGTGATCAACCGACTCGAATGATCGATGCTCTACTCTCTGTTTGTGATCATCAACAGGCATGATCATGGGTGCATCCGTGTCAACTGTCTGCTCCAATCTCAAGCTGAAGCACCCGAGTCTGGACATACCGCTGATCGACTACGACCTCGCCATGCTCATCCAGCCTATGCTCATGCTTGGGATCAGCATCGGCGTGATTTTCAATGTTGTTTTCCCTGACTGGCTGGTCACGGCTCTCTTGATAATCCTCTTCCTAGGTTTGTTTCCTTTTTATCCCCGACAACATTGGAAGCTTCTTGTCTGATTTGATCATTGACCTTGCATTGAGACCCTGATTGACCTGGGTTTGCATCTGCAATGCAAATTGAATCACAGTAACATCAACAAAGGCCTTCTTGAAGGGCATTGAGACATGGAAGAAAGAAACCATAAAGGAAAGGGTAACTCTTGTGCAAACTCCATTATTTTTTTTTAGGGAACTTGTGCAAACTCCATTGTAATCTTCATGTTTCCTTTTTTTCTCCCTCCTGTTATACTAATCCCAATGGCTTCATGTTTCCAGGAGGCCGCACAAAGGGTGGAGCAATTATGTAAAAAAGATGAGTTTATTATCTTCACAGAAGCAAAAGCTCTTCTTTTTGATTAAATTGTTTCCCTAATATAACGTTTCAGATCCAGAACCAGAGCATGCAACAACAATCGCTATAGGATCAGGTGATGCCGTTGGCGCAAACAATCCATTACATGAGAAGGCAAATTTCAAATTATCCAACTCTTGCATTTTCCAAACAATAGCCATAAGATTTTTGACAGCTAGATTTTTCCAACGTTTCAGAAGCCATCACTTCTGAAGAATGTTTACTGGAAGGAGTTCGGTCTCCTTGCATTTGTGTGGTTGGCATTCCTTGGGCTTCAGATCGCAAATGTGAGGATCAATTCTACAGCTAGCCTCTCACCTTTCATCTCACATAATTTTCCATGAATTGTAACCAATTTCTTCCTTTGCTTCTGTCCTCTTCACAAGTAATAATACCTATGATGTTCTCTTTCCATTTTTACAGAAGTACAGTGCTTACTGCTCTGCACTATACTGGGCCTTGAATTGTCTCCAGGTTTGAATGTTAAGAAAGACAGATATTAGCCATATGCCATAGGATTTATTTGTCTGAAAGGATGTTTGCTACAGGAATTTTTAGAATTTAGATCATTTTTGTCTAAATTCTAAGAATTTAATTGCAATCCTACGTAACAAAAAAAAAAAACTTTGGAAGCATCACAGATTAAATCTTAATTTTCTGCTGGCTTGGTGCAGATCCCAGTGGCAGTAGGAGTGACCATGTATGAAGCACATGGGTTGGCGACTGGAAAGAAGGTGTTCTCATCAAAGGGAAGCCAACAGAGTGCCCCAAAATCTTGCCAGCTCTTTGTATACTGTCAGTTTGGTATCATTGCAGGGCTCGTGGGGGGTCTACTAGGTGTTGGAGGTGGCTTCATTATGGGTCCAATGTTCTTGGAGCTCGGTATCCCTCCTCAGGTACGCTCTAGACTCCAGCCTATGGTTTGTTAAGAATAGAATTTCATAAAAGAATCTTGGGGTTTTCTCAAGCTGTATGCTTTATGAGCTTTTCTACTATCCTTGAGGTATATAAATTGTGCTACCAACAATTGTTATCTTCGGGTTAGAATTAAATTTCAATAGCTGAGGTACTGAACAAAGTATAATTCCGGTAGCTCTTAGTACATTTCTAAATGCTATAAAAACCTCATGCTTTAAGATTGGAACACATCCCTAACAACTGGAAACTATGATAGGTTTCTAGTGCTACAGCCACATTTGCGATGATGTTCTCATCCTCCTTGTCGGTTGTTGAATACTACCTCTTGCACAGGTTTCCAGTGCCTTATGGTAATCTTCTTCTTCCACATTTCCTCCATGATTATTACAGTGATAGCTGGTTGACTCAATTCGTTTGCCTTGTCTGTAGCTGCTTATTTCATTGCTATTGCGTTCATTGCTGCCATCATAAGCCAGCACTATGTGAGTAAGTTGATCAGTCGGCTAGGGCGTGCTTCACTCATCATCTTCATCTTGGCTTCCATGATCTTCGTCAGCGCAATTTCTGTCGGTACCATAATCTAAAACTAGCTGAGATTGACTGGAATCCCTATGGCTGGATAGTTACATATAAATCATCATCGTCTTCCTGCAGGTGGAGTAGGAATCTCAAACATCGTTCACAAGATTGAGTGTCACCAGTACATGGGTTTTGAAAGCCTTTGCAATATTGGTGCGTAGGAGATAAATAAATCAGTTTAGAAGTGAAAGACTTCACCGTCAACTCATATGTCCAAAAAACAGGAATTCAATTACAGAGTAGATTGGTCAAATTAATGAGAGGCAAGATTAGTAAAGATAATGTAGTCAAGTAACGACACCAGACGGAGTTGACTGCATCCAAATTTCCTGTCGAATTTGCTAAGTCTGTTAAACTTGTGCCTCTTGTACTAAAAAGATTGTGTCCACAGCACGTGTGTGTTGTGTCAAGTGCCAACAATGCAAGTCGTATGATGCTTCCATTTTTTAGAACTAACGCACATATATCACTACTTTTTCTCAGGTCTTTCTACCCATGATCTTAAATCGTGTGAGGGAAACAAAACTTATTATAATATAATGTAAATGGTGGTCAATGGTCATGTAATGTGAAAAGGCAATATGCAATTATGACCATGTTACATCATTAGTCTTGAGATCTGTGATCATTATAATGTAAATGGTGGTCAATGGTCATGTAATTTGAAAAGGCAATATGCAATTTTGACCATGTTACATCATTAGTCTTGAGATCTGTGATAATTAGTTTATAACAAGAAAAGATCATATGTATCATGCATAATGTTAGACATATAGGATATATATATAATAATAGTAGACTATATAAGGGTCAGTCCGGTGAGCTTCACTTCCTAATAATTTTTTAGTTTCACATCTTAGTGGAAGGATAACAATGAGAAAGTAAGAAAGAAAGAGAGATTCACTTGGTCAAATTTTTAGAAAGAGATAATTCACCTTTTTAGTAGCTCTTGAAATATTTATTTCAACAAAATAAATGGTAGATGTGTGTAAAGCTACTTCATAATCTTGTAAATTTCCTAGATTTGACAAATATATACTAGTATAAAATCATGGTCAGAATTACAATTACAACTCACCAAAAAATTAAATTGCAAAAAACTCAAAGTATTTTTCACAAGGAGTTAGTAGGCAAGCACATTAAAAGATAACTTGTTACTACTAGAAATGGATTGTAGGAAACCTCCAACAATTTCTTTGAGAGGGCGAAATTGAACCTCCAAGGAATATGTCATTACCTTAGGGGTTGTAGGAAACCTCCAAGAAAATGTATATTCCACATTTTCTTCATTATTAGTTTGAACTAACAAGTTAATTCAATATTTCCTTAACTTGAGTGTCATTACGAACCACCAAGTTTAATTCAATATTTCCTTAGATGGTATTTGAAATTGTTAAGGTAACTCATAAGTGTTATTACAAACTGCCAAGGAAGTGTAGTTTTCTTGGGTGCAACTGCAAACCCTCTAGTAAATTGTTGTAGCCACCAAGGAAAAATTTGTTCATTTTCCTATCATCTTAACCACTAATATATGGACTCATTGCAGACTTGTTAGTTAGACATAGACACAAATGCTCCATTGACATGTTTGGCAAATGAAATACAGTTTTTTCATGCTACAATATTAATCCAACAAAAGGTACAATTTTAAGTTCTTATTAGAGAAGAACACACATTGACACTTAGCTTGCGATGTCTAGTTAGTTTAAACCAAACATACAACATACTAATATAAGATGAAGACAGAGATTATATCAAATTTCCAAAGCTTGAAGAGATATATAACTTTGTTGTTTTATGAAATTTTCATTCGAATTCATTTAGAGTGCAAAAATTATTGTTTATATTCACATAGCTTTGAAATTCATTCTTTTTTATTTTCAAAGGACCTTGGATGGATATATATACGACCTTGAAAAATTATATATCCTTGAGGGTTGTTATATTTCATAACGTTGTTAAAAAAATTGACCTCTCCTATGTTTTGTTGGTGGATAAATCCCCAAGGAAATCATTTGTGCTCTACCCTTGGCAGTCCTTCCTCGAGAGTTGACCGTCAAGAATATTCGGTTTTCTAGTAGTGCATCATGTTGCTTTTTTATTTATGTATATATTGGATGTTGTTGTCTTTTAGCTTCTCTCACTCACGTGGCAGGCATTAATAGAGATAATAGTGGTGGACATTTGACAATAGAACTTATCTCAACCTGGTAATGCACGCATGACAAATCTTATATAGTACCTTTTGATGTTCACACTCCTGAGTTAAATTAATAAAAGCTACTTCTGAGACCCTTTAGCACTTTATTACTTTCCGTTGGACGACCCAATTAAAGCTATACTATGGTCCAACGCGATTACTGAGGTTTGCTTTCTGATTGAGTCAACGCGACATGAGTCGTCAGTCTTCTAACTTTTAGTGGCGAGTGCGTGGTCAGGGACGCTGCAACTGCACCTGACTCTTTTTTTTTTTAAAGCACAACTATACTTAATTATTGTCGGTGAAAAATTGATGACGGCTTTCAGGTCCGGGCAACTGAATCCACGCGTATCGCGCGCATTCGCTGCATTCGCCAGAGCTGCATCTGCAGTGCAAGTTCCTCTTGTCCCACACACGAGAGACATGTGCTCCCAGTTCCCAGATTGCAATGCTCAAAAAAAAAAAAAAAAAAAAAAAAAAAAAAAAGATCCCAGATTGCACGGTACGGCAGTAATGCAGTCAGCATATATATTGTACCTTGCATTGCATTAAGAATGGCGGCAAACACCCACCTGAGAGACTGAGAAACCAGCTCGCTATGTTCTTGAGTCCATCGCATAGTCAAAGCACTGTGTGATTGTTGACACTTCTAACACCATTCACGCTAAGTTGTTATCCCTAGCATGGCACCAGAAGTGTTGGTATAGAAACTGCTCCTCTAGTAAATAAATATGGGATCCGCAAGCGAACAGATAAGACACCATCGTAGCACTTCATCGGGAAGTATTTCAGGTATCGTAATTTATATTTAGCTCAAGGGAAAGAACTAAGGACTTAAACAATGAGATAAACTTGCTAAACACGACTACTTATGAGTGATTGATTGCACTGTCACATACTTTGGCAGAGGGGTAAACCATGATAAATAAGAGAATATAAAGTATAAAACTCGGGGATTAATTCACACGAGATTTAGAGATAGACTACTCAACAAAAGGTAGGTTGACATCGATTAGTACAAGAAATAGAAATCCTAGGTAGGTTCTAATCTACTAAGTCATTCATCTACTCTAACGCTACACCATCACATATAGCATAAAAGACTCTTCATCTATGTATAAGGATCATTGCTATAACAAGCCAAGACATAGCACGACTTCCTACGCAACTTTAGTTCTGCTAGACCTACCAACGGAGGATGGAATACAAAGGACTCAACAGAACTGTCACTTCCGCGATCTACCACACGACCCGACCAATAGGGTGCATTTGCAGGTAAATAGCATCTAAGCACCATGCTTACATGAAATCTACCACCTAACCCTCCCGCGAAGAGAGCTAAGCGCTTTGCAAACATATACATAAACTTATTATCAATCATAACCATATCAAATGTAGAACTAGAATAAACTAGGAATATAATAAATAGAAACATAATGATATTAGAATAAAGTCACAAGAATAAATACAAGAAAATACCAAATTCTTGATGATGAAGATCCGGAATTCCGAGCACAGCGCCCCGATTCTTCCTCTATCTAGTCTAAACCTATGTAGAACTTGAAGAACTAGAGTAGCTATTCTAATTCTCTCCGGTGGAGAGATCTCTCTAACCCCGCTCTGTGATGGCTACCTTTGAATAATGAATTCTAGAATGAATTAGGGTTTCACCCGGGGGAGGGGCCCCGAATATATAGCCCTCTCGGAGACACCACGCCGTCGGATCAAACCGACCTAAACGGATGATTTTTATTGCTCCTCAAAGCCGGTGGAGGGGATCCGCGAGACTCCACCTCATTGGCCGAGTGGGGAGGCGGCCGCCCCACTGGAAGTCGGTCGCCCGGCCTATGCCGTGGGGCTGCTTCCAGGGGTTGCCTTCTCGAGTCTTCCAGATTGTTCTTTTTTACCCGGATGTTTGTTCTCTCTATGTAAATCCGACATGTGAGCCTTCTTGGATGATTTTCTGATAATCCCTGCAAAAACACATATTCACCAAAACTTGTGGAATTTGTCAGTTTAAATCCTAAGTCTATGGTGGTGAACAGATTATGCCCCTTTTTCTCTCTCTAGTTGACACATAAAATTGATGGTTAACAACCGTCAACAGTGATCAATCAAAGAACTATCACTGCTACAGATTTGGCTTTGAGTGAACAGCAGTGAAGACGTACTCTTCAGTTTTGGTTCTATGATTCAAAATCAAAAATGATTAGGCCAGGGCGTGGTAAAAAACCAGTAATGAAAGTCAACATCACTGCTGGTTCCAACCACATAGCAATGGAGCGCAATCAACGGTCCATGCGGATTTGGCAGAAGATCGAATGGATCACCAAATATAAATTCTGCAATCATCATTTCCGGCATGACACTATTGCACCATTCTCTATGCAGGCTACTAGAGTTGAAAACTCCACCGATCATGGGTTAGGTGGGTCATATGATGACTCACAATTTTTGGTTAGCAAAGCGTAAATTCATAATTTTTTGATGTTTTAGTTCTTTATGGTCAAAATTACTCAACACGGGCTATAGACATTTGACTCACTATAACAAATATGATCTTCTATGACAATTTTCTCATGACAATGGAGTAGTTAGTTGTTAGGCCATTTTGTTTTACGACATTTTGTACTTTCGCAGGGCATGTTATGTTAGTGACAAAATGAGGTGTTCATCACTAAGACCAATAAAAATCATTGTAAACTTATGATGTACCATATTATGAAAACTAACATCCTCCTCATCTAAGCACTCCTTACCCGGCCCAAGTTGTTGTAGTTTATCTATGTGCGGCTGCAAAGACTGAAACAAAAAATTATGAAAACCACCACATGTTATTTTATCATTAAAAGCCAACCAATAAACGCCTAACTTTGTTCGATTAACATAAGTCATTTTTAATTTCTTTTCTAAATAAATGCTTATAGCATGCCCATCTATTTGGGTAGAACCCACATGTATTTTGTCGTATGGTTTTTGTATTTTTTTAAGAAATGTGTTTGGAGCAAATTGTTGACAAAGGTGTTCGACATGTCAAGGATCCTCACGAAGGTATTTCATATGTAATATCAAAACCTTATTCAAAATTTGTTATAGTTTTCATGTTCACCTATTTGATGTAGGATATTGCATTACTCATGCTACAACTTACATGTGAGATTGTCTTATTTTCCCATAAAAGGCTTTAAAAGGAATGTGGAAGACATATTTTTTATTGAACTTGCCCCATGAATTTTTCCTATAAATTTTATCTCATATGAGTTTGCAGTACCACAATAATCTGTATGTGATGTATCATTTTCTCCATATGCTTCCTCCATTGGGTTTGTAAGGAGTTATACTGGCATATTTGCAGAAAAGTTTCATTGTATTTTACGCTGAATTTTATGAGAACTGCAACAATGAATTGTGTTCTAAGAACCATGAAAAGTGATGTTATCGTCTAGAGTCCCCTCCCATGGATAGCTGCTGCTGCTGTGTGTGTTTATGTGTGGGGGGAGGTGGGGGCGAGGGGTAGTGGAGTTTTGACTCCGGGATGCCCTTCCCCTCCTCTTCTATGACCGTTGTCTTAAATATGTAACATAATCATCTAGTGAAATAATAGATATCATTCCTTTTGATTCTTAGTTGCATTAATTTTCACAACTATATCGACCCTATACTATATTTATCCCACAACCTCACTCTTTTTTTTAACAGTGATAATGTAATATGTGGTTGTCATATGTACCACCATATGCAGCTAGATATATATTTGGATACATAAAAGAAGTTGTGTATCAAGAAAAACTAAAATGATCTATAAAATGAAACGGACGAAGCATAAAGAAGGCATTTGTATGGTGCTAGTGGATGATATATTTTCTGTAAATCTCAAACGAACATGTAGGGGGGAAATAGCTCGAAATCAAATATTGCAATTTTAATTTTGGGGCAACCCCCGCACCCCGCGTCGTCTCCCCGTGAGGCGACTCCGGGGCGACACCCTCCTCCGCCACACAAGCCCCCGCCGTCGTCTCCTCTGGCAGCAGCCGCCGCGGGTGAAAGCTCCGGTTTGGTTTTGGTAATTAATGATACCCAAACATTGCTAATGCTTTGCTCTAAGTGTGATTAGACATATAGCAACGTGACGATGGACATGGAGCATAGTGATCATGATGATGGACAAGGTGGACTTGTGGAATGATCGTGCTCCGACGGAGGCCCATGGAGATCAAGGCGAAGGTATACTTGATAGGGCTTTCCGGTTTGGTGGTCAAGACACTTAGCGAGTGTGACCACATTTAGGATCGATAACCGACTATCAAGAGGGGTTTCCTCGGCTCATTCGCGGTGCTAAGTGCCTCTAGTTTTGACTTTGCATGATGCATGAGAGGCTAACTAGAGTGCTAACTCTTGCACGACATTTCATGTGTGAAATGCTAACTCCGAGGCTTGAGATTGGATCTTCGCATGGTGGAGTTAGTGTACAAGGCAAGAGAATTGGTTTGGATCAATTTGGAGCAAGTTTGAAGCATGGAATGATGGAGTTTCTTCAGAGCAGCGGCGGACGCTGGAGTTAGGCGTCCGGCGGTCCTCGGCGCTGCGCGAGCACCGGCCGGTCTCCTTCGCCGGACGTGGCTGGCGTGGCTCGGGCGGACGCTGCACGGGCGGTGTTCAGCGTTCGGCGATCGTCGGTGTGACACGTGGCAAGGTCTTCGGCGTGCGGGCGGCTGGGCGTTGGATCAATTGCGCCTGACGCCTAGGAGGCGCGTCCGGCGAGCGCCGGACTCACTCCAGAAACTTCTGGAATTGAGCGGCTCTACGGACGCGGTCGCCAGACGCCGAGCTCGGTGCGCCGGACGCTCGTTGATGGAAGCGGCGGACGTGGTGACGTGGCGCTTCATTCAAACGACAACGATCGACTGGCGGGCGCGAAGAAGACGCCGGACGCGTCCGGCGGTCCGCGCAGGACGTGTCCGGCGCAGTGAAACCTGGCGCCCGAGGCCACCAATGGCTCTATTTCGAGTGGGCTCTATAAATAGACCATTGGCCGGCTTGGGGAGGTCCTCTTCGCCATTTCTTCATACTTGAGCATACTTTGAGCAAGAGAGCTCCTTCCCCACTCATCTCTTTGATTCCTTTGCTAATCTTGAGAGAGATTTGAGTGAGAGCAAGTGATTTGCATTGAGAGTTGCATCTAGAGGCACTTATTCTTCGAGTGGGCTGTGGATTCTTGTTACTCTTCGGTGATTCCCGTCACCGTAGACGGTTTGGAGCAGCGGGTGGTGGTTGAGCTCGACTTGGTGATTGTTCGAGGGCACACCGGGTTCTTGTGAGGGGTTCTTGATCCTTCCTTGCGGGAGTTCACGAAAGGATACTCTAGTGGATTGCTCGTGGCTTGTGGATCCTTGTCTTGTGTAGAGATTGCGGCTCCCCATTGGGGTCTTTGGCACTGAGCCAATTGAGCGGGCAACTCACCAAGCAAGTGTATTGCCACAACGAGGACTAGCTTGCCGGGAAGCAAGTGAACCTCGGTAAAAAATCATTGTGTTGATTTGTGTTTGCCGAGGCTTCGACCTCCATTGTGATTGTGCTTGAGCATCTCTAGGTGATTGGTTTCTACGCCGGTGATTGGCCATCTTCATCTCGACGCGGCGGTATAAATCTTCATCCCCTTATTACTTTCCCGCATTGTAGAATTCCTTATGTGGTTGGCTGCGTACCACTACTTGTGTAGCTTAAAATAGTGTGGGTTAGAATTGCTTGTCGTGGTCGGTCGGGAACCACTCATTGTGTAGTTTAAATCCCGTGGGTAGAATTGCTTGTTCGGTTTCGGTGAACCGTCATTGTGTAGCTTGATCACCGTGGTTGTTGTGCATTTGATTTGAGTAGCCTTGCATTGTTTAGGACGGCTTGCATAGAGTAGTCGAAGCTTAGCTTTGCACTTTTGCCGCCTTGCTATCTAAATTGTTGTCTAATGTTTTGCTAGAATTTTTATTAGGCTATTCACCCCCCTCCCTCTAGCCATTGTGACCTTTCACGTGGTATCAGAGCCGGGCACCGTTTGTTTGAGTTGGATTAACATCCTACGGTGAAGCAATGGCGTTGGTTTTGCATATCAACAACACCAAGAAGGCACCATCGTTTCGTGGTGATGACTATGCCAAATGGAAGCTCAAGATGAAGAGTCATCTTAAGTCAATCAACTTTGAGGTGTGGAAAGTGGTGGAAACAAAGTTTGAGCTTGTTGAGGGTGCGGTGCCAACACCGGCCGAAGAGAAGAAGCAACAAGCAAATGATGTTGCCGTGAGTGCTTTCCATGAGGCACTTAATGATAAAGCTTTTGAGCTCATCAAGAATTTTGAGGTGGCGCATGACATATGGAAGAAGCTAGAAGAAGCTTATGAGGGCACCGAAAGTGTGAAGACCGCAAGAGCCTACATGTTGCAAGAGAAGTTTGCAAGCTTCTCAATGAAGGAAGATGAGAGTGTGTCGGAGATGTTCCATAGGCTCCAAGTTATTGTCAATGAGCTTAAGGGACTTGGAGAAGAGATCAAAGATGCACAATTTTCCACCAAGTTCATGAGGTGCCTCCCCAAGAGATTTGACATGTTGAAGACCATCATGGTGAAAACAACCATGAGGGAGAAGCCTACACCCAACCAAGTCCTTTAAGAAGTCATGGCCGATGATGAGTTTAGAGAAGATCATGAGAAGGAAGAGTTGGTGAAGAAGAAGAAGAAGGAAAGTGAGAAGAAGGATGATGACAAGAAGAGTGTGGCATTCAAGGCCACATCATCCAAGAGCAAGGGCAAGAAGAAGAAGAAAGAGTCTTTAAGTGAAGATGAGCCATGCTCTAGCTCTAGTGGACAAGAAGAAGAAGTGAGTGAACAAATGGCACTCCTTGTGAAGAGAATGGGGAAGCTCATGAAGAAGGGGTATCGGTCCAAGGGCAAGAGAAGCTCATCCAAGTCAAGTGACCGTCCCATGAAGTGCTTACGGTGCAATAGCAAGGATCATCTCATTGCCAAGTGTCCCTATGCAAGTGATGATGAAGATGCCATGAAGAAGGAGAGGAAGAAGCAAGAGAAGAAGAATGAGGAGAAGAATGACTCCTCCCACAAGAAGAAGAAGGGTGAATCTCATATGGCAACTTGGGAGAGTGATTCATCTTCTTCAAGTGATGATGATGATGATTCCAAGAAGAAGAAGAAGGAGGGGCACGCAAGCATTGCCATTCAAGAGAAGCTTTCTCTATTTGGTGCTCCATCATCTTGCTTCATGGCCAAGGCCACTAAGGTACAACCTCCACCCGATAGTGATGATGAGAGTGATGATGATGATTGAGACCACAAAAGAAGAACTATGGGTCATGCTTGAGGATTGCAAAGGTGCTTTCAATGACTCTATAAAAGAATGTAGGGGTTTGCACAAGGATAAACAAAACCTTGAGCAAGAACTTATGGAGTTGAGGGCTTCTTATGAGAGTCTAAAGGTAGACCATAAGAAGCTAGAGGATGCTCACTCCAAGCTTGAAAAAGCTCATTCTTCTCTAGTTGAGAAGCAAGAGAAAGAGCAATCACAAGTGGTGAACATAGAAAAGAAAGGTGTGTCCACATCATGTGATTCACTTGATGATTCAATTGTTGTTGCATCACTTGATCCTTCATGCTCTCATGCCTCTACTTCATCTAGTAGTGTTGGTCATTCATGTGATTCTTCACTAGTAGTTGATAATGAGTCTCTTAAGAAGGAAGTCAAGGAGCTCAATCACACCTTGGCTAAGGCTTATGGTGGTGAGAACCGCATGCTTATGTGCTTGGGTAGCTAAAGAGCTTCTCTCTACAAAGAGGGATTGGGCTATACCCCCAAGAAATGCAAGGCCGCTTTTGCTCCTCACAAGACTAGTTTTGTGAAAAGGAATGGTAGCTATTGCACTAGTTGCAAGCAAGTTGGTCATTTAGAGTATGCATGCAAGAACAAGAACACTAGTGCTTCCTCTTATAAGTTGAATGCTTCCTACATGCTTGTTAAGAGTGAGTGTGGTGTGAGTGCTAGATTCATTGGTACACCATGGATGAGCTCAAAGAAGAAAGCTATTTGGGTGCCAAAGACTCTAGTGACTAACCTTCAAGGACCCAAGCAAAAGTGGGTACCTAAAGCTTGATGTCCTCTTGTAGGTCAATTACAAAGCCGGAGGGAGGCATTGGGTGCTTGATAGTGGTGCATCAAATCATATGACCGGTGAAGATAGTATGTTCAAATCACTTGACAAGAATGACAATGGTGGATTCAACTCCATCACATTTGGTGACAATAGCAAGGGTGATGTCATGGGGCTAGGAAAGGTTGCAATTTCAAATGACAAGGATCTCTCCAATGTGTTGCTAGTTGACACTGAACTTCAATCTCTTGTCGGTGGCACAATTGTGTGATCTTGGCTACAAGTGCATATTTGATGAGAAGTATGTTGAGGTGGTGAGCAAAGATCAAGCAAATCTCATCTTCAAGGGGTTTAGGCATGGAAGCTTGTACTTGGTTGATTTCAATGCTAGTGAAACTCAACTTTCATCATGTTTGATTGGAAAGTCAAGCAAGGGATGGCTATGGCATAGGCGCCTTGGTCATGTTGGGATGAAGCAATTGAACAAGTTGGTGAAGCATGATCTAGTGAGAGGCTTGCATGATGTCACATTTGAGAAGGATAGACCTTGTAGTGCATGTCAAGCCGGCAAGCAACATGGGAACTCACATCCCAAGAAGAATGAGATGTCAACATCAAGAGCATTTGAGTTGTTGCACATGGACTTGTTTGGCCCAACACACTACACATCAATTGGGGGCAACAAGTATGGCTTTGTGATAGTGGATGACTACTCAAGATACACATGGGTATTCTTTCTCTATGACAAGAGTGAAGTCTATGATCTATTCAAGACTTTTGTCAAGAGGGTGCAAAATGAGTTTGACACTACCATCAAGAAGATAAGAAGTGACAATGGGAGTGAATTCAAGAACACAAGAGTTGAAGAGTTGTGTGATGAGCTTGGAATTGTGCTTCAATTCTCACCAACCTACACTCCCCAATCCAATGGTGTAGTTGAGAGGAAGAATAGGACCTTGATTGAGATGGCAAGAACTGTGCTATGTGAGTACAATGTGAGTGAAAAGTTTTGGAGTGATGCCATCAACACGGCTTGCTACTATAGCAACCGCCTCTATTGCCATGGGAAGTTAGAGAAGACTCCATATGAAATCTTGAATGGAAGGAAGCCCAACATTGCTTACTTACGGGTCTTTGGTTGCAAGTGCTACATACTCAAGAAGGGGCAAAGACTTGGCAAGTTTGACAAGAGGTGTGAAGAGGGATTTCTTCTTGGCTACTCTACTTCTAGCAAGGCTTATAGAGTGTGGAACTTGGCTAGTGGGCTAGTTAAAGAGGTTCATGATGTTGAATTTGATGAAACCCAAGGCTCTCAAAGTGAAGATCAAAATCAAGATGATGTGGGTAGAGATCAATTGAGCAATGCAATGAGACACATGGACATTGGTGACATTAGGCCGAGGCAAGTGGATGATGGTGATGAAGTGCAAGTGCCAACTCAAGTTGTGATTGATGATTCAAATGAGGCAAGCACAAGTGGTACTCAACATGAAAATCAAAATCAAGGTCAAGCAAGCAATGCAAATGAGCTAGTTCTTCAACCTTCAAACATTGCAAGAGATCATCCTCTAGATCATATTATTGGTAACATTCAAAGAGGTGTACAAACAAGATCAAGATTGGCTAGCATATGTGAGCACTACTCCTTTGTGTCATTCATTGAGCTAACCAAGATTGATGAAGCATTGAAGGATCTGGATTGGATAAATGCCATGCATGAGGAATTGAACAACTTTACTAGAAATGAAGTTTGGGAGCTTGTTAAAAGGCCAAAGAAGCACAATATGATTGGCACCAAGTGGGTCTTCAAGAACAAGCAAGATCAAGATGGATTGGTTGTGAGGAACAAAGCAAGACTAGTGGCTCAAGGTTACACACAAGTTGAGGGTCTTGACTTTGGAGAAACATATGCACCGGTGGCTAGATTGGAGGCAATTAGAATCCTATTAGCCTATGCTTGTGCTCACAACATCAAGCTCTATCAAATGGATGTGAAGAGTGTATTTCTCAATGGGTTCATCAATGAGGAAGTTTATATTGCACAACCTCCCGGTTTTGAAGATGACAAGAAGCCCAACCATGTCTACAAACTCAAGAAGGCATTGTATGGCTTGAAACAAGCTCCAAGGGTATGGTATGAAAGATTGAGGGACTTTCTCATCTCCAAAGGCTTCAAGATGGGAAAAGTTGACACCACTCTCTTCACCAAGAAGATAGAAGATGACTTGTTTGTGTTACAAATCTATGTGGATGATATCATCTTTGGATCAACCAATCAATTCTTTTGAGAGGAGTTTGCTAAGATGATGGCTAGTGAATTTGAAATGTCCATGCTTGGACAGTTGAGCTACTTCCTTGGTCTTCAAATTAAGCAAATGAAGAATGGCACCTTTGTGAGTCAAGGCAAGTATATCAAGGACATGATCAAGAAGTTTGGGTTGCAAGATGCTAAGGCTATTAGCACACCAATAGGAACCAATGGTGGCTTGGATATTGATGATAGTGGCAAGATGATTGAGCAAAAGCTATATAGATCAATAATTGGAAGCTTGCTATATGTGACCGCTTCAAGGCCGGATGTCATGTTTAGTGTGTGCATGTGTGCAAGATTTCAAGCTTCTTCTAGAGAAAGTCACTTGACGGCGGCAAAGAGAGTATTAAGATACTTGAAGGGCACTCAAGATGTTGGTCTATGGTATCCCAAGAGGTCAAGCTTTGAGTTGATTGGATACTCCGACTCCAACTATGCTGGTTGCAAGATTGATAGGAAGAGCACAAGTGGAACATGCCAAGTGCTAGGAAGATCTCTAGTGTCATGGTCTTCAAAGAAGCAAAATAGTGTGGCACTTTCCACCGCCGAAGCCGAATATATTAGTGCGGGGAATTGTTGTGCACAATTGCTATGGATGAAAGCCACCTTGAAGGACTATGGGATCAAATTCAAGCATGTGCCTTTGTTTTGTGACAATGAAAGTGCAATCAAGATGACAAACAATCCGGTTCAACATTCAAGAACCAAGCACATTGATGTGAGGCACCACTTCATTAGAGATCATCAACAAAAGGGAGATGTGAGCATTGAAAGCATTGGCACCGAAGATCAACTAGCCTACATATTCACCAAGCCTCTTGATGAGAAAAGATATTGCAAGTTGAGGAATGAGTTGAACATACTTAGCTTCTCCAACATGGATTGATGCACCCCCATATATGACATGCCTCTCCTCCAACATAGCAAGGTAAAGTTGTTTGTTGCATCTCATGCATCCTTTGCTAGTTGTGTAGACATGTATACATGTGCATCTTGCTAGGCTCATTCATTGCAAATCAAATGAATCTGAAGGATATATGGCACCACTATTGTTTCTATGCTTCTTTTGATCTAGTGGTGGCATATGACTTGTTTGTGAGCTTGTGAACCTAGTGTTAAATCTTTAGCACTTGCTCATGATGTGTATCTCAACATGGTCAAGATAACCCTTATTTTTATATGAGGTGTGAAGAAGCTTGCCCTTGGTTCAAAAAACCGAGATACATTTTCTAGGCATGCGATTTAGATTTGGCCATAGTTGATTGACTTGTTTCTCTCATCTTATGCACCCTTGTTGGTGATTGTTGACAAAGGGGGAGAAAGAAGTCACAAAGAGCAATGGAAGGGGATCAATTTTTATGATATGACCCAACCATGAGCACACAAATAGGGGGAGCAAGCTCATAGACTATTTGTTGCATATTGTGTGTGCATACATGATGATATGGAGCATTGCAAGCTAAATTCAATATTCATGTTTGTTTAGTGTAATGCTAGTATAGAACTTGATTGATGAAATGAAGTACTAGCATGCATAGTTGGTTTCTAGACATAGAGTTTCTCTTGTTCAAAGTACCTTGCTTATAATGTGATCTCATGAGGTATTTTGAGTTTTGGTGGATGTCTAGATTTCCATTGTGCTAAGGAAGGTTTATTATCGCACTCCGATTGGTATCATGCTTCAAAGGTCAATTCTATAAACCTTAGTACCATTTTGGTTGTGGTAGCTGTGGGGGTATAAATCCGGTATACCACCATGGACAGTTCCAGGGCTGCTCGGCACGACGGCCCAGACCAGACAAGACCCGGCCCATTACCGACCAGGCTGGTGGGCCGGACCACAAGACATGGCGTGGTCCGCAACCGACCAGGAGGTGGATTACGCGCAAGGATGCTTGTCCCGCAAGTAGACTTAATCGGTTAGGTCAGATAGAGTCCTTCTAGGGCACAACTTGATGTAACTGACCACCGTACGTGTACCCTTGGCTGCTCGGCTATATAAAGCGGGCAAGGACCCCCCTAGAACGCAGGCTATTCTCTGGCATCCTAGATCTAGAGAGCTTAGCACTTCATTGTACTCCGACAATTGATAATATAGCAAAACACGAGAAGCAGGACGTAGGGTATTATGCTTCCGAGCGGCCTGAACCTGGGTAAACCTGGTTGTCCTTGGTTTGTCTTGTTTCTCAACGTCCAGATCGTAGATCGTAACGTGCCCTTGCCGAAACTCACCACCGTGGGATACCCCGTGGTGGACTGCCGGTTATCCGTAATCGACAGTGGCGCGCCAGGTAGGGGGTGGCATTTTCGATCTCGAGGCGATCCAGATGGTTTCCTTCCCCGCTTCCATGAATCTCGAGGCCAGCAGCGCCTTCACCTTCAGATCAGTCACCTGGACCACCATGATGACGGCGCCCCTCACCTCCATGGGAGCACCCGGGCCGGTCTCAGCACCGCCTACAGGGCAAACGGTCCCAGCACCGCCCACTGCACAGATGGTCCCAGGACCATCCGCTCACCTGGCCACAGCTCCAACCACCTCGCCGCCGGTCGCAGTACCCGCCGCGCAGGATTCCCCCTTGCCCTCGGCAATGGCGGATACGACAGATCTCCGAACACTCGTAGATCGGCTCTCTTGCCACAAAAGGAAGCCGATCAACAACTCAGATCTGATCGAGCTCATTGACCAGCAGGGTCGCGGGTTGGCCCAGATCACGGAGTTAGTAGAGGCCACGCAGGAGTTGATCCGCAAGGGCCTAGACTTTTCTGATTTCACACCCGTTCGACCACGTCAGCGAAGTTCTACCCATCGCAGCGACGCAGATCTCGTCGGCAATCATCAGCCTGTCGCTCGACCAGCTGCCCTCAGATCGGCTAGAGGTTCTCGTTGGTTAGATCCCAACCAGGACGGCCGCCCGATTCCGACGGGGCAGATCCGGCGCAGAGCAAACGTTCCTCCTCTGCCCAGGTTGAACGAGTTTATCACCGCACGGCAAAACTGCCGAGCACCTACTCAACAGTACCAGGAAGGCCGTGCTCCGTCGAACAAGTTACCTACAACAGATACACCTGCTCCGCCGCGTGATCCAACCGTTCTGTCCTTCACACAAGGGACATCCAACAGCAGTTCGATGCGCTCTTGATCCAGGACACTGTCCCGAGGAGTCCCGCGCACGTGATCGGGATGGTGGAGATTCGAGAGTTAGGGGACGCGTCTCAGGACGCCAACCCGGCCTCGCCAACTATCTCCGATCTGCTCGCGCAGTACTCCCCCGGCTACACTGATTACCTCTCCTCGGATGATGATTACCTCATCGATACGGAATTGAATCCGACCATCGAGGACACACCGATCACTCCGGACCACTGGACGGAGACACCCAGCAGCGCGCTGGATTTCCCAAAGTATCCGCCTGGTTTTGGGCCAACGATCTTGATGGTCAGCAATGACGAGCCTCCGGCTCCAAACGAGACGGACGCCTAGCGGCAAGCAAGAGAAGATCGCAACGACGGTCGAGCCCGACGGCGCATTGCCGAGCAGGGCCGTCCCAACGCGGGCGCCGGACCACGACACTGACCCTGGCGTCGCAACCTCAACCCCGAGTTCGACGGTGCTGGCGACCCAGCGGTCCACGAGACCCCCACGGCAAACATCGCCGTGGCCATGGAAAAGTTGAAGCAACTCCCCCCCCCCCCCGAAACCCCCGGGCTCAACGAGATCCAGGAGTTCCTCGCTGCAGCAGAGGACCAGGTGAACGACCTTCGTTCCATGGGCTCAATGGCCAGCTCTTACCGATCTCGTCGTTCTCGACAGAACCGAAATAGGCGAGAGCCGCGAACGGAAAGTGGAGGGGACAACTCATCCTACAATGGCAGATATGCCTATGAAGACGGAGGGGATTACGGCGATCGTGTCGAGCAACCAGGCAGGGCTCCACGACGCGAGCGTCCTCAGAACAGTCGTTGGCGCCCTAACCGCCAGCGAGGCAACCAGGGCCGACAAGAGGATGAAGTAGTCCAACCCTAACGCCGGGATCTCCGAGAACGGATTGACGAGCGCCTCCGAGCACGCAGAAACATCGGTGGCATCCCGTCCTTCTCCGAAGAGCTCAAGGCTGTCATATGGCCCAAAAATTTCCGTGCCTCGGAGATCCGGACATACGATTGCAAAGCAGATCCAGCACATTGGATCATGCTCTACGAGGTTGCCGTCCGAGCAGCAGGAGGCGACGAGTACGTTGTGGCAAACTATCTTCCCGTCGTACTCGGCAACACGGTTACCACCTGGCTACTCCGGCAACAACCCGGATCAATTCACAGCTGGGCACAGCTCCGCCAAATCTTCGTAGACCACTTTAAATCTACTTGCGTCCAACCAGGAACCAAGTACGCATTAAAGCAGGTCCGCCTTCGCCCAAAGGAGTCACTATGAGGATTCACTCGGCACTTTTCGGATGCATGGAATCGCGTGCCTGAGATCTCTCAGGAGACTGCCGTCGAAGCTTTCATCGACGGCTTGGTCCAACCACGTGGTCGGGACCTCCAAAAGGCTCTTCTCTTGAAGCAACCAAAGACCATGGAGGAACTGCTCAGAATCGCACACGACTACTCGCTCCTAGACGACGGCCTCAACCAAGGCGGCGATGGTCCGTCAAACCGCAACTACCGTCGGGATAACAATTCCGCGATGAAAGCAACGCCGACCGACCACCACGTCGCCAAGACGACCGCCGCAATAACCAGCGTTTCATCCGTGGACCTGGTCCCCGCGACGGAGAACCCAATTTCAGGCGTCGGGGCCAGGACAACTACGGCGGTGGCAAGCGCAACCGAAACCGCAATGACACCGTCAATGTGGTTAAGGGACAGAAGCCAGCGGGAGATGAGGTGCTTGACAAAATCTTCGCCCAGGACTGTCCTCGGCATCCTGGCAAAGGTCACACCATGGGTGAGTGCCGAGTCTTGTCGGACGCTCTTATCAAGTCCGCCACTAAAAGACCGCGCCCCAACCCCAAGGCCAGAAGCAAGCCCACCGACAAGCCAGAAGAAGAAGAAGAAGAGAACGAGACACAAGACGTCAACCCTCGTCACGCTTTCAAGGAAGCCGAGCGGAATTTCGCTGGCGTAATCTTCGGCGGGAAGGTCAGGCTTGAAACTAGTCGCGACAGAAAGTTGCTGACTCGCGCTATCATCGCAATGCAAGAACCCGATGGCCTCGTTGCTGATGTCAAGCTACCAGCGTGGTCCGAGCAGCCCATATCTTTCAGCCGAAAAGATATGTGGGCACGCATCCCAGATGCCGGACGCTTTCCACTGGTCCTCGATCCAGTGATAGCTAACATCCGCTTCGAGAAGGTGCTCGTCGACAGCGGTAGTGCTCTGAACATCATGTTCTACCCAGCTTTCAAGGCACTCGGCATCCCGCAGGAGAAACTACAGCCGTACGACACACCTTTCTGGGGCATCATGCCCGGAAAGCCTTCCTACCCACTCGGGCAGACCACCCTCGACGTGCAGTTTGGAACCAAGCAGCACTTTCGTACCGAGCACATCACCTTCATCGTGGCCGACTTCGAAGGGACCTACCATGCCATCTTGGGCCGCCCTGGCATCGCCAGGTTCATGGCTGTCCCCCACTACGGCTACCTGGTGTTGAAGATGCCCACCGAGCAGGGAACGCTATCCCTACGTGGCAACGTCTTCATGGCTCGCGAGTGCGAGACCGCCGCCTACGCTGCGGCAGAATTCCAAGACCTGCAACATGCCCTGCAGCATACCAGCCTGGGTGTCGACGACTTACCACCCGCAGAGCTCAAGGCACCTGTTGGAACTGGTCGGCGCCCATCCAACAAGGTGAAGGGTGCGAAAACGGTCAGCCTCTCCGACGACGACCATTCCAAGGTCACCAAGATCAGAGCTGAGCTGGACCCCAAATAGGAAGACGCGCTCGTCCAGTTCCTTCGGGACAACATCAGCATATTCACGTGGAAACCCTCCGATATGCCTGGTGTTCCCAGGGAAAAGGCCGAGCACTACCTCGACGTCAAGACGACTGCTAAGCCAGTCAGGCAGAAGATGCGCCGGTTCGCCCGCGACCACAAGGAGCTTATTAGGATAAAAGTAGCCAAGCTTTTAGCAGCTGGCTTTATCAAAGAAGTGTACCACCCGGATTGGTTAGCCAATCCGGTGCTTGTTCAAAAGAAGAATAAAGAGTGGAGGATGTGCGTTGATTATACGGATCTCAACAAACACGCCCCAAGCGAGGCATTCAATCTCCTCGAATCGACGAGGTCGTAGACTCCACCGCCGGCCGCGAGTTGCTCTCGTTTCTTGACCGTTACTCCGGGTATCACCGAGATAGCCCTCAAAAAGGAGGACCAAGAAAAAGCGCTTTCATTACCCCCTTCGGTGCTTTTTGCTACACGACCATGGCTTTCGGTCTCAAAAACGTTGGCGCTACGTACCAACGGGCTATCCAGTCCTGCCTCAAAAAAGAGATCGCGGACGATCTCGTAGAGGCCTACGTAGATGACATGGTAATAAAATCAAGAACGGCGGATGCCCTGATCACAAACCTCGAATGCACCTTCAAGAAACTCAATGAGTTCCAATGGAAACTCAACCCAAACAAGTGCGTTTTTGGAGTACCATCGGGTATCCTGCTCGGCCACTTGGTCAGCCAGGAAGGCATCAAGCCCAATCCCGAGAAGATAGCCGATGTCCTGAAATTACGACCACCTCGGTGCGTCAAGGACATCCAAAAACTCACTGGCTGCTTAGCCGCCCTGAGCAGATACATCTCCCGAATGGGCGAAAAAGGACTCCCCTTTTTCAAATTACTCAAGGCAAAAGAAAAGTTCGAATGGACAGAGGAAGCTGACCAGGCCTTTAAATAGCTGAAAGCTCACCTCCCCCTCACTCCTAACAGTCCCAAGACAGGACGAGGAGTTGCTCCTATACATAGCTGCGACAACCAACGTGGTCAGCACTGTGTTAGTAGTCGAGCGCGAGGAGGAAGGACACGTCTATGGAGTCCAGCGCCCCATATATTACATAAGCGAAGTGCTCAGCGAGTCCAAGCAGCGGTACAACCAAGTACAAAAGCTCTTATACGCACTCCTGATCACCAAACGCAAGCTGCTCCATTACTTTCAAGCCTTCAAAATCACGGTTGTTACTGACGTACCACTCGGCGATATCCTTCGTAACCGAGACCCCAGTGGTCGGATCGTGAAATACGCGCTAGAACTGTCCGAGTACACACTCCAGTTTCGCACCCGACGGACGGTGAAGTCACAGGCCTTGCCTGATTTCATCGTGGAGTGGACGAACATCAGCTTACCCCTCGCCGATTCAAACGCCAAGTACTGGACGATGTACTTTGACGGCTCCCTAAACATCGATGGCGCTGGGGCTGGTGTCTACTTTATCTCTCCTTCTAAGGACACGATAAAGTACGTTTTACGTATCCACTTCAAAGCCTCCAACAACATAGCCGAGTACGAGGCAGCCCTACACGGCCTTCGTATTGCCGTTGAACTTGGCATCAAAAGACTCATGGTCTACGGGGACTCCGCCTTGGTCATCAAGCAGGTCAACAAAGACTGGGACACAGTCCACGAAAAGATGGACACCTACGTTGCCGAAATTCGCAAACTTGAGAACAAGTTTTACGGCGTGGAATTCATCCACGTTCACCACGAAAAGAACGTAGGAGCCGACGAGCTGTCCAAACTGGGCTCATCCCGTGCCAAGTTGCCTCCTGGTGTTTTTGTTCAAGATTTAATCAAACCCTCGATCCCCGATCAGGTAGAACATACACCAGAACCCACTTCGGTGGTCAGCAACCTGACCACACTGCTCAGTAATGCCAACGTCGAGGATGACGATGGTCTCCTCAGCCGGCAGGCAGATGGTGAGGGTACAGAGTCAGCCGACCAGGCGACGCCTCTCCAGGAAGACTGGAGTGAGCCCTTTATCAGATACCTGACTGACCACCTTGTCCCGGAGGACAAACTTGCTGCCCAACAGCTGGTCCGCAGAGCCAAGGCCTATGCTATGGTCAATGGCGAGTTGATGCGCAAGGCACCCAAGTCCATCATATTCCAGAAGTGTATTACTCGGAAAGCAGGGATAGAGCTCCTCAAAGCCATCCATGAGGGCACTTGTGGTAACCATGCAGCATCCCGGACGCTGGTCGGCAAAGCCTACCGGGCAGGATTCTACTGGCCTACGGCCGTTACTGACGCTGAAGACTACGTACGGCGGTGCGTTAACTGCCAAATGTTTGCCAAGCAGATTCATGTCCCAGCACATGATTTACAAACGATCCCAGCTACTTGGCCCTTCTCATGCTGGGGACTGGACATGATTGGCCCTTTTAAACCAGCTCCTGGTGGCCACACAAATGTCTTCGTGCTTATTGATAAATTCTCCAAGTGGATTGAATACAAACCAGTCAAGAAAGCTACGGCCGAGAAGGCAGTCTAGTTCCTCGATGAGGTCGTCCACAGATATGGTGTCCCAAACACCATCATCACCGATCTAGGCTCGCAATTTACAAGTGATGCATTCTTCAATTATTGCGATGACAGCCTGATCAAGGTCAAGTACATTTCCATTGCTCACCCACGAGCTAACGGACAAGTAGAACGTGCTAACGGAATGATCCTCGACGCACTCAAGAAACGAGTCTTCCAGGTTGACACCAAGCTCAAACCTGGTCGGTGGTCTGGGGACTGCGTACTCAGACTAGCCGCAACACCGGAGTCTCACCATACTTTATGGTGTATGGCTCAGAGGCTGTCATACCAGCCGAGGTCGCTTTCCAATCGCCACGAGTAGCATACCACAACGAAAGCACCTCCGACGAAGCCAGAGAGGTGGATATCATCGCTAAGGAAGAGAAGGTCCTCGAGTCATGTGCTTGGACTAAAAAGTACTTAGCCACGGTACGACGCTACTACAATCGCAACGTCCGAGGACGCTTGTTCGTGGTCAGCGATCTCGTGCTCCGTCGTATCCAGAACACGGATGGCCTCCACAAATTATCACCAAGGTGGGAAGGACTGTACAAAGTCAAGGCCGTTACACGCCCGACATCGTACCGGTTGGAGACACTAGATGGAGTCGAAGAGCCAAACTCTTGGCACATAGAGATGCTCATACGCATTTACCCATAAAGATATGTACCCTGTACTTCTGATTTTTTTTCCTCTATTTAACAAAAGTTTCCCTTTTTGTTGTCTCTTTTTCGTCCTGTTGCAATTTTTTACTCTGAAATTTCGCACCACCTTGCATACATGCGCCCTGCATAAGTCACATCTAAACTTTGCGTTTTACTTGCCGAGAACGATTCGAAAAGGTCCTGCGTCTCGGTCCTCTGTCGATGTGCTACAGCTCCGCGCTATACGGCACTAGGAGATCCAGCAGGCACCCTCTAATAGGTACTTAGGATCGTACTTAGTGATCTCGGCGTACCGCGCTGTTCACTAGTGTGTCCCTTTGTCACCTTGACAGAGCTAATCGCTTCGAGAGTAGGCGCAAAACTTATTTGTCGACGTAATTTTCTAAAAAGTTATGCACCAAGTTATGTACAACCATATAACTTAAAAATGGCAAAATACTTATCACCCGCTTAAGTATGCCTACATCGTCTGCATCTTAAACACGGCCTTAAGTTTTGTTTCGAGCACCCCGTGCTCAGCACCACTTATATACAAGTTTTAAATAACATGTTTAAAACAAGGGCCCTACTGACCACCATCCTCCGCTGCAGGGTCTTCAATGAGCATCATGTCACCGACCAGCTGCTCAGCAACAGGGATGCAGGTGGTTCGGAGCTCCTCGGCAGCAGCGTTGGTGAGTTCCGGCGCAATCCCAAGCGCAACGGTGGCTGGATCAGCCGCCGCCACCCTCGAGCGGACCACTGCCAGCACCGTGGACACCGCATATGTGCCCGCCCGCGCGACGAGGTCCTGCAGCGCCGGCCACAGCCTTTGGCACTGGTCAGCAACCAGTGTAGCTTCGCCAGCCGGGTCCGCCGGGTGCTCCTCCTCCGGGAAGACAGCACGGAGAACTGGCTTGATGTGCTCAGTCATCCGGTCATTCTTCTTCTGGAGGTAGGCGCAGGTCTCCCGCAGGCACTGGAACTGCGCCAGGCGGCGATCCCTCATCTCTGCTACAAACAAACAACGTGGTCAGCACGTACTGTTCGATCCAATACATGGCAGACAACTCACATAATTGATCCAAGTTGTACAACTTACCGATCAGCTTCGCAATCTGCGCGGCGTCCGCCTTGGCCTGCTCCTGAGCAGTTTCCAACTGCTTCGCCAGAGCAGCCTTCTCCTGCGCCAAGGCAACGACCTTCTCCTCCAGCCCTAGTGCAGAGGCAGAATTTACTACATTTTCACGGCAACAGAACTCTACCAAGTGGTTAAAGAGAACACGGTCACATACCTTGTTGGCCCTCCACCAGCTCGGTCACCTGTCGCTCCAGCGCCAACCGGGCAGACTCCTTCTCGGCGAGCCGGGTCTCATAGACCTGCGCCTGTGCCAGCATGTTGGCTTTCTCCTCCCGGAGATTCCTGCATTCCTCATCAATTGGCGCGAACCGTTCTATGGTCCGCGCACGTTGAGCGTTGGTGGTCTGCAGGGTCTATGAACAACAAAACAATCAGAATGTGTGCTGCAATTTTGCTACCAGACGATGCCACAACAAACATACCTGGATCCGAGAGGTGAGCGTCTCCAGGGCCTCCCTGATGCCCTCCTCCATCACCACCTCAAGCACCTCGTCATATGAGGTCCACTTCTCCCCCACCATCCTCGAAATCATGACATGATTCGGAGGGAAGGGGCCGACTGGTGCCTGAGGCTCCCTGTGGATTTCCTCCACAGGAGAGGACGGGGGACTTGGCGCTGCTGCATCTGCCGTGGGCAGAGCAGTCGCCTCGAGCTCCTGCTGGGCTGCTGGCCCCGGCGTGGCCTGTGTTGTCGGCCCTGGGGTGGCCCGTGTCGGCTCCGGACTTGGCGCGGTGGGGCGGTGGACGGTCTCCGGCGATGGCACCACCTCCTGCTCCAGCCGCTCATCCGCCCGCGGCGTCTCCACATGTGGCGGAGCACTGGTGGCGTCCGCTTCGCCCTGCTGGGGCTCTGCAACCGATACCGCAGCCGCTGCCGGTGGCGTGGTGGCAGTCCCGGTTGAGCTCGGGGTGGGGCCAGTACCCGCCCAACTACATACCAAATACATTGGCACATAAGCATACAAGTTTGATTCTCAAGCAAGCACGTATAACTGAAAGTACACAGCTACTTACCGACAAAAACCGCCCTTGAACTTGGGCACGCTGCCGCTCCTCGGGGCCCCGCCCCCGGACCCTGCTCCGGGCTTGGGGACTGACTTGGGCGGGACCTTCTGCCCACCCGGGGACTGCTCGGTGCCCTGCTTGGCAGCCGCCCCCGATGCCGGCGTAGATGGGGCGGCGGCAGGCTTCGGCTTCGGCGGAGCAGGGGTAGGCCCGACGTTCCTCGGTGACCGCCGCGGCACGGGTTGGGGCGACTTGGAGCTGCCACTCCCATCGCCGGCGCACGCCTGGCGCTTGCGCCGGTGCTCGGCTATGGTGATGGTGTCGTCGGAGTCCGACGACACCGGGCTGTCGGGGGCCGGCCTCTTGCTGCCGCCCTCGGCACCGGCCTCCTTGCCGAGGTTTAACTTACCCCCGGTGCCAAGGCTGGCCGGCTTCTTCTTCTCCTTGGGGGTCTCACCGGCCGGTTTCTTCCTCACCGCGCGCCGTTGCCCCCTGGTGGTCGCTCCCACCACAATATCATCATCATCATCATCTTCAGGGCTAAGGTCCTCGACCTCGCCCTGGTCGGCAGTCCTCTCTGGACGCCGCTGACCACGAAGGGCATCGCCCTCTGGCCAGTCCTCAACTGGTACAGCTGAAAAGTATTGGTCGCTTCGTCCCTACACACGACAGATACAGTGCTCAGAATTATATCACTGGTCAGACACAATACCACATTGCACAAAAAGTAAACTTTTTGTCATATTACCTCTGGTGGTGGGTTGCTGAGACGGTAGGGCATCTGCTTGGTGGTCGGCAGAGAAGTATTTGAATTGTACCTCTCAAACAGGACCGAGAGCAGATGGTGAATGTCGTTCTCGTCGGCTTTCTCGTCCGTCTCCCGTGCTGGATCTTTCAATCCACTGTACAGCCACAGCGGGTTGGTTCTCTCCTTGCACGGTTGAACGCGACGGACTAGCCACATACCGGCCACAAGCGCCCCGTTCACCTTTTGGTTATCAATCATCGCCAGAAGCTCCTCCACCTGAACATCTCCAACAGGCGGTGCTTCCCCCCACCTGGGATTGGCCTCCGGGATTTGGTGGATGTCGCACGGCACCTTCCTCCCAATGGCAACATCCTGGCTCATATAGAACCAGCTCCTGTTCCATTTCTTGGGAGCAGATGCGAACTTGCTCCCCAGCCAGGACGCGGCCATCCCATCCCGGAGCTGGATGTAACATCCCCCGGCCGCCTGGGACCCCCCGATCTCCACCCCCTTCTTTCGGAGCACGAAGAAGTGGCGGAACAGATTGAAGTGGGGGGGATGCCCAAAAACATCTCGCAGTACGCGATGAAGATGGACACGGTCAAAATGGAGTTGGGGTCCAGATTGCATATGGAGATAGACCACCATATGCAAAGGTCCCGGAGGAACCAGTTCACTGGTTGCCCCAACCCGCGAGGAATGAAGTCCTCAAAGATGACGAACTCACCCGGCCTTGGCATTGGCTCGTCCTCGCCGCGTGGCTCCCTCCACACCCCCATCTCCCGCGGCGGCAGGTACCCATTGTCCGCTAGCGCCTGGAGCGACTCCCGGGACGAGGTGGATTGGACCCACTCCGGCCCGTGCCTTGCTGGCTCCACCCCCTTCGCGCCCTTCTTGGTCGCCCGCTTCGTCATCCTCTCCGGTGGCGGTGGGTCGATGCGGTGGTGGCGAAACCCTAGCGGGGTGAGCAGCGGCGGTGGCTAGATCTACGCGGCGCAGCGGCTCCGGCACAAGCGCAGGCACCGGATCTCGTCAGTTGCCCCTGCTGGTGGTTGCTACGCGGTGGATCTGGCGGCGAAATGGACGGCGGCGGCGGCGGTTTTCTCTAGAGCGCAGCGGCGGAATGCGGAGAGCTCGAGAAACTGCTTGAGCGCGAGTGGCAATGAGTGCGGAACCGTCTCCCTCTGGCGGCGGCCGCTATTTATAGCCTCCGGGTGACGTCCGGTTGACTTCTAGGGTTGGACTCCCTCTGACTCATGTGGACCGACCCATTTTTTACCCTAGTGGGCTGCGGTCACATGGGCCGTACACTCCACGTGCGGCCGACTAAAAATTACTGTTCCAGTAAATTTTTAAAGCGGGCCCAGTTTCCTTGGCACCGCACGTGGGCCTCATTTTTTATCCTGGGGACTGCCCAGCCAGTTCCCTGGAAGTCCTTTTTTATGCATGCTTATATCTTTGGTCCTTGGGATTTTTTCCTGTTCTGTTTCCTAAGCAGAGGGCCGTAGGTATTATTTTGGACTTTTTTTTTCTTAAAAAGTTCAATAGAACATATACTATCTTCCATCGAACTTGGGGACTACGTGGGCCCACGTCACCTCGCGGTGACTTAGGGCCTACTGTTTCTAATAGTTCTGGTTGATTCTTTCTTTGGCGGCTTATGTTGCGCACTACCTGGACATTTCTGTCACGGGTCAACGTGGGCCCACGTCTCAGGACAATAAAAAGAAAAAATTCTTTTTTCTTTTTTGAGCACCATGCATCTTTTGACAAGATCAACAGCTCCCTGACATAACAGTGGTCGAACACAGACTGCTCGGGAAACCTGCTCGGCTGAACGTGGTCGGCACTATGTGTGGTCAGCACTGTGCGTGGTTGGCACTACGTGTGGTCAGCACTATGCGTGGTCAGTACTAAGTGCTCGGCACATCATTGCCAGCGTTCGACGTGGTCTGCATCTGCACTGCTCAACACAGGTCAAGACGATGGACTTCCCTCAAGATACATGGTGCTCGGGGACTAGCTGTGGGGGGTATAAATCCGGTATACCACCATGGACAGTTCCAGGGCTGCTCGGCATGACGGCCCAGACCAGGCAAGACCCGGCCGATTACCGACCAGGCTGGTGGGCCGGACCACAAGACATGGCGTGGTCCGCAACCGACCAGGAGGTGGATTACGCACAAGGATGCTTGTCCCGCAAGTAGACTTAATCGGTTAGGTCAGATAGAGTCCTTCTAGGGCACGACTTGATGTAACCGACCACCGTACGTGTACCCTTGGCTGCTCGGCTATATAAAGCGGCCAAGGACCCCCCCTAGAACGCAGGCTATTCTCTGGCATCCTAGATCTAGAGAGCTTAGCGCTTCATTGTACTCCGACACTTGATCATATAGCATAACACGAGAAGCAGGAGGTAGGGTATTACGCTTCCGAGCGGCCTGAACCTGGGTAAACCTGGTTGTCCTTGGTTTGTCTTGTTTCTCAACGTCCAGATCGTAGATCGTAACGTGCCCTTGTCAAAACTCACCACCGTGGGATACCCCGTGGTGGACTGCCGGTTATCCGTAATCGACAGTAACTCACACAAGTTTCATCTATGCATGTGTGCTTAAAAATCGACCAAACATTTGATGCACACATGTAGGGGGAGCTACCACTACCAAAACCGGAATTAAAATGCTTGTCCAATCCAAGATTCATGATCAAAATGTCTTGGGCAAGCAATTCAATTTCATATTGAATTCAATTTCCATATCTTTGTGGGTTTTGCGAAGGGTTGTCATCAATTACCAAAAAGGGGGAGATTGAAAGCTCTGGTTTGGTTTTGGTAATTAATGACACCCAAACGTTGCTAATGCTTTGCTCTAAGTGTGATTAGACACATAGCAACGTGACGATGGACATGGAGCATAGTGATCATGATGATGGACAAGGTGGACTTGTGGCATGATCGTGCTCCGACGGAGGCCCATGGAGATCAAGGCAAAGGTATACTTGATAGGGCTTTCCGGTTTGGTGGTCAAGACACTTAGCGAGTGTGACCACATTTAGGATCGATAACCGACTATCAAGAGGGGTTTCCTCGGCTCATTCGCGGTCCTAAGTGCCTCTAGTTTCGACTTTGCATGATGCATGAGAGGCTAACTAGAGTGCTAACTCTTGCGCGACATTTCATGTGTGAAATGCTAACTTCGAGGCTTGAGATTGGATCTTCGCATGGTGGAGTTAGTGTATAAGGCAAGAGAATTGGTTTGGATCAATTTGGAGCAAGTTTGAATCATGGAATGATGGAGTTTCTTCAGAGCAGTGCCGGACGCGGCTGCTGGCCGGCCGCGGACGCTGGAGTTGGGCGTCCGGCGGTCCTCGGCGCTGCGCGAGCACCTGCCGGTCTCCTTCGCCGGACGCGGCTGGCGTGGCTCCAGCGGACGCTGTATGGGCGGTGTTCAGCATCTGGCGATTGTCGGTGTGACGCGTGGCAAGGTCTTCGGCGTGCGGGCGGCTGGGCGTTGGATCAATTGCACCGGACGCCTAGGAGGCGCGTCCGGCGAGCGCCGGACTCACTCCAGAAACTTCTGGAGTTGAGCGTCTCTGCGGACGCGGTCGCCGGACGCCGAGCTCGGTGCGCCGGATGCTCGTTGATGGCAGCGGCGGACGCGGTGACGTGGCGCTTCATTCAAACGACAACGGTAGAATGGCGAGCACGAAGAAGGCGTCGGACGCATCCGGCGGTCCGCGCAGGACGCGTCCGGCGCAGTGAAACCTGGCGCCCGAGGCCACCAATGGCTCTATTTCGAGTGGGCTCTATAAATAGACCATTGGCCGGCTTGGGGAGGTCCTCTTCGCCATTTCTTCATACTTGAGCATACTTTGAGCGAGAGAGCTCCTCCCCCACTCATCTCTTTGATTCCTTTGCTAATCTTGAGAGAGATTTGAGTGAGAGCAAGTGATTTGCATTAAGAGTTGCATCTAGAGGCACTTGTTCTTCGAGTGGGCTGCAGATTCTTGTTACTCTTCGGTGATTTCCGTCACCATAGATGGTTTGGAGCAGCGGGTGGTGGTTGAGCTCAACTTGGTGATTGTTCGAGGCCACACCGGGTTCTTGTGAGGGGTTCTTGATCCTTCCCCGCGGGAGTTCATGAAAGGATACTCAAGTGGATTGCTCGTGGCTTGTGGATCCTTGTCTTGTGTGGAGATTGCGGCTCCCCATTGGGGTCTTTGGCACCGAGCCAATTGAGCGGGCAACTCACCAAGCAAGTGTATCGCCACAACGAGGACTAGCTTGCCGGGAAGCAAGTGAACCTCGGTAAAAAAATCATTGTGTTGATTTGTGTTTGCCGAGGCTTCGACCTCCATTGTGATTGTGCTTGAGCATCTCTAGGTGATTGGTTTCTACACCGGTGATTGGCCATCTCCATCTCTACGCGGCGGTATAAATCTTCATCCCCTCATTACTTTCCCGCGTTGTAGAATTGCTTGTGTGGTTGGCCGCGTACCACTACTTGTGTAGCTTAAAATCGCGTGGGTTAGAATTGCTTGTCGTGGTCGGTCGGGAACCACTCATTGTGTAGTTTAAATCCCATGGGTAGAATTGCTTGTTCGGTTTCGGTGAACCGTCATTGTGTAGCTTGATCACCGTGGTTGTTGTGCATTTGATTTGAGTAGCCTTGCATTGTTTAGGACGGCTTGCATAGAGTAGTCGAAGCTTAGCTTTGCACTTTTGCCGCCTTGCTATCTAAATTGTTGTCTAGTGTTTTGCTAGAATTTTTATTAGGCTATTCACCCGCTAGCCATTGTGACCTTTCAGCGGGTCTTGACGCGGTGGTGGCGGCCCGCGCGTGAGGCGGCCCTGTGGGGTCACGGTTGCTTCCTCTCCTCCCTTCTCCACCCTTCTTCCCCTTTTCTCCTCCTCCTACAAACACCAAGTCTCGGCGGCTTGGCTGGCCTCCGGTCATAGCTTGGGGCGCCAGATCTGGGCCCCCGAGCGTGGATCCGGTCCCCCCCCCCCAGCCGGTGTTGGTGCGTGGCCGTGGGCCGGCCACACCACTGGTGGCTGTTGCCTGGCGGTGCCCCAGGCGGCGGCAGCGATGCCGGCGGTTTGGCAGGCCGCCGGCTCCGGCGGGCTTGGAGCACCGGATATGGGGGCCCTGGTCATGGATGAGGTCTCCCATTGCCTGGATCTGGCGCCTGGTCGTGGGCCGATTTCACGGCGGGCGCCTACTTCCTGGCGGCGCCATTGGCCGGCCGTGGTGTCGGTGGCCTTCGCGGGGTGTCGTCCCTCGCCGGGATGGTGCCTCCTTCGGTGGATCCGGTTGCCCCGGTCCTATTATGGCATCGTCGGTCCCCCAGGGCGCCTGATCCCCCGTCGACGCGTGCTTGGGTGCGTGGCGGCGCGGCTCCTGCCAACTACCGCTCTCGACAGCCGCTTGGCTCTACCGCTGGAGGGGTCTGGAGCTCGGTGTGGCACTCGCCTTGGTGGGATGTGGGTGGTGCGGCCACGGGCGCCGTCCTGCATGGTGAGGTTGATGTCGGTCGAGCAGCCACTCTTGTTCATCTTCACATGTGGTGTTGGCGCTCTCTGTCACAGTGGGTATGGGGTCGGTTTCCGTCTATGCTTGGGGATGTGGCTCCATGGCGAAAGCCTTACCCATTGTTGGGTCGATGACGGTGACGCCTTTGGACGCCGCTCACTTCCTTGTAAGCGTCTATCGAAAGGCCCTTTCCCCGGCGTGGTGGGTTCCTTCCAAGGCGTATTGCCTTGACCTTTTGGTCAGATGACGGCTGTGTGTTTTACATCGTTCCCCTCCTTGGAGGCGTCGCTTGGAAGGTGGTGCCCTGTCTTACTGTGGTGGAGGTCGGCTCGTTCGGTCGGAGACTCCGCCGCTGTGCCTGTTGTGCTTCATCTCCTCTTCACATTGTTTGTCCAACTCGGGTGTTGGTGTTGCCGCAATCCTTCGTAGTGGCTACCTGGTCACTGGCGATTTAGATCTCGCGACTACCAGGTCGCTGGAGGCTCTAAGTTATGACATCCCCTTTGAAGTGGCTACCTGGTCACTGGAGGTTTTACCTCGCGACTACCTGGTCGCTGGAGGCTCTGGAGTTCGACGTTTCCTTCGCAACGGCGACCTGGTCGCTGGCGGTTCTAGTGGATGATCTGTCACCGCGGCTGGACCCCTCTTGGTTGGCGGCAATTGTGCGGATGTGTCTTTGGTTGCAAGCATAGTTTTTAGTAGTCGGTGTTCGGAGGTGGAGGCTCCTCCCCCTCTTTTTTTTCTTGCTATGTGTGTATTTGTTGGGTTTCTCGTCTGTAATCTTTGGATTACTTGCAAGGCCTTTGTATTCAATATGTGTGTAGATCTATTGATCACTCCCTTGTGCTTAATGAAATACTCCCTCTGTCCTGATATATAGCACATTCTTGCTATTTTGGGATAAAATAATAAAGAGAACAATAGATACATGTACCCCTTATTTACCTTCCTTATATATTGAAATTTGATTCGATTTCTATAATTAAAGGATAAACTCTCAACCTTCTTATACAAAATAGGTAAGGAAATGAATTACTTTCTATATAGAAAATAATCATATACTTTTATTTAAGTAAACATTATCTTTTTTTCCCAGATGTACTATATTTCAGAACAAATTCAAAATTCAGAATACCCTATATTACAGGGACGGAGGGAGTATATGCTATATGCCTGCTCTAAAAAAAATTATTACAATTTTTTGTGCAAAGGCATACACGATACATAAAAATAATTCGACCTACCACGTTCTACATATATACGCCGACACAGGATCAAGATCACTACGCACGAGAGCCATGCTTTCCTACATCAAAAGGATTCGTATATACTATTTGCCGCTCTGGGGGCTTAAATAAAAATAATTACAATAATATGATATATATATATATGCTCTCTGATCTCTGTCGCATCTCTTTCCGTGTGACCAGTAATCAGTTTTTCTAATGGTTAAATGTGGAGAAAAAGATCTGCCAGTCAGAACAGTACGTGCTCGATGACCACGCGCCACGTGATACCTATTATATAGTATAAGTAACTCTCTAATCAAAGTATTATATATATGTTTATTGTAGTCTACATGATTTGTCAAGATCCGCTGATCTGGTTTAGTTCTCTAGCATTTCACCATCTAACTGTACAAATCATTGGGTGCATAAATGAATCCAACTGGATTATTAATAAGTGAAGGAGATTAGCTGCACTTGAATCAACTCTGGAGACCCTTTTGCGTGATCGAGACCAATAAAAAAATCAACTATGGAGATGACCAAACTATGGAGTCTATACAATAACCCCAGACAGCTGCCCCATTGTTTTTCTTTATTTGTTGATGTTCTTTCTCATCATTATATAGTGCAAGCTGAGTTTATTCTCAAATTCCCATTGATAAAATTATGATGTTGTGTTTAAGCCAATTTTAATGGAGGTGTTTTATAGAGTTTTATGAACATTAAATATGTTGACATGATAAAACATTGACGAAGAGAAAAGCGAGGTGATAAATGTTTTTCATGGGAGAATGTGGAGCCAAGAACAAATGCCTTGTTCGTTGATCTACCAACACTTACCATTAACGATTCAGAGTGTGTTTTCTCTTATAACAAATAGCAATAGTGAGAAATCAGCCAGCTAGAAACAACCAAACAAAGAGGGTGAAAATATGATGCCAACCTTAATTACTCTCTTGGCCTTGCGATCTTGTTGCTTTGGGGGCACGTACTGACGAAAAGCGGGGAGCAACATATGGCTACTCCCTAATGGTTGAAGTTGAACGATGAAGGATTCACATGTGTATAAAAAAAAAAGAAATTAGCATATTCCCTCTGATCCCTCCGTCAAAGTAATGAGTCGCCATGGCTATACACGGAGATCTGAATACAAGGATGATGTCGACCTGATAAAAGCGGTTCCCATATAGACACATTGGTCCATACTGAATGGCGATGGTGCCCCCACACATGTCATCGATCTGTGTAGTGACGCAGCAACAGCAAGATCGTGCGGGTGAACAATGACCTAGGATGGTGCGAGGATGGCTCTGGTGGCTTGATCCGATTGTATGTTTCGTGCGGTTGTTTGCTTTAGGCCTTGTTTAGTTCAAGCCAATTTTGGATTCTGTATAGTAACTTATCACATCGTGACCGTGGATTTTGTTTGTATTTGGTAAAAATTATCCAAATTTTGACTAATTAGGCTTAAAATATTCATCTCGCAAAGTACAATAAAACTGTGCAATTAGTTTTTGATTTCATCTACATTTAGTACTTTTACAAAAAGCATGTGGGGCGTTTTTGATGTGACGGGGAATAGGAATTCTGCATAGTGAATTTGGTGGCAAATTTGGGAATCTAAACAAGGCCTTAGCCAAATTAAAGCTGTCCAATGACGGATTGGTGTGATTGTGTGGTGGCGTGAACACAACTGTGGTAGTACCATGGTAATAATAAGGACTGTTGGAGGTTATTACATCTGCTTGGAAAACAAACGGTGTGTTCACATGTGTGTGTCTTTGGGTTGTTGTCAGGTTGCTTTTTGTGTAAGTAATGGCTGAGCCACAAATGTTTAGGAGCCTGGCTGATTATCATTGTCACGACCATAATCTACAACTTCTCCTAGTGAGGAGCCCCGCTGATTATAATTGTCACAACCAGAATCAACTTCTCCTACTGGCGTGGGATTCTCCGAGCTCCTCTGAGGTGGGATTCTCCGACCATGCTGTTTTTAGCATTTAATATAAGCACTCCCCTGAGCAATTGGTCTTGATGGAGGATTTTTATGTGCTCGCACTATTGGTAGTGTTCTTTTTTATTTAAGTCAGTGAAAACCCCTCACCTTTTTTCTGGTTTTCAGACCTTTTAAATTTGCTCCTATGTGGAGTCGAACATAAGTCTGCTGGATGCTACTCAGGAGCTCTAATCACGAGGCTAGAGGCTCTTTGACCTATTGGTAGTGTTCTTATTATCTCGTACTAGTGGAAGTTCACCGGTCTTGTAACGTGTGCACAAATGTTTATGTAAAAATAAATACTATTTCTCTATAGTACAAAGAAAATTTTCATTTACGCTTTATCGATGAGCATGGGTGGCCGCCTAGTGTCGTTGGGTGGTGGTTCGACCCGTATGTATGAGAACGACTGAGATAAATGAGTCAGCCCTGAAGGATTTAGGGTTTTTGTTACATCTATCTACATGATGAAGCTTGGTAACAATAACCATGTGTCAGTTCTCCCTCCCACCGATCCATATGTGGTTAGACGAAGCCCTACAATGGGCGACGGCCGATGATGGCCTCTACATTGCAAACCGACGACCCCTGGTTGAGTTGGTTATGTGGCTCTAAACAATACTCGTGTTGTGGGTTTCACTCATCGTGGGTGGGAGCGAGTTAGGGGCCTCCGTATATGATTTAGAAGTCATTTAGGACAATGACATGGTCCCCAAAGTATGAGTGATTTCATATTTTTATAAAAATACTTATCTTTTTTTTCGAAAGGCCAAGCAAAAGCTTTGCCGGGATTTCTATTAGACGAGGAAAAGAAAAGGCAAGTGCCGGCCCGGTTTTTTGACCGGAAACCGGGCGTAAAAAACCATACAATTTAGAGGGTACCCTACTCCAAAGCACACATAGGTACCAAATTACAACTCAACTTGCGCCACAAAAGTGCAAACTCAACTCAGCTCAGCTCCGCGCTTGGTCGGATCGGAACATCGACACCAAGCCTCTAAACCACTTAGGAACTCGGTCGGATTGGGTCATCGACACGAGCGTTCATCTTTAAACCACTAGGAGCTCCAACACTGACGCCAACTCAACAAGAAAACAAAACAAAACCTAAAAAAGCTAAGCAACTGAAACAAACTAAGCCTAAACCACCACCGGCACCAACCACGAACACGTTGATGGAGATGACGAAGTAGCACTGCCCAAAGACAACCCGCCCAGGTCGAATTCCACAACGACGCCTTCAAGAAGGGTACGACGCCAAAGCGCCACCGTTGTCCGTCCAAGGCAGGACTGGGTTCTCACCCATGGAATGTGCTAGGGACTCGACGCCCTCAGCAGGGGAACGACACCCACAAGTGTCGCCGTCGCCAGGCTTTCGCCCGAAACAACCCCAGCACCGACTCGAACGAGAACTCGGGTCCCCACCAGCCACCAAGACATCGCTGCTAGCCATCAGAAGGAATCTCACCAGAGTAGACGCGCCGGCCGCGTGAGCAGCCGCAAAGCTGCGCCAGCACCCTGCCAAGTCCCCTGCCGAACACCAGCCCTCCGCCACTGTGAACCACCACCAGTCGCTCGCCGAAAGACCGTAGCCGCCGCCGGCCACCGCATCCGGCCGAGCTCCCGTCGCAGGCACCACCACCCCCTCGAAGGTGCCGGATCTGGAGCGAAGCCCCGAACTAGCACCCCCGCGGACGCCGTGGCCTCTGTCTCCAAAATGACCGCCCCACGACAGTGGTCGGAGGAATGGGGGGAGGACGGCGTAGACGAAGGCCGCCCCCCAACGCCAACACAACCCCAGCCACCGCCACGACACGATCACCATGAAGAGGAGGCGGATGGCAAGCAAAGGGGGAGGGAGCCCCTCCGCCGCCGCCCACACCCGAAAAAGGCAGCAGACCCGCGACGCCCTGCCGACGAACCCCACTGGAGGAGAGCAGCTACCACCATACCTGGCACAGCCCGCAGCACCGCCATGGCACCGCAGACCGGCCAGAGCCACAGCCGACCACGCCGCCACGCCGCAGTCGAACAACCGCGTCACCACCGTGCACCCCACCCTGAGCAGCTGCCAGCCATCCCAGCCATGGCCGGTAGCCGCCAGCAGCACACACAGGCACCCATACGGCAGCAGCCACAGCCAGGCCGAGAGGGGGGTGGAGGTGGGGAGGAAGCCGCCGGCGGACAAACCACCGGCCACCAGCGAGGAGCCCCCCAACACCACCAGATCCGCCACAGGGGGCGCCGGATCCGGCCACCTCCATGCCGGATCCGCGCAGGACGAAGCCCACCAGCCCCCCACCACGAGCGCCGCCGGCGGCCCCTCCACCAGTAACCACCACGAGCGCCACAGATGGAGCAGCAGAAGGGGGCCCGGCCAGAGGGACGCCAGATCCACATGCGAGCATACCCTATCCGCACACGCAGCCTCGGATCCGGGCACTCGTGGAGCTCCGCCGCCGCCGGACGCCGAACCAGTCGAAGCACCGCCCCCACACGAAAGCACCACGGGCAGAGAGGCCCCGCCGCCGCCTTCCTCGCAGTCGTGCGGGCCTCCCGATGAGCTGCTCGGGCGGCGGCGAAGCAGAGGGCACCGGGAGGGGAGTGGCGGCGCGGCGCTTCGGGCGGCCGCCCGAGTCGCCCCAGACGGAGCGACGCGGGGGCGGAAAAGTAAATTGCCTTCCCTTTTTCATAAAAATACTTATCACAAAGTGATATGTTCATACTTTTATGAAAGTAATTTTGAAGACAAATCTATTCATGGTTTTCACATTTCCAAACTCAATAACTTAAAAGTTATATTTTCAATGTTTGACCCTTCTTTTTTCTATATGGAGAGAGTATATAGTTCCCGGTTACCAAATTAAAGATCACATGCAGTGACTGAAACCCAAGATTCCATACACTAGAGGATATATACATGTATAATAGTATAGTATAGTCTACCAAGCTGCTCCTGAACCGAGAACAGCGTACACCCTTACACCAAGTAGAGTCTGCCGGGAGTGCCCAAAGCCACTATAAGATAAATATAAATTAGACCTTGGGCGAACGCATGATCGTCGATATCAACGTGTCGTGCTGCCACAGCTCGAATTAATAATATAAAAATTTATATTTTATAATATATGGGAAATTATTTCCTAAAAGCTGGGCGATTTGGGTTCTGATCACGACGACGCCTGAGTGTACGCGCTACGCAGAGCGTGTGAAACGCAGCGAGATATGACCCGGATGCAGCAGCTAGCAAGCATCCCGCGTTCCCTTCTAGATATAAGTTTGCCCGGCGGCACGCCGTTGCCACTCCCAACAACGTGGACACTACTACTACTTTCCTGGCCTGGGAGAGCCTAGTATAGCTTTGCTTGCATTGCATCTTTAGTTTCGTGGTATCTGATAGTATCCTTAGCTCTTGTTGGCGCCAGCCAGAGAGACAGCAGGCCGGGATGGCGAGGCAGCAGTGGCGCCGGCACGCCGTTGCCACGCTCGGCGTCGCGTGCGCGGCGGCCGTCGTTGCAGTGGCAGCCGCCGACGGCCCGACGAGGAACTCGACAGCCACCGCCACACCAGCTGGGGCTTCGGCGCTCCCGGAAACGATGGCAAGGGGTACCACCACGTTTGGCCGGTAACGCAGAGAACCTTAGTTTCTGACTATATATCTTTCTTCCGTCCCAAGGTTTTGCAACTAAAATATATATGGTTTTGTTAAGCTATAGTTTGGTTTTCTGAATGGATGTTTCTCCTGTGTATATGCAGCCCATGGAATTTGGATGGCGAGTTGTGGTGGGTTCACTGATCGGGTTCTTCGGCGCGGCGTGCGGGAGCGTCGGCGGCGTCGGCGGTGGCGGCATCTTCGTGCCCATGCTGGCACTCATCATCGGATTTGACCCCAAGTCATCAACGGCAATATCCAAGTGTGAGTACTCGCCCTTCCCTTGTGTATATGACCATCATCTATATCTATATATCCGAATGAGACAGCACAAGTCTTTGCTGGTTCTCATATATGTACTCCTTACATCATCATTTCCATACTCCATTTCGTCCTTATTAATAAATTGAGAAATTTGATCGATCGATTTTGGGTGGTCAGGCATGATCATGGGAGGATCCGTTTCAACAGTCTACTACAACCTGAAGCTGAAGCACCCGAGCCTGGACATGCCGCTGATCGACTACGACCTTGCCCTGCTCATGCAGCCTATGCTCATGCTTGGCGTCAGCATTGGCGTCCTTTTCAATGTCATTTTCCCCAACTGGCTCATCACGGCTCTCCTCATCACCATTTTCCTAGGTGCATGCCCGCTTGCTTGCATGTTTTCTTATATATCCCTCTTATTACTACCGTCAGGAAATCATTTTCTAATTACTCGTAAATAATTGACTTAATTTTGTTTCAACTCCATCTGAATCTGTATAATAGTCACATCGACTAAGGCGTATCTCAAGGGCTTCGAAACTTGGAAGAAAGAGACCATAAAGAAAAGGGTAATGCACGTTTTTGCCAGTAATTTTCAGTGTCATCTTTATTAAGAGCACTGACGATGCTTTATATATCTTTCCTTCTTTCTTTATTATATCGCCTGTTGCGCTAATGGAACTACTTTATTGTCTCTTCTTGGCCTCTTCCAGGAAGATGCAAGAAGACAGGACCAGATATGTAAGAGAGCACCAAAACACAACAAGTCAATAGTCTCTCACAAAATGATATGCTCTTGCTTACAATAATTTATTTTCCAAAAAAAAAAATGTCAGCTCAGGAACCCGAGCATGCAACAACAATCCCTATAGAAGCAGATGCTTCAGCTAATAATAAGGCAAAAGCCCCGACAGATGAAGCGGTAAGCGTCTAGATCATCTACATAGACATGTTTTTCAAAGCCATAATCATAAGGATCGTCGTGAGATGGAGACTGTCTTACATTTCAGGCATCAGTTCTGAAGAACATTTACTGGAAGGAGTTCGGTCTTCTTGCATTCGTGTGGGTGGCATTCCTTGGCCTTCAGATCACAAAGGTGATGGATCCCAAACACAAAAGACAAAACTGAGCCACATAAAAACTGTAGTCATTGTAGGCCTGGCAAACAAAACAGGTGCCATGTCCGGCCCAGATCATGCATGTAGTCATAAACCTGGCTTAGCCCAGCAGACCCAGACTGGGCCAGAAAGAAACTAACAACTGTTTCTGTCATGTTATTTGCAGAACTACGTTGCTTCTTGCTCCGTTTGGTACTGGGTGTTGAATTCTCTCCAGGTAACTAGTTGATAATTCTAGGATTTGAAATCTGCTTGTTACCCAGATCGACATGCCCTCGCAATTGGGAATAACATGGTTAAAATAACAACTCTTTGTATTATTGGTCATATGCACATATGCAGATCCCGGTGGCAGTTGGAGTGACAGCGTATGAAGCCTACGGGCTAAGAACAGGGAAAAGGGTGCTGTCATCTAAGGGATTAAGCCAGCAGCAGAGTACCCTAAGAATTAGCCAGCTGCTGGTGTACTGCCTGTTCGGCATCCTGGCAGGACTCATTGGTGGCCTGCTAGGCATGGGTGGCGGCTTCATCATGGGGCCACTCTTCCTAGAGCTCGGAATTCCTCCCCAGGTACTACAATGCCCACCTCTTTATACATTCAGGAGAGAAATTCGGGAGCATTATATATTCAGCAAGTGAGCTATATATATGCAGGTGTCAAGTGCTACAGCCACATTCACAATGATGTTCTCGTCGTCCATGTCGGTCGTGGAGTACTACCTGCTGCACCGCTTCCCGGTGCCTTATGGTACAATTGTTTACCCTCTCGGTCGCCATACATTCACAATGCATAAAACAAGATCGAAACATACAGCTGAATGCCTTATGGTCGAGTCAACTCATATATATTTCGATCTTGTCTTGCCTTGGTTTATACATTCAGCTGCTTACTTCACGGCCGTGGCATTCGTGGCCGCCATCACGGGGCAGCACTTCGTGCGGAAGCTCATCGCTTGGTTGGGGCGGGCGTCCCTCATCATCTTCATCTTGGCATCCATGATCTTCGTCAGCGCCCTTACTCTCGGTAGAACATCCATCCATGCTTTGATTTGTTGAAGTTTCATTAAGATTATATTACTCTGAAACAGCTTTATTTGTATTTAATTTATTGATCGATGATGATGAAAACCATGGTCTCTGAATGCACGCATGGCTTGCAGGTGGGGTAGGCATCTCGAACATAGTTCACAGGATGGAGCAGCATCAGTACATGGGCTTCGAAAGCCTTTGCAAGGTGTAGGGGGACCAAAGTGCAAGCTAAGCATTACCAGGGGAGGATAGGACAATTAGGGATTGATGAATATATATATATATGGGTGAAAGGATTCCAACGAATTTAGCACATCGTAGCCCAAGATAGATTCATCGTACATGTAAACACCCATAGCTTGACATAGACTCATCAGATGTGTTGTTGTCATAGCTTACAGAGTGTAGTCCCTCTGGTCCGGTTTACAAATTGCCTTTTGAGGTAGTCTCCTAAATTACACTTTAACCATTTATTTATATGTGTTTTGTTATATTGTTTATATATGTTCATAACTTGTGGTTTACTGGATATAGTGCTTTTAATCATAAATCTGATTGTATCAAGTTTACAATAGTTAAAACTTGTTAGCCAAATTATATTAGTCAAAGATTGTAAAGTAGTATGATGACTCTTGATGTAAGCTATATATGACTTAAAAATTGCACCAGAGAGTATTTTTTGTTAAAATTGATTTTGGTATACAATAATACATGTACATGTGAAGTGCTTAATTTCTGCAGGTGCTCGTGGGTGACTGGTTACTAGAGCCCGCTCTCAGTCCGCAGATTTAGATTCGAGTTCTGCATCCTCTTAATTAAAATATGAGGGTGTGATCTGCTCCTTCCTGTCCAATTTTCTTGAAGTGCTGAATTTCTTCATCACATTCATAAGGTGTATTCATTAATGTTGGACCCATTATGTTACGTTGCCGACAGTGGACAATCAACATAGCGCGATTCAGAAGGCGCTTAGCCGATTTTTACTTTATTTCAATCTCAAGGTTGTCTCAAAGGGTATAGGGATTAATCTCAAGGTTGTCTCAAAGGGTATAGGGATCAGGTTCCAGCCCATAGGCCAAGCCCGCTATTGACTAGATTAGACTGTGAGGCCCATAGTAGCGGCCACGCGTGTTCCGAGCGGAATATGAAATCGCACTCGCACCGTACCGGCAATTAAGATTTGATGATTGATTTATTAATAACGATCATCAGGAGCTAGAGCTTTGATGCATGTGCTTATACTGTTATACACTACACAAGACTGGACTTTGGCAGCCCTACCACAAAATAAAGCTTTAGTATATCGAATAATCAGAAGGAGCTTTTCCTAAATCCTAAAAAAGATTTCGCAAAAAAAAAATCCTAAAAAAAATAATCAGAAGGATCTTCGATGGTCGTGCTAACTGCTGCTCACGTGCCGGAGCAGCTGCCGCGCTGCACTGCGACCGGACGAGTGTGGAACTGATTATGAATCAGAGACAATCATGACAACCGTGTCTCGTGGTGGTACCAGAAATTATGTGAACCATATGTAAAAGACACAACTATCACGAGACAGATTGAGAGCACGGGCCACTGGGTGCACGGGCAGTACAGACTACAGAATGAAACGAGGCCCACGTAGCTGTCCAGTCTTCACATGGGCCAGCCCATCTTTGTCCCGCCCGCAGCAGTATCGCTTTCGCTGCCAAAAACCAGCACTATGCCCAGGTCATCGTCTGCTCTGCAGTTTGCTAGAGGACAAACAAAAAATGGCTGCTGGAAGGACAATCACATCACATCCGGATAGCGTCGCCACCAAACATTGCGTTGGAGATCCATAGCAGAGATCGAGTTGCACTCCAAGTTCTCAACATCCTGGAACAATTACTGCAACTTGCAACCATCGCTATCGTCCACTCAGCCAGCTCATGGATCGAACGTTAGCATATTTTCTGCCCAGCACAAGCAGAGGCAGAGCAGCACTTTGATTTCAGCTGACGAAGCATCGGATGCTGTAAACCTGAAATAAAAGGAGTCACAATTCATTAAGGAGTAAGTGACAACAGCAACAAAAGAAGAGGTACGTACATACGTACGGTGTGTGGTTATTAAGATCGAACATTGGCACGCATCTCTCGTGGATTGGAGTTTCTTCCGTCTAGCTTGTCTCGGGTTGCTGTTGCTTGTGTCTCTAGCTTTGACCTGCAGCCAAGAGACAAAAATTAACACCCACTTGATGCGCTATCAACCGTCGTACCACGCCAGCATTACAGTGACGGCGCGGCAGCCTTAAAAGATGGTAGTACGGACGTACGGTGCGGGATCCTGCATCTCCTGTTCTCCACACGCTCTCTGAATGATTCTGCGTCCTGTAAAAGAAAAAGGCCATGCATGCCTAACCAGTCCATGTGATGATGCATACGAGTACTAGTACGTACTACATGCATGTGATAAAAAGTTGACCCTACTGCTATGGAAACGATTCATTCATTCATTATTATATTGCTAACATTACACTATTGTCGTCAGAGAATGAGAGATTGGATCTACTGCTCCAAGTAGCAGGAATTCTGCTCCATGTTCCTGGATCCAGACTGAGGAGCGCACTTGCTTGTCTGCCTCATTCAGAGATCTCACTCGCTCGTTGATTGCATGTACAGCCGTATAGGAGGTGAAAGGGACTTGCTAACACATGTGCACGCCTTCCTTATCATTAATCCATGCCGGTCCGGACTTATTGGCAGTGGCAGATAATCAGATATTATGGGTTTTCTTGGCATGGCCATAAGGGCATGGCGTAGTGGTGGGTAGACCCATCCAAGTCACGAGACAATCGTTTGAGTCGAGTTGTAGTTCTCCAGTGGTACTCGACTCTTCGAGTGGCCCACCAGTTGAAGATGGGTCCATGCTTGTAGTTCTCATATATGGAGAGGAAAGCCTTGTCTCGTGGCTTGCATAATACCGCTGGTGAATGCATGACATTCTGAACACACTTGATGCCTGCGGTATTGTGCATAGTAGGAGTACTCCTGTCCTACTACATGCCTGCGGTATCATGATTTTGCTGTCTTCATGGTTCTCTTTTACTATTACACACGTGACGCAAAACAAGTGATATTGTTCCCAAATTTTCGTATTCATAAGAAGTCCAACTAGTGTCGCCAAATCTGTTGACGATATTTTTTCTTCTGCCCAAAATGCTTCCCCTTGCAAGGATCCAGGTGCGTCTTTTCATGGTTTGGCGCTAATGATTGTGTTATGCCCCTCCTAGGAGCCTGTTGTGTGTGATAGGAGCATTTGTCACGATCTTGTCAGAAAATAAATTTACTATCTCATAGTATCTGCTAGCTCTCGTTTGGTCAAAGCACCGTTTGAATTCAAAATGCTACGACTTCTGGCCAGGAGAGAATTTCATCCCAGTCAGAATATAAGCAGATACTCCTAGCTTGCATCCCCTCCAATACTATAATTCTTCGTTCGATCTGAACTAATGGATTTTAGATCGCTAGCTCTGTCAAAGAACCATTTTTTCCTCTCTTGTTGAGGATTGATCTGATCTAACGGAATTTCATCGTGATCTTGTGCGCAGGCAGCACAGCACACAGCACAGGCGCGAGCGAGATGCACATATCTGTTGCTGGGCTGGTCCCACCCACACACCTCTTGGACCTTGGCAGCAGGCAAGTCAGAAGTCACCCATGCTCTGTATTGCTGAACACCTAAACATTCAACGGCAGTCGGCACTACCAATTTTCTATGTTTTTTCTTTTACATATGATCTGATATGGAGGCAGAGAATCAAGAAATGAGTATATAGTATGCTCACTATATGCTCCGCTCGGCTGGCTGCTGCTGTGCTGTTCATCCAGGCTTTAATGAAGGCAGCCGCAGTTGCTCAAGGGCTAATCAGCCAATTTTTCTCTACTGTCACTGGCTGACTGTCGCCATGTTTGCCTTTGCCTCCCTCATGAAATGAATGAGTGGGTTGTGTGAACTGTGAGGGTGCTATCACTATTACAACTAGGTGGATACTCCCGCTCGTTGTCATGGATATTCAACAATTTAAAAGAAATTACACTATTTATATTTATAGTTATACAAATGAACCTATATCTAACTAATTTTGATGAACGGCTTGGACACATCTCGCGGACAACTAAATGCATGTTATGGGACGAAGAGAACTATCATAATTATATACATAATGGCCATAATCGCAACCTATAAGCATTGTTATGGATTGCTTATGCGATCAGGCTGTATCGCCGAGAATTCCCCAAGAGGTTTATCTTTATAAAAGAGATATGATATAGATGTTTGAAAGGAACTCGGTGGGCATTATATTATTGATGAATGCTAGGAGATTGAACTTTTGCATGTTCTGGGGATAACGTTTATTGAATGCTGCTGAGCTAATACTAACTGCCCTCTTTCTTTCTTCATCTATAATAACTGCTAGACCTTTTTTAAAAACAATTTACTGCTAGACTTTTTTTTGGAACAATTTGGTGCTAAACATTTCAAAGCTCATCTGATCAGACAACTCAGATGGTTTGTCTCATATCTACTGTACGTGTTTTCTTGTCTTTGTTCCGACCTGCTGGTTTTCATACTATATTGTTTTTATGTCCCTTGAAAAAAAAAAAAAACTTGTTCTTGTGTCCTTATAAAAACTATCATATCAGCTTCCCAGCATGGTCCGACTCCTCTGCTGTCCTCATGCACGCATGGCCTGATGATCTCTGGCGCAGCTGTGGCATGATCTTCTCAGGCTGCACTGCAGCCGGGCACGCCGCACATGGGGTGTAAAAAGTTCTACATGGACCATCATGCATCTATGCACCCTGTTCTTTAAATAAAAATAATAATTAACAAGCATTGGCAGCCTCTCGGCTGAAAATGTTGTTATGTTGATTGATGCTGATGCCCAATCTTGATTACCCATATCTATCTGTGCACTGAGATGGGGCTCATTTTGGAATGCACAGTAAAAATTCACTGTCATAGTACTTTCATCTGAAAGCATGCATGCATTCGTCAGAATCTTGTCAATCAAGAAGCAATGATTATCAAGAAGCCTGCAGTGGTCAGAGCATTCAATCATTCATAAACAGAGGGACCAATGCAAGATACTGAAGGGGTTCCCCTCTTCTTTTTATGACGACGAAAAAGATTGATGATGTCCAGCAAAGAATTTGACGCGAATCCTAGTTAGTCAGCGGAAACACAAAAACTTGTACCGGTGTACGTATCCCTCTACTTGTGTGCTACGGATGATGTACTGTTATACCGTACCGTTGCACTCCAGATTCAGATTCAGAACGATCCCCTCATACGAGCTGGCATGATGGTAGGCTTTGTACACCGGTTCTGGCCGTTCATATTGTGGGCGCGCGACGCCGTGATCTGGACCGTGTATTCAGTGGATATAACGGCCCGTGTGTGGCCGAGCCCACCACGGGGATGGAGACGGTGGTGTTGGTGAGTTGTTTCACATGCCAAGCAACAAGCATGATGTTGTCCGGATCCCCATGGACCAGCGTGGATGTTGCACCCTTGTGCTACATTATATCACGCTTGCACTCGCTACATTATATCACGTAGGGTCCGGATTGTGTGTTGGGTACCTTAACACAACTTATTTTCTCCACGAACTAAACTCCATCTAGAATAGAACGGACAAAAGAAAAATCAAGATTAAGCTAGCACGCTTTTTTCTTCAAATTAAAACACACTAGCTCTTTGTGTTCACTAGCAAGCAACTACTCCTGAGCTTAGCAATGCTCTGGCAAAGGCGTATTGATAACATTTTGCCACCCAAAAGTTTGATGGTGTAGAAAAAAGAAGAAGAAAAAAGGTGAGCATAAACCACATCCTTAATGCTCCGTAGTCCGTACACGTCACTCTTGTCCAAAAAGGCCAAGATTGTGGAGGAGCTTCGCTACTTGCGGTTCCGGAGATAAGGATGAAAGACCAGCAAGCAAGTAAGCAGGTCAGCAGGATAACAGAGTTCGCTTACCCGTATTTATCGAGAATTGCAGAGCTCAGCTCACATGCGACAAATACATAACTCTTGTTCCTTATCTGATCTGCAGATTCCTTGTCTTGATCTGGTCTAGAGTAAGGAATTTCCGGATTCCGGTTGGCTCTTTTAAATTTTCTTGTCCATTCTCCAGCATACTGCAGTTTTTTCTTTCGTTCGTTCTCTTCCTGCTTCACTGGCCGCTGGACGAAAAGACGGCGTCATCTCGCGGCACAAGACGTGTACTCTCTTTCTTCCCACGTTTTTTTTCTTCTTCTTCTGAAAGTTTATTTCTTCGTTTTCATAAAAATGAAAAGCATGCGCAAAATTGTGGGTGATCTTCTAGCATAACACACGTGTTACCGATCGACCACCCGACAGCAACGGATAGAGAGCACTCAGAAAAGTGTTGTACTGTTGTGTCCACGTGAGCACACCATGCATGTCCATGATGCATTCCTCGACCATAGAGCTGAGCTATATATATAGATTTTCTTTTAAAAAATAAAACCGTAATAATGAACACAAGCTCCGACTTCATCTCCTTTGATTCAAGAAGAGGATCTGGAGCCATGCATAGATGGATCGGTAAAGTGACTCAAGTTAATCAATCTCTCGTTGAGAAAATATAGAGAAAACCAATTTAAGGGTGGACAGAGAAAACAATACTATAAATGATGGCCGATGTATCACATGGACAGAAATGTGTGTGCACGTGGCCCCCTATTAGAGAGCTATAGCTACTCCGTACCTGTCATGACTTGCGCCTTGCCAAAATGTAGATTTTTTTTTCGGAAAAGCAACCAACAAGATTTTTTTTTTTGAAACTAACAAGAAATTTATTGGGCATATAATGAAGAGAAGAGAAAGCGTGGACTTGGTATTTCAAGTTTGGCATCGACTCTATATGAAACGCATATAGAGGATTCTTGCTTTTGATCTCAAACAACTCTAACTATTATATACATGAAAAGTAAGCACACCTTATGACCTTATCCCATCAAAATATTTGGATGAACTTTTTTTATTTCCGCAAGTGAAAAATGTGATATATTTAAATTTTGCCCACGAAAATCACTTGACGAATAAAAATGATTCCTACGCTCCACGTCCACGCTTGACCAAAGAATCCACCAGCATTTGTAGCAAAAAAACAATGACTTTCTTATATACAGGGCTTGTGAACTTTTTAAGATCAAACTCGTATTGTCTTGCTATAAGATCATGCTCCCACCCTTCAGAATCCAAGACATTTTTGCTGGGTATTTTAGTGAAATGGTCGTAACAATGGAGGAAGAGATGGAGAAAAAACACCTCCTTAGATGAGGTATGCTCACGATAGGAGGGAGGAGGGAGGGTTCCGTACTGTGCAACTATCACTATCGGCTCAAGACACAAGTAGTGATAGGTTCTCTGTCACTATCGGCTCTTAGCCGCGAGCAGGCAAAGAAATATCACTGTCGGTTTAAGCCACAAAGCAAAAGTGGTAGTCTCATTATCACTATCAGTTCGTGAATTAAACCAACAGTGGTATGTCACTACGGGCTCATGGCTTGAGCTGATAGACTCCATTCACTACTTGTGGAGCTCCAATAATTATTTGGGATTTACCCCTCAAAAAAAATTATTTGGGATTTATCAGTTATTAACCAACAGTGAAGAGTTATCATTGATTGTCATCTTCATATATGATATATTCAGATATCGCACCCAAAAATGAGTTGGTAAGTGGCTAAAGTAGAGCTAATCCTCCCGTGCATTCACGATAGATGTCGGGGCGCTTAGTAGTACATTATGTAGTACATGCATGTGTCTTTACTAAAATGGTTGTCACTTTCCAGATCTTTGTGGTTTGGTCCTGATGCGATTTACCCAACAGTTTTAAGTTAGCTTACAAATCAAAGGACGACGCGAAGCTGGCCGGCAACCGGTCAGTCTTTTTACATTTCGGCCCTTTTTTTCAAAGATATTCACAAATAGACCCCCGTCGATTTGCTTTCAGAAATAGACTGGTTGACGCCAAGGAGCCCGGCGTCGCGCAACATGCATTGACGCTGTGGTCTCGCCATTGCCGAACACCGGCAAGTGACTCACGGGCCACGCGCACGAGCTTGACGCAAGGTCTCGGCGTCAAGCGTTTTAGCTTGACGTCGTAGATCTTCGGCCGTCAAGCCTTTATTCAAAATACGGGCCCGTCGGTCTCGTATCCTTGTCCCTGGCCGGTTCCGCTTCCTCGAGCGCGCCGTCGAACCGCCGCCATCCGTCGCATCCGCGCCCGTCCACCGAGCAAGGAGCTACGGCGGCACCCTCCTCCGCCGGCCCTGGAGGCGCTCCTCTCCCCGCCGTGCCCGCCCGCTTCGCCCTGCCGCGTCACGCTTCGGGGCGGCGCGCGCGCCACCATGGCCGGCGAGGCCATGGCCATGGAGGCCGGCAAGTGGCGTCGCGCGTTCGACTCCCGGCGGCGGCGGCCTCGAGCCCCACCCCCGCCCACACCAACTCCGCTCTCCTGGCGCGGCCCGTCCGTTGGCGCCCCCGCCCGCTCCCCGTTCGTCGGGGTCGGGCCGTAACACCCTGTGTTTTGCATCATTATAAAATTCACTAAAAATTTAAACTTTTTAAACTTTCCAACAAATTAAAACTTGACGAGTCTAGTTTGTGCAAAACCAACCTTTTACAAATAAAATGTTTTCCAAAAAATCTTGCATAAAACCCCACAATATAGAATTTAAGTTGTTGCGTGTTTGATTGCTTGCTTGCTTTGCATGTATGTTGCCTCAGAATTTATATTGGCACTAAAAATATCTTCCTTGATATATCTCCACCCAAAGATATATCTCTCTGACCTCTCGAGTCACCAAACCTCCCACCACTCTAATCTTCCTTAACTCAGAATTCAACCATACGAAATGTGCCTAGTTTATTTCCTAGAAAATAGCGAAGCCATCCAATGTAGATACGTATACATATATGCATAGCTATATATAAATAGACACGGATAAAAATAGCTATATGTATAGATATGTACGTATATACATGTGCACACACACGTTCAAATATAAATGGATATATGTGTATACATGGGAAATAGAAATAGGGAAATTCCTAGCTATACTGTGTACATGAGCCGTATCCCTTCTCCCTCCCGTACTGACCAGCACGGCCGCAGCTCACGAGGATGGGCCTGGAGCGAAGTGGAGAACGTCGTCGTGAGTCGTGACCGTGTGGATGCCG